>JAFREQ010000013.1:6402500-7625614 GCA_025331565.1 Holacanthus passer
CTTCACAACCTGGCAACCCAAAAACCTAACTAATGCTTTGTTGTGGGTGTCTTATTAAAAACATTACAGAAACATCAGTCATTCATTGTTGATAATGTTTTTGTACAATTACAATGGCACAATTATTGTGAACTAATAACAAATCCAGCCGTTTGCTCTAGTGTTTCTGAAAATTAAGACGTAAACGCTGTTTCTATGTCACCTTTCCCACCTCTGTAAACTGTAGCTGTGATTGTGCTGGAAGAACAGCGCCCTCTTGTGTTTGTTGCTGTAAAACAATACAATGTTTCTAGCCAAATCTGGCATGGTGGCACACAATGTTGGTCGAGAAGCAGTAGAGTATTGATCTCATTTTCTCTCATTTGGAAGTCATAGGAATCATAACAAAGGTCTTCCATGATGTTTAAAGCTATGCATCAAAACTTTTTTTTCTTTTTGACACAGCAGATGATATGTACTAAGCATCTGTCTCGGTGAACATGTTTATAAGTGCTGCCAGCTGGTGAAGCAGTGGCACGGGCATGTCTAAGCACTGCCCGTGGGACTGTGATTATTGCAGGGGTTTGTACTTCATCAGAATACTACAAAGACAAGTGTTCACACCCCTTGTGTATTTCGTTGCTCATGTCATGACTGCAATGTCAGAGGTTTTTAAGGGTTGAGCAAAATATTTGAGTTTGATTTACAAAATTTTGAGGTTTTAAATTAGTCCTACAATCTGGTAGCACAATGAAGTAAATTAATAAGTAAATCAAAGTTTGACAGTGCAAGATTTATTTAAAGAAAGAATGGCTTATCAGAAATCAGGTATTAGACAAAACCGAGCAGTGGTGAAATGTCATTGATTATTTTTTTATTGAATGTCCCCAATGCAACGTGCGGCGAGGTGCTGCAGAAAGGGTAAGCCGCTTTTTAATCCCCCGCTCACAGAGTTTGGCTAAAGAAAAAAAAAATAGCGTCACCTTGTCTCGTGTTCACAGGGGTCTTGTGCTAAGCCTGTTGTTCCTCCTCGTGTGTGTGTATGTGTGTTTCCCACATACTCATAGAAGTTTAGATAATTTGCCTGAGAAACTTTCTGTGTTCTGCCAGCTTGATAAACATTGTGCAGATACCAGAGTGGGGAAGGATTGCGAGTTTGATATATTCTCTTGGGAAGCAAGGAAATGTTATTTTTATGTAAAACTTTGGAATATAGAGACTGTGTTTTACAATTTAAACACGCTCATTGTATTAAATAATGGTGTTCAAGCCAACTGAAGTTAAGAAAAACAGCATTAAGAAATCTGGAAGAAACAAAGTGTTAAGATCTTGGACGTGATCAGTTTTCTATTTCAATCTTCATGCTAAATTTTAAATACAGGCCATGATGTTAGCCATGTGAAACTCCACTGCATAGCTGAATATGATATAAATACAGAATATGCCTTCATTATCATGCATGCCCTGACCCACCCAGCCTCTCTCTTGTCTCTCTCATCCCCCTCCATGATATCTCCCTGTTCCTATTGACAGGGCTCAAGCGGTTTCCCTGGGTTCCCGGGAGCCAATGGCGAGAAAGGAGCAAGGGTAAGAAAACACACACGCTGACTGGATACACACACACCCACACACTGCGCCTTGTTTGTGTATGAAAATCACCACGCCATCATATCCCGGCACAAAAGAAAATTGATTCCTATTATAAAGGCTTCTGTATGGTGACTTGGCACAAAAAATAAAAGCGGCAAAATCAATGCCGGAGAGAACAAAAGATGTAGAAACAATCGTGCTTTCATTGAGCCCCTCTCCCCGTTTCTTAGCTTGAAAATAATAAGTTCCACTCACACGGCTCTGATGTAGAGAAATAGTTCAAGGTACAGGTTCTGCTTTCAACGCTTATCTATGAAATAGCCAAAATATTCCTGATTTATCTTGATTCACCTTAATAAAACCGTTGATTCATTGAAGTAATGATAGAGAAAGTATCAGTTTCAGATGATCTTAAATGCACAAAGTGGTGGAAAGAAATTGGCTTTGTTGAGTACATCAGAGTCATTGAATGGACACTTGGAAGAACATTATCTCACTTATGCCAAGGCCACCTGCCAAAATTAAATACTCAATTTTTTTTTTTTTCAGAAAATCAAATTTTGTCCAGTGTTGACTTAAAGCCAGACATCCATTTCCAGCAAGTGCAGACGTATTGTAACTGCAGTTATTGGTTTCTGCTGCTTTAGTCAAACAAAGACTGGAAATAATATTACTCAGTAAATTCTTTGTTGTCATTCAAAAAGTGCATGTTGTACCTATAAACACACACCTTCAGTACTTTTTGCTCTCATTGAGCGATGAGCTGTTTACTTATTCCCAAGCTCACATTTGTTTTTAAGATTTTCTTGGTAGACTCAATATTGTCTCAATGCAACACAATGTACTGAAAGATCAGGACAATGTTATTTAACACAACTACTGTTAATTTATCTTTTAAAGTGAAGGAATCTGAGGCTGCCAATTTGTAACAGGAAACCAATTATTCTGTGGCAGTTTGACACTGTAGAATTGATTTCTCCCCTTTTCTGTAGCACAGATGTTCGAGTGCTGTCTGAAGTGGATTAATGTTGAGTAATGACGCGCAGGATGAATGTGTGAGTGGCTAAAATCTTTTGCCTTTGATTGTCAAACAGGGCGTTGCAGGCAAGCCTGGTCCAAGAGGGCAAAGAGGTCCTACGGTAGGTTTTTCACTCCATGATTTCCTTAATTAATAAATAAATGGTGTCAAATAATCTTGTATCTACCTGACTTGTACATTGTATTACTCAGCTTTTGGTTTGACCTTGAGTTTTTCCTTCTCTTAGGGTCCTCGTGGGGGTCGAGGAGCCAGAGGTCCAACAGGGAAACCAGGTCCCAAGGTACATCAACTATATTGACCACAACAAAACACAACTCTCACACTGATTTTAGCCTTTTTACTGGGTAGTTCTCAATGAAGCAGCGCAAGATTGTATTTAAAATAAAATGAACTCGACCAATAAAATCATGACAGATTTGTGAACAATGCCACCTTCTCTTGCTCCCATCACCTCCCATGACAAGTATGCTGAGTGCAAAGACATGATTGAATATTAACTGGTCGTTGTCGTTGTGTGTTGCAGGGCACAGCAGGCAACGACGGTCCACCAGGCCCGCCTGGCGAGAGAGTAAGTCCAAAACACACAAGTCTGAGATGACTATAATGCATGTGAATACACACGTGCAACATTGTCTTTGCATTGAAAATTACACTGAGGTCATTCAGTGTCATCCACCTCCATCTCTGACTGGCCACTAAAGAACAGAAGTAAGAAATAGTGGATTCAGGGTCATTCAGAAAATACGATTCTTTTCTTGTAAAGCTTTTGATTTTGTGTTTATTCCTTCCATTGTATCAACTCAAAATGATTCTATGAAGTCTTCATTGCTCCGACGTAAGTTAATTGGTTCACTGATTAGGGCAATTTAGACAACACGCAGATGCTATGTTCCCGTTCCTACCTTCATCCAACGGACAGCAGCAGTTCTGTTTTTCACTTTGCTCTGAGAGTTGTAATAGAGTACACTCTTCCTTTGCAACAAAAAAACAACCAAATCTAGATTTATAGGGATTTTTATTGAGCATTGAGTTAGTCCTGGGTGGCTACCTCAGTGGCAACGTTAACAATCTCTGCTTCTCAATAAAAGCCTTCCAGCAGTGCCACCTTATTTAATACCTCTCATTAGAGTTTGTTAGATTTCCAGTGGTGTTTTAGTGGTATTTGATTTTGCTGTGTAACAAAGAGTATGTGAGACACTGACTGGAATCTAGTGAAGCCCGAAGAAGACACGAAACAAGAAAGGCTTCAACTGTTCAGCAGCTGCGCGGAGTTACATTTGCTTAACACCGCAGGAGGAGGAGGAATGGACTTAATTACAGTTCTGACGAAGCGTGATGAAGGCAAGCTCATCAGAAAGCAGAACCTCGCTTCTGTTAGACGGAGGCAAAAACAACAATGTGAGAGTGTAACCAAACTTTACAAAGTCTTGTTTTCCACATGAGCTGCACAGACAGGCCGAGTATATTACTCATCCTGCCTCGTTAGAACAGTCATAGTTTCCGAGGTCAAAGGTCAGTGTGAATCATAGTTATCATTTAATAAAGCATCTACTAAGTCCACTTGTTTTCCTAAAACTCACTTCGGTTAGTGCTCAGGTTGGTGCTGTAATTTCAATTTTTAAAATAGTAGCATCAGATGTGAGGAACTCACTCTCGCTGTGCACCCGTATCCCACAGTCAGCTTCAATCTACTGGATTTTCAGTTTTGGATTTGGGCATCAGGGGTTAAGCTTTAATGAACTGTGTGCCCTCAGTCCTTCATAGAGTGAACTCTCCAAGAACACTTCATAGCATGTCGAAGCGCTTGACTATGTGGGTGGATTACACTGAATCGCAATTCTGAAAGATTCTAAGTTGTGAAAATCCAACTGGACAAAGTGTCAGTTCATGAACTCGCCTTCGAATTAAAAAAAAAAAATCCTACGAAAATATATCAGCCCCAAAACAGGGCAAGTGAGGTAAAATGAGCTCCTATCTGATGGGTGAATACGATGTAAAGATAACCTTAAATTATCAAGTCAGCTTTGAGGCATGTTTGTGTTATCCGATGCAAAACATTAGGTCAATTTGCATTTGATATTTAATATGTGAATGATATTTAATCTCATCCTAAATCCCAAGTCCTTACATTACCTCAACAGTGTAATGTAAAGTAGCTTTCACTTCCTCAGCATATTTCACTCTAACTTCATCACACAACTTTTCAATATGAACATTTCTCTTACCTTAAGTAAGCAGCATGCTGACCTTTTTTCCTCACATACCAGACTCTCATCCATTTTTTCCATTTCTTTTGACTACCATTTTTGTTAGATGATTAACATCATTTTGTACGGTAAGGAAAACAATACATACAATATGATTATTCTTTGTCATCAAATGGCTAAAAATCTTCCTTATTATCTGGCTCATATAAAATTATTACCGCCCTTTTCACTGTTATATCACAGTTTGGCATTTGACAGAAATAATTGGCAGGTTATCTATCTTCTGCAATCTATCTTCTTAAATATTTCAGCCCAGAAATGCTCGAGAACTATCAGCCCTCCTACATTACATTACAGTCTAACATTAAGCCTGATTGGGCCACTAAATTATCACTAATAAAAAAGTCTGAGAAATAAATCCACTCTTTTCCCTGTGTCTGGATAATGGATGGACTGTGACCAAAAGCTGTTTCTTAGCATTTTTCCCCTCCAGTGTGCTCACTATAATGACCTTCTGAACAATGACTGACAGCAATGATTTTGGATCATTTTCTCTATTGAATAGCTTTAATTGGCTTTCTCAAGCTGCTCTGGAAATATGTCCACATGATATCCTTCCAACTTTTAGACTTGGTACTGTTTTCGTTTTCATTTTGCATAATGCAGTAATGTCTGTCTGCTGCAGGGGCCTCAAGGACCTCAGGGACCAGTCGGCTTCCCCGGACCAAAGGGCCCACCTGTAAGTATTTCACCTTCCTGGATGCTATACGCACTTGATAGCTCAGTGAACTGTAAAACCTACAGCTCCTCAGTAACCTCAGGAAGTAGTTCAGGGTCTGTACTCTCACTTCCACTCCTCTTCCCACTGTCTCAATGGCAAATTAGCCTAGTTTGCAAACATTATAAGTCAAAATTGATTCAATTTTAGGAGTTCATGGGGTGCAGCAATACATAGCAATATCCCTAGTTCTGTGCAGGGATCATTAGTCTAACTGTTATTGAAGCAGAACCCATTTTCTCACTCCCCAGTCTAGGCAGGAGACAAGTGGTAATTTCCACCTATCGATTCAGGTTAGATTCATAGCTGGCTCTTCGCCGTCAGCCAGTGATGTTGTTCCTTTCGCCCCCAAAAAATACAACCTGTTATTTTTTCATTAGCGTTCCGGTCTAACTACGACTTTGCCAGTCCGAAAATTATGTTCGTAATACGGATATTGTGCCTACACAGCATTTGCTGCAATAATAAAATCTCATTGCTTGGAAAAATAAGCTTTTATTCCAGCGATAGGGCCAATTTCAGAGTGCCATTATTCCCTTTCAGATATGAATGCGAAGGTGATTAATGTGCTATTTCTACCTAACAGGGACCACCTGGAAAGGATGGGCTGCCCGGACACCCTGGTCAGCGCGGAGAGACGGTGAGTCCAGAAAATACAATTTCCTGTTTTTCGCTTTTCTGTTTTAGTCTCAGCCTCTGACTTGCTGGCGAGAAACACAAGACCTCACATTGAGCTGCTGCAAAAGTTTTCACACTTGGACAGATTTTCCACTGTAAGGGCAAACACAAGAGTGTGACACTCCATAACTTTTTCCAAAATGTCTAATCTCCACTCACTGCTCAGTCTAATCCTGTTTTAATCCCACAAGAATTAGTTTGGTTGTGTTAATGGCTGCGCACTCGCTGCCATTTAGGCCAAAGTTGCCATCGAGGCCTTTTTAGCTCTTATTCTTCAAATTGCCCAGGACAGATCTGATCCTCCCAATCAGTGAGCTGCACTTGAGTTGAATCTCCCTACTCTTCCTCCTCCACGTTTTATCTCTGTTGCTCTTGTGTACAGGGGATTACAATCAGTGATACAACATCTCAGTGGGACGCCAAAGGGGCAGACATTTCTCTTAAAGTAAAACTCCAAAGACAAATCCCTCGTGAACGTTGTCTGAGTCTATCTGCTTGTCTCCATTCACACACACACACACACACACACACACACACACGCTGCAGTCTGTCTGAGAGAATCGGCTCAGACTCCTATCTCACAGAGATGGACACCAGGGAGCTGGGGAACCGTTTCTGATGCTGCTTCTATCTTGTCGCTTTGGCAAGTTTGCAAATATCCAGTGGAAGGATGCTGAACTCAGATTGTCCAGTTGCAACAAGGCGTCCTCACGTAGCATTGCCTGCTCTGAAATAATTAAGCTATAACAACTGAAGTATAACTAAAGCAGCAGGCGTAACATTTGTTGCAGCAGCATGGAAGGGTGTTTTTTTTTGTTTGTTTGTTTTTTCAAAATGCAGTTGTGATCTTAATGAGAAATGGCTGTACTAAATCTGCACTGAAGATGCACTGATGCATAGATGTCGTATCCCATGGGACATAAGATTTATCTGACAGTAAAAAAAAAACAAAGCAAAGATTGACTTGATCACATCTTCCCTGCTCTCAACTTCGATTCCTCCATACTTGGTATGCATCGGTGCGCCTCGGTTTGATGAGGCTCAGAGGACAATATATTCTACTAAAAGCTTGACAGATCATCGCCTCTATCATTAAAGCTTCCCTTTCCGCCTGCCTCTTTCCTATAGATAACGTAATACACCACACACGACTGCTTCCCTGCCTTTGCTGCTCTTCAAGCAACAACGAAAGAGTCTTCATTAACGTGTTTATGGCTGTAGATTTATGTGCTGATGAACAGGCTCCACAAGCATCCAATATGATAATAGATCACAGCAATAAAGATGCTCGCAGGCGCTCAGCCCCGGCAACACACGTTGCATTTGAGGAAGTGCAAATAAAGATTTGAGCCCGTGTCTCTGAGTCAGGGCCGATGCTGTAACAGCATGGCCTGAGGGTTTTCACTGAATAATACATCACCTTAATAAATCACAACACATGGTGATCAATAGGCCTGGAGTCAAAAGTCAGCAAGGATTGGCTTTCCGAGAGCCTGATTTGAAAACTTTGTTTGGTTATTGGATAATAAGTTACAAATGAAATGGCTTATAAATGCAGTGCCTCGGTGAAAATTGGTTATGTATGGAGGTTGATGAGTGAGGGATTCAGAGATCAAATGGAAATCAGCCAGAAGGGAGACACCAACACTGAGTTTGATGTGTTTGACATTAAGAGAGTTTTACTATATTAACTCATGCCATTCTGCCTTAAAACATTACATGGTTGCATCTCTGGAAATACACCAGTGTTTAGCACCTGAGATAGAGGGATTAAATATTCGGGTATGTCTCTATTAGATTATGAAATCTGTGTTAACAATACCAGTCAGTTTTATCTTCACACTCCTGCTGTATTGATTCACTTCACAGCTGACTTCTAAGCAACACATTGGGTTAATATTTGGGAATAATAGAGTACTTGGACGTGGAGTCAAGCAAGGACAGATTGGATTGTTCCTCTCTCACAGAAGTTCATCTGATTTGTGCTACAGTGTTGGAGGCAATGCTTGAGATGTTGAACTTTTACATTTTTGGCTTGTTCCTGTCCGGCTGTTTGAATCTGCTCAAGCACAGAAAAAAAACACACTGCACATGAAAACTTCTGCAACAATTTTACTGCAACTAATTGAACTGTATTATTATTGCTCTTTATTCAGGAAACCAAATGCATGATGTAATTTGTAGTTTGTTTGGTTTTTTGCGTCAAGATTGAGCAAATTTAAAATAGGTTCATCGGGAAAAGTCGAAAATTTTCTTTCATTTAAATTAACGAAGATTTGTAAATTCAAAGCTGCTTTCAAATGTTGACAACTTTGGTTCAGGAGAAGTCTGAAACACGCCAGCAGAATGATAACACCGTCGGCTTATGAAGTTGTGGCTAATGTGGTAACTAGCAGATGCCTAATTACACATTCAGCAGATTTAGAGCGACATTATCATTCCGCTGGAGTCCCGCATCTTGTTTCATCTTCATGTGCACTGGTCTTTTAGCTGTGGCTCATCTCATCGGCTCTCGGAGAAAACGAAAGCATCTCTTGCTGTTAGACGCTCTGCTCTCTCCATCAGCCACTTGTTTGCTTTGGCTCTTTACTTGTTGGGGCTGAACAGGTAGCGTACATAGGGCTTGCCGGACTTTGTTTGATGGAAATGGCTGCCTACAATAATAATATGAGTTGTTTGAATCTCAGTCGCACATTGCTTATTTGCAAGCCGTAAAATTAACCAAGCTGAATCTAAAATCAGCTCAGAGCTTGGTTCAAAATTCTCAGTGGTTTGGCTCCATGACTGAAGATTCAAAGCCTGAAAACTTTTTCCAAGTCAAGTACTCGTAAATGTTTCAATACAACATTAAACATTGATGACAAACTAGTTATTATAAAAGTATTTAACATTCAAAAACAACTCATTTGCTTCATTGTGACGTTGGTTTGATGAGCTTGAGCGACAGTGACCTGGCATGATGAGCAAACAACCCCGCTACTGTCATCGTGTTTTGGATCAGATATTGCTCTCGCTCTGGTGTGTGGCCCTTGTGTGTGTCACTGTATCCAGCTGATCCCTGTTCACCTCAAACCAAAAAACATGGACAAAACCAGAAACAAATACAGAAATCTCTCATGTTGAAATAGCCAAAACTGTTCAAACTTTGGCAGAAATTTGTGATCAAGAAAGTTTTTCCAGGGCCTTGAACTTGTCTGTACTTTGTGGGCGGATGAAAAAAATGACCAAAGAGATAGATACTGCATAATGGGATAAAGCATTTCTAAGCATGGTATGAGTATTGAAAAAATAAAATGAAAAGTTCATCGTAATGATTTCAAAATGATATATAAGTACAAAAAAAGCAAGACAACCAATAAAATTAAGAGCAAACTCACAATAAACAACGTAAATAATTCATGTCGGAAGAGGAGTAAGAAGAAGTGAATATTTAACTTTTATATTACTTTTACTGTCAGCAAAGCCTAAAAACCCTAAAATTGTATCACATGATCTTAACATTTGCTTAATAAAAAGATCAATGTATAAAGTATAACAAAAGATTGTACATTTGCATACAGTTATTTACTAGCCAACATAGTAATGTAATAGATTCTATCCATGATTGTGAATATAGCGTGAAAACACCTTGTTCCCACTTCAAGGGAAATACCAAACTTAAATCCCTGCTTATCAGCTGAAAGAAATTCAAGTGGAATCGCTATGTTATTTTCTCTGCTCGGGTTTTAATGGATAAGCTGTGTGTTTCCTTGTTATTATAAACCATATAAATAAGACTTTGTAATCCTCTTCAGGGTTTCCAAGGAAAAACCGGTCCACCAGGCCCAGGAGGTGTTGTCGGGCCCCAGGTAAGATAAATGTGTTATTAAAGAATAAAGTTACTGTTAAAGAATGCATTTTTGTACGTGGCATCTTCGGGGCATCGTAATTCCACTCAGTAAATGCTTATTGGAAAACAGCAGTGGTAAGCAGTTTATCAGACAGATTTTTGTCATCCACAAAAAAATCTGTAACAGCTGTTCAGGGCAAGATTATACAAGATTACACTGACTTGCTCTGAAGTATTGTAAATTATCAACGAGACAGGCCTTTAATAATCATATCGCATGGTTTTTAAAACTGTTTTGGCCATATTGTATCATTGTTATGTTGAACAGCAATTAATATTCAACATCTTAGGGACCAACTGGAGAGACCGGTCCCGTTGGTGAGAGAGGCCACCCCGGACCCCCAGGCCCACCTGGAGAGCAGGGTCTTCCAGGTGCTGCTGGCAAGGAGGGAGCAAAGGTACGTGTCCAGTGTACTGCACTGAAGGGAAAAGAGTTAGCTGTGCCAAAAGTGTTCCTGACCATTATTCTTGTCAAAATGATTGCTCATTTTGTTTTTTGGTCGACATAGGCCCATTGCTCCCCCTCTTTTCTTTGGTGGGTAACAGATATACATGGTAATTCGTTCAAAAGAGTGAGTTTGACTGTATTCATCATGGGCTGCACTTGATTTGTTTTGGACTGAAGAGAGGAAGCCAGGGAGGTTAACAGACAGATCAACAGTGTAGAGGTGGGCTGCAAATTGAACTTTTGCAGTCGCAATTATCGTGCATGATTTGATTTGCAGATTGAGCCAGAGCGCTCACGAGCTGTTATATTTCTGGAGGGCATGCAAAGCTCGATAGACTGCTGGATTGCTTAAATAAAACTGAAAAAAAAAACAGCAGAAATAGATCTATAGCAATAAATTCACCCTCTCTCTTTGCTACATGAAACTCTGGCAAGTGACTGCCGAAGATACAGCAGCTGAGATTTCAGGGAGCGTCAAGGCACATTCCTTCCCCAGCCCTTTCCTCGCTTGCAATTGAGTGCCCATTAGGAGCAGACAGTAGCCATTTTGTAGAAGTATGGGCTGCTCCAAACCAACCCCCCAACTCCCAGGACCACTCAGCATCCCCTGACCCCCACCTGCTCCCTCAAACCCCCCCGTGTCTCCTGCTTTCATTTTCTCCCTGTCTTCCCCAAGCGGACAGTTTAATCAAGTCCGTCGTCTGACTCCAAACCAGCCGCTGCTCGCAGTCCCACTTTCCTCCCCACTCGGCTCAGGCCCGTGCATCAGTATGCCAAGGACACTTTGTGGAGGTCTTGGCAGCGGAGCCCAAATCCTCTTATACCTCTCAAGCCCACTCTTCTGTGCCTCCCTGTTTGCAGATAAAGTCAGCCTGCCAATACAAAAGAAAAGAGAACGAGGCCAAAAGCAACTTTTTCTGAAGTCAAATGTCCTTGTTTTAGATATGTGTGTGTGCAAAATCAACCAGGAAATAAATGAAGCTGCCCTGCAATTATTGGCCCCACTCCTGCCCTGTAGAATATAAACAAACTTTTAGACTTAGTTCAGTGTCTGAGGTGAGAGATTGGGAAGGGCGGGGGCGGGGGGGGATGCAAACAGTTGCAGAAGCATTTTTGCTCAGACATTTTTATTGTCCTTCCTTCTAGCAGGGGTTATCTCTTCTCATTTCAATCAAAGAAGATCTCTGTCCACATGTTTTTGGTGATATGTGGGGTCACCCCTTTCAGCCTTTAAGAAGTACATTTGTGTATTATTTAATATTCTGTAAACTTTTCTAACAAAATTCTCTCCAAATTACATTGAGTTTAGACGACTGAAAAATGTGTTTTATGTTGTGGCTGATATGTAAAAGCAGTCGCACTGGTTTCATTAGCGATGAGGCTTATGTATTGATTGTGTGGTGACAGTGCTAATGAATCCTCGGAAAACATACATGCTTCAAACTAATTGCAGTTAATGGCCCATTAAGATGGCTGTCGGCTAGAAAACAAGTACACTTCTGCTCCTGGTGGGATGTGCAAACCCATTAGTAAACACTGGATTTGCTTGTCATATACTTTTCAATCTGTATTCACTTTTTTTTTTTTTAGGAACTTTGAGTTCTCTTGCTCAGCCGCAAGCTGTATAGCGTGGTACTTTATTTTAATACGTGAATGTCAAAACAGAACTGCGTGTACACGTTTCACCAGAGGGCTCAGAGGGGGAGGATGTTAAGCATCTTTAAGGACGACGGCCATTTCTGATTTACAAAGTTCTGTCTGAGCGCAGTGCAGTTCTCAAACTCAAGATTTAGCTGTCATGTGCCTCGCATCCTAAAACCGATACCGACAGCGTGTCAACACACTTCACAAGCTCAGAAGTTACATTAGAAGTTCTGCATGTGTATAACTCACTTTCAAAAAAAAAAAAAGAAAGTCATCTAAAATAGTAAAGTTTCAAACACTCAATATGTTGTTGCGAAGGCTGAATCTGTGACTGCTTGTTCCGAGCCTGTTTCACTCTAAGGCTGCTGCAGCAATGAGACTAAAGACCTTTTCAAGAGGCTAAACTGGAATGTACATTTATTTTGTACTTTTCTATGTAAAGTGAATATGTGTAATTTTAACAGACGTCTGGAATCTCTGTAAATGGAGACAGCAGTTACATAAGGGTCAAAGGTTGAACACCTGTTCAGTAAAGCTGATCATACACCAGTTTCCTGTATAAGGCTGAATATCATGTGGATATTTCAGCTGTGTACCAACCTGCCTGAGGGACTGAATTAGCACTTTAATCTCAATATAAGAATTTTACGTTGGTAGTCTGGCATTGCCTATCATTTTCACACATTTTCTGGCCAGGCTCAGTTGGCATTTTGCTCGGACGGGCATCGTTTCAGGTAGGCGGCAGAACAGACGACAGTTCTCTCCTTCACCCAGACAATCTTCTTACAACTGACTGGCCGAATGCACCACTTGTTGGGCTGTTATTAATCTTTACTCCGAATTTTCAAACTGGAAAACACAACAGATGTTCGAGAAACACTGTCAGATTTCTCAGAGCATAAGCAAAATCTCAATAAATATGAAGTGAGCGATGGACCAAGCAGCATTACGCTACATTCTCTATATTCTAACACCTCATTCAAATAGTTGTTCATCAAGTTTGGGAATTTAAGGGACATCATCTGTACAATTCCTGTAGTTTGGTCAGTTCTTGAAAGATGTTTTCCAGACTTGAATCTTGGTGTGTTCATGAGTTGTAGTCTGGATTTGTGTGGTTGGTTTTTTGATCCTCTAGCAGAAAAGAAATTACAATCACCCATAGAACAAAGCCTGATCAGAAAGAAATTATATGTTTACAATGTTGTACTGATGAACATATCATGAACCACACTAATTCTAACACAAACATTTTGGATTGTGTGTATAGGGAGACCCCGGACCACAGGGTTCCCCCGGCAAAGATGGTCCCCCGGGCCTTCGAGGCTTCCCTGGAGAAAGAGGTCTACCTGGTGCCACGGTAAGAGCTCCAATCCACCTGCACCTATTAATCATAGTTTCCCCCTACATGTGTTTGCTAGTAGAAAGTGACAGAACATCACTACATAACAAATGGACCATTGTCTATCTAGAGCTATTCACTTCATTAGAGGCACCAGCCCTGGAATTCACTCCTAGCAATCAATCCGGTGCGGAGGAAATCCAAAGCGACATCTTACAAATGAACGGGCGTGCCTCTGCATCGCTCCGCCGCTACTGGCACCACTGTTTTAACCGCCGCAATGCATCATGGGAATCTATTATAAAAGTAGAGAATCGTTGGTTAGTGATCCATTTATGAGTTCTTCCCCTGATTTCACTCGTGGATTCGAACTGTTTTCCATATATCAATGCCAGAATATTTTCGGGGAGCAGCAAAGTTATTTGTTTGTCTCTATATGCATTATTTACTCAATAAATTATTAAGTGGGAAATGTCGGCAATTAGACTGCGGTTGCTGGGAGTGGATATACTGTGGGGAGACGAAGTGTTTTGCTGCCTGCATCCTCAAGGTCAGTCAGACTCTGCAGGCCGGCAGCACTGCTGATTGTTTTCTGCCATTGTAATTTACTCCAGCACACAGCCAGCACCAGCAGAGACTCATTACCCATACTGCCATGTGCTCTTTTTGTAGCCCACTAGGGAGCTGCACGCACATTTTGGACATTGACAAACATACAAGAAAGCACACCTGCATGCAACGTATACACAGGCCTGCATGTGCAGAAATGAAACTCACAAGCTTACTTATACACTGGCATACACAATACACACCCATGTGCACACACAGTACTGTGTACTTATTGTATGTATCCATATATGTGCAAATATCCCACCGCTCTCTGGCTATAGTATCAACAAGAGCACAGCAGCGCTTTGAGGTTAAATTCACTCAAAGCACATTTCTAGTGGTGTCTGGCCGAAGCGACAAATCGGTAAACAAAGGCAGACGGTCCAGGCTGGACTGGCACCTGGTGATGGAGATGTTGAAATGCAGGGCTGTAGAGCAAATGCACAAGCTTAAGGGGTTTAACAGCTATGTCGAGGAAGTGCTCATGTGCTTTTTCTCTTTTCTCCTCAGGGCCCAGCAGGTCTGAAGGGAGGAGAGGGGCCCCAAGGTCCACCTGGTCCTGTTGTAAGTACACTGTTACTTGAGATCAAGCTACCATTGGGTAGAAAATGTCATTTTATATTTGATGTGAGTCATTGATTCGCATGGAGGCTTGTACAGTATATTTTATGTTTTAGTCAGGCCTGCACATGCCAAGCCATCATTGGACAGGAAAAATGTAAAATGTAAGGTAATCTTTACACTTGTTCTGCTTTTGACATCACCACCAGTGAGGCAGGAAGTTTTAGGCCACGCTCTCAAATTTATGAGAGACATCCCTCTATGCATCCATCCATTATCTTACACTTATCCAATGTCAGGTCACAGTCCCAGCAGGCTAAGCAAGACATTCCAGATATCCTTCTCCCCAGCAATGTTTTCCAGCTTCTTATTATCCAGAGGTGACCCCAGTCCAGATGTGATATTTAATCTCTCCAGCATGTTCCCCTGGGGTCTTCTCCCAGTTGGACATGGCCCAAAGAGAGACCCAGGAAGCATCCTGATCAGATACCTGAACCATCCTCTAAGATCTCTCAGGCCAACCACCCTACAGAGGAAACTCATTTTGGCCCCTTGTATCTGGGACTTTATGCATTCGGTCACTACAAAAAACTTGTGCCCATAGTTGAGGATTGGACGGTAAATCGACCGGTAAATTGAAAGCTTTGCCTTCCAGCTCAATTCCCTCATCACCACAATGGTTCAGCGTAACACCAGCATTATTGCTGATGCCGCACCAATCAGTCTCTCCATCTCACGGTCCATATTACCATCGCTCGCAAACAAGATGCCTAGATGCAACCATGGCCTCAGAACTGGAGCTGCTGATTCTCACCCTGAGTTTGCTCTCAGGATGGTGAAGGCATGACCCTACTCTGCCTCTGATTGGCTTACACTGATTCTCTTACCCTAACCCTAATCAATATCACTCCTCATGCCTAAACCTAACCTACCAAACCAACCAAGGCAACAAGTATTTGCCAGTCAAGCAGACACCCTCCTCACCCTGGCTGTGCCTTAAGATCCTGTCCATGAATTTCACAAACAGAATAGGAGACAAGGGGCAACTGAAAGCGCGTTCGACTTTGTGCCGAGAGTTTTGACACAGCTCTATGAGAGACATCTAATATTTATTTATTTGTTTTAACTTTTATTGCCTCAGGTAAGGTTTGGTGAGCAGCATGCTCCTTTTCAGCTTTGTAGTGCTGCACACCATGAATTTATACACACATACATACTCACACATTGTAGTGATGTCCGGTGTGTGCAGCCGCTGTAGCAGCTGGGTTAAGTGCCTTGCTCAAGGCCATCGCAACTGTTGCTACAGAGAAAGGAGAGCTAAGGTTATGAGAATTAGAAGTAGTGAAGGTAAATAAAAATTGTTGAACTGCACTTACAGTAACATTAAAGACATGGTAGATTAATTTACAGTGCGTGTATAATACTTATTAAACCATCATGGTCACATAATCAGTTTTTTCTTTATTAATTTTCCAATGAAAGAGTCACCAAATTTCACCTCTTCCCACTGCACACAGCGATTAGTCACAGGAGCGATCATGCGCTAGAGTAGCCGGGTATCAAGGCCGTGTGCTACATCGCCTCCTGGCACACAGAGACAGACCCAAGCAAACACACACACACAACAAAACCACACAGCCAGGAGAGCATCCATATGGTGAGTCACGGTGTGTAGTCATCCCAGGGCGTTGCTCCGTCACATCCTTCATGTGTCCCAAAGGTTGCATCCTGCCATTTCACGCCTCCTGTGCTCCTCTTATATTCTTCTCAGGATGTCACAGAGACTCTAGAGCTTCTTCATTAGACTCAGCGGTGACGTTAGCGTGACGTGATGGGCCGCTGCTGTCACAATAGAGCTTTTGTCTTTTTCCTAAGCATCCGTTTTCAGTTTTTTTTTTAGTTTTGTATTTGCACCCACTTATGTGTTTGTGTTAAAGCCATAAAATCACAAAATACCAGCTACTAAAAAATTAAACACTAATGAGGAAAAACATGTTAAATCATGCAATCTAATAGGCCCTGATCATTGTCTCTAGACATTCGACATTGTTGAAGTTGCAAATGTTGTATGTTATTAATTGCAGCATTAATTCGGGTTTCCACATAATTAAACATGTTTACTTATGTAAAGTTCTGCTCCGAAGGTAACATGTCAATTGCACATGTTTAGAATAATGTAACGATGAGCACATTCAGACAATATTTAGCAACAACTATTTTCATTGTTTTTGCAGAAATGATGAAGAAGATTGTAAAAAATGTCAGACAAGCCTCTCGTCGATAGAAGTAGAAAACATAGGATTCCTCCAGTATTGATTTTTAAGGCTAATTTTTATTTTGACCATGATCGTATTTTGTGTTTCCTCCAGGAAGATGGAAAAGCATCCAACATTTATCATGGAACACTAAAACTTAAGCTTAAGGATAGAAGTGAAATTTACACACATGACATTATTGGAAAAATGAATTAAATAAACCCAAACAGTTTCGAATGTTTGCAAAGACATTGTACGTTTTTTGTATGTATATGGTAACAGAACAATCTCCAATATGTAAGAGGTGACAAAAACACAATAAACATTATAAAAACCAAGGTTAGGTTTTGATGCACAGAACAGTCTCAGTTTGTATCTTGGCTTTGTATTGACAGTCTGGTGAGGCCATGTACTCCAGGGAACATGAAGTGAATATGCATGCAGGCACACAGTCAGATAATTCAGTGCAGCAGAGATAAAAATTGCTGAGTGTCATTCGGCATCATGCTTTACGGGTTTAGGTGAACGCTGAGTTCCTGTATCTGGATACTGATACACAGCAGCGGCCTCTTCCATTCAGAAATGCATTTTCAGCAGCAGCAGCAGTGAGATGCTCGGAGCTCAGACGTCAGCTCCCCGACGGCAGATAATGCCGCGGCGCTTTCAAGGAGCAGCGCTGCTTTATTACAACTTAAAAGCCACCTGCCACTGTCTGCTGCTCCAGTTTTCTTCTCAGAAAGGGTTTGTGTATGTAGGTGTGTTTGTTGGTCTACATTAGCAGCGGAGCTCATTCGAGTCCTACTTTGAAGATGTGTTAATGGCCGTAGTTTTTGTTCGGCAGACTCAGAGGTTATATTTATGTGCAGATGGACAAAACTATGAAATGTGTCCATTCCTCTCCAGAATAAACAAAACATGGCTTCTCCGTTTTTTCACTCATCGTCTCTCACTTTTCCCACTAACAGGGTTCTCCTGGTGAGAGAGGTCCTGCTGGTGCAGCTGGTCCAATTGGTCTGTCTGGTAGACCTGGTCCTCAGGGTCCCCCGGGTCCTGCTGGAGAGAAGGGAGCACCTGTAAGTGTTTCTTTATTTTCCTTCCTTTAACCTTCTACCATTTCTATTTTCAAAATATAATTACAACAAATGTCTTTGTTCTTCCAGGGTGAGAAAGGGCCTCAAGGTCCTGCCGGTCGCGATGGCGTCCAGGGTCCTGTCGGTCTGCCCGGGCCTGCTGGACCTCAAGGTCCCCCCGGAGAGGACGGTGACAAGGTCAGTTGACAGCACACTCACCGCCACCCTTCCCATCCTGTTGCCCCAGTTACAACTCAGTCTCCTTTCCCAAACTTGGATACGTTCTGAGACTGAACCAGATTGCCAATCAATCTTAATCCCCATGTTCACACTCGGCCATCTGCATCGAAAATATGTCTCTCTCTTCTCCTCACTGTTGCCTATCCATCTTCATAACCAAATGTGCCAGCAAATGCAATTAGAGGAGATGTAAAAGTGAAATACTGTTGCTCCTTTCATCTCCTGCAATCATTACGCCCCTTAAGGTTACTATCAGGCATCAGGCATTTGAGCTGCCAAACATATGTCACTGCAGAGGTTTGCTGTGCAGTGAACTACACCGTAAAAAAAGCTCACATCTCCATTTTTTTTGTCTGTGCATCCATACAGTGCTGTGTCTAGATTATAGCTGCAGATAATGGTTGTTTATGTTGAGCTGAGGGGTTTCAATGATTTTTCATAAGCTGTTAACATTTAGAGAACAGGCTAAGCTGAGAGGGTTGACTGTGTGTGTGTGTGTGTGTTTCTCTTTCCCAGGGAGAGGTTGGAGAGCCCGGTCAGAAAGGAAGCAAAGCTGACAAGGGAGAACAGGTACGTCACGGGAAGCGATGTTCCCCACTCGCACACGTTTACATCGGTTTTCCACAGTAATTAAGGAGTAATACTTGAGTGCTTTTTTGGGATGTTGTGGTAGCAACTTTTTCTTTTTTGTGTTCAGGGTCCTCCTGGCCCAGCTGGTCTCCAAGGTCCCATAGGTGCCCCAGGTCCTGCTGTAAGTACGACCGTCCTGAAAAGCATTGATTCAGTTGATGTTGATTGATTAAATGTAATATATCTAATGGACTATGTGTGAATGTGTGATGTCTATAGCATCACAAACCAAACAGAAAGACAGGCAGGATACATGCAGGCTAGATAAGCCTATAGTATTTCTGAGTAGACAATGCAGATAACAAGTCCCCTAAAACATTTAATTTTTGATGAGTCAGGGGATTTTTCCTCATAAACAGTTGCAGTAATAAACACAAGGCATTTAAAATCATCAAGCCGAAAAAGTTTCTGCCCTCAAGTGGAATCTCTTCTGTGCTTTATCAGTAAGCAATACACACATTTATATGAACATTTCAATGATCATAACGTTATATGCAACACTATTTTTGCCAACAATGCCCGACAAGCTCGAAAGAATAAACTTAGCTTAAGAGCTTAAGCTAAGTTTATTAAGCTTAAGAAATGTGGCATGAATTGTGTGTTTCTTTTCTCAGGGAGCTGATGGAGAGCCTGGTCCCAGAGGTCAGCAGGGCATGTTTGGACAGAAGGGAGATGAAGGTTCCAGAGGTTTCCCTGGACCCCCTGGTCCCATCGGTCTGCAGGTTAGTACCATTAACACGTGCACACGTGTGCGAACAGGTGCTACAAATACATACAGAAACTTCCTCAAGAAGTCGGATGGTGTTGAAGTCTCACAGTACAGTTGTCCAGGATAATTCTCGGCGACATTTTATATAACAAGCCATAAATACAAACAACTGTTACAGAGATAATCTTTTATACATGCGTTTCTTTTGCAGCAGTGGTTCATAGTTGCATTTATTTTTGTTAACAGCTGGATACATCCAGACATTCAGTCAGCAAGCATTGTGTACATTGTGTACATTGTACTGTAGCAATCCATAAACAACATTATTGTGTAAAGACATATGTATATCTTTGCATGTGCAAAATGAATAACAGTTGAACGAATGGAAGCCAGAACAAAGGTCAGTCCTGCCTCCACAAGCCTCATCTATAAAGTCATTACACACCAACTCTCCCACCCTGGCGACTTGCTTCTGCAGCGCTGCCGCTCCACCTTGACTGTTTCACTTGTCAGGTGATGGCATTTCTTCTTCTGAGGCCTTGCAGCTGTCACATTGGATTAGGAGAAACTCATCATTGTGGTATAAAAACATCCAGTCCTCTATGAGCCACAGTCCTGGCTTCATAAAGATAATGTTAAAAAGACATTTCCTGGGGAGGCATATATGGCGGCAGACATTTGCTCCTCAGGTGACGAATCTCTTTATGTAGCACACGGGAGAATCCAAAATCCAGGGTTTGACTCATTTTCTATGCTTTATATTGTGTGTGGTCTTGTGGACGTGCCATATCTTATATTTGGTTTATGCTTTATGTGACGTGTGTCATATTTGTTTTGTTTACTCTTGACATTAGAAAGATTTTATTCAATTAGCTGCTTTGCTAATACAATATTCTACAATAATCACATGTTGCAAGGAAGGGAAGAGCTGATTAGGCATGCACACGAAGTGGGAAAAAGTAAAAGGCAATTAGTTCAAAACAGGAACTGAATATAAAATGACCTTTTATTTTATTCATTTATTTTTATACGCTCAGTGCATATATTTATATTCAAGTTTTATGCACTGTATTTTATCTTATATGTTTCTTATATTTTATTGCTGTGGACTAGAAATCTGCAGCCGAATAATATTTTTCAGTCATGAACTCTGAAGGTACATATAATCAGGATCAGTCATTTACCTCTCTGAACTGTGCGGTGCTACGACATTCATCCCACACAGTGCAAATAACTGCAGACACACAAACCCACACACGTACACAGTTGCCGATGTAATGCACACCCCTTTAATTGGATCTGCGGTGTGTATTGTGTGTTAACCGGGCTTTTGACCTGCAATAATTACACCTCTTGCCCTCACTCGCTAGTTGGCTCCATCGCCACCTGGGTTGAGGAAGGCCAACAATGTAAGATGTTGCTGTCTGATATGAAATGTTTCATGCGTGCATAGGTGTGTGAAGTAGACTCCAAACATCCAAGCCAGACTGAAAATATTAGGGTAATAAGGCGAATAAGTTTGAAAAAAAAATGTACCCGTTAACCAATCTACACTACATCTGGGCTTAATGATGTTTTGTATCGCTGTGATGATAATCTAACGAGGTAGGACCTCCACCTCAGCAGTAGCCCATTTGTTAGTAATTATCCGTTTTATTAGTAATCAACTTCTTAAGCTAAACACGTTAAGAGTTTACGGCAAAGATTGGGGTCATTGTCTTGATGAAATTACATCGACTACTGCTCATCCAAGGTACCATCCCATCTCTGCAGGATTGCATTCAATGGACTTTTAATTGGGAGTAATTCACTTCCCATTGCGATTCCATTAATTGCGTGGACTGACCTGCTCCGATAGTCGCTTCCTCATTGAGCACATTTGCCATGCCGCATAATTACTGGCACCGCTAACGATCTCAGACTAGAGGAGACCTTTGCACAGATGAGATTTCTCAGCACGACAGGAATCAGCATGCAGCCGCGCACGCTTCACAGCACCCACGGAAAAAACTTGCAAACAGGGGGCACGAACGCACACACACGCTTAGATGTAGGGCAACATGCACAAGCTCACAACAGCCAGCAACGAGTCTTTTTTTTTTTTTTTTTTTTTTCCCGCCCTCGGTTGTGAGTATTTGAGGTTAGCGTAGGCACATGTAGAATTCTTTGATCTCCTCCTTTTACAAAACATTACGCCGATGACACACACAAAAGGCAGAGCCGGGTACAGCAATTTAATCACAGCAATTACCCGTAGAAATGTCAGGGATCAAACGCACACATGAGGTCTTGACCACGCTGCTCATTTAACATGCATGAGGGAGCCGGATCTGCGGCTGCACCTTCGAGTGAAGAACAAGTCACCGGCTGCAAGAGGGAAAGCAAACAGAAGAGTTGGCGAAAGACAAAATTAAAAAAATAGGAAAAAAAAAATCACCTTTGCTGAAGTATTTACAACAAGGATACATCTTTGAGTTCTTCACTACTAACAGCTATTTGTAGCTACAAAGTCTGGATGAATCAGCCTTTTAATACTTGGCATACGTGCATGTTTCTAGATTCTTTTCCGACCATGTCTCATACCTCATTCAAAGAGCCGTTGAAAGATTTGGCAGACGTGAAAGACGTTTGCCTAAAAGATTGAAATGCCTCCTGTCATCACTAAATCGCCCTGCTTTTGATTCGCTCTCTGTAGTTTGGCTGCAAAATATTGTAGACTCGCTCTTGACCTCGCTCAGCATATATTCATTGAATATTTCAATGATATCTCGAACGGATAATAGGACTCAACTGCAGTTAAAACATGGATTCCAGCGATTCGCTTATGCATGTTCTGGCCCCAAAGATATTTAATATTTCAGTGCATCACCGCGGTTATTCCAGCAGTCAAATGTCAAATTAAATTTCAAGCAGGAACAGCTGTTGTGATTGCAGCTAACAGCACAAACAAAATTAAATCATTAAGAACACACGTCGCTCGTTCGCGAGACGGCATCTTGCGCTTGTAACATGATTACTTTTTTTAGCGATAATGTAATTGTTTATTAATTTTTGTCATCCACAGGGACTTCCTGGACCTCCTGGCGAGAAAGGAGAGAACGGTGATGTTGGCCCAATGGTAAGAGACGCATCTGCTTCTCATAAGCACTCTTCCTAATAGTTTGATACTATTTAACACGGTGTTTCTTTCATGCAGGGCCCTCCTGGTCCCCCTGGCCCCAGAGGTCCTCAGGGTCCAAGTGGAGCTGATGTACGTATGGCTTATTGATAACAATATGTATGCACAAAATTATTTAACATGCATATATGAAAAATGATGTGTTCCATGTTAGACTGTAAAGTTAACTACATGTTTAGTGGCTCTACCTTACCAATTCCTCAATATCGTCAAGCTTCCTGTTCCTAGGTGATGGATGATGACTCATGTTTTTCTTTATTTCCTGCTGCAGGGTCCACAAGGCCCTCCAGGCGGTGTGGGCCCCATGGGATCCGTGGGTGAGAAGGTAAGAGTCAGAAAACAGCCCGAGGTGTTCTGCCCTCTTAGCATGGTGCTGGGCACTGGGACTGAAATACTCCCCCCCCAGCTGCCCCCCTTCGTTGCCACCTGCGGTTTATTCCTTTCACATACCCAAGCTTTTTGTCTGAGTTAGTGCTTTGACACTATTAATGTCTATTTTACAACGCTTCCAACAAGATTCGTCCATTTTACTGCCATTTGGCAGACGGCTGCGCTATAAATACTTAATGCTGTACCCCGGCTGTTAAAATGACTCTGGAATATGAAACATGAAGGGCTACCAACACTTTAAGAGGGCACTTGGAATACAGTGACTTTTTACACCCTTGTCTCAGCAACAATTATAGACTTAGTTAAGTTAAACGTCTGGCTTTTGTTGATATTCACATTATTTAGTGTTAGGATGTGAGAGCTGTTATGTTAGAATAGATGTGTCTGAATTTGAAAGCTCTCCATGCGTGAGGGTGGAGGTTTATCTGTCCAGACACTGACATTTGTCTAACCACAGGGTGAACAAGGTGAGGCCGGAAACCCGGGACCACCTGGAGAGCCTGGCACTGGGGTGAGTGAGCTCTGCTGTTGTTTTTTTGTCAAACTAAATATGAATTGCAGGAATGTCTTTATGTTTTTATGTGCGTGCCGCCACGTGTGTGTGTGCAGCATCAACAACACCCACAACATCTTGCTTATCAACACACATTTCACATCTTAGCTCCTCAGCCTTTATCATACCACCCAGCCTGGGTGTGAATATTTGTAAGGCTGTGCTTGAAAACATTTTAAAAAGTAAGTAACTTCACTTCACTTTACATGACTTTTACAGAGCACTCACCACTCCAGCACATTAGGTAACAGTATCAGCACCATCAGCAGCTTACCATGTTTATAGTTTATCCCCGGGAAAACAGTTGCTTAATGGATAGCCTCGGGCAAATATAGAACAAAATCCAATCTAGCAACATTTTTTTTCCCCTTCAGAGTGACACTGTGTATTCATCACACTGAAAGTAATTGCTCCTCACATTTAGGCTGGTAGTTCAGCTCAGCGTGCCTCTTCTGTTTTGCACCCCATGTCCACATGGCCTGCCAAATTGAGTCTCTTCCCAGACTCTTAAGACATAATTACCAGGAGGATACGCCTGGTGCTTCTGCCCTAAAGAACAATGATTGCAACCACCATGAAGCAAGCTGGCATCAAAACACCACAAACCTTTGCTGAGTGCAGCTCTTAGCTGTGATAGCTACGGTGGTGCAGTGGTGAAGAACATTTGCAAGTCCCTTTCAAAAGCATGTATTTAGATTGTTCTGTTATAGTGTTTATTACACTGAATGTCAAGTTTAATTTTAAAGCATTTTGAAAGGTTGCATGTTAATTTACCATCTCCGTAAACATACCTGTGTTACTGCCAGGCACAGATTTCTTCTTTCCTTTTACCAAACACCCGTCGTTGATGGCTCTATTAGCTCTACCGCCTCATTCATCATTATTGATGTAGAACAGCAGATTGAAAAAATGGCCTTTCTCCAGCAGGAGTGGCAGAGGAGTGTGATTACAAGGATTCATAATGTCCTCCGCTCGTTCCCCTTCATACCGCTGTCATTGACATTTCGAAAGTCAGTGTGCAGCTTAAGTCCACATCATAAGCAGCCCAACCCAGTGCCTTTCACTAAGTCTTTGTCTTTATCAAAGTCTTACATTTAGTTCTGACGGCACTGAAACAATAATACCTCTACTACAATATAGTATATACACATCATTATACGTTAGTTAATATTATTGGTATTGAGAAAATGATTACTGAGTTAAATTTATTTTCATTTTTCTGATCTTTATTTTTTTACCATATTTGACACAATTGTTGCAGTTAGAGGTTTTATATTTTTAATACAGCTAAAAGCTAAGTTTCATCCATCATCCTTTTGAACAGTGATACACATTAAAGCAACAGGCCTGAAACATACACAGCATTTAACACTCCATATACAATCAATGGTAAAACACCATTGTAATGTGGATGTTACTGAACTGTAAAAAAGAGCTTAAGTTTGTGTGGTACAAACATCAAATCTAATGTGAATAAAATGCTGCTTTCAGCCTAATATTTAACTTGGCTTTAAAACTATATAGTAGGTTGAAAGTACAGCTCTTTTTTGTCATCTGGTAATGTGTTCCACTGAATGGAGGAGAAAAAGCTGACAGTGCAGTGCAGCAAACGGGGACACGCAGGACGATCTCTCGTTCAAATCATCAGTCACCAAATCGCAATTCAGAGAATCTGCTGAATTCCTTCACAACACAAAGCAAAACCATTGTATCGACACAAATACAAAAGCTGGAGATTGCAGAGTTTCTCATAATGACAGATGGTGAAGGGAATTAAATATGAATTACGATATGAAAATCATGCCCGAGATATTTATTCCCATTAGGTATGATAGTATGATATTTCTAGGAAACATGGCCACTGTGAGTTGTCCCTTTGCATCAGGACTGTAGAGGCACATTAGCATCATATCCAAGAGCTCCCAGTGCTGAAAAACACATGTAGACTCTCCAGTCTTATTTCAGCAGTGCTGACCATCCATTTGTTGTCCTCTGTCACGCACACTGAGATCAGCTTTGGATCCAATTTCTCTCAGCAGCCTCAGTGTCGGTTTTTGGACCCCATTCATTTCAGCTTGAACTCTTTTTAAAAAAAAATGCTGCCCCCTGTGGTACTGATGTAATGAATGCCCTCCCTTACCCTCACACCTCTATAGGGACCTAAAGGCGAGAGAGGAGAGAAAGGAGAGGCTGGCCCCCCTGGAGCTGCTGGACCCGCTGGTGCCAAAGGACCCCCTGGAGATGACGGTCCAAAGGGCAACCCCGTAAGTCCACCAGCCGCTCTCGAAATCTGCTAAGAGTGCTTTCCGCCGCTCGCTCTAACAGGCTCAAATGTGCGCCTTAAAAGGAGATGTCCCCCACCAGCCTTGAGGCAGGCAATTTCATCCCAGAACATATTCAAGAGCTAAAAAGCCTTTTTATTGAGGGAGATTATATTTTATGCCTGCATGGTAATGGAATGCAGCGAGAGGCCTCTTCTCATGGATTTGCAACATCATCATTAAGTCCATCAAATTGCCTTCAGTGGTTGTTACCAGGTACACCAGGACTAAATCACTGTCTAAATTACTAACCACGTCCTTAATACCTGTATCCTGGGAAATTATATGTCAGCAGCAGCAGCAGCAGCGCCTCAGGTTTCTTTTGCTACGCTGATGCATTTCATTTCCCCTCCTTAAAGGGTCCTGTCGGATTCCCCGGAGACCCTGGCCCTCCTGGAGAGCCAGGTGTTGCTGTAAGTATGGAATCTTTAAAGTAATATTTACCTCATGCACAGTTCAGATCATATGATTATTTGTACTGTGAATCATGTTAAATCATACAGTATGGTAGTTATAGTGTAGGATGGATATCTTCAATGGCAGACGTCATCTAACAAGGACGCCTCTCTTTTACAGGGCACTGACGGAGAGCCTGGAGAGAAGGGAGAGGATGGTGAGGCCGGTCAGCCGGTAAGTTGTTGTTATTTCACAGTGTTTAGACTGAACAAATAACTGCATGAGTTAATTTCTTGTACTGTATGTGGTTCACTTGAGGGACACTTTCTAAGTACATAATATAATCAAATTATCTTTACAATCAGCTTTTTTCTCACTGCGTACGATTGAGTACGAATGTCTCCTGCTGATGTTTATTTCATATTATAGCAGTTCAACACAAGTTCGCCTGCAGTAAAAGCTGCAGTTGTGGATAATTTGCATGGCAAAAATTTGAAGTCATGATATTGACTCCATGCATATTATACATACTGGGTGGAAGGTAACTGGTCTCAATGTGCTTTGCAGATTCATTAAGTGTGATTAGGAATAAAAGCCAAATACTAATGTGCCGACCCTGTGTAAAGTGCAACTAATCACAGCTCTTATTAATATTTATGAATGTAAATGAAACTTTATCACCACCAAAGAAAAACACACAAAGCTTTGTATTTACTCCGTGAATGTTACATATTTGAATTTTGGTTTATGAACTCTGATTGCGTGCTGATTTGCTTGAGAAGGTATTATAAAATGTGATAAACTATGTATTAAGGCTTCTTTGAGCGGAGAAGATATACATTCATATTTATATGTAACTGTTTAGTCAAATTATGAAACAGCTGAATAACTTTCACTTCTCAGTACTGCGAAATATTTACCAATGCAAATGATGAAAAAATAGGTTTGATTGTTTGCAATTAACTCAGAGATACTTGGAAAGTGTCTCAGGGGGCACAGTATATATCAGTTCAGGTAGTGCATCCAGCTTCGGGTTTTTTTAATGTAACTCTTACGGACTATCCTGAGGTTGAATATTCCCTTATTGTCAATGTGCTGTCTCTGTTATTGTCCTTTTGGCAAACATAAGGAGAGATTTAGTGAAGCATGCAGAGCTCATCAAAATTCATATGAGCACTGACTCATTTGTTCATATAACTTCTTTTATTGTCTTTTAATAGTATCCTGCATCTCCTGTTTGCTCGCTTGTTTTCAGGGACCTCCAGGTCCATCAGGAGAAGCTGGCCCACCTGGACCACCTGGCAAGAGAGTAAGTCTGTGGCCATAAAAAGTGAAATTACTACAGTGTTTCTTATTAGTGTGTGTGTGAGAGAGAGTTTTTGGTAATAATCCAACATGATGGTCCCATTGTTGGCATGTCATCATTGCAAAAGTGAATTGTCTTGCTGACTAAAGCTTTTCTCAGATTTAAAACCATGACTCAACAGGCCCATGCGAAATGTCCGAGCCCCCGTCCTAAACCAGATGAATGGAGCGTGTGTGCATTGGCTTTGTACTCCCGCCTCACTTTGCAACAACTCCTCCTCAACAACTCAATCTTGGCAGTAAAGCAGGAGAGATTCATTTTCATTAAAAGTAGAGCGGGGAAAACAAAGTGGGAGATTTAAGGGGTCAAAGTGTTGTGCCGTCTGCGAAGAAATCCACCTCAAAGCCCATTGAGAAATGAATGGCAAGATGTGAAAATCATTCTTTTTTTATTTTTTTTTTCCTTAGCAAGAAATTGAAAAGGCTTACCAAAAAAATAGCTGGGAAAGAAAAAAAAAGAAAAAAAAAGCAGCCGGCTATTCCAAACTCATTTACGTCCTCGTGGCGGTGGGAAGAAAGCGAGAGAGATATAGCGAGCCTGACACGTTATTGATCCGTGGCTGTTTGACTGACAGCCAGAGCAAAACAAAAGCATAACATGGACGTGGTAAAGTTGTTAAGAGGTTATGAGGGGAGAAGGGTGGGCTTTAGAAGTGCCCGCCAAAAAAACAAAACAAAATGAGATCGAATGTGTTGCCTGCGATCAGATTATCATCACTACACTTCACTAGAGGAACTGGGCCTCTGCTTTAAGAAAACTAAATAAGAGTTTATGATATTGAAAGTTAATTTTTCTGTGACGTCCATTCTCGCTCTATCCATCAGCATGAAGTCGAGATATCGGAGCCTGAAACCAGTAAGCTGCTTGTTGAATGCATCCGAGATGGAACATTAACATATTTCCAATATGATGTGAAGCTCAAGATTCCACATTGAAAATGAGGAGCTATTCTCCGGAAACTTGAAAGAAAAGTCACAATCTCGAGTGACTGGCTGCATTTCAAAGAAAGACGCTGAGGCTCGGGCCAATGGGGGGAAAAAAGAGCATGTCATGCATTTTCAAACCAGGGTTGATTGCTTTTCTAATGTGCCCAATGAAATTTACATTCGGAGTATTTAGCATGGTATCAGCATATGCTGCACCTAAATGGCCGAGGGATTATGGTGAGGAAAAGGACTATTTTATCACACCGGGTCTTTTAATCACTTAGGGAAAAATGGGACCTGAGATGATCCCTGCTTCTCCCTGACAGCTCGCTGCCTTGAATACATAATTCCAAGTCAAAGTTGTTTAGGATCTGTTGGCCCTTTTTTGTGTCTCCTCAGCATTTCGCCTGTAGAAATTTGCAACAATCCTTAAATCTCTCTCTCACCAGTGCGGCCACTGATTCTTAATAAGTCAATTTAGCATAGCAGCAAATTTGCTTTAATCTGATTTGCCTAATGCCTTAATGCTGGAAATGTATTCAACTTTGCTTCTTGATAAAAGAAATATGGAAAAGTTATTAACCTCATCTGGCTTTAACTACTTTTTTTCTTACAGTTCAGGTCACTTGCTTTTTTGCCTTCCTCAGTAACTGGTAGCGATTTTATTAAAGTAAAAACAGTATCAATCTGCGTCTCGTGCACCTGATGCTGCAGAGACAGATGCGACTAGAAGAACACAGCTGCACGTCGACTCTAGCCGCTGCATATCGCGCTACAATTGAAATGGCTCTTTGTTCTGATCAAGAGCCTGCCTCTTCACTACCGGTAAGAGGTACACATCAGGAGAAGATGAAAGCTCCAAGACAGGAGGCAAGCTCACATTATAGGCTCTCAGTCAATAGCACTCAGGCCTCAGTCGGCCAAGATGAGAGTGGAATTTGGATGGAGGGCGTTTTTGAAGAGGGACGACTGGAGGTGGAGTTGAAAGAAATCATTGCGGGGCCTGAGAGATCCTGACCAGAAAGAAAAGACGACCCGCCATCCCTCGGCACGAGGGTTGTCTTTGTGTGTTCATACATGGCTGCACGATTGTAGCTCTTCAGATCGATTAGAAATAGATTGTGACGTTGACTGAAGTGGTGCACATTCAAGAGCATTAGATTGTTCAAAGGCAGCACCTAACAAGTATTTATCAGGAAAGACAATTGTTCAATATGAAATCTAATAAACGTAAACTGAAATGCCAAGAAGCGAAGAGTGGTGATGATCTTTTCCTCGTTCAGGACCGAAGCATTTATACATATCCTGTGCAACATTTTCAAAAAGATTCACCACCATACACACAGAGTTATTTTTGCTTACTGATGTTCTGGGTGGCCTCAGCCGCAGTGTGAAAGGTCAATGATGAACATTCCCTCGCTTGTACAGTCTTGTTGAACGGTTAGTATGTGTTGATGCCGTGTTGAAATGCTAAAGCTGTGTCCTGTCATCCTCCTCAGGGACCTCCGGGGGCTGCCGGTGCAGAGGGCAGGCAAGGAGAGAAGGGCGCAAAGGTAACAAAATCAATTCATCCTTCGCACAGTAGAGCCGTCTCAGCAAGTCCCTCGGCCCCCCCACTATACCCACATTGTTCCCCGTCTTGAATTAAAAGCACAAAAGCGCAACAGTAATTTAATTTCCATCGTAAATTAGATGGAAATTTATGGACGCAGCCTATTTGAGTAAAACTAAGATTCACTTGTTTCTTGCATTGTGCTGTGGCTTAATTTCAAGACCGACAAAAGGAGTAAGCGCTATTTATGTCGAGCCCTCAGGTATTCACAGTCATCATGCTTTTCTCTTTTTAGTCAGAATCAAGGCCCAATGAAGTTTTCACTTGCTTTACGCCAATCATGGATTCATCAGTGTTTAAATCTATCTATATGATCTTGTTGCTTTGTGCATAGGCAGAGTCAATTACCATCAGCTGGTGCACGCTGAACATAAATCAGATTTACCTCAGAACGATGACTAATCTCAGCTCATCCACTGGTTACTTTCCAATACACTTCACTACAACCCTGATTCCAAAAAAGCTGGGATGCTGTGTAAAACAGAATGTGATGAATTTCTAATTCTTTTTCACACAAATTCAATTGAAAACATTAGAAAGACAGTGTTTGACCTCATCAACTTCATTGATTTTTGTAAATATTATGATTGGGTATGAAAGGTTCATCCTGGAAAGACTCAGTCGTTCACAAGCGAGGATGGAGAGAGGTTGAAAGAGGTTCACTTTGACAAATGCATGATTGTATAAAGGAGATTAATACATGAACACTTTGTAAAACTGTTGTCAGTGAACACAGTTTGTTTGCAAATGATTGCATTGGACTCAGGGTTTTACTATACTATGTCTCACGCCATGAGTATTATGAACTGTCTTTTTACTAATGCACATTTTAAAGGTTATCTATCACCTTTAACGAAACACAGTTTTCATTGTGTCCAAGTCAAGTTGTCCTTGAAAATCTTAAAAGCTGAATCTTGAAAAGAAAGAAATAGGTGCACCTGTAAGACACAGCTGCTATAATAAATTCAGTAAAGTAGCTCTGGCCACTTTGCAGTAAGCCTGTAATCTGTAAATACCTCGCAGCTCAAACCTGATACTATATTTCCGCGAGCTCCTCCTAGTCTCTGTGCATATTGATGCGCTTCAGATCACGGTCGGTCAGCTGTGGCACTCGTTGATCTGGAGGCCATAACAATTTTCTCACGACCTCGGAGCGAAAACACAGACAGGATATAGCACCATCTATTGCTGCGCCCGCTCTGAACCTCATTTGGAGGAACAGGAGCACTTGATAACTCAGACTGTTGTTTACTTGTCCCCATTTACCCGATCTACACACTGCATACTGTCTCAGCATAATTTAAAGCTAAAAGCAGCCCGCAGCTGAATTCTGATGAAAATAGTCGGAGATACAGAGAGGCTCCAAAGAAAACCTGACACGATATGAAGTGTTGCTGCAGATTTTTAGAAGGTGTTGCACATATAGAATATTTTATTCTATACCAGCATCTTTTTCTTTTTTTTATGTTGTTTTCTGAGGTCACTGGATGTGTTTCTCCTGCTATAATGGACTTTTTTTTGACATGCATTTCATCAATTTAAACACTTCTCAAAACATCAGTAAAATATAAGCAGCTCTAATCCAAAAATATAACAATTATACATAAGGTGAACTCTACTTTCATCAAGCACGGTGAGCTTAAATTCCCAGATTTGTGCGATAGTCTTCATGTTTTTAACGATCCTTGTTTCTCCACATACAGGGTGAGGCAGGCGCAGAGGGTCCAGCAGGTAAAACAGGACCGGTCGGACCCCAGGGACCTCCAGGAAAGCCCGGTCCGGAGGGTCTGCGCGGAATCCCCGGCCCCGTCGTAAGTCCGAGCTCCAACAGTGATCGTTTCCTCGTGAAACACTGCATATGCATTCAGCTGACGCATGCTCAAACACACAGCCACAGTGCACACACATAAAAAAAAAGCACCACTAAGGCTTGATGATAGACTTCATGGAATAATCAATACATCCATTTGGCTTATACTTTAGTTTCACTTGTTTATTCCAGCACACTTTTTCCCCCCTGTTTGGGCTATTAATCATCGTGCCGAGCGCAGGAAATCAATGGCAGGCCAGAGAAAATACAGCCGGCTATAATGCTCACTACAATTGAATGACTTTTCGCAGGGTGAACAAGGACTGCCTGGCTCCCCAGGACAAGACGGTCCACCTGGCCCCATGGTCAGTATGCATAATATCCCCCTTTCTCTCTCCCTCTCTTTCCTTATTTATCTATCTATATTTTTTTTTACTTTTGACATAGCTGGATGAGAAGTTCAGGTTAAACCTATTCCCAAATTACAACAGATGAAGTTGCTATTAAACATCTCACCTGTCTCTTTCCTAAAAAATTCCTAAAAAAAAAAAAAAAAAAAAAAAAAAAGACATATCTGTAATATGTGGATGGTTTTCATCTTTGCTGCAGTTTTTTTTTTTCTCTCTGCTTTTCTCTCCCTATAATTGATTCTTTTCCTGCCTCTTCTTTTGTTCCCTTTCATGTTTCTTTGTCCTTGGCTCATTTTCTGCTTCAGGTTTTCTGTCGTGCTAGTTTTCCCTCACCCTGTCTTGACTGTCTTTTTTTTTTGTCTCGTCTCTCTCAGTGGAATTGATTTTTAACTTGTGCTATTGTTGTTTAGGGTCCTCCTGGGCTTCCCGGTCTGAAAGGTGACCCTGGGTCTAAAGGTGAAAAGGTGAGTGTAGTTCTTTTTCTTGTGTCTGCCTGCAAGCTGGTTTCATTTCCCAAGCTCCAAATAGGCTGAAAGATAAACCTGAAAACAGTGAAAAGAAGTTTTGGACGGTGATCTCGGTTCAGACTTCAGTCAAGGCCAATCGCTACTTGCACAAAGACTTTGCAGCTGATCAAAAGCAGCACGTCTTTCTGAATTACAAAGCAGCATTAATACCAGTGTAGCTTTAACATTTAGAAAACAAAATTAGTTTTTGCCATAGCTGCTGCAGGAGATTCCAGGATTGAATATGCAGCTGAATGTGATGTATCACTCTAATCTGTCTAATCTTCTTCGCCGCTACTCTCAAATCTGCTGGTGAAATATAACCGCAAAGGATATTCAGACAGCGCGCATTACTCTATCTAATTTGCCTCCCACACACTGACATGATGGCTTGAGAGAGAGCGTTTTAAAAAGCACACAACAGAGGCGCCGCGTTGCATGTTGCGCCTTTTAAATGCTGTCGAATCATCGGGCCTGGTTAGAGCTGGCCTAATTCAAATTCATCATCTTTGTCTTCTGAAGTGTTGTTTTTGTCTGTCGCAGGAGAGACGTTTCAATTAAAATTTCTCAGCATTTGTATTTTAATGAAACTTCCGTTCCACACAGCCTCCCGCGTGCCTTTGAGCTTTGTGGAAGAAAGCTGTCGCAGTTTCGCCCTTGTCACACATGCACACAGCAGCTTTAAAGTTTCAGCACGCAAGGGGACATTGCCATTGTCTTTGATTGTTCTTTGTGTGCGCACATTTGTTTCCCTCCCGCAGGGTCACCCAGGTTTGATTGGTCTGATCGGACCCCCCGGTGAGCAAGGAGAGAAGGGAGACAGAGGTTTGCCCGGGCCCCAAGGTTCTCCCGGTAGCAAGGGCGACAGCGTAAGTAATTGATGACTCCATCCTCATCTTGGTCCTCGGGGCCATTTGCCCGCCACCTCTTGCCATTTTTTAGCCTCTTTGCCCCTCCGTTGTGGCCACAGGTCTCGCCACAGTCACTTGCTGTTGATTAAGAGCCGCTGGAAAAGGCATTGCACTGCAGCTGAGCCCTGCACGTCTCATCATTCACCACATCCACAGCGAGCACGCATAGGTTCCAGCTTTTCACAGGCTCATTCATTTTGCTCAAAAGATGTAAAAGAAATGTGTTAACATGGCTTTGATGCATCTTGTTTCACTGTTTTCGGAGACCCTTGAGTGGAAAGAACTTCATCTAGTTTTATATTAGCAGAAATCCTGACCACTTCCATTGTGGTTAGTTTCTGTGTATTTAATGCCGATTGTGATACTATAACATTTCTCTATTGTGGAAAACACTGATAAGAGTTCCCTCTGAACCACGGAGAATGAAACCAAGCCCTCCACTTAAACACGAAGCAGGACAAAAAAGAGGCTGGCTCCGTCCCAATAAAGGACTGATGACAGCCTTCATCCATTTTTAAATAAACATTGCAGAAAGACTGAATATGCTATTCTGTCCTGCTGTGGCCCTCAGCCTTGCCCCGGCTCAGTGATTTAAGGTGATGGGTCGGATGAAGTATCTGGAGATTAAGCCTAATGAAATCGTAATGTCCCCTTTTGTCAGAGAACAAGGGCTTCAAAAAAAGTTTTCACACAGTTTACCGTTTCTATTTTAGGGCCTGAAAATAGGCCTCATGTTGTTTAGCTTCGTTTCCCAACGAAATTGAGATTGTGAATTGCTGGGTTCAAAGAAACGACGCCCCGCAAGTGCACTGTTTGGTCTTGATGGCTAAAATGAAAACTTCATCTCTATGTCACTTAATAAAAATCTCCCTAACTCCACGTGAAAGCTTCTCACCATTATGCCTCTGTTCAGCTCATAAACTCATATTCATTCCATGTCCCTGGTCCTGTGCTATTAAATTCCAGCTTTTTCATTTCGCTCATTATTGAAGCATCACAATAACGCTTTTGTCTCCGCTGTTTCTTTAATATATATCTGCTCTCATCTTGCAGGGAATTGGAGGAGCCTCCGGTCCTCTCGGTCCCCCAGGTCCCCCTGGTCTGCCTGTAAGCCTTTCGCCGATTCAGTCGTTCATTTAGATTCTGCGCTGGTGGTAGAATGACTTTGCTAAATTGCTGTGCTTCTGTCCTGTCTCACGCAGGGTCCTCAAGGTCCCAAGGGAGCCAAGGGTTCAAGCGTGAGTACTATCTTTAAAAGGCATATTGTCGCTGTGTGTATGCTGGATGTATCTGGGATAATTTGATCCTATTCATGTTTCTTTTCCAGGGTCCTGCTGGTCCAAAAGGAGACACTGGTTCAATTGGTCCTCCTGGTCCTCCTGTGAGTATTTGTTGTCCTGTTGCCTTTTTTTTTGCCACACTATTGTAGCATCATACAACATCTAAACCAGTCTTGTATGAAATCTAACAGTTTTTCCGATCGTACCCCACAGGGCCCGCCAGGTGAAGTCATCCAGCCCCTGCCCATCCAGTCACCCAAGAAGACCAAGCGCTCCAGTGACATGCAGTCGGACGCAGCCATGATGGACTACGGCGAGGGCATGGAGGACATCTTCGGCTCGCTCAACAACCTCAAACAGGACATCGAACGCATGAAGTACCCCATGGGCACGCAGAACAACCCGGCCAGAACGTGCAAAGATCTGCAGCTCTGCCACCCAGAGTTCCCTGATGGTAGGAGGCTTTTTATAAAAACACACTCCTGATGCTTACATAAAAAAAATCACTTTTTTTGTTGAACACAGTGATTGAGAACACTGACTGGAGAAAACCGGGCTCATCAGTGTTAGAACTTTTTCCTTTTTTTGGTGAAAATGTGCCCACTGTTTCCAGTTTAATGAAGTCATTCTACATAACCTCTGTCTCCTCAGGACCATTAGGGGCTATCAACATGCAAAGTGCAGCAAGAAGAATAAAAAGTTGTCCTTAACAGCAGTATGGACCGGTTTAGCTTCATCATTACTCATTTTACTTCTGTTGAGGAAAAACATTTTGTCAAAACCGCCGCACATAAATTATACCTTGCTCCAGGCGTAATGATAACGTTTTATCTAAGCCATGAAAATGAGCAGTAAATTACTCTCAAGCAGAATTTCACATAGAATCAAGGAATCTAACACACTTGATTTAAAAAAAAAAAAAAAAAAGGTGCTCGGAGCCATTTTCTGTGGACATTAGTAGAACAGGATGTCTGACTGTGCTTGGTTCTCCTTAGGCGAATACTGGATTGATCCGAACCAAGGCTGCTCTGGGGATTCCTTCAAAGTCTACTGTAACTTCACCGCCGGGGGCGAAACCTGCATCTACCCAGATAAGAAGTCTAATGGAGTAAGTGACTTTGGATTTGTACCCGTGAGATTCACAACTTGCCCGTTCCTAATCATTGTTTCTCATCAGATATTAAGCCATCATGTTAAACCAATACATCAGCCTTTTAATTAGCTTCGGGGTACAGCTTGTACAGATTGGATATTCAGGTTTTGTGAAAACAACACAAAAACCACCAAAAGGCAAATATATAGAATGGTTTGCCTCTGTGAAGTTTATGAAAACAATATTTCAAAAGATATTAAAATAACAAACAGGTTTATCTCCTGCTCCCAGATGATAAACTTTGATGTGACCCTTGAGGCTTTGCTTTATAAAACAAGATTTTTTTTTCCCATGTTCACAAGAAAAAATGATGCTCGTGATAATGTCTGTTGTTAATGAACTCCGTCTGGTTTTGTTCTCCACAGGTCAGAATATCTTCGTGGCCCAAAGAAGTCCCTGGGTCATGGTTCAGTGAATTTAAGCGTGGTAAAATAGTAAGTCCACAGTGCTGTGCTAAATAGATTGCTCCCTCTCTCCTATTTCCCCCTCCCTCCATTCTCTTCTACACCTGAGACTCCAGCTGCTAATAGCCTCAAATAACAGCAACACCCATGAAATTGTGAGGCGCTGACCCGAAGTTGCTCCCAATAACCGAATCTCAAAACCACCTAATGGTTTCACGGTCGTATTTTAGGCTAAAGCCCGAGCGCAGAGAATTCAAAGTGTTACGCTTTTGTCATGAACAAGATTGGCTTTTAGTTATAATCTCCATCCTTTTCAATGAGCGCCTCATTTTCATTGTCAGAGCATTACAATTCTTAGACCGCTCCGCATAAAGAACAGGGCATCAATAAAACATTACAGAGGATTCGCGCAGGATGCCTCAGTCCCAGGCTCTGCCCTTGAACAGTTAAAAATCCTCTCGGTAAACATCAGCTCCTGTTTCTTGTGCTCAGGAATGAAAGAAACACATTTGTCCTGCTCCATCAAACTGGTGTCGCGCTGATCTACTTCCACAGATATAGACTTGAAAGAGCGACTGACTGAACGCTATGCGGCTTTTGTGGGATTAAAAGTACAGTACGTCTACCGAGGGCTCTTTTAATGTGCAAGGTTCACACAAAGTTAATGTTCACGTCAGGGTCATGTGTGCTCTGAAGTCCTATTGTTCCTCTAGAATAAAGTCATAGAGTTGAAATGTATTAAAGAGAGAATATACTGTAAACATACATACAAAGTGTTGTACATGTAATATTTAATTAGCACACACACAAAATAGTACAATGACCTGTGGAATCTCTTTTTTTTCACATCAGAAGCTTTAATGAATCTTTTTGTTGTTGCCAGCAAGGTGACTCCAACTTTCTTGGTGTTTCTTTCACAGCTCTTTCACAACCCTGTTTTCCATCTGCGTTTACATGCAGACACAGTATTATGCTCATGTTTTCTATACTGCAACTTAACCCAGTGACAAAGTCTTAAAGGAGTCTTTAATGTGACCATTAAAGTTGGTAATTAAGCTTCTTCTGGGTCAGGGACATTGACATGAATCTTGAATTGATCTGAGCAAAAGTCAGTCTGACTGTTTGAGCAAATAGGACTGAGGGCTTTTAGGTGACGTAACATGTCTTCTAGTGTCTATATTGGAGCTCCTCAGCCATTGATTAGGATGAAAGTACTGCGGCTCCATTCACTAATGGTGAAAGCAAGAGTGACACAGCAGCAGGTGTTAATGTTACCATGAAACTATTGCCTTGTAAAAGCTGGTTTGTGAATCAGATGGAGACATTTTATTCCTTTTCTGAATGACTTCAGTATCGTATCGGTTAGTGCGCACTCCTCATGTCAAAGGAAATTAGTCAAATCAGCTGCCTCTTCTCGTAGAAATAAGATGCCATTAATCAACTAGACTTAATCTTATTTTACAAAATAATTATATTACAGTTCTCTCTGGCACCTGTTCAGAATTTATTTTACACTTTTTGAGTTATTCACATAAACTCTACCAGGCGGTCTGATTATCTTCACCGTGCTTTATGTTTCAGTCGTGATACAAAGCTGAATATTGATCTTCTATATCTTTATATCAAAATATGTGAAACAAGCTCTGTTTATCATTTAGCTTGAGTGGAAAACATTCCTGTTTCTTTTATTCGTCTTCTATTTATGTTGTGTGACTTTTCTTATGACTTCAATTTTACATATTTGTTTCATACTTTCTTTATATATTTCTTTTATTTTTTTATAAACAAATCTTAATCAGACTGTTACGTAAAAATGTAGATGCATTTTTTTCTTTGCTTCTAACCTTTGACCTCTCTTTCTCTCTGTTTTCCAACCCACAGCTTTCCTATGTTGACGCAGATGGAAACTCTGTAAACATGGTCCAGATGACGTTCCTCAGACTACTGACGGCCTCGGCCAGGCAAAACTTCACCTACAGCTGCCACCAGTCCGTGGCGTGGCACGACGTCACCAGCGACAGCTACGACAAGGCGCTGCGCTTCCTGGGCGCCAACGACGAGGAGATGTCCTACGACAACAACCCTTACATCAAGGCCCTCTCAGACGGATGCGCGGTAAGCCCTGTCCGTCCGTACTGTCTGTCTCTCAGTACAAATAATGTGTGCTGTTGTGGTGTTGGCTCTCATTGGTCTTTCAAGTTTTTTTGGATGAATAATCCTAGCCAGCCAAATAACTCATTAAGAGGTTATTTTCCAGCAAAAATCAAGCTGGAGTTCTGACACATCTACTCCTGCAGGGTGTTTCAAATAAAAGCCCTGTCAAGCTCTTGGTTGTAATCACTTTCCCATCCATTTGGCGCTTGCTGAACAGAACTATTACTCCTGGAATGAAATCACGTTAGTAGTGAAACAAGGAAGAGTGGAAAGCTATGATTGAAGCTGATGACTGTGAAAAGCTCAGACGCACATTAGTAAAGTTTCCCCAGCGGCTCAGGTCTGAAGGAAAATGAATGGACCGGCCGTGCGATCAGCATGAACACGCAGTAAAAGGTTTTGTGAAACATGTGTGTGTTTTTCTAGGATTTGCTCGTCTAATTGCATCTTCCTCTGTGTCTCTCGTTGCAGACGAGGAAGGGCTACGGAAAGACTGTGATGGAGATTAATACTCCCAAAATCGATCAGGTTCCAATCATCGACGTCATGTTGACTGACTTTGGGGACCCCAACCAGAAGTTTGGGTTCGAAGTTGGGCCCGTCTGCTTCCTTGGCTAAATAAAAACGCAAAAGAAAAAAAAGGACTTGATGGGGCCAGCAAAGAAAGTCAAGTTGAGACGTTTTGGGTACCACCAAACCCCATTTCTAGCCCCCCACCCTTTTCTATGCCACATGCAAGTTTTGAATAAGAGATGGTGTAGCAAACATGTCTTTCCATGTATGTACGTGTAACCCAGGAAAATACTTGTTGCCCTTGTAGGGCTCGAACCACATGACTTAACCACGTTATGGAGCAAAGGTGAAGGACATTTGAACGCGTGGCAGAGGAGGGTGAATCGGAGGTAACCAAGAGAGGGGGGTCAGGCGACGTGAGGAGGGGGCGGCACGGGCCTCCTCTCTGGATTCTCCAGGTGCTGTATGAAAACGACTACAATGGTGCTTGTTCAAAAAAAAAAACACAAAAAGTATAAAGAGGTGCTAAGAAAGAAGGTGTATTTTGATAATTATAAAAAAAAAAAAACTGTAATTATTATTTTGTACAATACTGTTATTTCTGAATCCACTTTCAAAACTTGCATGTGTATCAGATTCTGCTTCTGGCTCTTTAATTTCAATGTTGGCTAGATATACAGTGTAAGTTAAAAGACATCATTCAATCAAATAAATTTATAATTCTGGTATTTTTTTTTTTTTTTTTTTTTTTTTTTGTCGAACACATACTGTGTACCTGTCATGAAGCAAATAAAGCATTCAAACAATTCTCTATTGCTAAATTAGACTGTATGCCCTTTGTATATATTGACAGTCCAAAGCTTGAGGTTATTTGCTGTTTTGCCCTTGTGAGCGTCGGTGAAACAACTGGAAGTATCACACCAGCACGTACACGGCAACATCTCCCACTAATGTTGTGATCCTGTGCTAGTAGGAAGCAATCATGGCATTCATTTTTTCCTTTATTTAATTCTATTTGTTGTCTTTCTGTTTTGTTTTCTGACAGGCTTTTAATTTTGGTTGTATACCTCAAACTTTCTTGATAACCTGTAAGATGCAAGGATGTTATGCCCTGTATATACCTTGGTTAAGCAATTAAGTTTATATATTTTGGGTGGGGATTTTTTTTTTTTTTTTTTTAAAGAGAGAAATACGATAACTGTTAGACATCCACTGTTCAAATCCTTCTGTGAATGCAATGAGAAGCCCTTTAGGTGACCCATTTTTGTAACTAAAATGAGAAAATGTTTTAATGTGCTTTTTATAGTTCATTTAAATATTAAAAACTGGATTCTAAACAACAGTGAGCTGAATGTCTCAATGGTTTGTGTTAGGTGACTTTGGGGTAGACCTACCTTCTGTAAATGTCTTATGCTTTAAGTCAAGGTTATGTTAATTCGACTAAGACTCTGGGCTGGTGCAATTCCGTCTCTCTTGAAACCAATAAAGTACCATCTTACAATAATTTCATTCTGAGTACATGAATGGAAAGGAAAATGTCTCCTTTTGTTTGTCGTAGGAAGAATGAAAAAAAAAATACACACCAACTTAAATGTTCAAATATTTGCTTCTTCTTTCCATGTGCTCCTGAGAAAGATTAACGATGGCTATATTTCACCATGTACCTGAGCGTAATAAGTGTTCGAGGAGAGGCACACAAACACATCAGCATTTCATACAGATAGAAGGAAACATCAAGGCTCATTATACACGAAGGATGTAAAGGCTCCAACAGAGTGGGGAGGGATTTTAGCACAGTAATCACAGCGTATGTTTTACACAGCTGCATGTTGACATGACAGATATGAATTATGTTCTACACCAGATCTGAATTTCAAGACGTTCTTTATTTATCATCTCAGAATTACCTGCAAGACTTTGGTTCGTTTCCAAAGTAAGACCTGTGTGTGTGAGACATCTGGGTGAGAAAATTATGGAGGACAGTTTGTTGTCTCCAGGAGAGCACAGGAATGAAGGCTTGTTCTCACACATGCAATCCATATTGTGGTGATTGCATGCAGATGTGATCCCACTCACACACCTGTACAGCAGATATGAAGAGGAGTTGCCGGATTGGAAGCATCAGGTTGAAACCAGTTGTATTAAAATCCTAATTAGAAATACTGTGTGAACACTTTAAGGATAAATTCAATGTAAATTGAAAGGTTAAAGGTGATAGTTTGACATTTTGGGGAAAACATATTATTTTTGGAAATGCACTTATCACACTTACATAATATCCTTAGGCAGATTTTTTTTTTTTTTTACCCATGAGGCTAGCTGTTTCCCCCTGTTTCCAGTCTTTATGCTAAGCTAAGCCCATCAGCTGCTGCTTCATATTCAGCATACATACACGAGCAGGATCCTTTTCATCCAATTCTCAGCAAGAAAGCGAATAAGCATATTTGCAAAATGTCAAACTGCTGTTTTAAGTTTTCATTTCTGCCCCCTTTATCTTAAAATTTTAATTGAATTCATCCTGAAAGTGTCCACACAGTATTTCTAATTATGATTCTATTACAACCGTGCAGATTGTTTCAGCCAGATCACTGCAATCCTGCAACTCCTCTTATCTCCTTGAAATTATGAGGGGGGAGAAAAAAAAAACCCAATTAGTATTCAGCCCTCCTGAGCCTCCTTGAAACAAACGTTAGCGATGGCCTGTGTCACTTCAAAGGATTGACCACCGCTGAACCTTTTATTTTCTCCTCCAAGAGTGCAAAAGAAATCCACATAATAACAACTGACAAGCCGGTGCTGAGCAGCAAAAGAAATGGACTTTGTATTTTCTTTTTATCTTTCTTTCTTTGGAGTGGGGGGTCTTTGTAGAAAAGCGACCAAAGAGAATACTCTTGTGTGGCGCCGCGCACGCGAGAAAAAAAACAGAAAAAACAATCACGAAATGCTCCCCCGTGGCTTCAGAGGAGAATTCAGCTCCACACTCATGTTACTTTCAACTTGCTTTGGAGTCCTTTAACAAATACTGTGTTTGTCTCGGGAGATTACTTGAATCCTTAATGGGTCTTTTTACATATTCAAGACGCACAGTTCATTTAAATGAAGCAATCAAACTTACTTTGAGTTGTTGTGGAAGATCATAGTTATAATCTCCTGCATTATCATATAAATAAGTGTTAGTTTTGCTATTCTCAATCAGCGGCTGACAAAAAACAATAGTGACTTAAAGTATATCCACTTTGTCGGAGCCTCTACATTTGCTGTTGTAAACACAGTGTGGTGGGTCCTTCTCGAGAAAAACCCTCTGGATCACAGGAGTGGGTTTTTTTTTTTAAACTGTTCTGGATTGTTTGAAATAAATAGAGGAAGAAAAGAAAAAGGCAACATGATTGAACAAAGAGCACCAACTGCAGAAATGCATTGATTTTTAATAGGGGAAAACTATAACCACGCTGTTTGACCAATGATTGCTGAGACACATGATGTCAAGTGGCAAAAACCCATTTTAAGATTTCACATTCTTTTGGTTGCACCTAACTCTGAACTCTCTAAATTTGAGTTTTATGTCCCTTATCCCTTTAACTGCCTGCTCAACCATATAGACCACATCTGATTCACTATAGCTCTACGAGAGGCATGCAGGTAGTTAAAGGGTTAATGGCGACCATCCAGATCGCAGTGACCAGTTTAAGGTAGGAGGTTGGCCAAAACTTAAAACTATAGTACTTTCATCCATATTTTATGCATTTCCAAAGTTTTCAAAATCTTGCACTGACTAATCAAGGTCTGTTTTATTGTGGAGACTGTGCATAATTACAAGGACATCATTTCCATTGGCCCTTTAGTCTTCAGCAACACTCCCAGTTGCCCCAGTCTAGATGAGAAAAAAACATTTGCTGGTGTCCAAATTGCACCTCTCTCCCTCTAGATCAGAGGATGTGGAGAGATTTCGCAGCACCCCAGGAGCCACGCAGGGACCTGACAGTTGCAGCGGGCTGTAAGTGTAGCTGAGATACTCATCTGAGACAAGAGTGCAGCCGCCCTCGATTCGGACCCAGCAAGGAACCTCGCATCACCTCGAGACACAGCATGAGGTCTTTTTTCACAGAAAGCGTCTCAGGTCAGGGACGATTTTACAAATGCGCACGTAAGTCAAAAATGTGTCAGACGGCGCGACATGAAAGTGGGGATAAAGCAGTTTGATCATGTTTTAGTGAGGTGTCACATCTGTAAATGGGAGAAAGGCGCCTCGTACAAACATCAGGGGATCGCCAAAGCGCTTGGATTCATCAACTGAGGGACCAAACTTTCATCTGCCAGTTAGAGATATTTCAGTCTGGAGCAAAGTGGTGGACCGAGCCAACAGGCCAACACTGCCCATACAAAACTGCTCACTAGATAAAAAGATAGTGTTGAGAAAAACAAAGCATAAACCCTTTCAACATACACATATTTAGTTTTAAGTCAGTGTCTCTAAGCTTTGCAGGTGTGGGCCTTTTAACTCCATGCGCCTCACTTTTGGGTTCGACAGACAGAGAGAGACAACAATTTCAAAGCTCTTTGTCGATGCGTGGGTGTTTTTGGTGGTAAAAACAGGTTAATAATTCACATTCTGCAGCAAGAAGTTTCTCTTGGCTTTTTAGGTCTTTTCTTTCAGGTCTAATATGTGGAGCGTATTATGTCGGCAGTGGTGAGATCACTACCTGGGAAAAAAAAAAAAAACCCTTTCTACCACATCCAACCAACTGCAGGATGACTCAGAGTGTTTTTTTTCTCCATGATATTATTAGTGTTTCAGTATTGTAATGTCACCTTTTCAAGAGGTAATTTTGGCCATTTGCAATTTGTGATAAAGAGAAGCTGAGGCTAATACACACAGCCTGGAGCTCTTAATGTCGGGGTTTGATGGCTTACCGAGTCACCCCATGAAAAGTATAGTGGAAAATTAATTAAATGTTTTACGTGTCTCAATTATCATCATTTTGTTTTCAAGTAGAACAAAAATAACGTTCTTCGTGACGTTATGCAAATAAATGCAATTTAGTTAAAAGGGGTTTAATTGAATGTATTTTGAAGGCTGGGAGCTGTCAGAGTCACAGCAGTCACAATAGTGGACTCTGCAGCCGTGGCTCCTCTGGTTCAAATGAGGCGAACTAGCTGACTTTCCAGCTCTGTGCAAACTACATTCATTTGTGGCAAAGTGGAAAAAGGTTAAATTATAAACCAGATCTAGCCTGAAAATGCCTAAAGAAAGGTGGATTTTTCATACAAACAATGGTTTTTGATGTCTTTCTCCAACATAGGTGGAGCCCTCTGTTGCCTAAAAATCCCTCAAATAATAAAAAAATAAAACTATAATCCTTTCACAAATGCACTGATGCACAATATACTTTCCCCTGTACCAAATTTCAAACCAGCCATACATACTTCAAAGATTGATTCCTCTTCACACCCTCTTCGGAGCCTATACAGCAGGGAGCGTCTCTACATGACAGATGGGTTAGCGCCACATGTACACTTCGTTTTTACTGTTCCTATATGAGCCGCCAAACCCAAAGCAGCGCATCAAACATGCAGGCAGAGCGCTCCGTCAGCACAAATAAGCATCGAGTGGCAATCATTTTCAAGCACGATCCGGGCTCTCTCGGCTCCAGTCCTCGGGAAGAAACCTGGGAAATCTGCTCCGGGGGAAACCCAGGGGTGATGATCTCCAACCACTCTGCCGCCATCACATCCGCTCTCAGTAAACTTTGTGTATGGATGTAGCGTGCTCTCAGCTATTTTTGTGATTCAGTTAATTAGCAACCCCGGCAGGTTGATGTCCTTGTATTCTCTATAGAAGAGATGAAGAGGCTAATCAGCTACTGCAGGGAGCTGGAGAACTTATTTCTTTCATAATAATTGACAGTTACATGTGTATATGTCAGTGGCACGTATCTGCTGTGGGACTGTACAGCAACGTCTGCTGTTCAGGGTCTGTCATGGCAGAGTCATGCAAGAGAGAGGCTTTAATCTGATACTGAAAAGCAGATCTTGCAGATATTTATTTACTTTCCTCAGAAAAAAAATTAAAAAGATTCCAAAAGAAATTCTGAACTCCTGCCAACAGAAAGACAGTGATGCGAGATTGATATCAAAAACTCTGTCATTGTCGCCTTAATATTCTCGTAACATTCTGGGGGCATCGGCAGATAAGAGGCTGTCAAACACAAAGGCACTTGGGATTTTCCAGGATTTGAGTGGATATGCAATGCTGCTGAAACAATTTCCCTCTCAGTAAATCGGCCACCTGTTACGTAAGGTGAGCTCCTGTTTTAAATGGGAAAAAGTATTTAACTTAAAACAGCGCAAAGCTTCAGCTGAACATAAATGAACTTTTATCAATGAGGAAGTAAAGAGAAATCCAACTGTATATCACTGTCATCTTCATCCAACATCTCTAAAACTCTTTATTGTCAGAATAATAGAAAACAAAACTGAACATCAATATGCCAATAATGTGATTTGAATGATTATCAGTGTGTGTACTCAACACGCTGTTGACTACAATCAGTGAGAATATTTGCTTTACGCTGTGCAGACGTCTGCATATCCACCACACTTCAGCAACGTCTCGCCTTACACCAATTTGTCTCTGTCATCGGCCTGAATCAACAGCTTTTGCGGTGTCGCTGGATGTTTCAAATACTTATTACAAAGTGTGGTTCAATTCGCCGATATCCACAGGTGCGATACAGCCCTGGGGTTATAATGATGCTGCATGACTCACAGTCTTCACACGATCTCAGGATGTGTTCGCCTTTTAGGATTAAAAAGATTTGGACAATTACAGTTGAGTTGAAGTGTGAACTGTGTAACACAAAATGTCTGTGCAGGCTTTATATGTTTAGGTAGTTTGATGTCCTTTGAGATGAGACTTTAGATCATTTTCCATCTGACTGACTTATTTAGTTATTTTGTTGTTCTTTGTGCCAACAGACCTACAAGCACGTGTTACATTTCATTTTTTTCTTAATCACTGCAAACACTGAAGTGGAAATACGACACATTTTTGTTCTCCGGTGGTTGTGGCTGGACTCACGCTAACAGTTTCCCCCCATTTCCAGTCTTTGTGCTAAGCTAGGCTAACTGCCTCCTGTGGCTTCACATATGACAGACAGACACGAGAGCGATGCCAATCTTCTCATCTAACTCTTGGCAAGAAATTATATAAGCATAAAGGTGGGACTGTTCCTTTAAGGCAAAAGCCACAGGCGGACTTATTATACTTAAACAATAATGGCTCCCTGATTGTTAATCATCAGTATCATCTCCTCCAGCAGTGGGCCTACATCATCAAGCGGTAATATTAATCTCCTGGTTCCTGCAGTGGTAATCATATGGGGAAAGAGGCATGTAGCAGTCAAAGTGGACTCCAGGCATCAGCCTCTGAGAGAAAAACCTCAGACTGCTATTAAAGACTCTGTGGACAAAATGACACTCCTGTGGTAGCCCTGAACCGGCACCTGGCGTATGAGGCCTCGTTCTGAGTTTGCCTTTCAAAACCCCTCGAGTGGGCTTCAAGGCCGTATTTAAAAGGCGAGATAAAGAAGCGGCGGGAGTGATCAGAGAGGCGCACCAAGTGATTGTGAACAAGCCCTAAGGCACATGCCAAGGCTCCGCTCGTTAGGAAACCTGAGAGACCGACAACAGGCGAACCACCGGGACCCATAACAAAGCTCACCGCATGCAACGCTTCAAAGACACGCTCTCATTTGAATAAGTTCAGATGAGGCCTGTCCTGCTCTCTCCCATCCCGCTCATGAGGCATCGTCGCCGTGCGTGCCAATGAATCCCGAAAAAGGACAACAGGCTCCCCGACCTCCCTACCAATAAATTCCGGTGCACATCCCGGGAGGTAGTGAGCCGTCTCGCTCTTAAATAGCAGGTAGGGGGGGACAGGCATGGAGATTGTGTTTACCAGGCGAGGACAAGGGAGGCGAGTCTCGCGGGGCGGGGAAGACACGGCAGAATAGATCTTGGCAGCACCTGTTAAAACATTTAACAGCCAGACTTTTCAAAAGCCATTCCTTTACTTGAAAGGGCGAGAGGAGAGTGGAGGAGGATGAAGGGGCAACACGAGGAGGGGATAGGTCTCTGTGTTCATATCTAATTAATCGTGTCGGAATAAGGATCGATTGAGACAAATCTGACTATGAAGAACACCTGAAACAACAGCTCGAAGTCATTCCCTTCATAATAATTTAATAGTACGGCTTTGGTGGAACTGACACCTGCCCTGTGTGGGTGTGTGTGAGAAGCTGAAATATGTTGAGTGAAGGTTGTTTTGGACTTTGAAGCAGACCTTGCTTGTGAGAGCGGCTGCATAATTGATTCTGTGAATAATTAATTGTCTGAAAATGCTGTGGTTAGTTGGTTGGGCAATTACCACTGTTTGTGTGTGTGTGTGTGTGTGTATCAGTCAAGTACTCCTTTTCTTTTGCTGCTCTCGGTTTTTGTTGTTATATAAATACAGGATTTAATTAGTAAATACTTTATGAGCAGCGAAGCTCCATTCTGGTTGGTTAGTTAACGACACAGTCATTCAGTCTCTTTAACAACACCTTCAGGTGCTCGTTCAATTTCTCCTGCTGTAAACTCGTCTCTGTTGTGTCAATGTCAAAGCCGCACGACTTGTTATTCACACATTCTGCATTACGGACATTATTCAGATTGCATCACCTTTCAGCTTGAGGGATCCTTTTATTTATTTAAGTCCCAAAGTGCTTGTGGTTAAATCAATGTACTCTCTTTGGTTGTTGAGCGTCTCATGTTAGACTGATGTAACACACAATAAGTGCGTTTTCATCCACCTGTTTGGATGAGCATTTTAAATTTGCACATGTAAAAAAAAAAAAAAAAATCAAAATATTTTGCCTCTTTGCTGAGGTGGAAAAGTTGGCATTTTAATTTTTTCGCAGCATCATGGACGGCAACACAAAGCCATCGACGTTTTCTATTACTGATTATGTGGAAATTCTGATAAGATTTATTCCACATTCGTTTGGAAACTTGACTAATCACCCTGACCCAAATAAATTGAACATGAATCTGATGGCTGCAGTGCAAAGTAACTCAAGTACTGTACTTTACTGGACTACTGTTTATAGCTTATGTTACTTCTACTCCACTGCAATCAAAAGAGGGAAACATTGTACTTTTTACACCACTACATTTATTTGAAAGTTACTAGTTACTTTTCAATTTAAAACTTTACCCAAAAAAAAAAAACACATGATAAGCTGCATATGACAAACTGTAATCCATTGTTAAAGATTAAACCACTGTGACAAGGTGTCAACGGGCTCCTTGTCACATTTCAGACATCTGTGATGTTTTAGCAGTTTCACAAAAGAGAGATTTCCAAAAATGAATGAATACAAATGTCAGGGGAGGGGGCCCAATCCCTAGGTTGGGAACCACTGGACTAAACTACCTGTACAGCTCAGTTACAGTTCAGAAGTAAAGTGCTACTTGTGCGTCAATGCATCAATATTAAAAATCTAATAATGCATCTATTACATAATTGCATAATGATTACTTTTACTTTTAATAAGTTTTTTTGGCTAATAATACTTCTGCACTTCTCCTTGAATAAGGTTTTAAATGTGTGACTTGTATTTGTAATGGAGTATTTTTACAGTGCAGTCTTGGTATTTTCACCTAAGTGAAAGATCTGTTCTCCCATCGCTGGATGGCTGACAAGAATAAAGGGAAAGCCATAAAAATCTAAAAGAAATACATCCCATCCAGTGTTTCGTCCTAAAGGATGCTCCTCCGTTGTCACAGCCGTGAGAAATTTGTTCCCTCCGAGACGAGTTAGGGGGAATGTTCTACACAAGGTCACACCTATCGACCCGCTTCTGATGGATTTGATATTTAGCCCACAGCTCCCCTACAGCCTTATTCACATCACAGCCATTTAAAGTCCTGTCACACTCAGGGAGGGAAAATATTCCACCTGAAAGATTGGCATTTTCATTTAGAAATCAACTACAGGCCTGCAAAGTGCTGTCGTCATTTCGGAGCTCTTACATTATGTCCGGGCCCTCTTTATTTTTTCACCACCTTTGAAAATGATTAGAATTTCTTTCCCATTACCACCTTTTTTTTTCCTTCTTCACTGAAATCGTGTTGATCTGCAGAACAGGTTTCCTTAGCATCAAATTCTGAAATAATAACATACTCAATAGGACATTATTGCATTGCAGCTTCACATTCACCCGACTCACATTAAAGATCCATATTAAATCCACACATTCACACAAATCAGTTGTCATCGGATGTAGTTAGAGGCAATTGTTGTGCACCTGTATTTGACCGGGCAATGGAATATGTACTTATTTGAGCTGAAAATTCATGATGTCACACATTGGTGGTCTAATCCTTTGAGTTGAAAAGCGTTGGAAAGCAGTACAGTGTGGTCTGTATCACACGCTGCCTGATTGTTCATTATGCCCTATGTGACAGCTGCTGTTGTCCACTATGAGCTGCACAAGTTGTTGTACTGTCGCAGAAACAGTTCCTCCGAGACCAGCAGGTTGTTTTTTCTGAAGTTTGAACTTTTTTGAAATCCCCTCAATGCATAATTAAATGACATGGTGTAATCTAATCTGTCGTCTTAATTCAGCCTTGCATGACGCGTAGCCCAACTGCTTCTGTTGAAATCATTCATGCTCTTGAATATAGAGACATTTCTGTTCCTTCATTCAAGTGCTGGGAGAAACATTATTGTCCTGAGTTCAAAAGTGAACGCGACGTCTTCACACGTTGTGAGTTTCATTTACCAGCCTCCTCACTTCAGCTCATGTTGATTAAAGAACCCTCAACCTCTGACTCCGGCTGTATTTGTTGTCAGTAAATTCCAGTATATAAAGAGGCAGCAGACATTAACAGAGAATATTTCTGCATTTAAAAGTGAAAAAAACAGGGAGACAGTTTCCCATTGAGACAGGAAATTAAAACACTCAGGGACGGCGGTGAACTGAAAGCTTCGGCTGCGGAGAGATAAATGTACTATTATTGAGCATTTGACCATGAGCCAGCTGGGGCTGACATTTTAATGACACATTTCTGGGGCAATTTTACATCTGTGTGACTTGGTCAAAGAAGGCATCACAGCTCTTCTCTCATCGGGGCTTTCGAGAGGGTGAACTGACCCTCACTTTAATCACACATATTCAGAGTGTGTGTGCGCTCGAAGCCTTTAGATAATGAAGAGGTGACAGGTACTGCATGCTCCTCCTGAACCGAGTTTGCATTGTGCCAGTCAGGGAGACATGAGGGAGGGGATACAGAAAGATGATGAGTCAGTGTCCTGCATTAAGCTGCGATGAAGGGCAGGACACCGTGGGAGTGGAGGGGGGAGGGGGGTGGGGACCATCGAACCCTGACAACACAAAGAAAACTGAGAATTTCAGTCAATTTTCCCTCTGCAGGCAATTGACCATTTTTCTAATCCCCACCCCCGTCTGGTCTGTTAGCCTACTGCTGCTGCACCTGTCAAGCTTTTTATTCTCACACAGTGCATTGCAGTTCACAGTGGCCACAGTGACGGTGGAGGTGATTTCTTAACAGGAAGCAAGACGAGGGAAAGGGTAAAACTTGTGGTTGCTTGACACTTGAGTTTTGGTTAGGAGGTGAGAGGCTGAGGCTTGATGGTCGGAGGCACAGGAGAAAACTAGTATAAAGTCCAAGAAGGAGAACAAAGAAAGACATGAAACCACCAGGAACAAAATCTGGTGAGCTGACAATAACACAGGAACGTAGAGGTGCAATCTGGCAGCTTGCAGGAGAACGAGGAGGGTTTTCAAGCTGCCGCTGATGAGGTGAGACGAGACTCAGCTGTGGCTGAAGAGCACCTGGACACCACTCCCCCAGCCGCTGAAACAAAGAAGAAATCCCAAACCCAAAACTGGACTTTAAACACAAAAAATACATAAACTATACTAGAAAAAAAACACAAAAATAAACAGAGAGATCAAAACCGTGGCAGTGTCAAATTTAACGCTCTAATTCTTAGTAATTTTTCAATGAGTGATCGATGTCAGACATAAGTAGGCAAAAGCAGGCTTTTAATTTCTTGCCTTATTTTGTCACTGACAGATTTTAACAGTGGTAAAGATGAGGCAAGACCACACACACACTATCGTGCAACTCTTATATTAACTGTATTTGTGTAAAAGTTAATTACTGTGTTAACCTGATCCCAGCAAAATGCTTCACTTTCAGAATTTGATCCTTTTGGTCTGGTAACATTGGGAAAGTCTAAAACCGCACAATTAAATTAGTTTATCCCGATCAAGCTTGTGGAGGACTAAACCGGAAGTTAACCAGAAGTCTCACATGCTCAATGGGCTCTGGTGGAAGATTCACCAAATCTGAGTGACTGACTCAAGTGACTTGAAGACCCGACTCTCTTGAGTGACTGCAAACTGTAATCCATACATCCAAGCAAGAACCCAGAGGTCTACATAGCAGTTACACAATACTGTGGTTAAAGACTAAAGCAAACAGATCCCAGACAAAGGGTCAGCATCAGACCAGCTGATGATCCCTGCGGGAGACATGGAAATATAGAAACAACATTGTTCCTCCATTGCAGTGTTGAGTTTGAGTTTTGAGAGGATTAAAAAAAGAAACGACTACAGTCTCACGTGCAGCAGTTTGCATGTGGAGAGATACAAAGTTCGACAGGCTTGCCTTGCCTGGAACTGCTGGGTCAGAGCATTAACACCAAACAAACTCATCAATGCTTTTTTCTGCTTTCCTTAAGTTAAATTTTCAGTGTTTTAAACTTTCTGTGTCCTCTGGTCTAATTTCCTCCTTTACAAAGGACTTGAGTTCATAAAAACTGTCTGCCGTGCAAATGAAAGACAAATATATGCGAGCGTGGACTCAAAAAAACTTAGTGTAACAGAGTCAGAACAAATATTCAGCAAATTAACATAAGAGTAGAATATTGAGCGGAGATGAGAGTTGTGATTAACATGAAGAGCTGCTGTTAATAACGATTTAATGTTTACCTCGTTGACCTCAACTGTTGCAACACCAATCTCCATAGAAAGATGAGGCAGGTTTTAATAAATCCAGCATCATTATCAGCCTTAAAAAAAATTCCACGAGCCTTAATGGCAACATCTAGCCTTGAATAACCTTAGACTTTGAAATTTGATCAGCATGTGATAATTAATAAGAGGAGTAATGTTGGGATGAAATGTTGTAATTTACTCTGGTGTTGGAGCCTCTTTCTATCTACTTCTTCTTCGGTTAATGACGTCCTCTGTTTCCCCAGAAGGACTTTTAACAATCCCCACAGAATAGGCCTCAACTTGTGTCCAGCTTTTGATTAAAAGTGTATTTGGGGAGTGCAGGAGTGCTGGTAATAGTGGGAAACAAGTGCGGTAAATGAAAGTGTCGGTGGGTGAGAAGCGCTTACGCTCCTCATTGTCTTTAGTGGATTCAGACGTCTGCGAGGATGCTTAAAGTTATGGTTTGCATTGGAGGTGAGAATTGGATGCGCAATACATATATTGAGCCAATATTGGGCCATTAACTGCAGCGTCTGAGTCAGTTATTCAGAGGCATCGTTGAAGGCTAAAAGCGGCGTCAATACAAAAATGCTCGTAATTTCAAAATGATGAACTTTTGCTGAACCTCGTAATGCGCAAGCGGCGTGATTCAGCTGCGGTTCAGCATGGGCTGGCTGACATTTCCTCAAGTCCTCTCAGTCACGCAGGGAGGTAGTAAGATTGCTCATTCGCACACATACCTCTGCAGCGTACGGTGCATTATATCAAACAGGAAGGGAAGGAAAACACAGTATCATGGAGAGGTAAGATTATTGACAAGCCTGTTACCTTTGCTGCAGGCTCTTGCAGAACCACTATTGAGCCGATCAGTGTGGAAAATCAGCAGAATGGTTTACCTGTGTCATCATCAGTGTGTTCTTCTGTAGGCTTGGATGACATGGGAGATTGGACAGAAGATTCCCAGCCATTGTTATAGAGGTTTAGGTGTCTGTCTGCAATGTTTCCCATCCCCTTTCTCACCCTAAAACTCAAAGCTCCTCACCGCTCCAAACAGGCAGCGCTCGGCTCCCTGTGTCACATGGGTGTTGATATTTGTTATTGTGGAAGCTGTAGTTGGTGGTGAGGTTGAATTATATGAGCATCCTGCTATTAACACCTCTTTGATCCGGTGTCTGTTGTGTGGACGAAGCTATCCTGGCAGTGCACCTCATGCCCAGGTCTCCTGTCCCCAGACCCCCCCACCCAGCATGCTTTTCAGATTCATGTTGGCGGGGTCAGCCCAGGTTGACTGACTGAGTGCACATTATGCAAATATCAATGTGTGGAAATTCACACAAAATACACAAAGCACTTTCAGAAGGCTCACTTCTGTTCATTGAACTGAATTTAAAGTGTTGTACTAATGTGTAGCATTTGTCTACAATTATAACTTCTCCTGATGACATATTTTATATGATTACAGTTGTGTTTTACTATATTATCATTCATTATCTGTTTATACATCAGCTCAGGAGAAGTTATATCTGTGTACAACTACCTAATTGTCTGCTATAAACTATTTATTACATATTTAAATACAGCTTATTCATGATAAACATGGGCGCTTGAAATGAATTGTTACCAACATAATTTTCATTTTCAGGTCAATCTAATCACTATGGTCGGCCATGCAGCTTAGATCCAATAACAATAGGACTGGGACTTGACACTTGACTTGGTAAATGACAAAACTATAATGACTCGCTAAGCGATTCATAATGATTAAAGCATTAACTTTAATTAAATTGTATTACTGCAATTATTTGCATGCTTGTAACTGCGTAACTTGCAATCTTTTCGCATGCACAGTTCCTCTTACGTGAGTCAATTTTTTGTGCATTGCATTGCGGTACATTCTTCATCTCTAGGAAATCCATAGGGAGAATCCTGCGCTCCCTCCCAGACATACACAGAAATTCATTGCAGTAGCTTAAAGTAAAAAGGAGAAAAGGCTTGTTTGGTTCTCAGTTAATTGCTCCAACCCTTTGGCTGAATTAGCATAATCTTGTAAGTGCCAGATGCAAAGGAAGGATGCATTAAATTCCCAAGTGAGATCACAACTTAGCCAGCACTTTCTTAGATATCAAATGTGACTAATAAGCAAAGGCATATTTTATTGTGGAGGATAATAAAGAGATCTATATTTGGTTCAAACACAGGAGGAGTCATACACCAGAGGCCACTCAACTTCCAGCATTCAAGAGGCAATTATACAAGAGCTAATTGGCGCGCTGTAAATTGTAATTAGCTGCGCATATTGGGATCAATGTGTTGTTGTTGAAAGTTCTTGAGCTTCATTTGAAGAACCAACACCACGTCAAGGAGACTTTTTCATATCCTAAAATGATCATAAATAATAACAATGCTGTTCTCTGAAGTGAAGTCTGTGAAATTAGCTGATGAGAGAAGAGATCCAGCACAGCAGTGAAGAGGTTGCATAGTATACCATGAAAAATCAAGTGCTGCTAATCCTTAATTTCTCTTCCATCTTTGCATATAGTTGAAAATCAGAGGGCAGTGAGGAGGAAGGCAGTGGTGCTCCGTCATGCATACAAAAAGTTTCAAATTTCACTATGGTAAGAGGAATTAAAAGATGGATTTTATTCAATTTGTGCTACGGGAATGTAAGAATGCATGAGATGTGTTTCATTGTCGGTTTTAAGATAAGATAAGATAAACCTTTATTCGTCCCACAGTGGGGAAATTCACATTTAAAACTGACTGGTTCATACTGTTAACGTGAAAGTCATCACTTTCAAAGACAGGTAAGTTTTCATTGAAAACCACGACAGTTTACCTTCAGTGTTCCTTACCAAAACACTTTGGACCCTCATTTACTGATATACATTTTCACAAGCACACATTTTGGCATGTCACTATAGGAGAAGCACAGATGGGAATATTAAAATGAATGACTCACTGCCAGCATGCACATTACCCTGAAACTGACGCAGCAAAATGGAATGCAGCCGTTATTAATTAACACCTGTGCTTTTCCTTTGCTGGTGTGTAAAACAACACTCTGTTAAAGGCCATGCAGGCCAATGGTAAACCTATGCTAAGATAAGATCATTCAGAAGGGAAATTCAGGAAACATGCTCGTCCCTGGGTGGGCTCGAAACACCAACCTTTCGGTTAACAGCCGAACGCGCTAACCCATTGCGCCACAGAGACTTAGGCGACTGGACCTCTTTTCAGGACTGTGTGGGCAAGTATAAACTGTGCTTGACTTCACTGTTAACTTTGTTGCACCTATTAGGGAGGAACAAATTATACCTTTATTATTGCCTCCATGCAAGAAAGCCATTGCTGAAGTGAAGTGCAAGCGGCATTTAAGGCAGCAGGTATGATGCTGAATCTAGATCAGCAGGTGGGAGAGCAGCTTTTACGTTATGATCTGTTTATTAGTCAGCGTTGTTAATGATCCTGGGAGACGTGGTTACTTCAGGCCAACAGGGCCAACCATTACGATTAGTAGATGCGGCATGATGTAGCTGCCGTTGGAAACCATGCCTGCACAAAGTGTCCCTGTGCTGCTCAGGTTCTGCAGGGCAGTCGTTCTTATTAGTGCATGGAGTCTAGCAACAGCATGTAATTGCAGCATATCTGTGCCCACCTTCACCCAGAGCGGGTCTAATTAGCCAGAGGTGAAGACACCTGTGTAGGTGAGCAGGACCTCCAAGGTCTTACCAACATACCTGCCTCATTAAACATTCTGGAAAATCTTTTTTGAATGTTTTGACACTAACTTCCATCTTCCTTTTCTCTTTAATGATGCTTTAAAGCCTCTTACAGCAGGTTACCGCCATCGGCTTGTGGTACCCGGTCTCAATAGAAATGTGCTTCACTCCTGTGCTCATAGCGTGCATCCGAGTCCTTGGACAATAGAATCAAAATAATGTAGAGAACTACCCATTAAAAAATCAGCACTACAGCAGGGCACATGTTCAAAAACTCCACGGGGTAGCACAAAACATTTAATCCATTTAAAATGTAATGTGTTGTTCAGAAAAAATTACACATAGCAGAACTGTTTAGTCGGTAAATGACAGCCTTAGCAGAGGTCCACTCAAAGATCCAAGCACTTTTCAGACCCACCAGCTCTGCAGAATGACAAAAGACCCCTCACATTGAATGTGCTGTTTCTTCCCCTCTGTTTTTTTTTCTGTACCACCAAATACCACTTGATGTTGCTGAGCAACTAATGCCAGAAAAAGAGCAAGGGACAGAATGTAAAAGGAATAACACAGCGGAGGGGATGACAGAGGAGGGATGGTACGTCAGTTGCACATAAGGGTTTTTAGATGAGTCGAGTGAAAGGGCAGGAAGGCGATTCGGGGACAAAATGCTAAGGAGACAGATGAAAGAGGAAAGTGGAAGTTGAGTAAGCAGTAATGGAACAATTTTAATACAAATTGGATATTGATCTGTCAGTGTTGTCAAGCTGTGACATGAAAAACATGCATATCTTTTTTTTCTAGGAGCTATGGCTGGCAAACTAATGTCAGTCTGTCTGGTGGCAGAAGAAGAGACAGGCTCAAGAAACCATTGTGTGTGTAATGAGGACAGCTAATGCTTCACTTATTAAAATAAGTGGTATGACAGGACATACATTTTCATATATATACACCATAAAACAAAGCATTGAATACATGCGTATTGGGAGAAATTGCTTATTAATCGTCCACAGCTGTAAGTGGGTGCAGATTACATATGTTGGTTTCAGTTTAGTTCCATTGTGAGGAGCAGTCTTTGTGTTTGTGTGTGCAGTTTGCCAGGTGTCAGTGGTCAGTTGCGCTTGTGGTTTTCTGCAGGGATGATTGCCCTATTGTTGTCCTGACGCATTTCTTATGACCCGAGTGCCATTATGATGTGTATGCAATGACTGCTGACATAAAATGGGAGTCTGCACCAGCTTTATTGCTTTATTCTGTATTATCTGTAGGTGCAGGAAATGTGTGTTTGAAGAGCTGCAGGACAGGTTGACTTTCATCTGTGGTTTGCTCTTTGTTCCGTGATTAAAATCTATAGCTTTTTACTTTGGAATGTTGCTCAGAGACTAATTGCCTCTTGCCCTTTGTGCTCTAAGTGCAGAGGTGCTCATTTAAAAGCATTCATTTAACCGGGGTATATTTGCTCCCTTTTGGGATGTGTCACGTCACAGCGGAGAGGCACTTGGCCCACTCAAGTGCAAACCTCAAATTAAACCACCAGGAAGTCCAAGTGCCCCCCAGGTGCTTCTTTGGTCGCCTCAAATACCCCTCTGGTCTGCTAAAGTGTTGCTCTGGTGTGACCTTTTTCCACAAGCCTATAACACATGAGACCCTTACTTTTTCATCTGACGGGGCATCCTGAAGGGACCCGTTATTCATGCTACATTTTTGCCACAGTGTCAAGAGGAGCATGGTTTTACTATGTAAGATAAGATATTCCTTTATTAGTCCCACAACTTGGAAATTTACAGTGTTATAGCAGTGAGATGAATAGTAGGTAAACAATATAAACAAGAGAAGTATAAAAAAGTTTGAATCATTTAACAAGTATCAACAGTTAGATACTCAACGGCTAGAAGTATTAACAAATTAACTATTAATTAAGAGAAATATGAAAATATAAGAATATGAGAACAATATATACACTATAGACAGATACAGTTGAAAATGATGAATTGAAATGAAATGAAATACAATGAAATGAATTGAATTACTGCACAGAATGAAATATTGCACAGTAATGATCTAAGAGATGAAATATTACCCAGAATACTTAATGATGACATAAAATGACATAAAAACGAGTATTGCTGAGTGTAGTGACATAATTAGGTGTGTGACATGTGTGTAAATATTAATGTGTGTGCAATATTTAAGCTTTACTCGCCAATCCAAATGGATCCTCTTTGCCAGTTTTGCCCATGCCCCTTACAGACTGTGCACGCCACTGTTTGTATTAAGCCTTCAGTGATATACACTTTCTCAATGTCAAAATATATATTGCCAGTGTGGTTTTTCCTTTTTGTTCTGGTGGATGTCCCCAGACAGTCTGCCTGTAGTTGCTTCTGCGCCACTGACTGCATAGTTCTTCAAATATTGCACTTGTGTGACTATGAGGTTTATTAATTTATTTCGAGGGAGGGCGTAATATGTAAGGGGGGGCGACACTGCACATTATGACTGGATGATCTGCTGCGTGAGGTGAATGAACGATATTGAGTTGAATGCAGTTCAGACATCTGCTTGGCTTTTCCAATCCGTTTACAAAAGTGTGCGGCTTTGTCATTGAGGATTGTTTCTCCAGGTGGTTAATGATCCAATTTTCAGTGGAATTTGTTCCATGTTTCCCGTCAGTGAGTTGTGTCTTACTAATGCTCGGAGAAGTGGTGATTTGATTGTGCCTGAGCTTCGGTGGAATATTGGAGCTACTGTTCCTTCTCTGGCTTTGTTGAGGATTTGGCACAGTACAGTCATGTTGCTTATTTCTCTGGCTCTTGGCTGGTGGCTGTCGAGGTGATGTCTCTCAATTCCTCTGTTGTGTGTGGTCTGTATTTGTCACAGTCAGATATTTTGTAGTTCTGTGTGCTCCTTGAGAAATACCACTTTTGAAAGCAGGACATGAAAACAACATTTAAATAGGGAACATTGCATCTTGGACTGAGATTTCACATGTAAACAAAATAAAACTTTATACTATAAAAGTATATGCAGTAACACAAATATTTAACAAAAAGCATGTGGTCCTAGTTTCATGTCTCTTTAGGGACAATGCACAAAGAACACTAACATTTTGTAAAACTAAGAGAAATGCAATGTACTGGGTTTTAGTAAATTGCTATGTTCTGCCCATAGTCCCTGGTTGATATTATTATGTGTCATTTCTGTGACTTATTTCTGTAATTTTATTAAGCAAACCAAAAATTACTGACTATTTATTGACTATTTTGAATTATTGTAATGTGTTTTGGGGGGATTGTACAACCCTGATTCCAAAAAAGTTGGAACGCTGCCTAAAACTGTGAAAATAAAAAATGAATGCAATCATTCACAAACAAATTGTGTTTACTGACAACAGTTTTACAAAGTGTTCCTGAAGTAATCTCCTTTCTACAATCATGTCTTTAACAAAAACCTCTCTCCATCCTTGCTTGTGAATGACTGAGTCTTTCCAGGATGAACCTTTCATACCCAATCATGATCCTATCACCTGTTACCGATGAACCTGTTTACCTGTGGAATGATCCAAACAGGTGTTTTTGGATCAGTCCACAACTTTCACAGTCTTCTGTTGCTCCTGTCCCAACTTGTTTGAAACGTGTTGCTGCCATCAAATTCAGAATAAGCAGATATTTACAAAAATCAATGAAGTTGATGAGGTCAAACATTAAATCTATTGTCTTTGTACTGTTTTCAATTGCGTACATGTCAGAAAGGATTAGCAATTTAGTTATTGATGTTTTACACAGCATCCCAGCTTTTTTAGAATCAGGGTTGTAGTAAAGTGTATTGGAAAGTAACCAGTGGATGAGTTGAGATTAGAGTCATCTTTCTGAGGTAAATCTGATTTACATTCATTGTGCACCAGCTGGTGGTAATTGACTCTGCCTATGCATGAAGCAACAGATCATATGGATAAATTTAGATACTGATGAATCCAGGATTGGTGTAAAACAAGTGCAATTTCAGAGAACTTCATTAGGCCTTGATTCTCACTAAAAAGAAAAAAGCATGAGAACTCTGAATACCAGTCTTGATATTAAGCCCAAGCTTAAGCTTTTTGTACTGTTTTCAATTGATTATATGTCAAAAAGCAGGAGCAAATGATCACATTCTGTTGTATTTTTTATCTTTTTTGCAATCAGGGTTGTACAATATTTGTTAATGAGGCGCTCACCCACCCGTAGGATTTCACTGACGTTGCTTTCTGTGGGGAGTTTGACAGAGTCACAGAGTCTGATGCTTCTGCAGTTTTGCCATAAAATAACATCAGACTGTTTTTTGTTTGTGAAGCATTATGTCAAAGCCCCAGATCATACTGCTTAAGTGGCTTTTCAGTTGCCGTGGCATGCTTTGGAGCATCTGCTATGTGAAGGTGAGGTCTGCAGGACTGCTGCTCGTGTTTCTACCAAGTGTTTTTGTGTAGCGGTTATGAACTCCAGAGATGATGAATTACAATGAAGAACCAGTCCTTCATGCAAAGCTAATACTAAAGGGAGTTCTAAAATTTGCACTAAAGCCATTGGAAGACAACACTGTGACTAGTATTGGTAAATGTTGTTAACCAAGACTCTGACTGACCACCTCATGACACATTCCTACTCCCCAGACTACTCATTAAATGACCTTGGGGCAAATGAATGCAGATCAACACACACATGTTCATTCACACACAGACACACATGCTTATCCCTCAGCGAGGCTTTAACCTTTAACCACCAGCTCGCGTCTGATAATCTGGTAAACACACAGACAAATGTGCCAACATCTCAACATGTGTGTACAAGGTCTGGTGTTGTACATACCGTACACAACTGTCCAAAAGAGTGAGTTCGCACTGAAGGACACCAGGAAAGAGCTCGATGAAAGGGACAGAGAGAGGAAGAGCCTGAGCTGTTTCAAAGTTTGAAACAGCAGAGATGAGATGGAAGCTTATAATTTGCAATAAACAAATAGCACCCTCCATTAAATGGCTTCTAATGGAGGGGTAAATAATACAGGAGCAGTATATATAGATATATGTTAATAGAATTACACATGACAAACATCAGAACCTGCAGTTCACAAACACAATCTTCTTAGAGAAGTACAAGGTCTGTTTAATTTTAATTACTCCAACTTGACCATCTGAACCAGCTCTATTAAGACCCTATTATAGTGGTGTGAACAGGCGCTGCATCACTACTGGATTGTTTTTTTTCTTCTTCCTAATCTACTTTATAGATTAGATTTAATTCCTTTTATCATTTCACCCCCCCCAAAAAAAGCAAAACTCGAGGTCACGCTTGTCTAATTAACATGCAGTCATGGATGTAAGCCTATTTCCTTTTCAGTGTCAAACAAACGAGGCTGAGGATGGCTCTGGAGAACTCATTGGTACGCAGTGCTTAAAGTGGTGCATTGAAAAGAAGTTTCTTTCCCTGTTGCTTGAAACTATGACAGGAGATTTTTCTTTTTTCCGTCTGAACACAGCCTGCCACTTAAACCAACACACTGCTCAAAACATACCAGATAAACTGCAGGAATCAAGAGTCAAGATATCAGACGGGAAACTGCGGGTCATGGGTAAAATTAAAGCATTTAGAAACAGTATTATACTGCATGTGAAGGTTGAGTGGAACTCACCTGCTGAAAGTTTCCATGAGTTCTGAAAGTTTCACATATTCACAGAGTTCAGTAAATGCAAGCTTATTTACCGCTTCAGTCTGCTACTCCCACACCAACTCTGGGTGTTTGTGAGTACAACCAGGCGCAAGTCGAGTATCCCCGGTGAAGCCACAGTATTTCCACAGAACATCGCCCTCCAGTACCTCCGGTCGACAGCTTACATGCAAGTGGGATTTTTTTTATCCTCACTTTTTCTATTCCTCACTCTTCCCCTCTGCATGATTTCAACGTGTTTGGCACACCAACTGAACATTTGTATTGAAAGAAAAAAGGTTGGCCTTTCACTAATGAAAGTATTTAGGCTTACAGATACAATAAGACTTTGTGAGGCTGCACTCAAGCACAGTTTTGATGCATTGGCATGCTCAAAATGACAATGCTAACATGCTGATGTTTAGCAGGTTATGTTTATCATGTTCCTCATCTGAGTGTTTGCATGTTCAAACAAAGTATAGCAGATCATTAGTTCTGCAGGTATTTGGTCATAAACTAATAAACTGGATAAATTCCAATTTTTACCTGATGAGGAATTCTACATGAAAAGTTAAGAAATTAAAAGTGCAATTCATCGTGAGGGGCACATAAATGTCTGGACCAAAATTAATGTCAATCCATTCTAAGGGAGCTCATGAATGTGAAAAATCATTGAGAAAAAAGTCAGCGGTTCATCATTGGGATTCATCCTCTGGGGAACATGGGATATCTGTACCAAATTCCATAGCAATCCTTTCAGTGCTTTTTGAGATAAAATGCAAAGCTGAGAGGAAAAGAGGAAAAACCAGGGGATCATGAACAGTAGCATTCATCCTCTGGGGACCATGGAAGTATATAGAAAATTTCATGTAGCTGTTGAGATATTTCGATCTTAATCCCTGATCAGGTGGTATTATTTTTATATTTACAGTATTGTTTTATCATTAGCACTCTCCTGCATGCAAGACATTACAACTGTGTTTAAAATCATACGTTTTAATAGTCGCCCACTCTCACTGCACACCAATAGTTTTTTCAGAGAGTATCCAACCCAACGAGAACACGTGGATTATCCCAGTGGCCTTTGGAGACATCTTCCATCGGTCTATTACTTTAACCTGTATGTAATTTTAGAGACTCCCAAGACCTTGACCAAAGAGTCAACATTCTCATGAGCATCAACAAGCCAGAAAAAAAAACACCCATAAAGCTACGCTGACCTTTACTGAGAGCGCTTCACATTTTGAAAGATGTGTCATGGAACATAAGAAAAACAGAAAATGAAAACACACAACAGATTCAGTCTTTGAAAACAAACCTTATGCTTGCAAAGTAAATGGTGATAATGCAAATATAATCAGACTGAGGGGGAAATGCATAAGCACACAGGAGGACGTAGTGGAGAGAGTCTTCTTCACGGCGCCCCAGAGCAAAGTGTCAGGCGCAGCTGATGACCAGATTATCGAGACTTTTGGCTTCGACTCCAGCTGCCAGCACCGCATCTCATGGCATCGTGCCGCTGCTTTTCTCCAGGCGGCGGCGTCACACTAGCCTGCGCTGGCATCTCATCTGCCCGCCACCGCTCCACTGGCAAACAGGTCCATGAATATCTCAGGCATGAGATATACTATATAAAGGTAAGCACAAATGATGTGTGCAGAACCCACTGGTCGACCTCGTAAATACAAACCTTCACAGCTCGAGCTCTGAATGAGTCAACTACTTTTTTTTTTTCTTTGCCAAGCCACTTTAATGTCTGTTTTTTTTTTTATCCTGATAACCTTGAGTGATAATATAGTATATGAGAACATACAGTGTGAAAAGTGGTGTGTAAATTGAGAGATACAGAGCTAGTTCATAGCCATCAAGTGCTCTGAATCTCTACAACACATGATCAGTGATAGACATTTTGAAGTCTGAACACCAATTCTCACTATCCATGCATAGCTATTTGAGAAGAAACTACATGTCAAACTACCACCAATGTCAGTTTACACACACACACACACACACACTAGTTTTGGGCAGAATTTTGAGTGCAGACAGTAAGAGGTAGGAGGTATTTTCCATCTTATTATTATCTTATAAGACAAATGGACAAAATCTGAAGGTGAATACAAAGGTCATCCAAATCCTGATAATCTGTGTTGTAGTGATCTACAGAGGTGAAATAAGTGTATTGGACACTGTTTGACACAATGCTAGTACCTCTGAAAATTAGAGTCAAGATAGGAAATTAAACTTTCAATATTTGCTGCTGCTGTTGCAAGATGTTAGTTTTTTGGTTCAAGCCTTTATTATGTTCTTCCTTTTCCTGTAGATACAGATGACATTAATGAAGAAACAGAGGAGGCCATCGATCAGGTAGAGGTCCTGACCTCCTGACCATCATACAGTGCCCTGACATTGACAAGACAGACAGACAATTAGATAGATAGACAGATAGACAGACAGATAGAGAGAGAGAGAGAGAGCAAGAGAGCATACAGACATGTAGAGAGAGAGAGGGAGAAAGACAGGGAGACAGATAGATAGATAGAGATGGAGAGAGACAGGCAGACAGACAGGTAGATAGGCAGACAGACAGACAGACAGACAGACAGGCAGATAGATAGATAGATAGATAGAGAGAGAGAGAGAGAGAGAGAGAGACAGAGACAGAGACAGATAGACAGACAGACAAATAGATAGATAGATAGATAGATAGATAGATAGATAGACAGAGAGACAGACAGACAGACAGACAGGTAGATAGATAGAGAGAGAGAGAGAGACAGGTAGATAGACAGACAGACAGACAGACAGGTAGATAGATAGATAGATAGATAGAGAGAGAGAGAGAGAGAGACAGACAGGTAGATAGATAGATAGAGAGAGAGAGAGAGAGCGAGAGAGAGAGAGAGACAGGTAGACAGACAGACAGATAGATAGATAGATAGATAGATAGATAGATCGCCAGGTGATGTCACAGCCCTGCTGCACCTCCCCTGCAGTCTGGCTCAACTGAAACATTTGAATATTTCCCCCCTCTCTCCAAACTTTCTTCCTGTGGCTGCCGTCCCTCAGTCGGAGCTCCGGGGAGCGGCGGCTGTGATGCGGTTGTCCGTGCGGCGGCTGTGCGGCGGTCGGAGCGCGGTGCGTGCGGGTCGGCGGCAGTAGAGAGGCGCTGTGCCGGAGCTCCATGTCAAAGGACCGCACCTCGGAGACAAGCGGCTGCCCGGAGCCCGTCAGCATGCGGCTCCTGTTGAGCGTCCTGTACCCCGTCCTCTCCCTCACCATCTTCGGATTATACCCCTCCATGGTGAGTTATTTCATACTCTTCTCTCATTCTGACACTTCTTTCATAGCAGAGCCTCCATTTAATCACTGCTTTAATGACATAAAACCTATAGTTTCTGTACATTAACCTTTGCTTCACCTTCTTTCATGTCACGCCAAACTTCACTCAAAAGTCCGGCAATTTAATGTTGCCTTATGTACCACCAGGAACATAAACATTATTGTAGAAGATTCAAGAGGCTTCACAAAGAAACACAAAGCACAGCACTTCGGTGTAGGTTTAAAGCATCTGCCTGCACTTATTTCCACAGTAATTATTTTAAAAATGAATAATCGACGCCGGCAGCCCTCCTCCTCAAAGGGGGCTAAAACAAGAAGCCTCGTATAAATCAGTTGTAAAAGTTCGGACTTTTTGAAGATGCACTGCTAATTAATAGATTATTTGTATGACGAATTTACAAATAGAGCCTATTAATTCGTGTAGATGTCTCAGTGATGCTTTATAGGAAATGTGTTTTTTCCGATGAGCAAGAAAACATTAAATTGCCACATTTTTAAAGCAGATTGCGCACCAAATTTCTATGGGGAAAAAAATGCAAATGACTGCAGCCAGCAGTTTACTTTCCTTTAAAATCATTGCTTTAATCGAAGGTACCATTTTCTTTTGTGATTAATCATCTTTTATTATTCATCCATCTCATCCACTTGTGGATCTAATTTAAGCCAAATGGGTTATAATGCAATTGCAATGCATGTACATTAGGCAATGTAAGTATTTGGCTATTGATTGATTATATATATCTAATGTGATGCATAAGACCTAAAGATGCTTACATTTGTGCCATACATATATCTCATAGTCCAGCATGGTTGTGTCCAAGTGCCATAACCTCTTCATTCCCCATCAAGGACTGTGTCTCCTCTGCCTTCGTTTAATGCTGTGCTCCTGTTTCTGCCACTAGTGGCTTTATCTTTGTGCTTAACCTTAAGCAAATCTGAGGTAAACTGAAATGCATGGGCAGTTTTTGGGAGAGATGGAATAACCGGTAACTGAAGCTGACGACTCAAAGTCCCTTATGATTAATGGACAGATTGATGTGTTGCTCAGGGCTCGGGGTCCTCTGGTGGTGAGGCTGTAGAGACGTCCACTGCACCGGTGCTGAAACTTCACTACGCGAGCTCTCTGGCTATGCATCAACCCACAGAAAAGCAGAAAACGTCATCCATCATTTCATGTGCAGCTTTCCAATCCTTCTGAGCGGGGCGTAATGATGCTGAGAGTACACTCAGTGGCAGATAGTGCTTTTTTTGTAGGGTTGAGATTGAGTTTTGAAACAATTAGATGATTAATCAATTTGTGCATAGAAAGACAAATTGCAGTTCAGCCTTTATGTCATTAATCAAGTAGAAATACTAAATGTTTGCTAGTACAGTGCAGATCCTTTGTTTTTTGACTGGTACAGAAAAGCAATTGCACTCAGTTTTGTTATTTTAAACACCTTATAGGTTATGCAATTCAATGAAAAAGTAATGGATAGATTAACCAACAGTGAAAATAATAATCTGAACCCTGTGCATCTCTGGTCTACAGGCTTTCCTTATTGCCTTAACAGAGATCTCTGCATCTACTCTGTGTCATTCTCTTTATATTTTAGAAACACGTTTCTGCACTGTTACCTCTGCTTTCCTCTGATGACTATCATTGAGTTCACTTTCTATCTTTCATCTGTTTATGATCGAATCAGCGAATACTGCCATTGAGGAATATGAGATATTGCCGGAGCAAGAGCTGCATGCAAATTGCCAGCACGGCCCAAAAGGCCTTTATGCTTCTGTGTTTAAAACTGATGTGGAAAGACAAACCTTTTATGGTATTACACTAAGCTGGAAATGATTAAGCTGTCACTCACAGGCTGTCAGACCTTGTACACAAGGCTTTGTTCATTTTAGTAAGAGGTGGCAGCCTCTACCTCTTGGCATTTAAGTTAATGTGTTAGTGCAGCCTTTTGTGCTTCTTTTTTCAGTTTAGCAACTTTAAAAAGACCTATTACAACCCAGGTCTACTCTGGATAACGTGACTAAAGCTGGGGCTAATGGTATGGATTTCCCCTTTGTCGTGGCCTGGCATCCGGTTAGGCAGATATTACCTCTGCAGTGTACACAATGGATCCCTGAGGAGCCTTTGCGAGAAAATGAAATATTTGCATAGTGTAGTTTTCCCTTATGATCTGTGCCAGCCGGGTAATTACACAGTGGCTGCTAACGGCACTGTGTTGCTCTCATCATGATCGAGATGATGACTGGGATTTGTGTTTTTATGATAACACATTATATGCAGCACCTGGAGGACATATCGATCGGAGGAGAGAGAGAGACTTAATAGACTTCAGGAGTCTGACGTCAGACCAGTGCCAGAATCAACTGCTCGCTTTAAATTCAATGGACGTACAGTATCTTTCCTCAGTCGTCACAGCTAATGGCTGTAATTTTTCTAAAAATCAATTTGGGCTGATTCACATTGATTTCATATAAGTTATATTTCATGTTTTTTTGACATTGCCTTTTAATATAAGTATTTTATGATCTGCTAATGCCAGTATTAACCAGGCAAGGATTTTTTTTTTTCTTTGCATTTCAGTGCAGCACACAGTATCACAGACTTTATGCATTTGTACCAATTTGTTGGCAGGACCTGGCTCTTGCACCAAACACTGCCATGTTGTTCCCTGGACTATGCAGTAATGTGGTCAGTAACAGCAAACAAGTGCAAACTATTGTGCCTTTTCTTAGAGTACCTCATAAACTTTAATTCTTCTTAATGTGTTTGCACCTTGCTGGATAAACAACAAATGATGTGCATGGCTGCGTAGAACAAAACTATGTAGCTGTGAATAATGCGGATGTTGATGAGCAGTTTCTCTTGGGGAATTAGTTTCAGCACCAGTGGGATGGAGCTTTGTGTAAGCACTTGCCCTCCGTGTTAGACACTGCGAGTAGGTGGCTTCATGAGTAGGTGGCGGGCGAGCACACACACACACGCCCACATGTAGTGACACTCACACAAAGCTTCACCCACTTGTCATGTAAATGCCAGTTTTTGCCAATTTACGGAGTTTTCAGCCTCAGCTTCTGTCGAGAGGTTGCAGGTTTTGATCATGCGTGATTTGATGGCACATGAAAAATATGAAACGTGCTCGCAGCTGCAAAGGTTGGGGGGGGGAACCTGCAGAGAAAAAATGTTGCATCCTCTCTCTGAAACAACGTCCTGTTGATCATTAATCATATGAAAAGTATGAAAGGCATTCTTTGAAGTTATTGTACATTGTAGAGCTGAAGGGGTCGTCTGCCAGCCGCTGATGTCGTTTTGTTGCTCGTCTGAAATCCCTTTTCAGCTTTCATTAGCATTTATGCGGCTGATACACTCCGGCTCGGTAGGAACATTTGTCTGGCACAGATGCCGTATTAAAAGATGAGAGATGCTGTGGGGACACACCTACACATGCACGCAACCATTTAGCAGCGATATGAAAAAAAAAAAAAAAAGAAAGATGACAACCTCTAACTATATATGCCAACACAAACAAAGCAAACAGCGAGCCACACGACTGCCAGCCAAGTCATTAGTTGTGACTCTGCATGTTTCATGTTTGGAACGGGGCGGGTGGTGGGGGGGGTCGTCGGAGCTGATGGGCTGGAAATAAAGAAAGTAAGTCCACTGGTGATGGATGTGAATCGTTTAGAGCAGCAGCAGCAGGGTAAATATATGGCGCCTTCTGCTCGGACTTAGAGAGGCTGTGTGAGGTTCTAATGAGTTGTCTGTCACTTCATTTGAATTTGCGCTTTAGGATATGCCACTTGTTAGCTGTGTGTGGCCGGTACATGAATTCATCCTGTTGATGAGTAATGAGGCCCCTGAGTAGTGACAGTGATGGATAACCACCAGTTACCTTTGAACAATCCCCTCTTCTTATTCTGTTGCACTTTTCATGCTATTCACTCCAAAAAGACAGCAACAGAGGTAATATCACTACGTATAATTATGGAGCGCTTAAAATGGCTGTGTTTTTATGTGTCATGATTATGACTCTTTAAAGTGACTTTCCCTTGTTTTGTGCTCTCTTTTACTCCTCTGGGTGAATGCATCTCAGTTAATAATAGTCTAAGCATAATTACAGGAGTTGAGACATGATGTTGAAACTACCGGGGGCACAGTTACGGCCCTCTCCCTCTGTTCCCCTTATGATTACTCTAATTACAGCCCAAACGGTCTCTATATCAGACGCGTGCCGGATAAGAGCTGAAAGGCTGGATTTGCGAAGAATGGAAGACATTTGTGCTCTCAATAAATTTATACTGCACTCAATCAACCGGTGAGATGATTATGGGCTATGCTTGTTAATTTCTTACCGGCAAAGATAAATGTAATATAACTGAATAAGGAGATTTAAACAGAGAGACAGATTTAAACTGGTGTTGAAGTACTACAGCAGAGTTTAGTTAAAGTTTAATATGCATTTGACAAGACTTAGGTAACTTGGAACTAATGGCAATGTGTCTATTTTGTATTTTGCTGTACTTAAAGATTTTGTGTGTGTGTGTGTGTGTGTGTGTGTATGTGTGTATAAGTGGCCAACTGGCCATTAACTAAAAACCCTTAAATACTGTTGCTCAACCTTCCATTCTTGCGCAACACATATGGAGTTTACACTGATAACAGTGACATAGTTTTCACTCACGATTTTGAAAACTAAAAGTCCTTGATTTCTCCTTGAAAAGCTTGCCAATTTCCCGAGCTGAAATGACAACTTTGGCAGATTCGATCAGCTCTAGTTGCTAATTAACTCATGTTAACGGGTTAAAAACAGCCTTCATGTTTTCATGTTTGCAGCTGCCTCATTTTAAAATGAGAATCTTTATAACTCTAGCTTATTTAATGTAGTTGTTTTTCTATTGCAGAATAATGTGAGATCAGACAGTTGTTTCATTCTAACATAAAGTTGTTTGACTGACAAACTGTAAAGGTGTGTATATGGTTTCATTTTTAATGTTACAAGAGATTTATGTTACATTGCTTAACACTTTGACTGGCTTTTTCTGGAGTCTAAACAACCCAAATCCAATGGAGCAGGATGGAGCAGCTGTAATGTTAGGAACCTTTACTACTTCTAACATCCAGGACTGGCTTCCACACAGTGGGCTAATACTCTGGAAGGGAGCTTTTTTTAACATAACTTGCAACCCCACAAACAAATATAGTGAATTAATGATGTGCTCCTTGGCTTCAGTTAACACCCAATTACTATTGGAGTAAGTAAGATGGTAAGCAGAGCTTTTCTTCCACTGCTTTCACTCTAGTGTCTTAGATTTTGGACGGGATAGATAAAAGTAAAGCTGCTGCACAGTTTGAGGAGGAAGAAGAGGAAGATGAGAAAAGGAAGAAGAGGAACATCATTAAGAAATACAGGAGGGTCCCTCAGCAGAATTGTTCAGACCAAAAATATCATTTAACCTTGAAATCACATGTTTCTTATTCTCACAGCACAATGCCTGAGGATGCTCAGGTATAGGATGCTCATACTGCCTCACCTGGGTCTTGAACCTGCAACCTTTGCCACCCACGGGCATGTCTTTTAATGCACGTAAAGGTAGATAAATACAGTCCAGTAATGTTATATGTTGCACACTAACTGCAACAGCTGCACTCCCATGTACTTAACAGTAAGCAGTCCAATGTATATACTTTATATGTATAGAATATGCCAACATAGTCTATGCTTGTGAATGGTTCAAGTGATAAGAGACTCCATATTCAAAATGAAAAAGTAAAGTAAAAAACAAGATGAAGAAGGAGTAACATAATGACTTGCAGCTCGCAATTGCAATTCCAATTATTAACTGGCCTGATTAGACTTAAAGTTGCACTAAGCATTTATTCCAATTCCTAGAGGGTGACAGAAACTGCAACACATTTGTAAAATACACCAAAATAAAACTCCTGGGCTATGGAAACCCCTAGGAAAAGGAGGAAGAAGAGAAGAGGAGGAGACTAATGACAAATACATGAGGGTCCGTCAGCAGAACGGCCTGGACCGTAATTATTTAAAAGTTCATAAATTAAAAATATCTTTGAAATCATGTGTCTCCAATCCACGCGGCACACTGCCTGAGTAGGAGTTTGTATGTTCATTCTGCATCACCCAGGGCTCAAAACTCACAACCTGAGACACCAGGGGCTGCCTGCCGAGTGAGAAACTGGAGATAGCTTCACATTGTGACACAGGCAATCACCAGGGTTATAATAGCAGATTTCAAACTAGTGACAAAAATGCAGTTCTGAAGAAAATTCTGAGCATTTGTGTTCTTCATCCAGACAACAGAGAGATGTCTGTCATTTATGTTTACAAAGATTGTTTGCTCCATAACCGACAAATTGATTTAAAATACACGAGGACAGAATTCAAAATCTGTTTCTGAGATCTCGTTCTAAAATTTACCACACTCCATCTACCACGACTTCAAATTTTTGTCATTTATTTTCATGAACATTGTGGATTTATTTAAGTGAGAGTTTGTTTACAGTAAAACATTTTGATGCACTGTGGGATCAGTTTTTGATCATTTAAAAATCTGGCTGAATGGTTTGTGGAGGACAGTTTGAAGATGCAGTGCAGCGGGGTTTGATGCCAATTGAGCAAAAAATGTGGGAGGAGAAAGGTTTAATTAGTTTTGCAGTTTTTGTGAAAAACAGAGTGATGGACTCAAAGCATCTGAACATTTCTGCTCATTTGGCTCACATTTTGGTGAAAGCTGCAAAGTGGTAACAAGCACGACTGATTTATTATGAATTTACAAAGTTTTTAACTTTAGACCGTTGCTGTAACACCACCATTAGAACTATTAGTCCACAACGATGGAACTACACTGTATTTACATTACCATACATCCTACTTTCATCTGAAGCAGCAATTTTAGGCACATTCTCTGGAAGTTTGCTGAAAGGCACCCTAATAAACAGAAAATCACTAACTGAAGTAAAATAATACAAAGTGAGTTTAAGGAAAGTAGTTACAGCAAATAAATTGCAATATAGCTTCAAAGAGCCTCCCGGAATCCACTGAACATACTAATGTGATGGTATCTAGGACTTTAAAGAAGTATTCTGATGGTATTACTTTTACACAAGTAAGTCCCATAATTGCAATTATTGCATATTGCCCTGCTGATTCCAAACCAGTGTGAACACATCCATCCTTAAGTTACGCTTGTTTTGGCCACTTTCTTCTGCTGGTACATCAGAATGGAGGCTCAAGAGTGGAGAGTCTTTTTCCGCAGCTTCAACATCTCAACATACTGACACTCCTGTGGAGGATAATTGGAAGGAGAAAATTCAAAGGTTGCTAAAGAGCAAGAAATAATCAGGTGAACCAACTTTTACTGCAACATTTTGTAAGATGTCTGCAGATTCTGTGTCATTAATATGGCGTGTCCTTTCCCAAGATTGGAAAACTGTTGAGAGTTTCTTATGCCATACTAATGAGCATGCTCTTACTCTACAAACACTTACACCGAGAAGCTGCCAAGACATGTGCATGTTAATGATGCAGATTTGATTTGCTCAATTAAAGAAGGGTTCTTATCATGGCATGCTGCTCCACTAGAATTACCAACATAATAAGTAAAAAATCCAATTACGAGCTCTCCTCGGGTAAAACTTACCACAAGAGTAAAGCTTAAAGCAATCACAAGGAACTTTCATTCTGTGTTGATTTTGGTGGCCCCTGTGGACAAAAGCAGCAGTATTTTCCAGAATAAAGACCGCATTTCCCATGAGCACCACTGCCTTGATCTGACTAGCGAGTGCATTTGCATAGTGAGGTAATATATCTTTGGCAATGTAAGATTGATAACTGTAATGTGAGGATGATGAAAGTAAACTTAAAGCAAATAAAGACATATTACATACAGTCTAGGAGAAAGTGGGATAATTCAGGAATTGGTTTTGAATCCTTCAAATCCCATGACTGACCAAGGTTGACTCGTGTTTTTGCCTGTGCTCTATCACTGTCAATTCATTTCTTTTTCTGTTTTCTGACTATCCACCAGTATCAGCTACAACCACACAGTATCAAGAATAATGTTCTCTAAAAGAAAATAGGCTCTTCTGGTCTGCGTGCTGTAAATCGTTTTGTCTGATTTCGCTGGGGATCGGACGCAGTGGCAGACATTTAGAGTAGCTGTATAGAATTAGCCAATCTTCTCTATGATAGTCTTTTAGTCTCTTATGGTCATATAGAGGCATGAGTATTAAATTGAGATTGTTTCATAACCAGTTAAAACTCCTTGTAGCGTCTTTAAGATGAGGGTGCTTAAATTTTCCCATCCCTCATCCTCCCATTTGGTTACATTGATTTACCCTTTTTACAGCACTAACATGGTGGTGTTGAGTGTGCACACTTCTCTGCGAATAAAAGAATTGCAGCTCGAGACATCCTCAACCTCACTTTATTTCACCAAACCGAGATATAGCTTTACATTAACGCTGTCACAGCTGCTTAGTATTCTGCTTGCGTACGCTCGTGCCATTCAGTGTGGCCTGGAGCCGTCCACTGGCTTGCGTCCACTGATAATGTTTGATGACTGTTTCATTATCATCCTCCGCGGTGCTTGTGACTGACGTGTCGTCTTGTTCGGTCCGAAAACTCATTGAAGCACATAGAGAAGAAGCGCGAGGGTGTGAACAAGATAATACCGTAGCTCATTCAGACACTGTTGAGGGCAGAATGTGCCAGGCTCCTGCAGAATTATCTATTCAATCTTCCCCTCGCCGGGGTCAAAAAAGGCAAGAAGGTGGCACGCCTCTAGGAAATTAATCTCCCCGCACGCCTTTCATCACAGTCACATCTGAGAGAAAAGATGGCTTTCTCTTTTGCTGTGTCTTCCCCCTCCCCTCCCTCTTTCCCCTCCGTGGTATGCAGCATCTCTTACTGGAACCTTTCTGGTCTCGGGATTATAGCTGCCAGGATTGCTGTTGCTGCTGCGTGCAGGGGTGTTACCATTTGTCATCGCTGTCCTAGACGTCGGCATCGGTCTGGTTACAGAGCTGGCTGCACACGCAGGTTCATCTTCCCCTGCCATTAAAGCTAAAATGTTAACTCATTTAAGCGGCGTGATCATCAGTTACAGTTCCCGACATGCGCATTCCACTTCGCTTGCCTCCAATACCCTGGTGGGTTTTTGTTTGGACAGGTTGATAGATGACGGGATAGATAGCATCTGTTTAGGTCTCTGTCTTGTGGCAGGCAGGACGGCGGCATTACTGTGATATGAGATTTAGCTTTATTGGCCTCTCTGGCACCTGGATTTGTTTCCAAATTTATAAACCGTTTTTTTTTTTTTTTTTTTCTGAAGTTCTAATATCACAAAGATAATTTATTCCTGCTAATACAAGATTAACAGGCTTTTGCAAAGTTGAAACCTAACACATTAATTGTCTGCCGTGTCTTCTTACAAAGATATCGGCTATGTAATAGACACACATATCCAGAAGTGACAAAGTTCTACTTAATCCATATATTGCTCTCAATAATAATGACTACTTAGAACTAGACTATTTGATTCCATTTGTTGCATCTCAGAAGCTCCAGCTGATGCTGGTTGAGCGAGTTACCTCTCACGCTATTTATCCAGACTGTATTTATGACAGTTTGATTTCTGCCACTGGCAGTATTTTAATTTTTCAGCTCCAGCTTCTCACCTGTGGTATCCCTCTGGGGAGTTCTTTCACATCGCCAGACTCACACTGCTGCAGCTTAGCAAATGGAATCAGCCATCATGAGACTGGCGAAAGAAATTAGATCAAGAGTCCAAGGCTGTCCTCAGCAGGGTAGGGATTCGTTTACAGCGAAGACAGTCAGCTACAGTATATGGGCTGAGAATCTAGTGGCTTAAATAGATCCACTTAGCGCGAAACAGAGTCACTCTCTGAAAGAGTCCAACTAGTTTTGCATGCAGGGGTGCAAAGATTATTAAATTTTAAGTGCTGTGATTTTACAGAAATGTTGTTCAAGTGTGGAAAAAATTAGTGGTGCAGAAAATATTTGAAAGAATGTAAAGCAAGTCACTTAGAACAAAATCAACTAATTTGTCTAAAACTGGTAACAGCATTGATAAGTAAAGTGCAGGACAGAAGGACAAGAGGCTAGGACCATGCAAGGTTATTTTAATTACACTTTAATGATGTGCACGGAAAAGTAAAGCAGGAAGCAGCACAACCTAATATCCCTCCCCCTTCATCAGTGTTTTCAGAACCGTAATCGTGAATCGCTCATGGTCGAGGGTGAGGGCACAGGAAGTGATTTGGATCTGATGACAGCAGCTGACTCTCACCGCCATCATTTACCAACTCGGTCTTAACCACATTAGCCGCATTACCCTAGCCATTCACTTTCACTCCCTCATCAACCCCCTACGTCTTTCCCTCAATCATACAAAAAGGTTGATGGGGACAAAGTTAATGGTAAGTGCGAAGTAGCCAAAGTAAAATACATGATGATGACGGAATAATAAACAGAAAAGGGATTCAATTAGGTGTGTAATTGGCAGGATACCTGTCTGCTGTGAAGAGCATGAATCATATCTTCCATAGGGAGGAATTCATTATCATTATTGTTTACGCCTCATAGGTGCACTGTTGACTTTGCGTGTTTTTACTGATCCATGATTTCAAAAGTCGAGTCTGCCTTTGGACAGAATGCAAGCTGTGAGCGAACAGAGTTGTCCAGCTGTGCACAGATAACAGAGGTGAATGGCCATTTGTGATTGAACTCTTACCAACATTATTCTCTTGAAAAGTGACTGGAGAATAAGTGTTATCACTTAAACTTAAAATATTTGCTTTACCAGTACTATAGGTAGGTATATATACCTACTACTTGAACAAATGTATTTACTGACAACGTGGAAGTCCAACAAACAGGCAGCTCTTATTTTGTAAGATAAATGCATCATTTTGAGGCTTTGCAATTTCCAGCAGCTTTTCCAAATATAAGCAAATTTGAGTTGTAAAGAACAACATGTGAACAGGACCATGAGCTCTGGGTGTGACAATCATGTCCAATCACATTCACTTACTTCCCCAAGCCCGTAATGATGCACTGACTGGTAATCCTGTGTATTATGGTTATTGTGAAGTTCGGTCAGGATTGTTAAGAGAAAATGACACACGCAGCCTTTTCTTGTTTTCCCAGTGTGTTGGATTGGCTGGATCGGATGGTCCTGAAATCACCAAAGCCTCTATTACACCTCTACTCCCACTTGCGCATGGCAAGTGGCCAAGATACCAAACTAACACAGTAGAGGAATTAACCTCAGTGCGCCCCAGGAACATACCAGTTGGCCGGGGTGACGCTGCGTTGTGCCCTGTGTGCTGATGCCGATATTGATCCCTGAGAGTCTGCACCCATGCATGCTGGCAACGCCATGCAGATATGCTCACTATGACAAAACTCACATGCTGATGTTTGGCAGGTCTAACATTTACCATGGTCAATACCTTAGTTTATCATGTTTGCACAAAGGGATTTGTTAATTAGCAAATACATTTGAGGCTAAATGGAATGTCAGCAGTTTTCAGATATTTGGCCATAAACAAAGAACTGCACAAATTAAGATTTTGACCTGAGGAGGAAATAAATGTCCAACAAAATTTCATTGCAATCCTTCTAGTCCATTGGCATTTTGCTCATAACGATCCAAAACCGCAAATCCACCGGCCATTGTTGACAGGTTTCACTAAAAAACAAAAATTGGCAATGTCATGGTGGCACTAGACTAGAGCTAAAGTCCGAGGATGAAGGAAGAGGATGACCAAGGTCATTGGGGTTCACTGTCTGGGGACAGCAAATGCCTATACAAAATTTCAAGGCAAGGTAATCCATCCAGTTATTGAGATATTTTAGTCTGGACCAAAGTGGTGATACGACGGACCAGCTGACACCCATGCTGCAAAAGCTTTCTTCCAATGTGACTGTAACTAGCCACAACAGAAGCACCTTTATAGGAGTTCATGAGCCAGTAAATGCTACGACAGGCATTTCAGACAGTGTTGCCAGATTGGTTTGATGTTATCCAGACCAATCATTGCTCATAATAAAAAAATAGGACCAGATATTATCTATAATAAACAATACAAATGCATTTCTTAACAATAGTAACTGGATCAGCATGACAATTTTTCAAAATAACATGCTTAATAGTGAAACAACATTTCAAGTGTTCACAAGTTTGCCAGGAGGCAGATAGGAGGTTACATCATACAGTGCAACTATAAAACATTTTTCCCTTTCCGCTCTCTGCCTTAAAAATACAGAATAAAAAAAAAATCTAACTTGGTAAACTGCAACAATTCTTGACAGTATGCCAACATAAAGTGTAGGCCTAGCCCCCACACACATGCAGGAAGAGGGAGCGAGCGAGAGGACAGAGAGGCATCCCATGCTACCAAATATCCAAACAAATAATGGTGTTGTAATGTTGCAAGCACAGAGGTTTCTGTTTCCATGAAAATATGGATTTGCAAAAAAAAAAAAAAACACTACAGTTCGTGTGTTTATGGGGTAAGCTGTGGGTGGGTGGTAATGACGGTAGCACATAACTCCTCTCAGCAGAATGAATCACAATTATTTCATGTCAAAGAGTGACTGGATGTGTTTGTATAACTAGAGGATAAAATGTACGAATATGTTTTTAATGTACTGTGATTTTAATATATTTCAAAACCAGCTCAACTCATGTTGCCAAAACCTGCCAAAGCCAATTTTACCACACATAATTCAACACAAAACCACAGAGCTGGACGTCCAATCTGGCAACACTGATTTCAGAAATATTGGTTTTTAAAATGATAAAATGGCAGCCTTTAACAATACGAGACTAAATCAAGCACTTACACATAACTCATCCTAAAAATTAACTCAACAGACACGTCAAATGCAACAATAAACTTGTAACAAGATAGTCATGTATAAATGTGATTATTTCATGTTATATTATGTTATTAATAGCTCTTTTGTCGGCCAGATGACAGATACACTCATAATGTACAGTACTGTAAATGTCATCCTCGGCTTCACTGAGGCATGAACCGTTTGAAGGCTAATTCACAGTTCAATCAGGTCGCCCCATAAAAGTCCAACATTAATAGGCAGTAGAAGTGAGACTGACCTTGTGTGCAGCAATAAAAGCAATAAAGTCATGATCATTCATTATTAGCAACTACTGGACTGTCAGTGAGTTATATTACATCTTTCAGTAATAGAGACTTGTTTTACAAATAACAGGTCAATATTAGATAACTCTGTGGGATGTTGGGTGGATACCATAATATAAACACTTGTACAATATGATATTTTCTAATAAAGACACAAATCCGACCTGTCTGAAGGTTACAGGGTGAAGTTTTTGGTGCAGCTCTCATAGAAATGTAAAAGCAACGCTGTGATAATTTTGCATTTGTGATACTGTTGCATCACTCTGTGTTATATTGTAAAGTGTTTCTATTGTTGTCAAGAGCGTGGAATAATGTCATCCTAAACAAAAATATTCATGTACAAAAAGTCCTTGTGAGATAAAAGGATACAAAATGAAGAAATAGATAATAACAGACTAATTAAGATGAAAAAAAAATCATCATTCAATTTCAAGTTAAAGGGCATAAATGAACTAAGATTGTTCAATTCAATTCGATTCAATTCAAAACACTTCATTTGTCCCGGGGGGGGGGGGATTCATGGCACGCAGAGCAGTGAAGCAAGCAAAAGCAAAACAGTGACAGCAGTAAAAAAAGAAACTGCAATAAATGTTGTGAGCACAGTGCATGAAGGACCATAGTGCAACTGGAAATAATTATGTGAGCTGTTGTATAAAAGATAAACCAAATGTGGAATGAATAAAGTGGCTGTCATGTCATGTCAATAAGGACAGTGTGCAGACGAGAAATAAAGAAATAGTAGCCAGTAAACAAATACTGAATAGTAACCAATGTTCTTGTTATGAAGATCCTTAATGTTTAAAGAATGCAAAAAGAAATATAATGAACAGAGAGAGAGTTGCCGTTGTTGTCTCAGAGACAAACAGAGGTCAGAGCAGTAAACTAGGTAAATGTGTTGAAGCCAATTTCACCGGCAATATAAGATAAGGCACATAAAATCTGTCTTAGTTTTATACCATAGCATGATATGTTTGCTGCAATGAAACACCTTTGTCTGTAAATTGTTTTAAAGAATAAACTTCCAAAAACCTCAGTGAGTGAGATTTTAAGTTCACAGTCTAAGTCAGTGTAAATACAAACTCTTGATTGACTTGACTGTTATTGCAGGATTACTTTTAAGATGCATGAAACTGTATTTTACAAGTCTTGGTTTTATTGCGCATTCAACATTTAGTAGCTAATATTCCACCGCTGTCTAAGTTTTAATGCACTCAGCCTGAGTGTGGTGGGAGTTTGTGGAGCCAACTGAGAGATTTTTCCAAGTCGTGTTTAAAAGCTGAGAGAAGTCATATAGATAACAAACAGCTAACTTATGGTTGGGTGATCAATCGAATTTTATTTTCAATTACGATTCCGGCTTCCGAAGATTATGAAAAGAAGATAAACGAGATAAAATAAAATGATGCTCTCGTTTTGTCTCGTGTTATTAATCCAGGCCACCCCTTTCCTTTACAGCCTCATGGCGATCAAGTGAGCCACTGTTCAGATTTTGATGTGTCTATCCAGGCTGTTACAGTACCGGGGCTTGGAGCGGCCAAAAAGTATGAGAGAGTTGCATTTAAGCAATTCCTTCTCACATTTTATATCCCAAGTAAAAATGACATTATAATGCACATCATATATTAAATACATGTATCAATACATTCATGATGTTTTCCAACGTCAGTGAGTCATTGTTTTAAGTAATCGTGAGCTCAATATTGACCAAAATAATGGTGATTATGCTTTTTGTCACAATCAAGAGCAGCCCTAAACTAACTTGATGTTAACAGGTGATGTGTTGCTGAGCTTTGCTGCTAACGTATTTTTTAAATGGAGTAATATAATGATTAAGTGAAGGGATCAGTACGGGATCAGCTGTGTCTATCTCAGCATAGGCGATATCTCAGACAGACTAGTTTGATAGGGTGAATTCATCTTCGGGCTGATTGGGAGTGGAATTAGTGCATTTTTTTAATTCGCATGAAACATGAACACGTGGCCTCAGCACCTCAGCATTGATTTTTTTTAATATAAAACATCGGGGAGTGATACATTTTACTGTTGTTTTCTGGTTTAGACTGTAAACATATTGAATACGGACACAAAATATTGTCCGCTGGCAGCTTTGCTGGCAAAATATTGACGGCCGCTGTATATCAGCCTTCAAAAAGCCGTTAGTCAAGCCACAGAAAGATCAAGAATAAAAACTACAGAGGAAACATGAATGTGTCTTGGAAACCTGTTATGTGTTTGTGTGTACGGTACATACCGCATGTAACCACTCATGCGTGTGTGTGTGCGTGTGTGTGTGTGTGTGTGTGATGCCTGCACAGAGAGCAAAACTCTGCTGGGCGACTGGGGAGAGCTTTGAGCTGCTGGATGCTGTTTTGTGAGGATGATTAATGACCAGACTTTGTTGTGCAGCTCTGTGAAACCATTGTAGCCTTGAAGCCTGATCTTCTCCTATCTAACATAGCGAGAGATAGAAAATATTGAAAAATTAGCCTTCGCCTCATCAGCGAGACAGTTTCATAAGTAGAACACAATGTTATTAAAGCACCTAAGGTAAAACACGATGCTCCCCAGGTATGATGCCGTCATGGAGCTTGTATAGAACCGTTCTTTGAAGTCTGTGCTGTCGTGCATTATTAAGTGATTTTTGATCAATAGGTAAACATCAGTGAAATGGATTGTACCACCAATGCCATCTATCAGCCTAACCCTATATTACTTTACTTCTGTTTGTTTTCCTTCATTTTCTCTTCGGTACACGTTGGTGCCCTCCCTGTTTATCCGTCACCTCATCTCATCATCTTACGCTTGCTGTCTTTGCACTTCTCTCTACTCATATATCTTGCCTCCATCTACCTCTGTCTCTTTCCCTCTAATTGACAGTCAAGTCCTCTTTCTTGTTCTTTGTCAGCATTGTCCTCTTTGGATTTTTTTTTTCCAGCTGCTGTTTATCTACATAACCACCTCTTCAACTCTTCTGTTTGTTCACCCCCACCACCTCCAAATTTACCTCCTTTTCTGCTGATGTGTCACTCGGATTATAGTGGATGACAAGGTTTACCAGCAGAGTCCTTGGTGGCAGACGACATGAATATGTATATGAATATAAAAGCGTCTTCAGGCTCGCTTGTCTGTTGTTGTTTGATTGAAGTGTCAGCTAAATCTCTCTATTTCTAGGGAGTGCGCGGCCACAGGTCCTATGAATAATTGAGGAAAAAGTGCTTGAAGTTACTTAAAGTTACTCAAAGTTCATATCTTCAGTTTTCAAAGTTCTACAAACTCTAGATATTTTCTACTCCGATAATACCAGTGCAGATACCCAGTGATTGTCCAATCATAGTTCAGCAATTATAACTAAGCAGGGTTGTCAGATTTCTCCTCATTCAAGTTTGGGGAGTGGTCTTATTTTCTAGCCTTTCCAAAACCAAACGCACCAGAGCAAAAGTGCCTATCTGGTTAGGCTGACCATATTTTCAAACCCTCAAACAACCCAGGATGGGGGGCAATTATTCCAGCGCTTAGCAACACACCTTTCAACACCACAGATGCCGTGACTGCAGTATTGTCATTGCCAGGTACTTTCTGAAGGAAGGAGTGAGCTCTCCTGGAGCTCTTTAGAAAAGACCTTCTCTTTTAACCATCAGCATCCTGAAAGGTTGTGTTAGAAAGAGCCGCAAACGTGACAATGACTGTGACTCAAACTAGAAACAGCCTTGACACTTTGACACACACAGACAAATCAGTGTTGAATTTAGATGTGTGATGCATTGTTTTTATGAGAAAACAAGATGAAAATTCTAATTGCTTCTCATAGTAGACAGGCTCGTTGGTCTAGGGGTATGATTCTCGCTTAGGGTGCGAGAGGTCCCGGGTTCAAATCCCGGACGAGCCCTTCTTTGTTAAAGGTCATGTAGTTATGGCTACATGTTACAGTTAGTCAAGGAATTTCCCAGTTTTGGACAAATAAAGTACATCTATCCATTATTGTGGTGGAAAAACTGAACCATTTGCTAGTGAATGTTCAAAATGGGGACATTTTAGTGTTTTACAGATATTTTTTGAAACTTGAACACCCAGTTTGAAAGTGGGACAATCTCTGTCGCTGTCTGGCTATAAGTTTGGTTCATGATGGCACATCCACTGTGTAGGATTGTTCCCACTAGTCACTACAGCTAAAAAAGCACAACGAATTTCTGTCTTGCTTGTCCAAGTGTGTAAACTGACCATCCAGACAGGATTATACTGGAATGAATTATCTACAAGGTCACATATTTCCCATCATACTTATAGAAGATGCTGACTTTTTTTTACTCAGCTTCAATGAGAAGCCTGGTTTTACTTGCTGCTGTCTGAAATCACATCCATTATTTACATTACAAAAACTTTGGAGTGATAAATCTGCTACCATTATCATTATAACCAGTGTGATGTGCCTCACCAGGCATAATAAGAAGAGCTAAAGGGGTCAGGACTTAGCATGTGGTTAACTATCCTCTCATGCATGGATGAGGACGAACACAGACAGAAAACCAGCAGACAGTTCCCCATAAGATACAATGCTGAGCACCCTTCTACAAGGTACAATACCCAGATCGCACAATGAATCTGTCCTATGCTTTGGCCACATGTTAGTGTTTCTTCTGGTCCAATACACTCCCGGTTCCACGGCCTGAGTATGGTACTAGTCACCAGTTGGGATCTGAAGTCTGAGTTTAGAGACCGTGGAGACCTTGCTGGTCCTTGAATGGCAGAAGACCCTCCTTAATTTCATATTGAGACGCATCTTGTTGTCTTGCTTGCAGAATGCGTAGCATGTGTAATATTAGTTTTCATTTTCCAAGAGATTAATTTACTCGTGTTTATTTTTCTTGTAGGTCGTTCGTGGTAGCTATCGCCTGTAATAAATCTGTGAGGTGAAGGGCAGACAGCCTCCAGGCATTTTAGAGTGAAGGCAGCCACATGTCTATAAATTCCACCCATAGTCCAGACGTGAGAGAAGGCTTTATATCTCTTCCCTTTTTCTCAAAAAAGTCTTTTTTTTTTCTGGATAAGTTAAGATTGCCCCCAACTTTTTGTTACATTTTTTATATTTGCTTAAAAGGAGGATGTGTCAGCAACGCAGATGCAAACCAATTTTTGTAATAAGGGGATTAGTTCAGTAAAATAATACCAATTGTTCTAGTTGGAGATGGGAGATTAATTAGTGTGTTTAGTCATAGTGAAAAGCTGGGTGTCTATCAGTGTTCAACTTAAAAACATCCAACATCAAAAACAAAAGCATTTTGCATTATTTTAATAGCCTCTTTACATGGAATCATATTTCATAGTAGAAACATTACTAATGAACAACAGAAAAAACAACTGGACCCAACACTGAACCCTAGAGTACACCTTTGTCTATGCCTATAAATCATCCCTGTTCACACTGAACATGCTAGACATTCAATTTATTAACCATTTATTATTATTATATTAAGAGAAGCAGCGTGTCTTTGTAGCTACGCTTACACTTACTTGAGGTTAACGGCCTTCTGCAGAGAACCAGTGTCACATGAAATCAAAGGCCCTAATGTATATACTGTATGTATGTGTGTGTACTTGCAGACTATCGGCCCAAAGGAGGGCTGGCAGGTGTACAGCTCGGCCCAGGATGCTGATGGGCGCTGTATCTGCACAGTGGTGGCACCAGAACAGAGCCTGTGCTCCAGAGATGCCAAGAGCAGACAGCTCCGGCAGCTACTAGAGAAGGTAAACACATGTAATAGGGGGATATTTACCACCCCAGTGCAGCATGCACACACACACACACACAAACAGGCAAACACGCTGTCCTGTTCAAGATGGGAAAGATGAGGGAACAAATCTTTACAAGCCTTTGAGGAGTGTGGTACTCATAATACTAGATTTTTTTGTCATGTGCATTTAACTCAGGTACACTGCCATGTTTGCTCTTTTTCAACAATAGCCGTTACACATTGAGGAACACACACAGGCTCTGCAGGGAAAACCCATCAAAGTGCCTTTCAATTAGTTGCAGTGAAAGGAAGGAAGGAGAGAAGGGAAGGCTATCATCTACTCACTTGTCATGTTAACTATACTATACTATGCTACTAATGTCCAATTGGCTGATGTTGTTTTAGGTGATTATTTATCATGTCTCGTTTTTTTCTAGGTGCAGAACATGTCTCAGTCCATTGAGGTGCTGAACCTGCGAACACAGAGGGATTTCCAATATGTCATGAAGATGGAGAACCAGATGAAAGGCCTGAGGACCAAGTTCAGACAGATTGAAGATGACAGGAAATCCGTCATGGCCAGAAACTTCCAGGTAATCCGTAACCTCGTTTAATCATAGCTTGGTTTAATCGATAGTTTTCTTACATATACCTGAAATGTTTTTATGCAGCATTGATTTCTCAAATGTCGATGAAACCATAAACATGCTTTCAAGCATAATTTAACTTCATTTTCTGCCTTTTTTTTAACAAAACTTGCAAAACATTTTGGTATTTTTGCAAGTTCTTAATTGAGAGCTGAAATAAAGAATACATGCATACACACTACAAAACACGGATTCAGAAGCTCTCTAAATTCAGAAAGTGCTTACATCTCTGGTTGTTTCGGAGGCTGTTTTGCTGCTGCAGTTGCGTTGTGTGGATTGCACTGGACAGCTGGTATGGGAGTGAGAATATCACTGGTGGGGCAAGTTGCGAGACACTGAATGAGCAAGAAAAATAACTGGTGGAACAACAACTTGCAGAACATCAGAAATAAAACATTAAAAAAAAGAAATAAATGGTATAAAAAAGGAAGGCTGACCACCAACAAATCTGAATATCACATGAAAATTGTAGGTAAACACATGTTTTAGGAAATTCACCCTTTGACTTGGAATATATGCTGGATAAATATACTGTATATGGTTTCTCACAAGCTAAAAGGGTTTTAAAATAATTGCAGACTATGAATTGTTCATGACTTCAAGGTTGGCTAATAGTTCCATTAGGTGCAACACATACTGTAAGGTCACTCTGCTTTCTAATGATGAATAATGATAGTCACTTACTGTCACTTGGAGACTGCATATGCTCACATGATAGCATGGAGCACTGATGCAAACAAGGGATATGTGTATAATGTGTGTATAATTTCTAATCAGTTACCAGAGGTCCAGTCACCTACGTACAGCAGGTGTGTTCTCTTGACAACAAATACTTAACATGTACTGAAGGAACTGTCGTTTTATTTGCCCCTGACCATCCGCGACCTTCCGCCTCTCTCCGTTTTTGCATTTCTGCTGCTGTCGCCGTCGCTTCTGCAGGAGCTTAAGGACAAGATGGATGAGCTGAAGCCGTTGATCCCTGTGCTGGAACAGTACAAGATGGATGCTGCGCTCATCTCCCAGTTCAAGGAGGAAATCAGGAACCTGTCGGCGGTGCTGACGGGCATCCAGGAGGAGCTCGGGGCCTACGACTACGACGAGCTCTACCAGCGAGTTCTGCGACTGGACAGCAGGCTCCGCAGCTGCATGGGCAAACTAAGTAAGTGCATGTGCGAATGAGACAGTGCTGCCAGTGGTACAAGTAAATAAATCGTAGTAGCACAAATGGCTTTGCATTATAGCATTTGCAAGGGGGTCATAAATTGTCACAGCCACATAACTGTGCAATAGTCTCATTGTCCTCATTGTATAATGTTTGTTGCTGCTGAAGAAAAGAAGAAGAAAATAACCATAGAATTTAAAAATGAACAATACTCTGTAGCCTGACTTCCTCGTGTTGGAGTATAAGACCACAAACAAGTGTGCTCTGTGCTCATTAAAAGGCACCTATATAAAGCAGATTACTTTTAGAAGCCTGCTTTCAGGTGCTGTAATGCTTTTCTTTGTTGCGTTTGCCCTTACATCCCACACCAAAATGTGTTCCCTTTAAAAAATATGTCTCCACCTCGATCTCATGCCAGCGAAGAAGAGAAGCAATTTGTTTCTGTTCTTGTGGACTTTGTGGTGCATTGAAAGTCCTTGGTCCTTCAAACAAAACATGCATATGTAGAATACCTAACTGCCTCATAGAGGGGAGAAAAGAGGGATGTTTGTTCTTAACATTGGCTAAATAAGACCACACATTGAAGATGTCACTCAAGATTCACTCAAGATTCTTCGATTTTAAATTAGAGTTTTTCTGAATGCTGTAAATGTGGGAGCTGGGTGAATGGCAAAGGTAGAGTTCGTATGAAATGTGCAGCTTATGTTAGATAAACTGCTGCTGTACTGCATTTTTGTTTTATTCTAATTAAAGACTTTTGCTAATTGTGCTCAAACCAAAATAATCAGCTCATTCCTATGTACATACTGTGCATTGTCTTAAAGTGCATTCAAGGAAACAACATGGACAAAGCATGAGAAAGCTGAATTGCCTTTTTCTACTAACAGCACTTGCACCATTATGCTTCAAGTTAAATAAAGCAGCTCGCTGCCACTGCTATCTTAGTATGCACAGAGGGCACACTCTCCGGTGGCACAGGCATGAAATTGGCTTGAGAAATCTAGTTAGAGACAAAAACCACCACAGCACATCTTATCGCTGCATTTCTTTATTAACAGCGTGTGGGAAATTAATGAAAATCACCGGACCCGCAACAATAAAGACATCTGGAACCCGGTTTGGGGCATGGATGACTGATCCTCTAGCGTCAACCAGAAACAACAGGGTGAGTTATGAAAGCAGGGGGAGGGCTTTCCGAGGGCTGTGCTGTGTGTACAGTGTAATATCTGTGCTGTGTTTTCAGAGTCGGCAGAATTTCACAACAGCTGAAGATGGGACTAACTGTTATTATGGAGTTGGTTTTGATTTTAGCTATGCTAATTTTGACCTCAAATCAAGTATCATTTTAGAAAGAGGTTAGAAAAAGTTGATTTTCTGATGGTTGAGATGTTTATCATCATGTCAGGTCAGCTGGTTCTCACTTCCATTTCTCTGCATCCTCTCTGATGTAGGTCTGGTATATGGACAGCTACACCAACAGCAAGATTGTGCGTGAGTACAAGACAACGGAAGACTTTGTGGCAGGAGTGGTTTCCCGAACCTACAGCCTCCCATTTAAATGGGAGGGAACCAATCACATCGTCTACAATGGATCGCTTTACTACAACAAGTACCAGAGCAACATTATTGTCAAGTACAGCTTCGAGACAGGCAGCGTGCTGGCCCAGCGAGCTTTGGAGTTCGCCGGCTTCCACAACATGTACCCATACACGTGGGGGGGATACTCCGACATCGACGTCATGGCTGACGAACTGGGAATGTGGGTTGTGTACGCGACCAATCAAAATGCTGGAAATGTCGTCATCTCCCAGATCGACCCCGACACCCTGCAGGTCCTGAAGACTTGGAATACTGAATACTCCAAAAGGAATGCGGGGGAATCGTTCATGATCTGCGGGACGCTCTATATCACTAACTCTCACCTGTCGGGAGCAAAGGTTTACTATGCTTACTCTACGAAGACTTCGACTTACGAATACATAGACATTCCTTTCCACAACCAGTATTTTCACATCTCCATGCTTGACTACAACGCCAGAGAGAGAGCGCTGTATGCCTGGAATAATGGACACCAGGTAATATTTAATGTCACCCTATTCCATGTCATAAAAACTGATGATGACTCTTAAACATGCTTTCCAATCACGACTAAAGCACCGTCATTTGTGATACGAGGACCCCCTAATTAATCATGTTTTCTTTGTCAAAAATGGACTATGGTATCTTTACTTGCCACTACTTGAACTTTTCCGGTTTGTGGCTCTGGAGTCTTGGCTGAGCTGAGCATGGACATCAATGACTTGATACCTTACTGTAAAACATGCTATACATTTTTTACACTTTTCCTTTGCTGCTGATCAGACTGGTATGCCTTATTTGCTCCGTGTTGTTTCTGCAAGCTGAAGACTTTTGATAGCTTTTGCATGAACGTCCACATTTCGTCTGCGGTGATTTCCTATAATATAGCTTTGTTTTCGTTGCAAATCTGTTTTTGCTTACAGTGTTTGCATTTTTGTCTATTTAAAAGTCTATTTAACCTTAAAGGCAACTTCTCCTGCATATTTGCTACCATGTACAGCTAGCTGATTATAAACTATAGTAGCCTTTCTTTTAAAGATGGGCCTTGAAATTATTGCTGTTATGTATGTCTCTGTGGAAGAAGAACATTTGTATTTTTTATAAAAACAAAAACCATTGGAGAATATCTGTGCATTTTCATTGAAATTAAAATATAGCACATTTCATTAAAATGGTTTTGGCTGGCAAAATTGATATCTGCCGTGATCTGATGGAAAAACAATCAGCCCTCTGGGAGTCACTCTATGATTTTCGTCTATTCCAGGCGTTAAACTATGATCTACACACTGAAGCGTTAATCTGTTGGCAATATTGGTTAAGTGTATACTGCAGTTGTCTTGCCATTTCATAGTGCATTTGAGGGAATAAATGATTAATGAACATGACTTGTCACACCTGTCAATGGGATACGACCGAAGGACGGGAGTGGTCACAGTTCGGGGACCAGTTGCATTGTTCGGCTGCACCAACACCCGAACTAAACTAAATTTGTGGCTTTAAAAAACAGTGTGCAGAACATAAACAGAAAAATGAACAAGGATTATTCCTACCGGCAATTGTGCAGATTCCATTACCACCCAAAGGGGATGAATCCAAAAGAACTGACTTGGCTTTTATGGCATTTAGATAGACGAGGTTAAGTCCCAACTCCTTTAACAGAGTGCATCAAGCCTTATTACTGTGGAAGTACTGATAAGCCTCAGAGGTTTTCATCTACCATTTATTGCAAAACAAACAAAACTCTAAGGAAAGGGAAAACCCCTGTACTACACACCAGTGACTCTTGCACATGCCAATTCAGTGAAAGGAATAGTTCCTGCAAGGTGTTATGGGGCTCAGAATAACATGCATATACTGTACATGATAAATTGTATTTATTGAAACAAGGGCAAAAGAGAATATATATTGGTAACAGATGATGGTGGTGATAGTATCTCTCAGAGAGGAAGAGATTTTCTTGTGCTCAAAATGAAGCTTTCTGATGACTTGAGAGTCATCCTTTGGCATTTCAATCAGCATGAAGTGGCAATGAACTGCTGAGATGATTCACAGCGTTAGCCGTAATTTCCTCCTCGCCATCGTGTCTCGAGCTTCAATAACACGGAGATGTTTGCTTTATGGTACCTGATGGCGAGTTCTGAATATGTCACAGTGTGGTCTGTCTTTTTTATGGGTAAACACAGTCACGTTTTCCTGCACATATCATCGCCTCAGGCAAAGCACATTTGCATGCGCACATAAACAAACACAGACACGCGGTTGGAGGTGTAATCTGTTAATTTCAGCAGCCTCCATCAGCGACCGCAGGGAACTGCAACATCAGTGGCTGGCCTCTCACACAACCCACGACGGCCTTTAATTTAAATTAACCGGAAAGTTAGATTTTCACTAACAAAAGCAGCAAGTTCTCTAATGAGAGGAAATTCAAAGCAATATCTAGAGACTTGAGGTAATGTATCACCATTGTAGCACCTGCAATAAAAGCACAGATTTGTAATTATCTTTTTCAGCCTGAGAAACTGTGGTTCTCCTTCTATTATCGATTCACCATCCACGTATCAAGGCTACAAGCATCACTCAATAAAAGCACATGCATCCCCTTTGTATCCCACCAGTAACAAAACTGATTAAAAAAAGCTTTCAATTATTTTTGTCTTTATTAAATCAAAAATGCCTCATGCAGAGAGTTCGATCAGCATTGATCTCCCCTGCTCTTCCTTTCTGTACGCAGCCCGTGTTTGAATGGTTTATTCATATGGACAGGAGCATCAGATCAGTCTGCATGTTTGACCACACTCATCTTTATCTGTGCTCAGCGGCTGTCGCTGGATACACAGTGCAGGCTGGACACGCTCCGGCGGCTGCTGTATCACAGTGGATCAGAGCAGGCCTGCACAGGCTTTCAGGCTACTGGACTCGACTGCGATTTGCTGTTGATCAGGCGAGTTTGGATTCTTTTAGGGTCAAAACCACCTGGGCCCAAGGAGCTGTGCCAAGTGGGAAACAGACAAACACAGAAATCACAAAGGAAGAAGCTGCCCTCTTGTTTCGCCAAACACAATAATGGCTCTGCTGTCGGACAAGTGATGAAATTTCAGAATATAAATGTTAAACCCAAGGCATATAAATCAGAAGGCCGAAAATCATAGTGTTTGTAATGTATCTAAGTGTGGCCAGGGCTGACCCCTGGAACCAATACCAACCCAAAAAACGAATATTAGGATGAGGCCAGAAATGGAACCATTAAGGTGCTGGATACACAGAACATTTAAAAACTACTCTTTGACATGACTCAGGCTAAAAGTGCCATGTCAAGCACTAGATGATAACAACGATGATGATGTTTTATATGCACATTTGTCTGTGCTGTGATGTAATGGGGGTGTGCTAGGACTAAAACAGAGAGTTGGTAATGATCTTTATTCTCTGAACAAACAGATACAGGCAAATTTAAGGAGTAACTGGTTTGCAACATGGTCAGGGGGAAGCATGGATAGGATTACTAGAGAACCAGGCAGCCACGGACACAGGCAGACAGAAACTAGAAACACAGAAGCTGAAGCTGAACTGAAGGCTGAGGGTGAAAGCCAGGTAGAACAAAAGCAGGCAGGGTTGGTAATGGAGAATGAGTCCAAAAGGTTAGCTGGAGAGTCTGTTGTGAATGCCGAGAACAATCTGGCAAGGAGTGAGTGAAACGGTGAGGTTTATATAAAGTCCTGATTAGAGATTGGCTGCAGCTGGGGACACAGGTGACTTGACGAGGTGGGCGTGGCCAGCAGGTGAGATAAGACAGAGGCGGGATGAGTGGAAAAGTACGGCAGGCGAACAGTGGCAAAACTGAGAACAGAACTATGGCAGAAAGGCCTAAGACAGACATGAGAGCCTAAACTAAGAAAGAAGTGAGGCAGTGCTGAACTAAGGCATGACAGGACTCAGACAAGACAGGACAGAATTAAGACAAGACAGGACTCAGAGAAGACAGGACAGGACTCAGACAGGACAGAACTAAGACAAGACAGGACTCAGACAAGAAAGGACAGGAGTCAGACATGGCAGGACAAAACTGAGGCAGGTAGGAACTGAGACAGGCAGAACAGAGACATGGCAGGACTGTGACATGTGACATGATGTATATTTCCTTCCCCAAAACCCTTCCTCTCAACTGGTAAGCAGCATCACAGATAATTAAGTTGTACATTTTGATCTGCATGTTTGCTGGTATATTCAAGGGCTACTCTAAAATGCAGTGTTCAGTGCAGACCGTGTCCAAGTCCCCCTTAGCCACCCCTTTTAAAATGGCCGAGCATGACGCCGGGTGTGCCCATCTCCATTAGAAATTCCTATTAATTTACAGAGGGTCGATGCATGCGGCACATACATATAAAAAAATTTTTTTACAAGACCTTAGTCTGACATGACACATACAGTTTGCAAATCAGCAAAATAAATCTATCATGGGCCATTAATGTCATTAGTGCATAATAATTTCATCACATGTTCTCTGATGCTCTCTCGGTCATTTTGTTGAATCCTAATCAAAAACATTCTCTGCCACAACAGTGCCTTCTGGTGTATTTTTTGCAGAGAGGATCAATTGGGATTTTTCTGCGGCTCCTTTTTTATCGATCCAGAGGTGGCTTTGCAGGGCTGCTGCACACTGTTCCATCTGAGCTAAATTAATGGAAGTTCCAGAGAAAAGTCATTTTGTTCACATGCAATAACGGCTAGGTGGTCCCTGTCAATGATCCTGCTGAGCTCATAATTGATTTCAAATTCACCTCATCCTGGATTAGGACTACAAACCAGGATGCCTTGAAACTTTTCCTTGAATTCTCTGTAAAACTTTTACCTTGAAGGGCTCCTGCTCATTCTCAAACTAAGTTTTCTATTTTGCTTTGTCTGTGTCATCTGCCCAGATTTGAATGCTCAAGGCCTTATGCCGCGTGCCAATTCCCTCAGAAGGTGAGAAGGTAAAGTGGATGGTGTGTTGCACTTTTGTGAGACATTAATTTCCTTGAAGTCAAGGAAAGGAGGCAGGAAACACCTGCCAAGGCTGCTTTATGTTCGGGTAACCAAACACAACTTCTATCTTGGCTGACACATCAACAGAAGAGACCGAAGTTTTTGATATATTCTAATTGTATTGCGAAATCCCACCCCTCATCTCCCCAAAGCCCTAATGCAATATACATTTTATGAGACACATCCGCAGCCACTTCAGCAGAGCGAGAGTTTAGGTGCCACAGCACGGTCCAAATCAAATGCTAATTTTTGTCTTGTGGATATCTCTCTCTCTCTCTCTCCCTTTCTCTCCATCTCTCGCTCAATTTCTGCCTCTCTATTGTTTGAGTTTCATCGCCACGAAAAAAAAAAAAAGCCTTGACAATCACCCATCATGGGAGTAATGACCTCACAGCATTGTCGGTCGCCGTAGTAGATAATTATCATGTCAGCCGAGTTGTGCTTCTTTGACGTGACACGCCTTTACACGTCTCACGATATCTGTCGCTAAAAGAGGGCCGTGAGGTAGAATGGAAAAGCAGGACAAATTATCATATCACGTTGCTCCCTATAGCTGTTCGTAGATTGATCATCTGGAAGTGCTTTCCACAGGATGTTGCTTTAAATGATAGAAATGCCAAAATGATAGATAGATAGATAGATAGATAGATAGATAGATAGATAGATTTACTTTATTTGTCCCAAACTGGGATTTTTTTTAAATGGAGTAATGGAGTAAATTGATGGCTAATTTAAATTGTTCCAGCTTTCAAAATCTTTGTCTTCTGAACACACTTTTTGTATAAATCCTTTGTGCATTTAACATTCAGTCATAATTACATTAACACGCTCATATGGTGCATTTGGCGACTCTTACATACTGGAGAATTAAGATCGCCTGTACAGATAGTGAAACTGATTAACTGCTTGGATTTGAAGGACTACATATTCCTCTATGGGTTGAAAAATTCACTTATGATTCAGTGAAGCATCTGTGTCATTTGTAAATATTATCACACGTTACTCTAGTTAGTAGTTAATGTTGCCACTCTTCTCAAGCTTTCATTCTCACATGACAGTATACAGTGATAACTGGGACTGATTTAACACTCAATGGGTCCTTGATTTCAGACAGATGTAGACAAAAGCAGGCTTCTTATTTTTAGCCAATTAGTCCATTTTTAAACCAAAAAGTGGCTGGAAACTAATGTTAGTTAACAAGTTTGTTGACTGTCTCTCAAGTCACTTTTTTAAAATGAGAATCTTGTAAAATGATTCTTTGCTGTGCCCTTGATGGCTATGTTCACGATGTTCTCAGAAAAGGCTAAAACTGAATATCGCAGGCTAAAAAAAAACATCATCCTCATTATATCCACATAGAGGAGACAGACAAGATCCAAAGATTGATGCTGCAGTGGCTTTTAAGATGTTGCTGTTCTGGGGAGAAAGTATAAAGTTCACCATGTGATTCTCAAAATATACATAATTAAGGCTTAAAACTGTTCCATGGTAACGTTTTTATTATCTGTTTATTCCCTGGATGGATATTTGTGAATAGGACATGAGGATGTATTTAACATAACCTTAGTTGTGACACAAGCTTTTATCCAGAATCCTAGAAGCATTTATCAAAAATCCCTTAATGATCTAATGAGTCGCACTACATCTCAAAGGGCACATCAGAGTTCATGCCAGCCTTGAAAGTGCAGCCACAAGGTTGCGGGAGATGATTTGGTTGACTCTTATTTTATTATCTTTCACTCTGAAGATTAAATGAATGAGCTTGTTTTCAACCTGCACCAGCCAAGTTTAGCTGAATGCCATCAATCTGTCGGGTGCATTTGATTCTGGATGCCAAGTTTAAAAAGCTTGCTCAATGCAAAAAAAAAAAAGATAAATGTTTTTTTTTTCTTTTTAGAAAGTGCAGTCTTTGAAAACATTTAAAGCAAAAACAAATGGAAGCGGCGAGGTCTACTTAAACATTAATGTGGGACTCTATTAGGACCATCTGCAGCTGAAGAAGAGAAGCAACAAGGTGGGACATGTTTTACCTTTCATCATTTTCTTCCCTGCGCTCGGAGAAGAGAGGAGGTATCCATGTGTGATTCAGCATCACCTAACCAAAACAAAAGTAATTGAAACCTTATATCAGCACCGGGGTTCCATTTTCATTTTATGTCGCGAATCCAGGCCTCGTACTGATTTCCATATAAATCATAGACAAGCTTTGTTACTTTGCCTTTGTGGTTGGCCCATACACAGGTTCTCCTGTATTTTTTTTTTCCTGACACATCTCATGGTACCTTAACCCTTTATAGGGCACTCATTAAAATACTTAAATTCAAGAATTCAACCTTACAGTGTTATTGGAGGACATAACAAAACTTTATTTCTGTATTTTTTTTTCACAATTTTTCAGTATGTTAAGTGTGTGGAAATTACCAAAAACAGTCACTTGCCCGATAAAGGGTTTAAGGGTTGAACCTGTACATACGAAGTGATCTGTGCTCGCACTGATGGGGAGGATAAACATTTGTCAAGAAAGTTGTACGACTTGAAATGACCTGAAGAAACAACTTTTATTATTAATGCTTTCCTCTGGAGTTTGATCACAGTCATGGACACAGATTTTATAATAGGGGTCTGAAGTGGTGGAAAATTATGGAGCAGTTGCTGGATGAAAGGCAAGTAGAGAGACAGGGGGGAAAAAATCTGAAACATATAAAAGCAGCTGTCAGTTGACACATAAATACATGTCCGAAAACACAGCAGCAGGTCCAAACTGGAAAAAAGGGCAGGCACTTACCTGTTTAATGAGTAAAGTCGACCATTCTGAATGTCATTTCAGTGTCGTGACTGTCATTATGCAGATGTCCAGTGAGTGTTGGTGGTGTTTCATTAACGCTATAACTGCTTCAGAGCCCTTCACCTGCTGTGAGAGCGGGTCCCTCAGTCCACATCAATAAACCCGCACACAAGCCCAGCGTGAGGGAATGAGTGTGTTTACCTGACACCTCATCACTGCTGAAGACAGAGAGAAAGAGTCTCTACCTGCCTCACATGTCCACAACAGGTATTACAGGTACGATTACTTCATTTAACAGCAAGCAATGGTTGTTTTTGTGCTGACTGGACGAGGTCAGACAAAAGCTTAGTTCAAGCAGATATGTTAAATGAGGGTGAGCAGCAAAACATATTTTAGCCAAAAACACGAACTATCCCTTTAAATTTGGGGATTAAGGTGGCACAGTTTAGTTTAGTTTTCTATGCATTTATTCTTGTAGTTTTTTACACACGGCATATTTTTAATTCCAATGTCTTCAGTTTATGAACATCAGTTTGGACATTTGAAAATATACTGACGCTATATTCATTTCTTACAATTTTTTCCACTTACTTCCTGTTCTTCTGTTGTCAAAATTTACAAAATGTTCGAAATGTAAGCATAAATTTATCACTTTAACATTGCACTCATTCATTTGCACAGTAAATACAACAACTTGCAAGTTTGCCAATGGTTTTATACAGATATTTGACATTAATTAGTGAGTATCTTAGTGCACTTATTGCCCAGCATCACCCAACATTTAGAGAAAACTAAAACCCTTGGGTGACAGGAAAAGTGGCACCATATATAAGCCTGGTTTCCACTGCATGGTACAGCTCGGCTCAGCTTGACTGGACTGGACTGGACTCACTTTTGGTATCTGGTACTTTTCTTGATTTTGTTTTCCATTGTAGAGAGAACCCCTTCGGCGTTGGCAGAATTCTTAGCTGATCAGCACAGCGACGCCACGTGAAACTGGTGTGACATCATCTTAGACACGACATAAACAAAGCAAAAACAGAGGATGTTGAAGGGACGGTGTTCTTGATTCTCAGTATGTGGCTGTATGGGAGAGTTTGGGAAATCCGACATCCGAGTGCAGACGATGAGACGACTCTGGTTGCTCTGTGTCGACAAAGGTGAAGTACCAGGTACCAAGTATGATCCACAACCTTTGGAAGGAAAAACTAAAAAGAACAGTTCCAAGGCTGTTGAGTCAAGCTGTGCCGTTCAGTGGAAATGAGGCAGTATGCTTTAAGTTGCACTGAGCAAGATTTGTATTTAAAGATCCTTTTACAAGACATGTTTGTAGTGATACTTTGTGTCTATGGTTTTTCCACAAAAAGTGACCTTGCAAAAAAAAAGTCAATTACCTTATTCAAATTCTTATAAAAATCCTCTTACATTTTTGAAATTTCTTCTTACAGAATATATGAATAGGAAAATGTCCATTTCAGAGGTTTAACTGCACAAGATTTATCTTACTTCACTGAAAAGTCCTTTATCCTGAGACTCCAAATGCACTGGAGGCTTCATACTTGTGTAAGCTGCATATTGGACCAAACTAGTTGTGATGTGGCAAAGTAAGTGCTTGTATTTACAGGTCTTGAACTTAGATTTAAAGTAAGTGAAAGTGTCCCCCTTCAGCAGATGGTAACAGCCTTCGAGTGTCAAATTCTGCACATACAACCCTGATTCCAGAAGAGTTAGGACGCTGTGTAAAACATCAATAAAAACAGAATGCAATCATTTGCAACATTAGACCAACAACAGCTTTACAAAGAGTTCCTGAGCCCATGTACTAATCTCCTTCATCCAACCATGTGTTTGACAAAGTGTTGAACCTCTCTCCATCCTTGCTTGTGAACGACTGAGTCTTTCCAGGATGAACCTTTCATACCCAATCATGATACTATCACCTGTTACCAATGAACCTGTTTACCTGTGGAATGATCCAAACAGGTGTTTTGGATCAGTCCACAACTTTCACAGTCTTTTGTTGCTCCTGTCCCAACTTGTTTGAAACATGTTGCTGCCATCAAATTCAGAATAAACAGATATTTACAAGTTGATGAGGTCAAACATTAAATCTATTGTCTTTGTACTGTTTTCAATTGAGTACAAGTCAAAAAGGATTAGAAATTCATCACATTCAGGTTTTTTTTTATTATTTTATTTTTATTTTTTTTTTTTTTATGCAGCATCCCAACTTTTTGCAATTAAGATCATTCTGTACAATGAAGCTCAAACAAGTAACGGAGCAAGAAGCAAATCCCATGTTTGAGTGGAGGGGGACTTTCATAAATGGCCGTAGATTAATTTTATTTGTCTCAATTAAACTCTCATAATCCTTCACCAGGAGGCGGCAAATCAAAACTTGAGTGAGTGAAATCCAAAGTGCTTTCTAAACTGCAACAACCCAACGCTACGACTTGAACCAATGGTGAGCAAGATATCCAGCTGCTATTGAACACGGTGATGGATCATACAAAAATGATTAATCTTCTGGAGGTACTATTATCAATTATGAAGCTCAGTTTGGATTCTCGGGGCAACTCCAGACATTTCACCTTCATTGCATCACTTGTTCAATCTCTGTTTTCCTCTGGAATACAAATATTAATCCAACCGTCCAAAGCAATAACACGAATTCATAGCCCCTCTGTTGTCGTGCCGTCTGTCTAATCTACAAAACACATGTGCTGTTTTATTAGCTGTCGTGACCTCACCTGCTGTCGTCCCCCGTTCAGGTGATGAATGGCTTTCATATCGGGTTGGCGGCACGGCGTGATGTACCGCGGGCGATACAGGATGTACATCACACCGGAGCCGAAGGAAATTAATTAACAAAAACAAAGCGCAAATCACAGCGACTACATGCAGCATCACACTTGCTTGCAACAACAGAGAGATTTATCGAAGCTTTTTATTCCGTTTTTATTGAAGAATGTCTTTCATTTGTGCGAAGCGTGTCTCGCTCGAAGAGCCGCGAAGCTTTAGTTTTCTCTGATTGCCCGCTCCTTCCTTTCTGTTTAAGCATGATATTGTTAGTTTAACAGTGGGAATCAAAGTAATTGGTATAGACTGAAGAGTGAATCACTTAGTACACAAAGCCATCTGAGTGCCCGTGTGCAAAAAAAGAAAAACAGAAGAACTTGCTGAATCATTTAAGGCCCCGCTTCGAGAAATCTGAAGGAAGACAGCGCTTAATGAGATGTACCTAGGGATTCAACGGTCATGGTATTATTTTCCTACAATTCAATCCCATAAAAAATGAGCGGCTGTCATTGCCAACATTGATTTATTCCCACAGGTGTGCATTAGTTTCAGAGCCAGTGCTTTTTCGTGGCAAGCTGCCAGAGATTAACTACAGCACATCAATATGCTTCGTATAGAGACATCCTCATTGGATTTCTTCTTACCCTGCTGTCTCAGCTACGGCTCGGCTTTTCTTTTTTTTTTCCTCCTCCACATTCATTCCTGTTGGATTTATGGAAGGGTAAGCCTGCAGTCAATGTCACTGTCACTTACTGTAGCTTAACTTTGTCTGTCACAGAGTTGAAACTTCATCTGTAGAGCCGCTTCCAGACGGAATTACAGGAGAACACGGGTGATAAAGTATTGGAAGATTTCAGACTTTTCTATTATTCAGAGCTGCAGATTTTTTTGTGTGTGTGTGTGTGTTCTGTGAGCACAGGGGCTGCACAGGTTAGTCATAGTTTAGTCATCAAGACATTTCACAGATTAATTTTTTTTTTTTTTTTTAAATGTCAAGCTCAGGGACCCGACTTTAACCCACAGATCAAATCAGAGCTTATGAGTTGTGTATCAGGGGCCTTCTAAAATGCATTTGCATAGCACATCTAGAAAAAATTTAATTAGAACAGAAAATTGATTTGAATTATTGAAATAAATTAATGTGTAATAGTAATAGCTGGGAAGGTATTAGTCTTTTGGTCATTAGTTACCTTATGGGAGCCAGAAGAGAACTCCCTCATCACTGGCGATGGTGATTGGGGGCGTCATGCAAACCACAATTAGAGCTTCGAGCATGGGGGTCCTTGCAAAGTAGAAAAGGAGTAATGACACAATTTTCTGCAGTTTGAGATATATTAGATATATATTCATGGACTTTGAGCGGATTATTTTAAAGCTTCACTAAGTCATTTTTGTAGCTCAGCAATGTCCCACATACTGTATATTTATTTAGAGATTTTCATGTCAGTTATTTGTGCTGCTATGGCTATTTGAAATTGAAACTCACTTATTCACTCAGTTCTACATGAGTTTCTACACTGCTGCCACTTTTAAAGAGCTAAATCTTGTCTGCTTCACCCCAAATGTGTAAGGGGCATAAAAAGATGATATGCTGCGCAAATTCATTCAGAGAAGATAGATAATAAGGACAGAAATGAAACATGGTTATAGTTGGACATGAACATCCAAAATCACTGAATAAAGTTATAAATTAGTGCTTTTAGCGATTTACTGTGAAGGTGCCGCTTGTGCATGCTCTTGCAGAGATCTGCCGTCGTCCAGGTCCCTCTCCTCTTGAAGGACTTTTGTCTTCACCTTAATGGTTCCCGAGCCGCAGAGCTGGAGATGTTATCCGAGCAGAGAAATTAGGAAGCGGCCTCTCCAAGGCTTTAATGTCAGCCCATCTTCCCTCTCGCAGACAAAATGCTGCTTGGCAGTCAGGAAATGCTGCCGTATGATTGACACCCAAATCATGTGCAAATGAAATGAAACCCAGAGGAGTCTCTGCGGACGGGACTCAGGTTATTGAACCACCTTCAAGGGCGCATGAAAACAACGGGGAATTGGAGCTGAAATTAATTCCAGTATTCAGGTGGAAAAAAAATAATCAACAGGGTTGCTCAGGAGCGGATTAAAAATAACAAATAGCTCAATAATTATTACAGTTACGCTAATTAAAATTGCTCCTCGTACCCTGGAGAAATTAATGTCTGACTGGGGCCCGGTCTTATAGCTTGGTGTCGAAACCCTGATCATTCTGAGGACTTGAATAAACCTGTACTGTGTTGTGATTGAACTGTGTATCTATACCAGAATGACATGTAACAGTTGACAAAAGGTGAACAAGAGGCCGCTTTGTTTTACAGCCACAACTTTTTATCCACAACATTTTACAAAACTGTGATTACAGTGGAAAAGGATGATAAAGGCTGCTTTATTTTAAACCAGATTTACATCATAATGGTGCATTCAATGCCACTTTATTCAAAGTCACATTTCAATGCCTTGTCCAATTAGTAGTGTACTGTCACTAATAAGTAATGGCCATTATTTTAGCTGGTATTACTCATGCATGCTTCTCAAAAAAGTTGGCGAAACACAGCTTCTTCTTTAAACTGTATGTTGTTCAATAAACCTAAATAAAGTTTTTTGAGTGAACGCACAAGCCATATTTTTGCCTCTTAATTTTTTAGTTCCTTTGTCTGTTTGCAGCATGAGAACAGAAAAACTAGTTGCCCGTTTTTTAGGAGACTCGGTGGAAGGGTGGAGCACAGGCCTGGAAGAAGCCATTGTATTTCAGGGCAGATCGGAATCACGTGGCACATGCACAAATTATTTTACACTTACATTAACATTGAGAGATAGGGCATTTGTCCTCGGCAGAATAAATGCCATACATCTTCACATTCAGCAGATAACAAAACACAGTCAACTATAGAAATACAATGACTCCACATCACAATCCACAGGTAGCAGTAATCCTCTGGGGTTGCCTCCACATGTAGCTGCTCAAACTTCATACACAAAGCAGTCGGAGCATTCAGGGACACTGGTTACATGGGAGAACCAGGACAATTATAACAACACTTTTTTCTCCATGGGAAGGTGTGGTTGTGGGAATGTAAATACACACACATGCAACTAATTATACTCACATATTACATACATACACACACACACACACATCACCAGGGACGACTCTAGCCATTTTGGCGCCCCTGGCAAGATTAGGATTTGGTGCAACCCCTTACTGCTTCAGTAATAACTACATAATTACACATGTCCCTAATGTAGGTGTAAATCATAAAATCCCATAGAATTTAACTCACTACTACACAGAAAATGTTTAATTAGTAAGGGTCAATCCTGTGGAGATCTAAGTTACTGCTATGATATTTTGATATCAATCTTACTCACTATACAATTACAATTAGCTTACACTATGCTGTGATGCCAAGAGATGCCAGAAAGTTCCAAAAAAGTGCACAGTAACAATGACATTGTCTTTGACTGTTGATTGGCGTCCCAGACTCGGGCTGTCTGTGATGCAGATGAGACAGTTACTCATCCCCCCACTTCCAGTGTGCATGCACAGGCCAGGGCAGGTGAAAAACTGTGAGTGCATTTCTTTTCTATATTTATTTATTTGTTCATTTGTTACCTCGAGGCACAAAATGAGGAAGGCCACCCACCGGCAAAGTTTTATTTATTTATTTTGTCTTTTTAAAAATTTTTCCTTTGCAGGTGACCTGGTGACCTCCCATGGCCCACGCCTCAGCCTGCCCTGCACATTACTATTTTATTGCAAAAGCTAGGAACATCTTTCTTCACAGGCTTAGCCAAATGTTTTGTTTCACAGTAACAATCACTGTGTACGCTATATAAGTAGTTCATATTTGAAATAAAACATTTCTCTCTTAAACACAAAGTTACAATGATTTGCTATCACATAAATATTGCTATTGTTTTGTTACTAATCTCTTGACTTCTTAGCTGTGTCCTCTCATATTTGTCCCAAGAGAAACCCAGTGAGTGTGTTTTAATATCCTGTTCATACTAAATAATTACACTGTAATTTGCAGGCTCTAATCTACAGCTTTGTCTTTTCTTTTGTAGATTGATGCTATTATTTACGCCTCATTCCCTCCTTTTGTTTTCTATTCAGTCATTTTTTTATTATTATTATTATTTATAATTTCAAACCATCAAAAGAAACAAATCATGGATGACAAGACACAGTGTCAATGACAACCTGGGTTTAAAATCTCAAAATTACAAGACAACAGAGAGTAAGTGGAAAGAAAGTTGGGAGCGAGAAAACAATTTGCATTTTGCATTTCTGTTTTAGTTATTGTCAGAAGTGCAAGCTTTCTATATGGTTTCCTATAATATTATGTTTAGTGTCCGTTAGTCATTTGCAGGCCTTTTAATCTGTTGTGGCTGCAAGGTTTGGACCAGATTCAGACAGTCTAGAACAACAGCAGCACTTCTCAATCACAAAATGTGGTTTTGACATGAGTGATGACTCGCTGTCAGTGGAGACTACATTTCTTAAAGACATCATATGGTGCTGTCAAGATGTGATTTACAGTATTGCAAGGGCATCATCAAAGTCATTTGCACAAGAATGTAAAAAAGTTTAAGTATAATGCTGCGGTTTTATTGGCTAGATTAGAAATGCATTTCATGCATACCTTAAAAAAAATCACATCAAATTGAAAAAGTACTGTGAATCTTGCACAAGGATCATGATGCAACAGTTCCTCCCTGAATTCCTTCCAGCAATATACTGTATATAAATTAAAATATATGGAATAAATGTAAACATCAACAATATTTAGGTTATTACTCATGATCCTTTTGAATGTTTTATAAATGCTTAATAAATGAATAAAATTCAATTTTGACTATGGGACTCGTTCAGAAAAGTCCTTCTACTGTATTTGATATAGCTGAGAGACATGAATTCTCCTGCAGTGTGACAGCGACGATCCTCTGTATCTTGGAAAGAAAGTGAGAGAGAGCAGTGTTGAAACTGGGACAATGAGAGTCTGGAGTTACAAGTGTGAAAGTATGAATTTAGACAGAACATAAACTGAGGTGATAGACTAGTTTGAAGAGATTTAACAGCTATAATATGTGTGACTTAGAAATTAGACGTCCTAAATTGTTGCTTGCCAGGTAGGAAAATATTTTGGAGCCAGTGCAATTAAATTTAGTTATGCAAATCATTCCTAATTATCTCATCAAATTATTGACTGTGTTGATACTTTTGTCAGTCAGACCAATAAACTGCGACAGAGTAGAAGCGTTGAAGGAGATGAAGAATTTGTTCGACAGGATGCCGCTAATTAACTTAAAAATGAATCACTGTCTTCTGTGTGAACCGAACTACATCTTAAAAAAAAAAAAAACTTTTAAGGATTTAAAAATTATCTCCTTTTGTGATGAGATAGTTATATGCAGAATGCAGGAGTCTTCTTTGTTATAATTGCACAAGATTTGAAATTCAATTCAAGCCTGAAAGCAACCATGTCAATGAAACAGTGTCATTTCTGTGGTGGATCGCTCTCAAAATATATCATGAGCTTATATTTTTATTCATCAATGCTATGCACAGTGCAATTGCCCACTCTAATGTAATTTAGCCATCTGATTCCAAAGTATGGCAGTGCAGAAGTGCAGCGATTGAGTTCAGCAACCCCGTGGCTGGTCTTTATCACACTTGTAATAACAGAAGAGAGAGTAATTCCATCGATAATGAAATCTGACTCGATGTATTCGCCGCCCCTGCTTGTCATTCTGAGCGCACTTCACTCTGTGTGCCACTTTTTAGAGTAAATTAATCATTCCAGCTGTTATTTACGTCCAGTGTGTCCACAGTTGTATCGGCCAAATTATTGTCATAAATCTCGCTAGTCCTGGAGACTCTCCAGTTTGGATGTGTGACGGACCTCCGTGAACTTAACTGCATGAAAAGTTTGAGTCTAGGAATGTATTCCTCCCGTTTCTCTTTACGTTGATAAAAGCCAGCTGTGTTGATACAAGACTTTACATGAGTTTAATGAGGGCCTCCTTTACACTAAATATCCCTGATGGTAAAAACACACGACCAAACAAGCTTATTGAAACACTACAAATGCAAATGTGGGCGGCTGAAATGCAAATACTGTCACATCTGCATGGAAAAAGCCATATCCTCACTCATTTCTGTCTTAATTGGAAAGGAGGTCTCACATCGATTCTCCTCTAATTGATGGAAAGAAAAGGTAGAAGTGGAGAACATCAAAGAGCCTGTCTAACACTTCCACTCCAGGTTCAATCTTCCTCTATATGCTTCTGAGCAGATCTTATTATTTTACATGCTTCTGATAAATATTCAGCACTGGATTTACATACATTCAATTTACGCCTGCAATCTGCATGTAATTAGCGCCGTGTTCACGAAGGCTGGAGCCAATTTCACCATCAGCAACTGGGACTGGCCTCCAGTCCCGCTCTGAGAGTGAAGGAGCACTCGAAAGGTGCAGATTAGTGCTGGGATTTGCCTGAGATCAACAATGTCAGAGAATAAATGATAATGTAGTGGTGCTGCATAGAGATACTGATTAATGAAGTAATTAGATTCCAAAACATTGACAAAGGCCACATGAGAAAATCTGTGATTTGTTTATAAAAAAGATTTGTAAAATCAGTTAGAGTCGATAAGCACCTAAGCAACTATACCCAAGGAAATAAAACAAAATTGCATAATGAGGTGCACAAATAAGAAATATAGATTAAAAAACATTGATGTTTTTACAATCCAATACAGCACAAGCCAAATGCACAATAACAGGACAAAGTGTCTACAGCCATGTTGGCTGCTCTGTGAGGCTGCTCTGGATAAAAGGTGCTATGAGCTAAATGTTATAGCAGGTATAATGTTTACCATGTTTACCATCTTACTTTATTGGTTAGCGTGCTAGCTTTAGGTTTGCAGGGCTTTGGTCATAAACGACAAAAGACTTTGACCTCAAAGTTACTGAGGCGGACATAAATGTCTGCTTCATATTTCATGGCAATCCATCCAACAGTTTCTGAGATATTTTCATCTTAACCAAAAATGTCAAGCTCATCATGGTGCTGGAAAATCAGTAGTCAAAGTCGTTAGGATTCATTCTCTGGGAACCATGAACAAGTTAGTTATGCGCTTGTCTAGATGTTGAGATGTTTCACTGGATAAGTGAAAACTTGACCTGCTGGGTTTACTAGAGGAAAGGTCAAGAGTTCACCAAAGTCATTAAGATCCATCCTCAGGGGACTAAGCATGTCTATGCAAAATATGCCATTGTTGTATATTAGTAATAGTTCTTCACTCTGGAGCAGCTGAGTACACTGCTGGCATGGCTAAAAATATCTTATCAGCTCAACTCAACACCAGCTGTACTGACTAATATGCTGATTGATTATATTTCTCCAGTAGATGCCAGGAAGGCTGCTGGTGTGCATCTAATCCAGATCAGACCAGAGCTCATCTATTAGTTTGGAAAAGGGCTTTAAACCTCTCGTGCGGGTGTAACTTTCACTCACTATTGGATATGGACGGTGTGGCCTGATGGCGTCCTGTGTTAATTCTTGTAACCTGTGTATCCCACATAATCTTTAAATGCCTCGACTTGTGCCAATCACCTGAGAAGCCTGTTGACGCTTCTTTCTCCGCCGGCTCTATGAGCCGTCAGGAGAGCGTAAGGAAACACTCTATCTTTACGTATCCTCCGTCTGCAACAGAAAGCACTCCTCCTCATTTCCCATTTGAGCAAGGTGAACAAAACGCATATAAAGACTGCTCCAGTTGTTCGTGTACATCTCACCCACTATACCTGATAAACACCGGTCTTTAGCATTCAGCGCACGACTGAGCCGCAGCCCGGTGAATCCTCTTGATCCAGAACCCTATCAATTCAGCCTGCCAACACCAGAGCCGGCTGAGCTTGGTGATAACAATTTGAGTGGACAGCCTGTTATTAACATTCCCATAGGTGCTTAAATAACACAGAACAATTGCACATAGGAGGCACAGAATGAAGTTCAATAGGTAACGTCATGCGTTGAACAACACACGGAATAACCGTCATGTTGCACAAATGCATCTGCTGATGCCGCCATCAAAAACAGATGATGCTGCCAGTGGAGGAAGTTAAAAGAAGATTTTCTTTATAGTCGGATGTCAGAGATGACTATGAGTGGAAATCCTAGAGGCCAGATTTCACATTTAGCTCACAGCTCATTGAACCTCACTCAAACAGAGGAGTATATATTCAATGCAATTTCATCAAATGCACTATGAAGGTGGGCAAATATTTCTGCATTGTTTAATCAGCTTCCATAAGATAGAGTCTACTGTTTTTCAAAATATGGTCTACTCAATTGCTCTGTGGTGGCAAGACTATGGTAAAACTGGGACTGTACATATCAGATATCTACAACAAAGGGATTGTCAGGTTTTATAGGTATGACCTCTATAAGACAAATGAAGTGTTCATATATTTTTTATAATCCTGGTCAATAATAACCTCAGTGACATACGTATTGCATTTCATGTGGCTTTGCAAATTGAAGGCTTTTCACATGAAGCAGCAGCTGCAAGCCATGTTAGCATTAGCAATAAACCCTGATGTGGCTGCAGAAGTATGAACAGTATACATTGAGCCTGATATCAATCAGATAAAGTTGCAAACAGTAACGCTGGATTACACGCCGCATTGTTTCCTGTGAATCCCCTCATCTGCATTCAGTTCAGGAATGGCAGCGTCTGCAGCCATTAACAATGAAAACTGTATAGGGAGCTAATTACAGAATGTAAATGCTTTGAATGGAAAAAGAAAGATGGCCATGAACAGTATGGCCAGGGTTTAATTTATTGGGGAAAAAATGACATAGTAATGATATAACGTTAAAGTTTCAACTCCTCAAACAAGTTCCCATTGGGAGAATCAAAAAAAGCTGCTGTACAAGCACTAATTAAATGTATGTTGTGGGTGTATGTTTTGGTCTTGTGGCATTCCTCTCATCTACATTCCGGGTTTCACAGCACAAACCCCCTTAAACAATTTGCCCCTCTCCAGGCTGCAGTCTTCAGCCTGCTCCTCCCACATGCAGAGATAGGCTAAACTTCATAAATTCACTTGTTATGTTCCAGGTCCAAACTACGGAACTGCAAATTTGTTTTCAGCGAGCCTTCTTCCAAAAACCACAAATCCATTGACCTCTGGTGTAATAGCTTTGACCGCATTAAATGTCGTGACAACCAGGGTCACGGCATACGAGCAGAGCTGCCGGAAAGTTGGTTCTACAATATGAAAATACGAGGTTTTAACTTATGTCCTGAGGAAAAACAAAAATCCGAAAGCTGCACTTGACCTGTTTTGTTTTTTCAACAAAAATACAGTGTTAATAAATGAGATGGATGCATCCAAAATGCAATGTAGATGGTCCAAAATTGCAATATAAATGGAAACAGGGGAACCTTGACATTCAGTATTTTGTATGTTATTGTGAACATATATCCTGTATAGTAATATAACATCCACACATACACAGTTGCACGTGCATGTCCAACTGAAATGGACAAGACATGTATACAATGAGGGGTGAATGCCACGTCTGGCATGCACATCTCACGCATTGATCCTGCAGCTATAGCACATGAAAACATGGATTTAATGGTCAGTTTCTAACATGTGCATACGCAGGGCTGTACGTCGTATGGTAGGATACAATAACCGACTTTCAGCTGTATAATTCATTGCGGTATTAAAAATAGAATAAGGTTGGAAAGTGTGTTTTCAGGGAGCTAATTTGCATTCATGTGTGCTCCAGCAACAAGCCATGGTTTACCAAAGAGCTCAGGCAGGGGAGACACATTGAGGGAGCTCACAAGGCAGAAAATAGAGAGGAGAATACAGAGCAGCAAAGAAGCAGCTCGACGAGGAAATAAGAATATAAGGACACGTTGGACGGGCACTTCTCTACCTGATTCAGGCCACGGGCTCTATCTGCAGGCCTCGCTTTGAGGAGGCAATTAGTCAAGCTTTGTATCCCGGATACAATTTCTTCACCATGTATGACTTTCAGCATGTCTTTTTTTTTTTTTTATCCTTTGAATGCAGCGAAAATAGTCTTTAATGCAAATGTGTGTTCACTAATTGTGGCCATCATGCAATAGCATCTCAGCTGGTTCTAAATGTTACTGTGACATGGTGAATCTGAAGGCTCATTGATTCACACACAAACAGATGCAAACAGATGTTTGCATTTGTCTCTTAGTCCCGTTACAGCCAGGCAAGGACAGAGCATCCTTCACCTGCCATTATCGCTCTTCACACCTCCTTCTGCCTCCCGTCACATCTCTGACGATGGGATCTACCTCAGAACTTCGAGCAAGATTCAAAGTGATTTTTATCTGTGTGCACAAGTAAGTTGTTCCATCTCTCTTGGCTTTTTGCTCTTTCTTGAACTAGTGCTGCAGAATATTTTCATTCATATCTTCCATTCAGATTTCATTGTTTTATCAATCAATAGCTCAGAGTGCAGCCAAGTGCACAGCGAAGACCGACGGGGTGTAGCAGCTTTCCACTTTAATTTTATTGCCCGAGAGCGACAATGCAACTGCAGTACAGTTGAAAAAGTGGCTTAAGATAAATACACTCTAAAGGCTTGCATCAACAGGACCAATCAAACCATTAGTTTCCCCTACCTATAAAACAAGGGCACTCCATGGCCACGCATTCTGTCTGTGGTGATGGGGACAAACAGCTGCGAGTGGATCTGTAGCAAGAGTGCGTTCCAAGAGGAAACTGATGCTCTTGAGTGGGAAATGAGATAATATAAGACACAGAGGAGATAGCGCTGGTTACTGTGAGACTTTGGTTCTAGAAGAAGGATTACCAATCATGGGAGACTTTTATCGCTATTTGGCACGGACAGTTTGGCAATATGGGAGATTCAGACATCTGCCTGCACAATCCCGCTGTGTGCATCCTGACTGTTCTGTGTTGAACGACACAGCGAGGATCAAAACTGGAGCAGATGCTGTATGAAATTCATAGGAGTTAGCCCACACTGGGACTGCTGTATGTTAGCATGAATGCTGATGTTCGTGGTTCTGTAATTATTATAAAGCTTATCATGTAGCACTTTTCAAAAACACGGTTACATAGTGCTTCACAAGCACAGTTAAAACAGCTGGTAAAGGCAAAAACAAGTGGAATAGGAATAGTGCAAGTAGGATGAAATAAAGTAGAAATGAAACAAAATGAATTGAGTGTTCAATATAAGAAGCAACGTCCAACTTAGAATCATCTAATTTAAGAAAGTTTAGTGACATTTTAAATGTAATTGTCTTTAATCTGCATTGTGAGAAAATGGTATATTCTTAAAGAGACAAAATTTTGGCCACCAGCCAACTAATAGCCACTATGCCACCATGTAGCTGTATGCTATTCAACATGTGGATATATTCTTATAAAAAATAGCCTTCTTTGTGACTGTCCACTAAAAGCTGTCTCACCCCGTGGTTTCATATATGTGGCCCACATTTCTTTGCCTTCACCACTGCCTTATTCCTCCTCCTTCCCTGCTCTGCCACACAACAGTCTAATTTTGAAGATGCTGGATCGGAGGAAAGAAAATGTCAGGGCTGAATAAAGATGAATTCATCACTGTACAGGCGCCATACCCCACAGCTGACTTTGGTATTCAAAAGGAAAAAAATTTGACTTCCTACCGTCAACATGAAAAATCCCTGTGTGGTTCAAGACATCCACTGTCCCCATCCTCTAATCAGCATCAGTGGATCATGGACTTTCTGCCAAGACGGAGATATTATGTGAGGACGGATAATGATGGATCCATCCACAGGGAGGTCGGCCTGGCAGCATCATCGCAGACTTTGTGTTAAAGTCTCTCGCTCTGGTATATATTACCAATCTGGGATCTTCAGTGCATTCCAGGCCTTATTTTGTGATGAAGTGTGGTAATTTACTTTCTCAGTGCAGCCACATTTTTACTCAACCTATCTGGTCTACTTCTATTTCAGCATTTTTTTTTTTTTTTATATTCGCTCAAATTACTTTTCGGGGTCTCAGTGATCGAGAGTGATGGCAATTTTTTCTGTTTGTATTGAGAAAAAGTGAGAGTGAGGAGAAAACAGACAGTGTTGTACCCATTTGTTCAGGAGAAGAGGATTTTGTTTTTCACATGCTGCTGATAACAGATCCACAAAGATGCCATTCTGCAGTTTATTCATAGATATTAAACTATCCCAATTTCATTCAAGCAGAAAAAAAAAATTTAATATTTTTTTTCAGACATTTGCACAAATAATGTGCAACATGAAAAAACTATTAGTGTTTACCATGTTCACCATCTTGGTTCATTGAGCTAATATGCTTTAACATTTGTTCATTTGCACTAAACACAAATTACAGCGAAGGTTAATAGGAATGTCAGATGTACTATAAGTAACAACTGATCATGGGGTTAGATGAAAAGTTGTCAAAGTTATTACAGTTCATCCTGAGGGGAAAATGTGCAAACTGCATGGCAATCCATCCATTAGTTGTTGGGATATTTCACTCAAAACCACAAATATCAACCTCATGGTGATGCTGAAGGAAAAGTCAGGGTATCCAAGTTAGCTGGATCGAAATGAAGCACTGTTACATCCCAGAGAAAAACTCATTCCCCAAAAGGGATCTAACATAATTAAGAGTCAAGAGTTGCAAAAAACTAGGTTCAATTTTATTGTTACAGTCAACAAAGAGGATCACAAATCAGCAGAGTTAAATCAAAGAAAAATCTAACCAACCCCCAAACAAACTACAAACTGATGGGCCGGCAAAAAAAGCAACAAAAGAAGGGAAGCCACCTCGGTCCAACCCTTACAGGGCCGTCAGAACCGGGTTCCTCCTCCACCCTAACCAAAACATCACCAAACTAAACCCTGAGCAACATTAATAAAGCTGCGAAAACTGAACCACCGGACCCACCAGAGAAGAGATAAAGGGAAAAAAACAACAAAACCACATGTGGTCACTCATTTTCTGCTGCTGCTACCTGGCTGTAAGGGGAAAAGCGAGAGTCCACTCCCCTTCTTTATTGGCTCTTCAATCAACCTGAGCAGCCTCACCTGGAGAGGAAAAAAAACACAGTCCATGAGACAGTGAGACACCAGACCATCTGCATGATAGAAGGGGGGGGCATGTAACAAGGACCCACAGATCCCAGGGGTCAGAGGGGTCAGCCCTCTACAACCTCTGAAAAACACAAAGTTGGCCCTCCTAATAAATTATTCCTGAATAAATTATCCAATTGAAAATATGTATGTAGTAGAATCCAACTTCACTTTTGAAATAATTTGCGCATGAACAGAACGTTTTGAAGGTTATTTTTTGTTTGTTTGAATAAAGGTCATGTCAGTTCAGACCCTGACCATACATTATCACAGAACGACTAGTTTTCACTTTCAAGGCTTCAGTTACAACATGATGGCAGGTCTTTGGTTGACTGCTGTTGACAATAACAAAGCCAAACAGAGTCAGAATGAGAATTAGTTTAGCTGCCAAGTAGGTTTTCAAATACGAGGAATTTCACTTGGTGCTTTTGTGCATAACAACAAACATATAAGTACAAAAATATAAAGGAAGATTGAAAAGCAAGTGCTCCAAGTTGGAATCATAAATAAGAAATAGAAGGAATGTATGTAAGTATTCACCAGGGAATGTGCAAAAGTTCACACTATGCAGTACAAGAATATTTGAAATGTGCAAGACAGTGCACAGAAATGTGCAGAAAAAGATTTATAAAAATAAAGAAAAAAGCCCCTTCATGTTAGGTATACAGTCAGACACTGCAGACCTTACATTCATGTAACGTGCAGTGGCTACCTGGGGAGGAGTGTCTCAAAAAGTTTGGTTGGAGGGACGAGTCGGCCACAATCTCACCTGCACGCCTCAAGGTCCTGGAGGCGTACAGGTCCTGGCGGGATGACATATTGCAGCTTCTTGGCGGAGAGAACGATATGCTAATGTCTGCCTTTGTCCTTGGCAGCAGAAGCAGCGTACCAGATGGTGATGGAGGAGGTGAGGATGGACTCAATGATGGCAGTGTACCATCATAGTCTTTGGCAGGTTGTGGAAGAGGAAGTACATCCTCTGCTGGGCTTTCTTGGTGAGGGAGGTGCTGTTCAGCTCACGCTTAAAGTCCTGGGTGCTGATGGTGCCCAAGTAGAAGAAGGACTCCATAGTGTCACCTGAGGAGTCAAACATGAGATGGAGGCAGGTGGGGGTGGGTTCTGTCTGTAATTCATGCCGATCTTCACTGTCTTTAGAGAATGAGCCCCAGGTTCTTCTGTCTGCACCACATGGTCAGTCTGCCACCTGTAGGCGGACTCATCCCTACCACAGACGAGTCCAGTGAGGGCGATGTGACTGATGGTGAAACTGTTGGTGTACAGAGAGAAGATGCAGCCTCATCATCAGCTGTTCACAAACAGGATCCTGGCATGTGTTCCTGAGGAGTCCAGGTGGTGGAGGGCCATGTTGACAGCATCGTCTATAGGCCTGTTAGTGCTGCAGTCCACAGTCTGTGTGTTCTCATTCAGACTGTTGGTAACAGTCCTGAAAACGTCTGTAGAGTCCAAGCATGCCTGAAGATCTGTCCGTTCCAAGTCTGTTCCACTTCTTTGATGTCCTCACAACAGGCTTACACAGCTTTAATTTCTGCCTGTATGAAGGAGTGCAGTGGGTCATGTGTGTCAGCGATCCAGAATATTGTCCTCTCTGATCATACATTTAATAAACTGTCTGTATTTGAGCAGTTCATGGCTGAGATTTTCTTTAAAGTCACCGAGGACAATAACAAAGGAGTCCACGTTTGTCCCTTCCACACACAGTGGATGTGGGATGTATACACAGACCAGAATGAATGGAATGAAAGGTTTACAGTTCATGAAAAATGATTCCAGGTCAGGAGTGCTGCAGGATCACTGCCACATCATTACACCAGCCACTGTTAGTATAAAAGCAATTCCTCCACCTTGTGTTTTGCCTGAAAACGCCTGTGTCACGACCCGTCCTGAAGGTCTGGAAGTCTACCAGGTGCAGTCCGGTATCGATCGGCACGGCCACATCTCCACGAAGCACAAGTTGGAAGATGAAGAAGCGTCTCTTTTTCCCTACCAGTAGCTGTAATTTATCCAGTTTGCAGCACAGTGAATGCACGTGGGAGAGAAACGCTCCTGGTAGTGGTGTGCGAGCCCGAGCCGGTGGAAATGCAGAAGGGCACCAGCACGTTTACCTCTCTTCTGCTGTTTCATTGCATGAGCAAAGGTGAGGTCGCCTTCGACCAAACTGTCCAATAATTCCACTGATGAAAAGAGGAGTGTCGGAAATGAATGCGAGTTGCTCCAATAATGTTCAAGACCTCTTCTATGGTGAAAGAGGTCTGATCTATTTTATGTGTGTGTTATGTGTTTGTGTGTGAAGTTTTTTAGACACTGGAGTCATTTTCCCTCGATCTTCGATGTACTCCGACGACTCCTATTCATTTTAGGTATCTTTTTAAGCACCATTATGCACCATTCTTAGCAGCACCACAATGGCACGTCATTGACAAAGTTGTCTGGCTTTACAGTACATCACTTTTAAACACTGCAAAGGAGGCTTTTTATGTTTCCTGCTGCATCCGTTGTCAATGTTGTGTACATGTCCTCCAAAGTGTCAGCATCCTGCCCCAGTTAACCAGGTTTATGTATCCAATGTGCTTGATGAGTAGATGTGTTTCTGACTCTGATATAGATATATGAGCAGGTTTATCAGCCCATTGACGACTGAGATGCTAGTTTGATCTTTTAACATCGCTGATTGAAATGATGGCTGTGACCTGGCTTCACTTTTCACCCACTGTAGAAAGAAAACATCTGAGTGAGATACAGCAATGAGCTTTTTTTAAATAAATGGCTCAAAAAGACTCTTGTAATATCCCGAGCTTACCACCGTGTGATTTTGTTGTCCCTTGTTAATACGTTTTATTATTAGAAAATATTTATCTTAGGTACATGTAAGATACCTTTGTGTACACTGCAATGTATTTTCCTGTGTTCCTTCTTCCAGTTTTTAGGGATTTCAAAGCCTTTATACAGTAGGTGCTCTCTGATCAGCGGGGAGGGCATGCTGCTGTTGAAATGCACCATTACTTTCCAAGTTAAGCCTTGGCTGAAAACCAAAGTTGATGAGGTCTTGTAAAGTCTCAAGGCTCTGAAAGATCCTGCCCTATCAGCAAAAGGTAACTGCATTCAGTTCCAAAATAAAGCCTTTTACAGGCAGGTTTTCATAAAAAAAAATGTCGAAAATCTTTTCACTTGCTATTGTTTTTTTTTCTGCTGCTCTTCCTGTCTATTCTGCAGCCTCGTGGGTAGAAAGACCGTCCTGTAGCCTGTAGGGTCCAGGTTTAATCTCGCAACAATCAATGCCGATCGACAGACATGTGTCTCAAGCAAGTATCCCTGAGCGAGCAGCTGACCCCTTGCCTGATCTCTCATTGTAAGTCGCCGTGGGTAAGAATGTCGGCTAAAGTTTAAATCTATAGTAATCTTTGAACATAGTTCCCCTCTGCAGCAGTGAGTGACATGTTAAAAAGAAAACACAGGCTTTTGACAGCTATAAACCGAGAAAGAGTTAGGTACCACCTCACATCCAGCCCACACTGAACTTTCCTTTTATTCTATGCTTCTTGCATTAACCAGGATACCACTTCATATTGACATTCAAGAGCGCAGTGAAGGAGCTGTACCTGCAGGCAGAGCGAGCAGGGGTCTTAATTAACAAAACTAAAGGGCAGTGACAATGAACAAATGAGCCCACACAAACCACTCGAGGCCATTTATCAAGAAATTATACAAGTAAACAGTGCATTATCTCTCTGTCTTTGTATTTCTCAGCCTCCTTGCCCTCATCTGCTCAGTCCAGCCTCCTCTCTCTATCCATTAGTCAGTCTTTATGCATTTTAGAAGCATGCATTTTAGCATTTAGCAGATCGTATGAAGAAAAATAGAATGAGGTGTACTGTGTATTTGTATGGTGCATATTGAACGCTTGCAGGAAAGATCACACTACAGTGCTGATGACTGAGCACGAGGGGCAAGGAGGGGCGTAAGGACGGGGTTAAACAGTCGAACAGTCAGTCGAGTCCGCGTGCGCTCTATCTAAGTGCCACCCGCCTTCCTTCAATGGGAATCCACTTCTCGGCATATGACGACAAAAATAATAATAATAATCTACACACAGTGCATTGAAATTACTGATAGATTCTTGGACTGTAGTGACATTTTTAAGGGTCAACCATAAAAGACAAGGAACATCTGAGATGGAGGAAAATCATTACTCTCCTGGTTTACACCTCCTTATCATGCTCCAGCAGCCTGGGCTTGGAAAAAACATGCAGCAGGGGGGGAGAGAATATGTTTGTGTTTTTATGCATGTCAGGTGTTGAGGCTGCAACTCAAATTTCATGTCATCATTTCCCCCTGCTAACGTAAATTACACACTAAAAACAAAAAAACGTGTGCCATACAGGAAAATAAATCTGATGCATCCAGCTACAAGGAAATGAATCACACCACAGAAACAGTGTCACATTCTTAAGTGTAATCAACAAATCATTTCAATAAAGTGCTGAAGAGGTTATTCAAATCAAAAATGTGTATCATGAAGACACCTTTAAATTAAGATGCATCAACGTGGCATGGCATGTAGATTTACTCATCAGAGGCCTCAGCAGTTGCCAGATCACACAGTCACGGTTTTCAAAGAGCCGGCCTCTTGTGGTCTGACACAATAAATCACCCATGCTATGCCCAGCCTATGCACATTATACGCTACCAAGGTAGGAGCAGGAGAAAAATGCATGTAAGAAAGAGCTTTTTCCATCTTTCTTTTCTGAGGCAGGCTTGGCTTTGCCTTTAGGCTACGCTTTGTCTTTGCCTCCTGCTTTCCTACTTCTTACAATCCTTGGGGGTTGGTGCACATGAAAAAATAAGGAAGCGATTGAACTTATAGCACACAGCCATGCTTACAGTCTCTCTGACAGACACTCCACATACAACAGCTGTGCGGGAACAGTGGACTAGTTCTATTTGCAATAAAACATGAAAAGGGGTACAGTCATAATGGCGTGCCACAATAGAGCGTTGTATCATTACGGATTCACACTGCTCCGTTCCCCATCGGCGGCAACTCCGAGCTGAACGGCGGATTGGCGGTGGCAGTGCATGCGAGCTATTTCCCACTTCACCTTTTTCATTAGTTGCTCATAGTAGCGCAGGAATTAATGCTTAAAAACATCACAGACTCGTGTTCATTTGTAGGTCCCATGTTAGCTCCTGCTCTGCTTAGTGGCTCAGTTTGACAGCGGTGGTTCAACTGCGGGTTCCTCTCACTGCTGGATAACAATCACTTTAGGGACGCACGCAGATCATTCAGCCCCAGGCTAGGTCACCTCCATCCTATATACATGAAGCTTTAATCTGACTTCACTGGCAGAACAATAGCCTTCAGGTCACCTTTGCTGTCAGACTCTCTTTATCGCTGGAATGATGTCGAGAGGAGTTTGGTTTGATGAGACATCAAAGAGCGTAAAGTTTAAATAGCATTTATTAATCATAATTCAAACTGGAGAGTAAAACCTGTTCTGAAACTTGAGCTGCTTTTGTGGTTAGATGGGCGGTGCACACATTTTATGCCATTATCCAGATCTCAGAGACAGATTTGAGTCGATCTTACAAAAGAAAGTCAGCACGACCCCAGACTGGCAGCAAATCAGAGGTGGAAATTACAACTTTAGTGATTTCAATTGGTTCGGATTAATAAAATGATTTGAAATCACTGACCTTTTAAAGCCAAGCCTTTAATGTACAACCTTGTTCTGATTTAAGAGCTGTTATTTCAGATAGTTGATTTACAACGCCGGTGATAGCTGCAGTGATTTCTCCCAAAACCTCTGATTGCCTTATATGTCTCTCCATTCATGAAAAAAACACCTTTATATTTTAGACCAAATTTGTGATTGATTGGCAGCAGATCAGAAGTCTGAAACCAGACATAGTGGTTTCACCAAACAAATTATTGCTTTTTTTTCAAAGTAGAACAACAGACAGTGGTGATACATTTTATAAAGCTGCATTTTTTGTGGCCACCTGGGGGCAGCAGAAACAAGCTGTGAACATAACACTGGCATTATTATAACCAATTGATGGTTAAAGTCAAATATTCACTATCCTTTCAGCACTGTCTTTCATCTCCACCAACTCCTGAAGAAAATTTCTGTCTGTTTAGCTGATAAATGTGTTGACCAGCCAGTTGTCTGCTGTCTGTTTGGTGCAGGGCAGGTAGTGCACAGTGAGTAATTTGACCTTTTCATCCTGAAAATAGCTGCTTGTTGTGGCCAAAATCAACACTATAAAACTGTGAGAATGAACCAAAACAGTAAAGCTGTGACTGGAAAATGAAACCAAGAGTTGAAGGGAACTGCAGAAATAGTTGATAACTCATCAATATAAGTGATTCCTTATACATACAAGTGATGATGTGGTCCATTGTTATTATACGAATATTTAAAGATGTGACCTTATAGATAAAATGCAGCAGAAGTCTTAGTATGTTCTGTTACCTCAAGTCAACTTTTATAACAATGATGCTGTTGAGGTACACACTGCCTTCACTGAAAACCCCTCCTGCACCAGTCTGCAGGGTTTAATATTCATAACCACATCCTGACCGGAAGACGAGTGTCAAACACTTTGACAGCGTGTCAAGTACAAGAACCTAGTATGATGAACTCCCACATCCCGCAGAGATATCATTGTCCTTTCATCTGCTAGGACAAAAAAAAAAAAAAAAATCAACAGTGTGTCTCTGCTGTGAGCTCGCAGCTTGCTGAATAAACCATGGGTGAGTCTAAATGTGTGGACATTTTTTGTGTCATGGCCAGGGACAGCAGTGTTGAATCAATTCCCCCAGGCGTGGAACAGCCTCAGGCTATTATAAGGAGAGCTCTTACTGTCAAACCCAGGAGGAACGGTGCTGACAACGGCACTGAAGTGACTTGAATCAGATGCCCAGATGAGCCTTTAAACCGGAGTGTACGACTCGCTTCAGGTGAAATGGTGAGATGCAGAGCGAAGGACTAACAATTACCATGCTAATCAGCGCTGTCTGATTGAGCATCACTTTTTAAATACTTGTGTTGGCATTCGCGTGGACTCAAGTAGAACTTATAAAGCACTCGATCAGTACCCCCAAGCATTTTTGTAGCTACAGTGCAGTAAGCACACTCCAAGCGAGCTTTATGGATTTTCCAAAGATATAATAGTGCCTTAATTGCATGTTGACTTTTTGGGGAAAATATGATGAAATCCAGAGCAATCTTAAGAGCACTCTTATGTATGTTCACAAAATGTGGTGGATAGTTCTTCTCCTGGCCTTTTTTTTTTTTTCAATCAAACGTATTTTTGAAGTTTTTAATGAGGGCGCCAGGGAAACAATTTTAATGCCGCAATAGAGACCAGATGAGAAACAGAAGGAAAAAAAGGAAAGACGTCGGCATCAGACGAAAGGACGAGTTACAGAACTGCAAGTGTTGCACGAGCGACTCTGCATCAAAAAAAGCTTTATTGCATTAGTGCCGATGTACGACACAGCTAAGGGCATCTGCAAGCATTGAAAGAGCGACCAACTCTGAACAAATCTTTCAACCAGATCACAATGCATCTCTGACTCCCATTACATAACAATGCACTGTCATGGTATTTCAGTGATGCCTGCAAATAGTACCTTAACAAACAATTAGTGAAACCATAGTGGTTGAAGTTTTTCCCATTGTTGGACTTCATGAATTAAATATCGTCCAGGCTTGAGGCCTTGATGCTTTCTGTTTATTTCAGTGCACAATAAACTTGAAACTCAGGTAATGTCAGGTTAGGACAGGTAATCCATTACAATTAACACCTTATTTTTGTCCACATTATTGCCATGTGGTGCTGCACTTGTGAGCAGCTACCATTGTATAAGCTCCAAGAGCTTATACAGCCGGTATCAGATGCGATGCAGCAATGAGTTATGCTGTCAGAAAATCAAGTGGCTAAGAGTGTGCTGTCAAAAGGATCATGTGACTTTGGTGATTTCTTGCATTAAAAAACTTGCAGCAGCAAGTCTTGTGATGTGTTTTTCTCAGTTTACAGCTGCATTATAACATCCTATAACTTAACTTTTACACATAAACAAAGACAGTATGTCGTTTACTGTGCCCATCTGAGGCAAATTGTTTTTTGGGGGGATACAGAAATTAAGTGAAACTAATGGCTGCCTGCTCGGTAGGAAATCAATCTGGAAACTTGGGATATGCAGTTGACAGCAATATAAAGTATATGCAATTTGTAGTTAATGGGCCAAAACATGCAAAAACCACTGGTGCAGTTTTTTAAATCCACCATGATGACCCATTATTAGTGGAAACAACACAGCCACACAGTATCAAGATGTGTTTACATTTCTGGAAAGCTTTGGTCAGCACTTTGCATTTATTGCCTGAGGATGTGATGCACATTGTGAATAAAAAATAAATATATAAAAACACTGACCACAAGTTGGGCCGGACAGTGCTGAAACATTTATTGTAGGTGAGAGATAAGGATGAATTTCTTCATAAGAGCTATATCATAAAAATACATAAGCACAGTGGGGAGTCAGGGAAAAGAGTAGAGGATGTATCTTTAAAAAGTTCATAAAAACTTTTGACTTTTTAAAATCAAAATAGAGAAAAGATCCAGATGATGGTTTTCTTACTTTAACCTATAGCAGGGGTGGGGAACCTTGCTATTTTTATAACATCCTTCAAGGGGCATACTAAATTATTGAACACATATATCACACTAAGCTTTAATGCAATGCCTGGAACTGCTTCTCTTTGGCGGGGCGTCTGATGCCAGATGGTTGTGATGATGATGCTACTCACAGCTGGTTTTCCAGGTTTGGGTCAGTCGGTCTTGAGCAGAACTGAGTCTTTGCAAGAGTCAGTTTTGAGAAGAACTGCTCGCAGTTGTCGGTTGCCCCAACCAGAGATGAAAACTTCCTTGCTTGTCTCAGACTGGGAAAATCCTCAGGACGTACATTCAGTTTGTAAAACTCCTTGCATGGAGTTTGTTGCTGCTCTGCAATTCAATGTGTTTTAGGTTGTCAGGCACATCAGCTGGTTCCATAATAAACAGATTATCAAATATGTTCAGTTCAGTTGTTTACCTTCCACGTCCTGAAACCTCTCCCTAAATGCCTGAAGGAGTTGTGCACCCTCACCATATCAGTAATCCTCTCTGCAACGGTTTTTCAAGACAAAGTGAGTCTTTGGAACAATTTTACCTCGTCTAGCGCGAGCAGTGGCAACAAGGCCACAAAACCTGCCTGCATAATATCGTCTCTGTCAGAATGCAGTCTTGTGAAAGCTGCTTCTTGAGCACCCAATCTCTGCCGGAGAGCATTAACTTTTTAACATTTGTCCTCGCAGCTCATCCAGTTTAGCATGTTTCAAGCTGTAATGACTCTCAAGATTGGCATTTTTCAACACTGCAAGGGCGTCCTCACAAACTAGGCAATGTGGTTTGCATTTCTTTTGCAAGCAACAACATTCCACATGTACTATTTTACGGTCTTTGTTTTTCTTTTCTTCGCAGTCGTCATGATGTATGTCATTGACATCTGAAAGGGAACAGCTTGAAGGACATGTTTGCACTAGTTTGTTATTTTCTTATATAGCAGAATTAAAGTAATGGCTTTCTAGAGATTTCTTTTGTCTTCCTGAGTTGCTTTTTTTGTATTTATGATTTGCCTCGTGGGTCGGATCAAACTGACTCACGGGCCACATACAGCCCCCCCCCCCGATCTACATAGTAAGAGAACTCACCTTAATCCACTGCTTTGGGGCTTTCATCCTCTCCAGCCTGATTGGAAACATCCTTTTGAATGATATCAAAACCGGGATGTGCGATTAAAGGGAAGATTGACAAACAGCCGTGGGATATGCATTTCAAATTTCAACAAAGGGATTACCGAAATTAGCTCCTCGAGGGAGCCTATAGAGAGGCAATATTACTGTAAAGACCTGCTCATGAAGAACACAAGAGTCTCTAAACCCACATAAGCTGAGTGCGTGAGCCAGTGGTGTAAAATGGTCTTTAAATATAAGACATGATAAAGGAAGAATTGGGCGACTCTACTACCTGACCTCAGTCCATCCATCACTCACACCCACTTCTTATCCTTCTGATGTGCTCAAGTGCCCAAGGAAAAAATGGTGAAGTATGCACATATTATTGCTCATTATATGTGTCTTTGGTCTTTTCTTAGGACTTGACATGTTGACATGCTGGAATATTTGCTGTTGCCGTGTGTTACATGAGAGGCGAGTCACATCATATATGAAGCTTAATGTCTTTACATAAAGCCTGGAAATAGAGAACAGTTAACAATGCTCTGTCCAAAAGAGATCCACCCACCAGCAACTCTCAAATATGCTAATTAACACATAAGTCAAAATGTTAAAATGGCTGGTTTTTATGTGTAGGACTATTTCTTGGTGAAGCGGAGTCACTTCCTGGAGCCTCTGCTGGTCACCTGCCAATCTCACAGTGTCAAACCATTCCTTTACAAAATATATAATTGGTAGCTTCTTCTATTCAAAAGCTGTCATTGGCCAACTGTAAGTTTTGGAAGTACATTCACAGAACATCCTGCAGTGGACTTTCTACTGTAAAGCACACGGCATAATGTTAAACACTGTTATAAAAGAAACATGAGCGGAGAAGAGGAAAAGGTAAATTCACAATTCTGGAGTCAAGGGCTCAGATGGAGAGGGAGGTGATGCCCTCGCCGGTGTGGGTAAGCAGGCTGCCATTTCTGCTCATGCTTTACAAAAAATGCAATATATTTCTCTGACTGCACATACTGGTTCTGCAATACCAGCATTATTTGTATTTGGAAAAATTGCAGTACAGTATATTAGAATTTTTGGGACCCCTTGTTGGATGGGATCCTTGAATGTGTTGTCCAGCTGGAGGAAAAGAAAGAACAGCATTAAAGGACTGTAAACTGAATTAAGGATTGACCTCAGTATAATCAAATTACTCCAGCAAAGATACATGTTTATCACAGCGGCAGGATATGTCACAGCTGAATACAGACCACCTCTGTCAGGACTCAGAGGGAGCCATCTGTTCAGGTGGCATCTGTGATACCCCCCCGACGGTTTAGCTGGGACTCACGCATGGTAGGTTCAGGACACAGTATCACTGGTACTTTTTTTTTTTTTAACTTACTTTAGGATTACAACACAAAACACACTATGGTACTTTGAGATTCCTCAACCAATTCATTCCGTCCGTTCTTTTTTCTTTCCAATGGCAGAATGAACAGAGAATTTGGACAAAATAATTATCACATGAAGTAACAATGCAAAAAACAATTTTGTATTTCCACCGGCTTCCACATTGTCCAATTGTCTCCCGTTTGTTTTTCGCTCCTCGCTTTAATCTCCTCCGTGCACAATTATCGATTTTTATCTGCAATTTGTCTCTTTCTTCAAATACCCTGTCCTTGTCCTGTCTCTTATCCCGCCAGCGTCATTGTGTTTCTCCTCTAATAGAATTCTGAAGTTACCCATTAAGGTGCTCTTGTTTTTCTGCTTCTTATCTGATGTCTCTCGCTGCCTCTTTGCCTTCACATGTTCCAAATCTGCTTCCATGGGTAGCTTGTCATTTTCTCTCAGCTATTTGTTACTTTTCTCTTGGCTTGACATAATGCGTGGTTTTCAGTTGGGTTTTTTTGCTTCCTACGTGGGTCTGAACATTCTGTGCCGGTGGCTTTCGCTTTTTCCCGTGTCTGTCATAACTGTTCCACTCTCCTGCTCCTCCGTGTCTGACCTTTACCGCACACTGCTGGTTATTGTCCAGAAGGTCATTTCTATTTCCTCATTCTGACTTGAGGGTCTTTTCTTGCAGTTTAACACTAAGATTTTCTCCCAGGTGGCCCTTAGTTAACAAGGCAGTCAGAGGAGTGCAACATCTCATTGCCTGCTAACATGCACAGTAGGCCCATAGGTCAAGGTCTTGGATTTGGTTTTATCCCAGAGCCACACCAAGCGTTCTGAAGTGTTTCACTGGATGCTTTCGTTTCATCTTGGTGTCTGAAAAAATATGGATTTAATTTGAGTAACGCTGTGACTTTTTATATTTGGTTTCTGTTTTTCAAATTCACTTCAATGACTTTTTTTTTAGTTTACAGTTAGCTATACTTTACTGGTCATCATTCCATGTGTGTCACTGTACTGAGCGAATCGATTCATTCATCTATAACCCACTTATCCTCAACAGGATACTGGGTGAGATTGCCTGCCTCCGCTCACATTGGGAGAAAAGCCTGGAGCGATCAGCAGTCTATCACAGGGCTGACACATATAGACAGGCAACGCTTACATTTATATGGACAAATGAGAAACTCACCTCACCTGCACACCCTCAGACTAGAGCACCCACATACAAACTTTACAGTGAAAGGCTTGCAGCTGTTGTTGTGTAAGCTGCATATTGGACCAAACTAGTTGTGATGTTGTGAAATAATGTTTGTGTTTACATGTCTTAAACTTAGATTTAAAGTTTGTGCAGAGAAAACGTCCCACTTCAGCAGATGGTAACAGCCTTCGAGTGTCAAATTCTGCACGCACAACCCCGATTCCAGAAAAGCTGGGACGCTGTGTGAAACATAAATAAAAACTGAGTGCAATCATTTGCAACATCATACCAACAGTATTCAACAATAATGTGCCTGAGCCCATGTATTAATCTCCTTCATACAATCATGTGTTTGACAAAGTGGTGAACCTCTCTCCATCCTCGCTTGTGAACGACTGAGTCTTTCCAGGATGAACCTTTCATACCCAATCATGATACTATCACCTGTTACCAATGAACCTGTTTACCTGTGGAATGATCCAAACAGGTGTTTTTGGATCAGTCCACGACTTTCACAGTCTTTTGTTGCTCCTCTCACAACTTGTTGGAAACATGTTGCTGCCATCAATTTCAGAAGAAGCAGACATTTACAAAAATCAATGAGGTCGATGAGCTCAAATATCAAATATAATGTCTTTATACTGCTTTCAATTGAGTATATGTCAGAAAGCATTAGCAAATTATCACACCTTTTTTTGGAATTTGGGTTGTATGTACTTCCTTTTTTGTTATGCACGTGTTACTATATCAGTTACACATGCACTCATACAGCTGTTTTACATATTGTTACTATTGCTGTGTATTGCATTTGATTGAGACATAATACAGTCTTGATGTTTGTCAACTAAATCAGAAACAAGCTCATCGTAATCTACAGTAAAAATGGTCTAATAATTGCTGTGTTCATTGTTTTTTCCTGGTAATTTCAACTTAACTGATGCAAGACCGCTGCAAATTAAATCTTCAGAAATAGAAGGAGAAACAACAGCAAAACAATATCAGTTTAATTACTTTCAGTGATTACATGCTAACATAAGGGATCATTACCGTACAGCGCAAATTGTATAGTTATTATATAACTACACAGGCGGTCCTAATTACAGTAAGAATACTGGTGACAATACACAGAGGACCTTCAGTTCAGCTAAACCAGCATAGGCTGTGGATACTGATTCAAAGGATTCAAACAGAGTAAGTCTGAGTCACATGCAGGAAATGCAGGCAAGACAGGTTTATTATTATCGGATCTTTTCTAAGATGCAGGTGAGGAATTTGACTAAAGCTCCATTGTCCATCACAAGCTCAGAGCTCTTGTTTCTTAACATCAGATTAACAGAGAGTACATTCAACTAATGTAACACACTGATCTCTGGTCTGCTCAAAAAGTCTTAAAAACTTGCTGGTCCTTGCTCATATTGACAGTGTTATTTATTCAAAAATGACTTGAATGCAATATTTGCTGCTATAATTTAAACAGCTGCATCTTTTAAAATCTTACTCATTGCAGTGATTGATGGCAAACATGCATCCACGATTTTTAGCCTGTGAAGCTGATTATGAAACTGCACAAATTCCTGGTAGTTGTCTTGGTTTCTAAACTGATATAAAGACACAGAGCACAAACCAGAGTCAGGCACAGCAACAAGTTAAAAAGAGATCCGTGAATATGTGGTTGTGGTAAGTGGTAGCGCTTGACCTTGCAAAATACTGGCAAGATAAAACAGCTTTGTCATTTGCTTTTTATTTTGGTTTGAAAATTGGGCTTTTTGTCTTTGATAGTGAATTGCTTAACAACGCCAACGCCTCACTTGTAGCGCAGCGTAGCTCCTTTGTCGAGCAGATGAACGCACTCACTGAAAATCCAGTTTTCAGAGGCTTTTTTTCATCCCAAAACAGAGGACAGGTCAGAAAGAGTTTTGAAAGTCAGAACTCGGCGCACTCGGCCGGGTAATCATCGGGTCGTTGGTATTGATCGACAACCCTATCAAACCCACACAGATATATTATGGTCACCTTTGCTGAAACGGCAGTGTGGGAATTTTTCAGGCTGAAATAGTGAAGAGGTGCAGGTGATGCTGCTGTAGCTGACATGAAGGGCTCTACTTGAACTGTTACAGTCACTTGACTGGCTCCAGGCTGACAGACAGTACTGGGAAAATAACAACCTAGATAGCGCTTAAATATTTGTCCCTTGTTTCTCCCCCATTCTGCTCCCAACTGCCAAAATACTATAAACTTGAAAATGATATGATTGTATCTCAAGCACAAATTGTCCCAGTTAAATAAATAAAAGAAACATCATTACTGCAGCAAAAATTGTTTTCAGCAGCATAGCAAAGGCTTTGAAAAGACATTTATACATTAGGGTGAGGAAATAAAACCACCCCACTTTATTCCACAGATCCATAATTTCCTAAAGAACATTTCCTGGGAAGAAAAACAGTATGCAATCTTTATTATTAAGTGTGGGTTAAAAAAAAAAGAGATGAGTTTAAAAGCTGTTGTTGGTTCCTGGAGGAATGTGCAAATGCTCTATTTTAATAAACCCGTAGAAAATACAACTGAACAGCTGAACTAATAAATCATGTATGAATGATCCAAATAAAAAATGGTGAGATATTTGAGGGGGGGAGTCACAACATCAGTATTTCTAAAATCCTATCTGTTTGTAGACAAGAGACAAGAGGTCACACTTGTTCCATTTTATAAAAGTTTATTTGTCCGTTGTCCAGAATCGATAAAGACATATCTTCAAAATTCAAAAATGGTGATTCTGGGGTACAAAGAGAAACTGTCAGGTGCTTTGTCCCAGATCTTTCAACACCATCAAATCAAAAAATATGCAGAGATGAGCACTGAAATTTATTCTAGCATTGGAAAAACATGGGGCGTCAAGACCCCAGTGAAAGTAGAGAGGGGCCAGACATGCTGAGAGACATTACACAAACTTGTTTCTGTTTGGCGCCTGTGTTCAACTGAACCCTTTAGTAGATGTTATATTTAACTACCAGAAGGAAAAAGTATATATATTTACAGACAACAACAAAAAAAAACTGTTAAGAGTCTGGTAACAAAATGAGACCTTTTGTGTTAACGATACTAAAGTAAGAATCTGCTGCATCGTCAAAAAAAGCAAGTTCAATTCATTATAAACTAAAAGTTGTGTGTGTGCACAGCGGAAACACAAATCACAGACAACAACACATGAAGAAATAAATCAGACGCCGAAGGATAAACATGGACAAGATTTGAGGATTATCAGTGGTGGGAGGGGGTGAAGCCGGTGGTGGGTTTTTTTACAGTCTGGTGGGGCGGCAATAAAACTGGCTGCCACCGCAACTGACTGCTTTACCATCTGTCTGGACAATAAAGATGACATTATGTAAGTAAAACTAATGAAAACAATGATGTGTGAGGTCGCAGTGACACGTCGTAATGTGTTGACTGATTACTCGGGATCTCTTCCGCAGCGGTGGTAATATCTTCTCCCCGTAGCACTGACAAGGCAACAAGAAAAAGCAGCGATGACATCCCTCCTTATGGGAGCCTCATATCTGCAGTTAATGTGCTGAAACATTTACTTCATCTTTGCTGGGATGCAGACTTCAGCGTTGTTAGCAATAGGCCTCGTTGTCGCAGCCTCCGTTGTTTACTCGCCGGCCAAGCTCCTACTGTAGATGCCAACTGATGATTATGTGAATATTAGAGCATAACTATTTTATTTTGTTTATGCGAAGGAGTGAAATTGAATCATCCAGAATGCACAGACGGCGAACCAACTATATTGAATAAGTGCTGCGTTCAAAAGTTTGGTTATTATTATGAGCAGGAGTAAAACCAGAGGTAGATATTGACCCTTTCTCCGCAGTGGATGAGGTCAGACTTATTCTTTATGTTTGTGTTCTAAAAGGTGCAGTATTTATGTTTTCTGCCACTTTTTTTTTTGGCTAATACGGAATTGAATTAGAAGGTGTTGGATGACTTCAATCATGTTCATCACCAATACGTTTTGCAGCCTGAATAAAAAAAATCAATCAATCCGACGTTGCGTCGCGGCTTACCTGGCAGACGAGTCTCATATTTCCTGCAAGTTTTCCTGCAAATGGATTTTGATTAAGGTCATTTCACAGAATCCTCATTATGTCTTTATAATAACCCATTAGTTTTTTTCAGCATTAAAATGAAAGTTTTTATTTTTTTTGCCTTGGAAGGCACATTAGTGGAACCAGTCCTTTGACGCATCCTCTCATTTCAGTGTGGGAGAGAAAATGTGAGATGTCAATAAAAGAGTCCAAAAACTGACAAATCAGTGCTTCTAATCTGTCTCTTTATATTTGAGTCTACTTATAATCAAAGCTCATTTGGTGATTGAAATTGCTGATACAAATATAACTTACTTTTTTACTACTATTACTACATTACTACTGTGTATTAATGGAGTCAGAACTACAGTTATTACAATTCATACTTACCTGTTCTGCATATTTCTATAAATATTCACGTATCACATTCCTTCTAACAATACCAGTGCTGCAGATCAGAGAGATAAATAAAATATAATGGCACCATTTCCATTTACTGATATTTGATAGTGTTCACCTGTAGTGTGTGTAATGATACAAGGTGTTAATTAGCCTCCTCTAAACGTGGTTCATGGCAGCCAAAGTGAAAAGTCCCCTTGAGTAATAATCATGTTTCTTCCCAACATTAAAACCTGATCACTTCCACCTGCTGCAGAACAGTTCACATTCAGTTCACTCGACTCCACGCAAACATTAAGAAGAAGAATAGGCAGGCAGAGCGGTCTCCCTCGTGAGCCACATCCCTCAACACAAACCAGAATCTCTGAAAGATGATCAAACAGAAAATACATGAAAGAAAATAATTTAAGAATTTGAGACATTCCTGGTCTGTCCAATAACTGAAGAGTGCTGGGTCACCATCTCCCCCTACTGGAGAAACGCCACTTGCACTGGAGAACACAATCAAACAATGTGCACTAGACCATATTAGTCTAATACACAGTCTCTATGCTGTGGATTAGTTTATAGATTGCAGTTTGCAGCAGGGACACGGCAGCGTGCAGAGGTTGAACAGTGTAATTGCTGGACTATAAAATTAATAAATAAATGACTTTAAGCGTGCACCAATTTTAATCAGCACTCTCACTATCAGCAATAAGCCGACCGCTGGGCTTATTTGTATTCCAGTCCGTGCCTCTGTAACCCTTCAACCGCTGGCACGAGAGGCTCACGTGGGGACCAGGTGGAAGAACTGCTGCAGGGCCACCAACCTTTCCGTGTCACAAAATGGGTTTGAAAAATGGTCTACGGATTTTTTTTACTGATTAATGTTTCCTGGGAATATAAATAAAACTTGTCGGACTACAACACACAGTCCTAAGGGAGTGTGTGAGAGCCTTAGCTTGAAATTTTTGGGAGAGCAGTCTTAAATTTTATTTCTTTCTTTGCAATGTATTTAATAGTTAGATACTTAGATCAAAAAGACAACTTTCACCTGTGCCATGTTTCATAAAGATGCACCATATGCACAATACTTCTGCAGCTGCACAATATAATTTTTTTTGATGTGTACGTTGGCAGTGCACAGTAGATATTAAGGGTTAAATTGTGATGCATGATTAAACAAAGTACTACTTTAACTCATTTTCTTCATTTTAGTATTTTATGGGGAGGATGCAGCTTTTAAAGTGAAGATGAGAGTTTAAAGAAAACTTTACTAACCCCTGGGATGTTCAGCCCCCACTTACCACCGCAACAATTTTCCTGCAGTCCCTAAAAGGATGTCTCCATGGTGGCAAGCCCAGATGCAGTTGCACCGCTTGGAAAATAGCGACATGCTTTCAGGGACCCTTGAGGAATAAATGAAAAACACTTGAAGGTGCCCACGCTGTCATATCAGGTGTGTGCACATCGACGCACACACGTCTCATATCCAGCACCACAACCGTGTCTCCACCACTTCAACATTGAACTTCAGGGGCTCACACATATTTATGTACTGTATGTACACACAGAGCCTTCCCGCACTGGGCTGCAGCCACAGATCTCTGCAGGGAAAATGGGAGAAGAAATCGATTGCATTTGGCCCAAGCCTCCAGTCCCCCTTCCTGACCGTGGGTTGCTCATTTAGAGGACTTACAACTACAAGCAAAAAAAAGAAAAAAAAAGCCCCCAAACTACAATGAACCGCCACCCTGAGAGGTTAGAGGGTGATGCAGACTGATGGGAAAGTCAATAATGACCCTCCAGACCAGCAGGCGACATGCCCCGGCTGTGATGTAGTCTCAAACTTTTGATCAAGGAAGGCAACTGCAGAAACATTATGGCTGGGTCCAACCAACTTTTTCCTGGAACGATCTCATTTTAAAAATAAAAGCAAAGTTAGTCCTTCCAATAAGTTATACAAATATAAAAGCTTAAATAAAATAAGACCCTCAATCCCTTCTAAATTGAACTGCAGATTTGTCTAAACATATAAATAGAAGACATGATCCTGGTGCCTTTCTTGTAAAGATAAATTATGTAGTTCCCTTTAAAGTAACCCAAGAATCAACTGGCCCGTTATTTCATCATCAGTTCAGTGGGTGAACCTTGAATGTGTGGTGTAAAGGTACTGGCCAGCAGAGGACAGTGTCAACCTATATGGAGGAGGCCTGTGGGGACATTTGAGGGTGGAGGTGTGTCCAATATGTGTTTTATGGAGCAGTCAAAACAGCAGGACTGTGAATTGTGTTATTATCGCAGATTAACTTCTTAACTGCATTTATTAAAAAAATTTAAAAAAACATCCTCCATTGTATTTTTCTCTTGTACATCATCAACCTTTGTGATAAATTTAACTGACACTCCTACAAAATCAAGGGTGGAGGAGTAAAAGCGATTTATTAAGCAAAAGAAACTCCAGGATTCAGAAGAAAACAAAAAGGTGACAAACACAGAAAGTGTAGGTGGAGCGGAGAAGCTTCAGTGGTTGGAGGCCGGGGGGTTGATGGAAGGCGCTGGGGCAGGACAGCAGGAGACATGCAGGTGGAGCAGGAAGGGATGAGACGAAGAGATGGAGCCAACAAAACACTGGAGACACAGGAAACATAGGAAACACTGGAACTCTGGAACACAGGGGCATGGAAACACTACAACATAAAGCACTAGAAGATAAGGACAGGCAACGATCTGGCAGCTTGGAGGAGAATGAGAGGAGTTTTTAAACTGCCAGTGACCAGGTGATATTGGATGCAGCTGTGACCATAGAGAGAGCCCCAGCACCTGAGACCAGAGAGCCACTGAAGCAGTGCCTGAACAAAAAACCAAAGAAACAATCCTAAACCAAAAACACTGGAGTATGGACACAAAATGCACTGAAAATAAATTGATATAAACCATGACATCTTTTTCTCTATGTATGTGTGAACCAGTGTTTCCAGCTATGCATGAAATGCTCAAGGGATTTCATGAAATGGACAAGGTTCATCTTCTGGGAAGATTGAAATGATGCAGCAGATTTTATGATGGTCTGCCTATTAGATTTTGATATTTCTTGTGTGCAAGTAAACACTGTGGGCCGATGTTGTTGCTGGAGGAAAGGTCAGGGCTCACCAGAAAACATTCATACTCAACTTGTGGAAACGAAAATGAACGTCAAGAGCAAACTGTTTGGCACACTAAACATCCAGATACCCATACAGATAGAAGGAAATGCTGGTCAACTTAAAGTTTGACCTGATGGTGGTGTGAGACAAAAGATCAAACGAAGGCCAGACAGTCAGAATCGACATCCCTTTGGCTCAGGTGTGAGCGTCCAGTAAGAGTCATACAGTAAACAATTCTTCCATTCTTATCAGATAAATACAAGTTTTCATTCCAAATCCGCTGTGATTTCAATGAAGCATAACAAGAAGATCAACAAAGTACAATATGTGCATGATATTATTCAAGGATCCAGATGGCTTTGTAAAACATTAAATGCATTCTCCATTTATGAAAGCGCCACAAAGTCACAGACAAGTGGAAGAAGACGTGTCTTTTGACCTCCTCTCAGTGAACCAATTTCGTGCTATCATGCTATTTCGACACTCATTTAAAAGGGTACATCTCTAATTTACAGGCTCTCCTGAATTATAATATTCATTTCATACAATCCCCAGGAAGAAAAGTTTAAATCTGATATTTTTGGCTGGCGGCTGTTGTTTGAAAATGTATTGGCTGCCTGCCTGTTAGTGTGATATTTTTAGTGGGGCTGCATAAGGAGATTAAAATATCTGCATATTTTGCATTCATTTCTCTCACATAAATATGTCAAACAGCCTTATCCAAAGAATTTCTTTTCTGTATCCTGACTTGGTGAGCAGCAGACGGTACAAATGCTGAAGTGTTTACATTCACCGACACGTGTCTCCTTGCTGCCTGTCTCTGTCTCATCCTCCTCTAAATGCTGCCTGGTTTCCATTTGCCTCAGGCCTTCATTGTCTGGTCCAGCTCTGTTCCATAAACTGAATCCCCTCAGGCAGCACAACATCAGAGTGAATACATGCTCAACTTGATTTTCATTGTTTGAATCCATTTTGGAAAGAAACAAAGTGGAGGAAAAACACAGCTGAGCAAGCACATGTGAAAGACTAGAGGGCACAGAAACCCTGAAATGCAACTTGGAGACATTTCTCACCAAGACTGTGGGTGACGAGGGAAATCGTTCTTTGTCTCTTAGATCAAAGAGCTTGAGATATTCATAATTCAGTCAATTGTTTGTCTTTGCACATATCTTATGTCTAAATGCATCCAGCCGTTTAACCGTGAATATTCTGTCAATAAATTCAGCCTTGTAGCTGTGTATGTACACAAAGTTTGAAACAGACACTCAAATGTTGTTTCACACTAACAATTATCTTGTTGCATTTTCAAAAACCCAAATGCCAAAGAGTGGGGACACTGCATAAAAAAAATAAAGCAGAAGGTGATAATTTGCTAATCCTTCCTAATCCAGATACTTCATTGAAAACAGTACAAAAACAATATATTGAATGTTTGACCTCATCAACTTCATTGATTCTTTGTAAATGTCTCCTTATTCTGAATTTGATGGCAGCAACATGTTTCCAACATGTCGGGACAGGAGCAACAAAAGACTGTGAAAGTTGTGGACTGATCCAAAAACACCTGTTTGGATCATTCCACAGGTAAAACAGGTTCATTGGTAACAGGTGATAGTATCATGATTGGTAATGAAAGGTTCATCCTGGAAAGACTCAGTCGTTCACAAGCAAGGATGGAGAGAGGTTCAACACTTTGTCAAACACATGACTGTAGAAAGGAGATTAATACATGGACTCAGGGACACTTAATGAAACTGCTGTCGGTGTCCCAACTTTTTTGGAATGAGGATTGTACAAACACCACTTTGCCATGCTGCATACATAATGTGGCCTGAAAGTGGGTTCCAGATGTGCTTTAAGCCAATAAAACTTGTGCCTTTCTTTAGTTAAATGCACTGAAATGCAGACAGAGGTGATAAAAGATGGACTGTGCTCCATGATTCGTCTTCATATTGATATGCAGCCATCCAGAGTGCAATTGTAGGCCACAGCTCTCACCTCTTCTTTCATTCAGCACAAGTGAAAAACTGAGGGGCATAAATATTGCATCAAGCAGCAGATATAATACACTGCTGGATACAAACCACTCACTGCTATAGCAGCCAGGATACTGTAAAACCTGCTGGCTTTCAAGGTGAAAACAGCAATACTCCACACATGAGCACACAATAGAAATAAACCCAACGCAGAGGCACATAGCTGGACTGAGACAGTATGTGATGTGATCCACCCACCAGCAGGCTGGCTCTCATGTTCTACAATGACAGTTTTTCTAAGAAAGCATGAACTCGAAAGCACAGTATGTGTATATGTGTGTGCTAGAAAGAGCCGGTTCTGAAACATGTAAAGAGCAACTGAAGGGCACTGTTATAGGTTCGTGACACTTTGGTCCACAAATGCATCTCAAAAGCTAAAAGGCAAATTTTAATCAGATTTGCAGTGGATAGTCAAAGTTCTCAGAGAGTGAATTATAAAGTTTTTGGTGTCCTCCCCTGACAGGACTAATACATTCTAGTGATCATCTTACCGTTAAATTACAGAGCACCTTTAGTCTGAAAAAGTAAAACTGATGTCCCTGTCTTAAACACTGTGGTTCACAATTTCAGAAATTTTCCCAAACTTAACTTCAAGCACACTTAAACAATGTGCACATTTCACTTTTAGATATGTGGAGTACAGCTTGACCCTCAGTAGCTCTACCTCTACTTGTCTGGGATATTTTGGTCAGTCCAATCCTGCTGGGTTCATCTTCTGCCGACACGACCGAGCGCTGCAGCTGAAGATGAAGGTGGTTCATGTCGTAAGTCTTTTGCTGACATTTGGTGGAATACATTAACAGAATAGTATTTCCTGATATCTTTCATATGTTTGCTATTTTAAGTATTTTCACAAGTGGTTTTAAACATGGAATCCATTTGCTGTGCTCGTGTTTTTGATTTGTTCCTTTGCGCAGCCTTCCTAAAGAGATTTAAAGGTTTGTGTCATCTCGTGTGTTTTATTATCCTTGGTGTTCTCCAGACGTTCTTGTGCTGTTCAGCTGTCTCAATCTCAGGTGGGTATCTGCTTGCTGGAGCCAAGCCGAACTCTGCCAAGTGCTTTTCTCCAAAGTGGCAAACAGAAAAAAAGAGAGATAGAGAGGGGGGGGAAGCAGGAGGAAAGAAAAGCAGGAGGCAGAGTGTGTGTAGGGTTTCTGGAGTGCCTCTAGTGATTCTGTGTCCCAGCACTATCTCAGAGAAGAGAGAGAGAGTGTAGAGAGAGAGAGAGAGAGAGAGAGAGAGAGAGCGAGAGAGCGAGAGGAGGCTGGGTGGAATAAGGGGTCAGTCCAGGGTTTGTCCTCGAAAGGAGAGCAACTACTTCTGGGTGTGTGAGCAATGAGTGTGTGTGTCCTGTTTGCTTGAGCTGATGTTTAAGGTCATTATACTTCCACCTTGCACGCAGAGGACCACCGTCATGAGTCGGACCTCCTTCTTTGAGGTAAGTCTGAATGTACAATTTTAGGATTAGTGCCACAGAATGATTTTGAATGAGTTGAAACATTTAACACTTTCAGATGCAGGAATTAAAGTTTGGATAACTTTGTTTCCACAAGGCCTCACTTGAGCAAGAGATTCACTTTGAGCAATATTTAATAGAGGAAAAGCAGAATTTGGGTAATAAGTTTGCATTAATCATTTGTTCTTCTTTATTGTTTTATTCATTTTAAGACTTGGAAAAATCGTCTGAAAGATTTTTTTGCAAATACTGTGCTGTCAGGTAAATACATGGATCGAGCTTGGAGCCTCATTTACTGTAAAAACTAATTTTTTTTGTACAATCATGTTGACACTCAGACATCAGATCAGACACTGGGGGCAACACATGGAGGGATATTGACAAAGTTAAAATCATTACTTTTAAAATGAATGTCAGTCTGAGATTAGAGCACCGATTCTGTTCAGCAGCCTTATGACATGCTAGAAAAATAAATTTATTGCTTGCTGTATTGCAAAAACCCCAAAGAATTTTCAATTGTCAGAAGAGTTTACAAAGTCCAATTTTCTACATCGGCGTAAACAAAACTGAGCTGCAACCTCTTGCGTGATTTCTCTCTTTGCCTCCGGTCTTGTCTCACAAGGCCTGATGAAGAGACAGACAAGCAATTCGCTGTAAGTGCAGCAGGCCAGTGAACTCCAGCTAATTTACAACATGCTCCGGGACGTGCGCCATGCTCTCACTAGCTGTTCCATGAAGGCTGCCAGCCAAAATAGCAAATATTTAGATGACTTATGAGAAACATATAAGTCAGAAGTTTAGATGAGAAAGTCTTAGCTTAGCATTAAGACTGGAAACAGTTAGACTGGCTCTGTTCAAAGGGGGAAAAAATTGCCCATTAGCACCTCCAAAGCTCACTGATTAAGATGCTGTATTTAATTTGATTCATTCATACAACAACCAAAGTGTGAAACTGGGAGGTCTGTGTGCAGGACTGTTTTTTGGTCAGATTCAGTAACTCATCATCATCATTATTATTATTATTATTATTATTATTATTATTATTATTATTAAATCTTTATTTAATCAGACAGTCTCACTGAAGATTTCGTTTCCCAGACAGACTTGATAACAAGAAACGTTTACAAGAACACAATTAGCAAACAGAAACAACTTTTGACTTATGACTTTCTCCTTGACTGTGTGTGTGTGTGTGATACAGAGAGTATGAAATTTGTCCTGTGATGAAGCCTAATGCACTGTGACACACAAGGTTTAACTGCTGAGGTGTTGATGAGGCGGAATGACGATACAGAATATCTCCATAGTCAAGGACAGACATGCAGGTTGACTGCACAATAGTTTTTATGGTTGGAAGAAGACAGACATCCTTGAATTCTATATAAAAGTTTGGTTTGAGTTTTATATTTGGGCCATGTGTTGAACATGAATCTTGAAAGATAGTCTGCTGTCAAGCCAAGTGTAGTAATAAGAGTAAGAGTAATATGGGTGTCATTCAACGTTTTAATGGCAGGATAGTCAGGTTCACTAGTGGAGGTGAGAATACCATTGACTTTACACATACATTTACTTTGTCTTTGGTGCATTTAAAACTAGTCTGAGATTAAGTAGCAATAATTGAAAAGTATCAAAGGCAGACTGAAGAGGAGTCAGGGCCTGAGCTGAGGTGGAGCCTGGGACATACAAAAATGTATCATTGGCAAAAAAAAAAAAAATGGACGTTGATGTTTTGTTTTAGTTATTCATGTATAATGTAAACAGTAAGGGACCAAGGATAGACCCCTGTGGCAGCCCATTTCTGAAGGTAAGGTGGCTTGACTGCATACCACAGTCTGAGTTCTCTCTGTCAGGTAAGAGTGGAACCAATTTAGGGGTGGCTTTATCTAGACTATAGATTATCTATAGACTGTAGTTTGTAGAGGAAGATTTTATGATCCACAATATTGAATGCTTTTGAGGGTTCAATAAAGTGGGCAGCACAAAATTATTCTTTAACCAGTAAGGAGACAATGTTTGCAGTGACTTGGATTGCAGCTGTTATCGTGCTGTGACCTGCATGAAAAGCAGACTGCTGTGGCTGTAGTATGTTTAGTGAGCCAATAAAGGCTGCATAGTTGACCACTGATTCTAGGATTTTGGCTAAGAAGTGTAGGTATTGGACAGTAGGTTGAGATCAGAGACTTCACCACTTTTGCGTAAGGGTACAACTAAGGCACTTTTCCATGAAGCTGGAATCATGACTGTCTAGAAGACATGGGTCAGGGGTTTTTTTGCACCAGCGTTTTTGCATCTTTTTACATTAAGCACAGCTTTGTAACCACCTGCACTGCTGACCAAACTAAAAGACAATTTGCAAGCTGAGGCATTGGGGACAATATATGATAATTGTACACATATTAAATTAAAGACCGGAGGAGGAGAAATGGTGATTAAAGGCTTGTTTTATGTGAGGTAGGATGGAACTGTCAGGGGTTGACTGACTAATTTGATTCAGCCTCCCAAATCATGCTGGTTCAGGTGTTTCTTTGGTGCCTAAAGGTCAGAGTCAGGACGGCTGTTCCTTCGTTTCCCCACTGTTCTCCAGTCTAAGCTGACCAGCTGCTGGGTGTAACTTCATATTGAATGAACAGACATGTGAGTTGTATCGATCTTCTCATCTAACTCCTGGTAAGAAAGGGAATACTATAATATATCTTCTTCCTTCAAACTCTGCCTCAAGATTAGGATTATACTTTCCAAGATTTGTGGACAGGCAAAAAACTTTTGGGGGCTTAACACCCGTGTTTGCACTTGAAATCTGATTTGAACAAGCTTCACTTATGGCACTTTTCCTGAGGTCAAACTGCCCTCTTTATTTCCTAATAGCTTTTAATGGAACAACACAGGAAATTCAGCCTCACTTTTTTACCGCATTAGCAGCCTCATCTTAGCCGAGGGTCGTTCCATTTTCAGAGGATGATAGCATCTTGTCAATCTCTTATTCAAACTGTTAGTAGAATTTGAAAGTTACACTCCAAGGTTATGAGTTGGGCTTTTTCTAAGAGTGTGTTGGGAGAGATTCTTGTAGAAAACAGGCATCCTGTCAATTTGCATCACGCAAAAAGTCAGATGAGCATTTGATTGATTTGATTACTTTCCTGAATTGAAAGAGAAATTGAAAAAGCAAAAGGACAGTGGCGTACGCTGGCAGTCATGTACAGCTAATCAGCTTCAACAGTATCATGCTAAGTCTTTGAAGTAATGATCCTGTGGTTCAAGATCACCCATTACATTCATCAGCTTTCACATTGAGAGGAGCTGCGAGAGCTCTTCAGTTCGGTATCCACTGGATTATTAAAGCCAGACACAGCGAAAAGAACAAACCAGATCACCTCTGATGTCAAACTCAAAAAGTTTTTAAGAATACACTTTGCATACAAAGAAGAAATCTTCATTTGGAAAACCGATTTAATTCCGCTCACATACACAAAGCCCTCGCTGGCCCTCGCAAGCACGTCTGCACATGTTCTGTATGCCCTGTGCTGTCAGCGCTGCCCTGTATTCCCAACAGAGGACAGGGACGTCTGATAATCAGATTTACAAGGGCGCAGCACAGTCGAGTGCTCGCTGCTTTACAGCGTGCAGCCCCGATGACACCCCTGATGCTCTTTGTGGACATGCAGATGCGTCAACATGTGCCCCCAGAATGCAGTTGGGTAGGTTAGCAGATGGAAAGCAAAACAAACCCGTCTCCCAGGATGGCCTTTACTGAGACATCGGTGAGGCCTGTGCTCAAATCCTGCAAAGCATGAACACACTGCAAAAAATGACAAGATGAAATACTCTTGTTCTTGCTGTATTAGGAGGTTTGGGGGTTGTAAGAACTTCAGGAGAGCATCATTTGCTTTTTTTAAAAAGAGGAATGCAAACCCAATTTCTTTTTTTTAAGAGGTGATTGAGCTCATGCAGGTGCTACTAATAGGTGCTAATATTGCAAAATAAGTTTGGTCACAACATTAAATGACTTACCAAACTTGTGTTTTTGCAATGCAAACAGCAGTTTGTATATGCATACACCTCTCTCTCTCCCTCTCTCTTTCTTTCTTTCTCGACTGTGCACTCAGCAAATCTTTAGGTATCCATTAGCGGGTTATTACACTGTCCAGTAAGGGAACCAATTTAGCTTGGACAGCTCTGCTGAGCAGCACAGTATGGAGTGCTTTCAGGGCAAATTGTGGGCCGCCACCCACCATCCTCCTCGCATATGCCGTACATCACCACTGACACGGTCTAATTAAGATGAAAAAGATGTGTGCAAGAGAGCAGCAGGATAGCACGACTCCTCTTTTCCTACCAGACTCGACCGGCCTCATTATTCAGACTGAGATTACTGTACTTGAGCTGGACACGTTCGGCAGAAGGGCCACTGAGAAGAGTGTCAGCTCTGCTTACCCGCATGGTTATATTTCCATTGATATGTTATTCATAGTTCTATGGTTGATTTAACAACACTGATCAATTGCATCGCTTGGAGTGTTTTTTGTTGAACAAGTGTTTCATGTTGGTGTTGATTTTTTTTCCAGTTCATATTTTATTCAAAGAGGCTGTGATTTGTTTTTGTTTTCAAAACTACATTTCTTATAATCCTCTTGCAAGAGTAATAAGAGCCAGGGATGGAAAAAAAAGAGCCAATATACAGACACACGTAGATCAGGGAACATGTAGTTCAAACCATGCACGTTCGAAAGTGGCAAAATTGACAGATCTTTATTGTAATTTTAGAGAGGCATAACTTATAGAGGCTTTATTGCAGAAGATAAGATGGAAGAGTGGCTCATGAGAAAACTCTATTTTCTACTACTATTACATAAATCAGCAGAGATGGACAGAAAGATTCTGTGATAGGGATACATATCAAGTTCTTATCACATTTACAAACTGTGATGTGCTTCAAGTCCTCTGGTAATGGATGGGCTCAATCTTTACATCTTATTCAGAGAGGGATGTGAAAATAGGTCCAGCTCTTACTGCCTGCCTCATCAAACTTATCACATTCTGAATTTTCACTGAAATATTATGAGGCATGAATGAAAATCCCTCTTAATCGTTTAAATGTGTGTGTGAAAGGTATTGCCTGGGTCTTGTGCTTTATAAACGTGGTACATCTTGTGTCTTCTTCAGGTGAAGGTTCTGGATGCCAGGACCAAAGAGCAGCTTTGTTTTTTAGATAAGGTATGCTGCCAATTTGCACTGACTTCCACAAGCTCTTCGTTTAAACTACATTATATTTACATTGAACGAAACATTTAAACCCGAGATTCCATGTTTTCTTTTCTGATTTTTTCCACCTTTCTTTTGAAATAAATCTCTGTGGGTTTCAACAATTTTTGGCTGCACTGCATGAGTTTTTAATGACTGTGAGCTTTGCTTCAGGGGTTTTAACACAAGAAACAGTCTCTTCAGTGATAATACATCAAGGTTACATATTTGGTGTTTGTATTCCGTTCAGGTGGAGCCTTACTCAACAATAGGAGACATCAAGAGCCGTTTTCACAAATCATGTGAGTGTTCATGTGCAGTTTTAAAACTTTTTTTTAATCTTGTTTACTGCTTCTATAATATATTGAGCAGTTCAAGATATCAGTTTATTATATTATACTGTTGTATTATTGTTTTGTATCTTTTGTTGCACATTTGCTGTTAACTAAAACTTGAATTTCCATGGTCCTTAGACAGAAATGATGATTAATAAGCTCTGCTACTGAGTGAATCATCTTCCAGTGTATCATATCACACCAGAGAGATGTCCTTTTAAAAACACTTTCTTGTTTACTCCTCTGAAGCCCACAGTGCTTCTGTCATCAGCATGTGTCTGGTCAGAATTTTTACCAAATGTTTGCCAAGCCTGAGGCCACCGGCTTCCATCAGAGCAGCATAGCTCAACATTATTCCTTTGTGATTAATTATTATTGGGGCCGTGGCCAAAATCTGTGTGAGCAACGCCAGCTCTGTCCAACCCTGTGTGTGTGTGTGTGTGTGTGTGTGTGTGTGTGTGTGTGTGTGTTTGATCCTCTCAGATCCTCACTGGTATCCAGCAAGACAGGCCCTGAAGCTCGATCCCAGTAAGTAGCCATGTTGTTACTATTTACTGTATGTGTATGCATTAGTGTCTCATTAACAACATTCAAACTGTAGTCGGCAACGCGGCTCTAAATTGCCATGGGTGGTAATTACAGTTTAATACTGCTTAACATTTGGAGTTCATTACCCACAAATACTGTGCAGCAGTGTCAGTAAACTGCATTCTTATATTAACTATCCAGTCATGCAGTCTCTGGTGCCTTGTACAGAAAGAAAAAGGGAGGCCTTCAGCCGTGGAATGACTGCTCTTGCAGCTATTTAGAGGAGAGTTTATGTTTTGTCTGTAGGTTTTTACTTATCTAACCAGAATAGAGCTATCTATTGTGTGGAAATGTGATGCTGTTTTCTGTTACAATCTGTTGCATAATGTGATTTAGGCGAAGTAGGTATCCATATTTAGTAACATGATTCTTACATTCTATGGTGTGTTCATGATTTGGCTCCGTTAAAGTTATTATGAGAGAAGATTTTTTTCCTGCAAAATGCATCTGTAAACGTCACATGTAACACAGACCTAATGCAGCTCTGATCATCATTAGATGGGTAACCTGTGACGTTTAGGGGTAAGTTGAACCCAGGAGCGAGCAGGAGGACAAAGGTCAAGGAGTAAAAGGGATTTATTAAACAAAAGGAACCTGCTGAGGCAGGAGACATGCAGGTGAAGCAGGTAGGGATGAGCACAGTGGAGACAAAGCCAAGTTTTTAAGCTGCCAGTAAAGGGGTGATATTGGATGCAGCTGTGACCATAGAGAGGGACCCCGCACCTGAGACCACGCCCCCAGCCACTGAAGCAGTGCCTGAACAAAAAACCAAAGAAAGAATCCTAAACCAAAAAACACTGGAGAAGAAACTAAAAATGCACAGAAAATAAACTACAAAAAACACAAAAATAAACTGAGACCAAAACCATGATATAACCTGAAGTAATAAAGCAAAGCAGCCAAGTTGTTTAATATGCAAATAGGAAAGAGGCAGGGGTTGATAAAGAGCTCACTCTGTAAAAGGTGTGCAGCAATTAAAACACAATTAACTGATAAATGTATATATGTCCCTCTAAACACTGCTGTTTTGTCATCTGACACTGGTGCAATTTGTGGTATGACTTAGTACGCCATGTGCAGCGTCCCACAGAGTTCATAATAGTTCTACTATGTCCATAACTTGAAGTACATGGTTTAGAGGAGACATGTGTGTCCAGCAAAGCTACTGAAATAAATCATGCAATTGCAATTAAAAAGCATCCCATGATCTCTGTGTGAGACCCGATGTTTCCACACGCCTAATACTGACAACATAAAGCAAAACCGAGATGCGATCAGTGGAAGATTTTGAAATGAAATTACTGCCATTACACAGCGTGAGACAGAACGTTCAAAAAACATTTGCGACGGCCTTCGCTCTGGTGGTGAATGAAAGCCTTAAAAAGCAGCCCAGATCTTCACACAGCCAACGTCACTGTGGAAACCACTGTCTGTTCTTTTATGTTCACCGTCACAGACAGACTGCTTAATGTGCATCACTTTTCCATTCATTATATCCTAAATTAAAACAGAAAAAGCAAATGCAGCACATAAAGAAAGAACTAACATTGTGTAGGATGTTGCAGGTTTTTTGTTGAGGGCTATCTTGTTACTAAAAAGCAGAGAGTTGAGACTTTGGTTAAAAGCTATGTGGGCCACTTACCCCCGAGGATATTCTAAAAATGTCATCCAATTAGTGCAACTTATTATCTGGGGCTGTGCCCCCATGAGCTTTCAGGTAGAGAGAACGTGTGCTAAAAAAAATCTGATCAGATATTCATTAAAAACACTGTGAAAGTTTGAAACACTACACTTTGCAGACAACTGCTTAAATTTAGACACCGATAACGAATATCTGTGTGACTGTTATTGCGAATTCTGTCATGTGGTCACATGATGTTTTTGCACTTGATGGCAGAATGAGTTTATGGTAGAATTTCAGATGAAGCTGAATTTGTTTATGTGAAATATTTTTTCTTCTACTTCTTTTTCAGAGGAAAAATCACTCAGAGACGATGAAATCTTACAGAATCTACCAGTTGGGACCACTGCCACCATGTACTTTAGAGATCTTGGTCCACAGTTAGGTTGGACTATGGTAAGAAGAGCACTCTGGCCTTGCAATGCCATATACAGTTGCAATCAGAAATATTCAACTCCCTCACCTCAAAAGACATAATAGTGATGTGGATGAAAGATAATGACGACCAGCTTCAGTGCTTTGTGAAGCATCCTTTAGTTTTTATAACTTCTCTGCAAAAGGCTCTAGCTCAGTGATGTTCAATGGCTTCCTTGCTGCAACTGCCTTCTTTAAATCCCACCAAAGATTTTCAGGTTTAAAATTGGTGACTGAGAAGGCCACTCCAAGACGTTCCAGGATCTTCTTCTCAACCAAGCTTTGGTTGACTTTGGAGGTGTGCTTGGGATCATTGTCTTGCTGGAAAGTCCAATGATCACCAAGGTTTAATTTGTCAACAGAAGGCATCACATTCCTCTTTAAAATGGCCTGGTATTTCTGAGAATCCCTGATGCCAGGTAAGATTGCCAGTTCCTCCTGCAGAAAAACAGCCCCACATCATCAATGACCCACCTCCATGCTTGACTGTGGGGATGGTATTCTTCTGGTCATAAGTCTGGCCTTTTCGCACGCCAGACATACCGCTGGTCCATTTGTCCAAACAGTTCCAGTTTGGTTTCATCAGTCCATAGAACTGTCTCCCAAAACTCTGTCATCTTATCCAAATTCCTCCTGGCATATTCTTGTCGACTTTTGATGTTCCTTGTGGTGAAGAAGAGTGGAGTCCGGCCATGAAGTCCTTGTTTATTCAGTGCTCGTCTTATAGTTGCCACTGAAGCACTTGTACCAGCCTTCATCACGTCATCCTACAGGTGTCTTGCAGTCACATGGGGGTTTTTCTTAGTTGTCCTGACTGAGTTGCTAAAGGCCCTTGATGAAATTTTGGGCTTTCTTCCATGGCCATGCAGGTTTGCAGCTGTTCCATAAGTTTTAAACTTCCTCATAATGCTCCCAAAGGTCCTTCAAGTGTGATGAAATAATCTCCTCTCTCAGCTTTTGTGGGAGCTCCTTTGTCTGTCTCATGATTGCAACTCACCTTGAATACCTTCATGGGTGGGGTTTATATATGCATCACAGCTGGAGCAAATGAAGGATCATTATAGAGTTCCCAAAGGCTTAATCATGTTTCAGCTCCACTTTAAGCCATAAAAACTGCCAGAAAGCTTTAAAAACAACAATATTATATAGGGGTTGAATAATTGTGACATGGCTATCTTAACAAAGTACACTGTACTCAAGAAGTCATCCAAAGCAGATTCTTGTTCTTTGAAAAAACTTTAATTGGGGGGTAATTATTTCTAATTGCAACTGTATGTAATGACATATAGCTTTATTATCTGAATTTGTGTTTGTATTAAAAAAGACTAGGATCTAAAACAAAGGACTCAAAATGAGTTCAAGACATCTGTGTTTTTGTCTCCCTGCTTTTACTCGTGACTATGCTTCACATTTTTGTTTGTTTGCATATCACCTTTACGATGTCATTTTTGAAAATGTGATATAAAAGTTCACAGCCCGGGAGATGTCATGGAGAAAAAAAATATGCGTACAACCTGCTAATTCGAGACTATGAATTATTAAATTGAGTATAATTTTTTTTTTTTCATGACACCTCCAGGGCTCCACAGCAGAGAGACGGTATAAAGTGCTACCTTCTTCTGTTCTTTTGTCTCCAGGTGTTTCTGGCAGAGTGCATCGGGCCCCTCCTCACCTACCTCCTCTTCTATTTTCGAGTCCCGTGCATTTACTCACACAGATATGCCTTCACCTCCAGTCCCCATCCCGTTGTCAAGTGAGTGGAAAAAAGTTAAAGTAAAGTTGTATGTTTTTGGAAAATATGCACGAAGATGAGAAGATTGATACCAAGAAGCGAGAAAGGGAATAAGCATACATCTCAAAATGTCAAACTATGCTTTAATCATTTATTATTACAGTGTTATAGTATTTATTAAAATCTATAAATTTCTTTTTTACTACCCTCTTATGCTTCACTACATATGGAATTACATCTACAGCGGAGTAAAAGTCAGTCGCTGTAAAATTAAATGAGAATCTAAAGACTAACTGCATTATCTCATGTCAGTGTGCCATCTACTCTGACATGAGATAATATAATTGTTGTTGAAAAAAATCTATATCTTATTCTGCTATGACAGGATCATTTGGACTGTGGCTTTCATTCATGTTGATCTGCTTATCGATCCTCACTCTCTCCCTCTGGTTTTGTCATTTTTATTGCATTACCTGAAGACACCTACAAATAGGGGGTTTAACTAATGTCATCTGTTTTTGTTTGTTTGCTTATGAATCTTTTACACGCCATAACAAGTCCTCAGTCATTTATGAAATTCGTCTTGATACCGTGTCGCAGCTCGTGGCATGTGTTTATATTATTATGGTTTGTTCTATTATTTACAGTGTAAAAGTTTTGTTGCTGCACTGACCCAATTTGGCACACGGGGATCATTTAAATTTAATCTTTTCTCGTCTGAATTTTTCAAAATGCAGCGAAAATAGTGTGATGAAGTTGCATAGTGTGACAGGAAGCCCTTCAGTCGACTGTACATATGCTTCTGACCTCACCCCCCTCTCTCTCTGCCTCTCAGACTAGCCTGTGCCTGTCATACCTTCCACTACATGAAGAGGCTGATAGAGACTATCTTTGTGCATCGTTTCTCCCACGGGACCATGCCTCTCAGGACAATAGTCAGGGTGAGGACTACCCTTGTAAAGAAGAGCTTGATAATATGCTCACCTCTTTTACGATATGTGGCCTCCAGACAATACATGTTATGTTTACATCCAGCGATGCATGCACGATGCGACGGAGAGTGGGGTTGAACTCATCTTGCAACATACTAGATACACGATATACATAATAAATAAAAGGCTATTTATGCAATTATGTGGAAAAGAAGAGAGAGGAAAAAAAAGAAAAAAAAGTGTATGTGTTTAACATGTTCGAAAAGGAGTGGGAAGAAGTAAAAACTTATTTAATCCCACCCCGAAATAAGTTTAAATAAGTTGTTGGTAACGTCCTTTATTTTGGAATAACAAAACAAATCTTCTGATTGATAAACGTCAAAATCATGGAAGGATGGTAACCGTGCAGAGACAGTCTCTCAGCAAACAGACACAGAGACAGGCAGACAAAAAAAACAAAAAACAGATACGGCAACAGAGAATAAGTTTGAAGAGAATTGCTGGAGCGTCTGGCATGATGCAAAGACAATCTGGCAAAGTGAGAGTGAAGTGGAGTGGCTTATATAGAGTCCTGATTGGAAACTGATAACAGCTGGGTGCACAGGTGAGATGAGGTGAGACTTGAATGTAGAATTATGGCAGACAGAATAGAGACCAGAACGTAGAACTAAAACAGACAGAACTTAGACATGACAGGACTGTGGCAGAAGAGAAACTAAGGCCGAACAGAAACTAAGACAGGACATAAGACATGACTGTGGCTGGCTGAACTGAGGCAGGCAGTGACACATGAGCTTAGCTTATCTTATCAATTGTTTGCTATCGTATCTAACAGGTTGAACGGTTGGAGTAAAAACTGGCTGAAAACAGACCACTTTGCTCCATTTTGTCTGTTTAACAGTAAGAGGGTGGCTTTCACTTTTTACATGGCTTCTGTTTCATGCACCATCATAACTTTTTAATGAATAATTTAATGATACAGATGATATGACAGTTCATGAACAACATTACTGGTTTACATGCACTGTATTAATGAGAGTCCTGCACTGGTTGTGGTCTACTGCTCTACCAGTCGGTGTATTGACTGTTTGCTTTGTATGGGATTTACGACCCACAAAAACCGGCTCATCCTCCCACTAGTGGGGGCGCTGCATGGGATAGAATACTGTGCACTCGTGGCCAGCAGTGCATAAAATAATAACACCTATTTTCATATGATACCACAAAGGGTGGAATTGCATTCGCCCCTTGAGCGATGGGTCTTGGTTGGCATATTTCTGTGACATTTGTTTTAAGGAACCCAGGAGCGAGACACAGACGTGGGTGAAGGGTAAAGGGGATTTGCTACACTAAAATCTCCGGATGCATACAAAAGACAGGTGGATGGAGGCTGGGCGGTAGGTGCTGAGGCAGGACGGCAGGAGACATGCAGGTGGAGCAGGTAGGGATGAGCACAGGCGAGAGATAGAACACTGATAGGCAAGAAAACACTGGAATCACTAGAAACACCGAAAACACAAAGCACTAGAAGACAGACAGGGACACACTGGAAAGCAGGGGACGATCTGGCAGCTTGCAGGAGAATGAGAGGGGTATTTAAGCTGCCAGTGATGAGGTGCTATTGGACACAGCTGTGATAATTGAGAGCCCCAGCACCTGAGACCACGCCCCCAGCCACTGAAGCAGCGCCTGAACAAAAACTAAACAACCCCAAACCCGGAGCACAAAACCAAAACCATTCAGTATTAATTAACCCTCATCATCTTCATAATTCATACATCTGTGATGTTTGCTTCGTCCCTCAGAATTGTGCCTATTACTGGGGTTTCTCAGCTTGGTTGGCCTACTATATCAACCATCCTCTTTATACACCTCCATGTAAGTCATCCCATGTACACACACAAACACATATACACACAAAATGTTGCTTTCCTCTATTTCCTGCAGCTTATCAACACCAGTATATCTCTCTTCACAGCATATGGAGAGCTACAAGTTAACTATGCATTAGTCATGTTTGTGGTATGTATACTGGTGTTCACTCAGGACCAACATGAATTCAGTGTATTTATGACAGTAAGGTGTGAGATGCTTATTTCTGCTCCAGATGTGCGAACTAGGCAACTTCTCCATTCACTTGACTCTTAATAATCTCAGAGAAGACGGTAAGTCGTTGAGCTTTATTCTGTTTGCTTCCACGTTCTTAAAGGACGAAATTAATAGATGATTTAGATTTAGGGTGAAATAATTTACTAAAACCATCTAAACTTAAATCATAACCAATAAAATGTAAATGCTATTTAAACATAATCTTTTTTTTTCCCCTTTTCTAGGAGGTAGAAGCAGAAAGTTTCCTGTGCCAAATAAGAACCCCTTCACATGGTTATTTTTCTTTGTATCCTGTCCAAATTACACATATGAGGTAATAGAAAGCATTGATAGTAATTCACTACTATCACCACGCTTGTGTATTTACTTTCTGTTTCCTTGCATATTTGAAACATACTGTAGGTTGGATCTTGGGTGAGCTTTTCCATCATGACCCAGTGTCTGCCAGGTGTGTACAGTACATTATGTTTTAGCATAAATCCACTTACTAGATAATAATAGTTGCACCGAAATGTGTCTGTTGCATGCATGTTGTAATATTTGCATGTTTTGTATTGCAGTGGCTTTGTACACATTATTGGGGTTCATTCAGATGACCACCTGGGCCAAAGGGAAGCACAGAGCCTACAGCAGGGAGTTCAAGGACTACCCCAGCCTCCGGATGGCCATCATCCCCCTCATCCTCTGATGGAGATCAAAACATGAACTATTATAGCATATGTGGGGTGTATATTCACATATTCACCACAAGTGTTTTTCACTAAACGAAAGTGTTTGCTGCTGCTGGGTGCAGAACTATGCAAGTTTCTTCTATCAGTGAATGAACAGAGAGGAGCTGGAAATGGAGCAATAATATTATGGCAATACACTGGAGCCTTTTAAAAATAGCTTGGAACATTTTAATTGTCTGTCCAACAACAGATTTTATTTTCTTCCTAGTAGTTTGAGTTAAGATTGTGATATGAAGTTAGTTATGAGATCAGATATATCTTCATTGCTGGCTTGCTTTATGCTTGGGTTAACCTTGGTTACAATTTTTTGGTATTTGAGTCCTTCAGGACTTGACAAAAAGTTGAAAGTGACATTGAGCATTTTAGCAATCCCTCCTAAAACCAGTGAGTAGTTCTCACTGCAAGCTGGCTCATTAGCCCACATGTTGTGTTACTTATTTCCAATGATGAATGCCTATAGCTCTGATAAAGTTTTCAGGTTAAGCAGAAGACATAAAACATACTCTAGCTCATAATAAAGTGCCTGCGGAAGCAAAATAACAGACTAAAAATGAAAATGCATCCTTTTGAGAATGCAACGTCACTTTTAAGATCTCAGCAGAAATGCTGATAAAGCATTTAATTATGCTCATATTAAGCTTCTGCACTATATGTATCTCAGATTGTTTTCATCAGAGAAATGGAAACTGTACTGTAGACATGTAACTTATGTGAAGAGGGCTTATCAGGTGGTGATAACTGTCGTGGTTCTCTAACCCTTGCTGTCGAATCTCAGGTTTTATTAAGCTCTTAAAAACTGTTTTCTATAAATGTGAATCGAGTAATCTAAAGCAATTCTAGTGGGAAAAAAAGGTCCACATCTTATGGATAATTCAACTTTATTTGACATGATGGTCCTTGACATCGTCTCAACTTCCTCTAATGACACCAAGTGCTGGTGGAACGCAGACAGTTTACCAAAGTCGACATGTGCATATCATAAAGCGCAAAGACTGGGACATTTTGTGGCATAAAAATATCACATGACATCAAAATGAGTTCCATAGCAGCAAGAGGATTTTTGTAAAAATGATTAGCTGTATTACACTAGCAGATTGTTTTAGCAGGTTGCCAAACATCTTGATAAAAATTGTGATGCTTCGATTAAAGCTGCATCAATAAAGTGCTAAGACTACGCTTCTCTGTGTGCTCATTTCACACATCTAAAGAAGGCAAAAAAAAAAAAATCTTGCTTGGCATCTGAAGCAAAAAAAACAAGAACCTATGCTTTCTTCATTGTTCACATCAATCTCATTACAACCAGATATTGAACTTTTTTTTTGGCATCGCATCAATCAAAGTCATGGTCCTCGGCGTAAATCTAAAGCTCCGTTTCATTTAGTTTGAAAGGCCTACAAGGTGAGCAGAACATGGAACATACAGCAGGCACAGAAATGCTCCACACTTTCCAAATTCAAAGCTAACTAACCCTGTTCACTGGAAGCAAAGTAGAGCATGTGCAGTATCGCCACATGTCGAATCATCAGTCAAACACGACACGTGTCATGCCCCATTTAAGCGGCTGCCTCCTTCACAGACTGCATTTCAAGGCCTAACTCCACACAATGGATCAACAGGGACTGCAACAAGGCTTCTTTTACTCAACCTGTTCAATCTCTTTGTTTTTACTATCCAAAACTGATGCACCAGTTGTCTCTACCAGGCTATGGGATGGACTTCATGATGACACTATGGAGAGTCATCTGTAGTCTCATTTGAAGAGGAGGTTCAAGTTCTGCCAACTACCTTTCAGTCCTCCGCAGCACACACACGTCCACAGGCCCCTGAAAGGGAAGCCAGTCTTCCACTCGAGCTCACTGAGCCGACTTCACTTCCTCGAAGATTTGATGGGTGTGGTGTCAATATATCGCTGCGCCCCAGCAGCTTTTGGATGCAGCACGATGGTGTCATCCTCTCTTGACTGCTGCTTGGCAAAATTCACGAAAACCTGCAGGGACACAGAAACATTAGGATCAACATACTGTTCAAACCAAAACGGCTGCTTTGACCTGGAAAAAAGTCACATGACAGTGACATGAGTGAACGAAAAATAATGTAGTAAGATTCGTTTGAACCATCGGGTGCATATGTGAAATGTGGGTAATCAAAAAGTAAATAAAATGAATGAAAAAGCAGAAGACATGAAATATAAAGAATGAAATATACAGCCATGCTAAAAGCTCTATGAAGCTATACTTAGATATGCTACAAGGCTGATCAGTCATCAGTTTTGGTCATAAACCACAGGATTGGACAATTTAAAGTTTTGACCTGACGATGGAGCTGATGAAAAGTGAGGGGATCTCCAAAGTGATTACAGCTCATTCTGTGGGGACTATGAATGTCTGTATCAAAATTTCATGGCCATCCATCCAATAGTCCTTGAGAAAATTTTAGTTTGGATCAAAAGGGGTTCAACCAATCAGCAGAACAACATTGCTATGAAAAAATTATTCACAAGTTGACTAATTTGGTTCTCAACCAATCCATCTGATTCTCCTGAAAGAAAAGCGAAAAGGAGCAAATGTACACCCCTGTTGAATTCCTATGCTCATGTACCTGATCAAGAGTGGTCTGTGACACGGAGTAGTCCTCTATGTTGAGCTTGTCTTTGTTAGCCAGCACCATTTGAAAGATCCTGGCCAGTGAGGAGGAGGAGATCTTGTACTGCAGAGTGTTGTAGTGTTTCTCTCTCTGGATGCAGCCGGGGAAGGTGCTCTCCATGAACGCCTCGGCAGGGTTCAGGTCCGGGGCACAGCCAGGCTTAGCCGCCCTGATCTTCATGGTCACCACGTAGCCATCGCCAAATCTGTGTTCATGTTGATGTCAGGTGAAGCAAAATGAAAAATCAGCAATTTTGTAGAATGCTATTTGGATTGTTGTATGATTTAGAGAAAATAAACTAAGATGACTAACTTGTATTTGAGATGCTGAATGGTTCCCAAACACTTAAATGATCCGTTGACCATAATTGCTAAACGGGTACACAGTGCCTCACATTCCTCCATACTGTAAAGACAGATGGCAAAATTAGAATTAAAATCTGTGCTCATGAATAATCATGCACATAGGCACCCAGCAGGTGGTTTACCTGTGTGAGGTGAGGACCACAGCCCGTCTGTCCTGAATAACACTCATGATGGAGTTCCACAGGAAGCGTCTGGACAGAGGGTCCATACCTGTCGTGGGCTCATCCTGGTGTGCAGTAATAGTAACAACACATTAACATACAAACAGAAACACTAGCCATGTTCATAACTGCATCCTAAACCTCTAATTCAACTGTCATGAGTGTTGGCCTCACCAGCAGCACCAGCGCAGGGCAGCCTATCATGGCAATGGCAGTGGAGAGTTTCCTCCTGTTCCCTCCGCTGTAGGTCCCAGCGCTTCGGCCCGCGTCCTCTGACAGGCCCAGCTTCTGGATGGCCCACTCTGCAACCTGAGCACAGGGAGGGTAAGTGCCTCATGTTGCAATTCAGTCAGACTTTAGTAAGGTAAAGATGAACACTTGATACGGGATCAAAATCTGACATGTGTGTAGACTGAAGTGACACTATGTAGTTTCCAAATACTTCAAACTGAACTTGATTCATTCTTTGAACAACAGTACTACATTATGACTAGTGGCGTCTTATTCTAATTGATTGCTGGTATTTTCTTCTCTGTCCAAACAAGTTTGCCTTTGGCCGATGAAGGACCAGGGTTCCCGAACATTTGTATGTAGTGATGTCTTCGAGTGTTCAGTATTTTGGCATTACTGGAATTACACTGCTGTTTTAATTGCCCACTACAATCCTGCTCTTTGTCCTCACTGCTTATAGGATTAAAGGATGCACTACTTTATTCTGCTTGCCATTAATTCATTCATCATCATTTTGCTATAACTTCCACAAGATGGAGAATGGGGGGGTTGATAAATTAGGCTTGGGGATTATGTTACTTTAGTGTCAAACATTATATACCCTATATAAGATACACTTATTATAATTATCATTTTACAGTGCTGTTCAAAATGATTCATTTCCTGGCAAAAGCTGCATCTCACCCTGCTGATCTCAGCCTCTGGAACTCCACGCAGGCGGGCGTAGAGGTGTAGATGTTCTCTGCCTGTCAGCAGCTCATCTATGGCATCAAACTGTGGGCAGTATCCCATGTTTTGGTGGACATCGAGGATGTTGGTCAAAATACTGAAGATTTAGGGGGAAACACATGAGGTAAGAGTGTTAATTACAAGCCTCAGAACTGATATCAAATTCCATATTTCTTACTTCCTGTCTGTAAAAACAATATATTACTAACCAGTGACCAGCGACTGAGGCCTCTCCTGAGGTGACGTCAATGTCTCCAGTCAACATCTTAAACGTAGTGGTCTTCCCAGCTCCGTTAACCCCCAGCAGACCAAAGCACTGCAGAGGATCATGGGATAAAACATGACAGATGAGCACTAGTGACCAGTATATTTTCTCTGTGGAGTAAACTGTATCACACAAACCTCTCCAGGCGATACCCCGACACAGATTCGGTCCACCGCAGGGATGATTGTTCCCGTGTACGTCTGGCAAGGCAAGATGAGAAGAAAATGAGGACAAAGATGGAGGAATATTTTTGGAGTTTGACACCTCTGTTGAACATCAATCTTAGAACTTTGTCCATTGTCCGTGACTGATCATAGATTGAAAAGAAAAATGTCTCACCTTGGACAGGTCTCGTATGCGTAAAATGTCATTCGTTTTTTCACTCTTATAGATTCTCTCTCTCTCCTCTGACACATCTACATCTTCATCCAAAATAGGAGCCTTTGGGCTATCTAATATCCTGCCAAGGAAAAAATGAACTACTCAGCAAACCTCCAGTCAATCGATGCACCAGTCACATCGTATTGTGTTAAAAAAAAAAAAAAAGTGTTACAGCATCCCTGCATTTTATTACACACATTGTAACTTTCAAAGAGCAATTACTAAAGTACATCTGGCAAATTTGTTTTCCTAATTCAAGCTCTATTACACTCACCAGTGATCCAGGAAGAAACGATACTGGAAGAGAATGTTAAGGATGAAATAGACGAATCCCTCGACAGTCATGCAGAATAGGTTCTTCCCGATAAAGTCCCAGCTGTAGGGGTCTGGACTGTAGTCCTCACCTGGGGACATACATAAATGTGACACAGCTGTCAATCACGCTTTCACGCTCTTTAAAAATAATGGGTGTTTTTGTTTGACGTAAGGAAGTTTATACTAGTTTATACTAGAGCAGTTAGTGCACATCAGATTTCTGATGCAGCTGATAACACAACATCACTCAGAGTGTTGAGATGGTGGCTGACAGCTGGACGCTCCAAGTATTTGCTTGCTGCGCTGAGAGGATTATGAGTATGTGTGTGTGTGTGTGTGTTTTGTATTACCAAAGCGAGCGAAGACATCAGTCACAGCCTGGTTCATGGCCATGTCTATGAGACCTCGGCCCAGGCAGTAATGAGGGAAGATGAGCAGCACGGTCTTTAACAGCTGGTTGACCTTGTACAGGGCCTAGACAGAAATCCAATGCGCACAAATTAGGGTGATACGGAAGATGCATGGAAAATGGAAATTACAAACAGAGACAAATCCTCTTGGTCTCACTGTGGTGCCTTCAAAAAGGTCCAGGATGAAGGTGATGGCGCTGCTGTTGATGCCGATGAAGAGGTTGATGCATGACAAAGAGACGTAGGCTGTGCTCGGGACACTGAATATAAAGGACATGGGGTACATCATGGGCGTCACGGACCAGCTAAAGGAGAAAGAGAGAAATCAAAAAAGTGTTAGTTAGCACAATAAATAACACAGTCTGATGCCAGATGCCAGTGATATACAATTAGGCAAACTAGTTACTGACTGCTTATCAACATTTAAAGGGATCATAGGCATCAGTATTTTGTACAAAAAAATTATATTTTATAGACCATCAAATATGCTAAATGTTAAGATCAGTAAATCATCCCCACTTTAGTTTGGAGACAGTATGATTACCATAAAAGTAATAGATTGGCAGCTTAAACTCATCTCTGCACTGCACCTTATATTGTGGATGTACAAAATGCAAAGTATAAAATGTGACAGCAGAAGTATATCAAGCCGCAGTATGACTGATGAAAATGTTTATGCTTAATGAGGATGTGAAGCAAAAATATTCTTATCATTACAGTAAAAACACAGGATGCAAATATATGTGGCTGTAAAATTATAGACTTTATAGAATATTGTCATTGTTGATGTTACTGTCACATGCACTCGGCTGACTGTGTCATTAGGAAGCAGGAGCTGTGGAGTAAACTTGACCCACAAGAGTGTGATGACAGTAGCTCACATTTAGGCTGGATGATGAATACACTCATGTGTCCAAGCAAAATAACAAAATCAAGACAGCCAGACAATCGATCATTGTGGAAACAGAAAGGAGAAGAAAAACCAGGTAATAAATCTTGCTTTATGTGGAATCAATTCAGGTATTAGGCTCTTTTTAATGGAGAGATGATTTGTTCTTGGTTTTGTCAATATTTCACAAAGATACACACCCTGCAAAGCTAACAGAGGAAAATCATGGAGCTCATAAGGTGGCATTCAATCGTGTTGGTTAACTACAGGACGTAAATGTGAAAATGCTGAATAATGGCACAAAATGCAAATCAATAACAAAAAACAGTCAAACTCCAGCAGGGCTATTTTTTAAAAAAAGACAAATGAAATCATTAGAGCCTTAAAAAAAACCTACCCATAAAGCATAAGTAGGGCAATGAGCGGTTGGAGGTTGGTTGGTGAGGTGTAGCACTTTTATCAAAAAAGATGAAGATTTCCACCACCATTGCTGCACTGATGAAGTAATTCACCTGGAGGAAGAACACAGTCACAGCAGATAATCTAGTTATTTCATGAGTAAATAGACATGCCTTACACGCCCTTGACTGTTATTGACATTTGCCAGGAAATGGTCATAAGGTAGCAGGGTCACCGTACCATGTCCCAGAGGAAGTTGGCCATCCAGTAGACCAGTGGACTGACACCGCTGACAAACTGCAGGTGTTTGGCCTGGGTGACCCTCTCCTGGATCAAATAGAGGACGAAGCTGGCCGGGACGAAGGACATGGCAAAGATGACGCAGATGGCCACCACTGCGTCCACTGAGGTGGTCAGACTGGGGACGGGACGGAGGAAAATTATCAGGGGGGAAATGTCGGTAGGAAGGTTTATTCTTACAGGGATAAGTTGCTTCACAGAAGGCAAAACTCCAGCTATGCACAAGTATCACACCCTGATTCTACGTCATATGAACTCCTTACTTTTCCTTTGCAAACAACTAGAAAAGGTCACTCACACAGTGATCTCAGACAGCTGCTCTTTGGTGAGGTTCAGAGGATGGTTGATGGCAGTGATCCCGTATTCATCCAGATTAGCTCCTTTGGGCAGGTTTGCACGGAGGATGGCATTGTTGGCCACGTTCATGAAAGAAACCATGGCATGCCAGCCCTTGTTGTTGTACCACACCTGCGGAAAGAGAGTGGACAATGTACTTGGAGTATTGCTGATTTATAATATTATACTATACAACAATAATGAAGGTCTCATCAAGGTGGTGAGGCTTTATTGGACTGACCTTGACGTTGTTTTGAGTCTCCATGTACCTGAGGAACGTCCCTATATCCTTCAGCGTTTGTTTGGAGTGTTTGCCCTGCGACCAAAAAATTCAAGGTACCAATTACAAAATAAATCACTCAAGAGCAAGATCATGAGCTCACAGGCAAAGGTAACAGTGCACACAAACATAAGCAAACATATAAGTTGAGTTTTAAAGCCATACCCCTGTAACATTGAGCAGTCGTCCCAGTTGTGCAGCTACATCCTGGATGGTCTTTGGCTGAATCGCTAAAACAGGAAGCTCTCCTCCCACTGATATACCTCCGTACCTGGACACCACAGAGAAAACCCTGCTGATACCTACAAAGCTATACTTTAATTTCAGCTACTGCAACCCAAAACTGCACTACATGATTATGACCACTAGAGGGAGAACTGCACCATTACACATAACACATCTGCCCATGTGACATGTTTCAGAATGCATAAAAGATAATCCTATTTGGACCTAAATGTAACCCAATAATGAAGCAGTTGGATAAAAGTTTGAACTTACCTTTGTTCATTCACCCAATATTTGCTCTTCAAGCTGGAAAGAAATTAACACTTAAACAGCAGAAATAGGCTCACAACTTTTTAATATCTTTGTCAACTAAAATGTACAGTTCTGTACTTTTATATTAACAGTACTGTACATTTTTTGTTACATTTACACATATTTTATTAATCTTTGGTGCTACTATAATATATTTCAACATTGTAATGAAAATGTCTACAGAGATACAAAGGTTTAAATCAACCAAGAGCAGAAAATCTTTTGTTAATTAATGCTATTATGTGCAGTAACTTAATCCATCCGATTCATATCAGCTTGCATACATAATTCAGTTTTTGCTTTTTAAGTAAGTAAGTCTTCCTTTTGGTTTGTGCAAAGGATGTTCTACCTGGTCCTGATGAGGCTGGGGTAGGTCTTCACCAGGTAGTCAGAGATGTTCCTGCCTGTTAGGTCCATGAGAACATCTCCAGTTGACTGGATCCTCTGATGCACAAAATAAATGGTCTACATTTTAAATGCATCAGCAGTGGTGGACTTCTTAAAGTATGCAATTACAGTGAATAGTGGAAGTGATACAGTAGTCAGTACATAATAATGCAAGGAATTTTGTTAGTAACCCATGCACCTACCTGTGGAGGCGGCAGGCCTCCAGCTCCCTCAGGACACACGGGGAGCATGGTGAGCTTCCTGGATGTGCTGCACTGACAGTCTGGAGACGGTCTGAGGGAGCTCCACTCCGGACCATCCAGCATGTCTATGAGGACAGGGTTCACCAGGGGCATCTCCCACTCCGTGGTGATGTTGTTACACGGGAAATCTCTACCAGTGGGAGGAAAAGATCCATGTAGTCAAACAATACAGCACAGAGGGAAGTGTGGTGGGAGAAACAATTATCTAAATCTGTGGAGGTGACTCACTCTAGTGGTTCATCCACCATGCAGCGAGTCCCAAAGCCAGGCTTGTCCAAGAGTACTTCACCGAAATATCTCATCTGAGCATCCATAGGACGCTCATTACTGCAAGTGACAAAATAATCAAATACATTTTGTTTCTCCAAAATCAGAAACATTCAGGCTATTTTAGCCAATTTTAACTAGAAGTGTTATACTGATCTCATTCAACTGGTAAGTCTTCTCATAACAGCTAGTGTCCATTATGCTCACCTGAAGAAGGTGTACTGTCTCCCATACATCCAGGGACTGAGAGTCAGACTTGGATACTCTCCGAAAGGTGGAACGATCAGTGTGAAGGTGAGTGCCAGGAAAACAAAACTGGCTGGCAGCACAATCTGCCATAGACAGAGACATAAATATGTAACACTCAAGAGAGGATCAAGGCCCTGGTACGACTTGGAAATTCAACTCTCATTCAGACATCCATATCATCTCAATTATAGCAAGGTTACCTGAGCAAAGAAGTCCTTGTAGGAGCGCGTCGCGTGATGCAACCTCTTGATCAGCAGAGCGAAGAACTGTTTGATGGTCAGACACAGGCCTCTGACCTGGTAGGATCCCCTGCCTGCACTGCCTTCTAGGATATCGCACGGGCCCTGGCCATTGGTGTGCAAAGCCCCATCAGTCTCTGGAATAAAGAGCTCGAGTCAGGTTGCACAGGCTGACTGACACATTCAGTGTAAATACTAGATTAAAGAGGCCAGCCAGCAAGCCAAGCATGTTCAGCCTTCTGTGAACGGTGATCAAAAAGCATTTACCAGCAGCGCTCTAGCAGCCTCAGGGATGTAATTCATCATCGTAACATGTTACTGGTGTGCCGGCGAAAGCTCTCAATTGAAGTATATATTTATGATGAATGCAGCAGTTGGTCTCATATCACCGATCAAAAGGCCCAAGTCGAAGCGCTCTGCATTACAGCGTTGTCAGGAAAAACACTTTGGCCATAATAGGCACCTATGTTTTCAGGTAACGTAGATTGATGAATGTTTGAAAGAATTGTTTGACATTTTGGGAAATATGCTCATTGGTTTTACCTAAAGTTAAATATAAATCCAAATATGAAGTAAATATGAAGTCACTGCCAATGGTCGAGCACAGCACAAAGACTGGAAAAAGGAGAAAACAGCTGACTCTCGGCCCAAAAATAACCAGAAAGGAAAAAAAACACCTGCTGCAGCAATAAATACCATTAGTTTTGTTACACATCTTGATAAATCTGTACAAAAACCAAAATGCAGAAACAACACATTTCTAGTTTAACAGGTGGTTCTGTCTTGTTTTTCGCCTGGAACAGTAACTTCCTGGAGTTTTGTTCTCACCCTGAGGTGAAATATAACGTGTTAATTAGTGAGCTTTAGAAGTGTTGGTAGACAGATTTTGTTCTCATTAGACTGAGCCAGGTTAGCTTTTATTCTGACAGGAAAGTAATCTTAGGCCGTTTCCAGTAAGCGAGGGCATTTCTCAAAATGTCAAACTATTCCTTTAATTTCTCAGTTGACCTTCACATATTCTGTTTATTCAAGATTGACCAGATTTCATCTTGCAACACGTGCAAGATTGACATGTTTTTCCCCACAACAGCGGAATTTGTCCAGAGCTGTGAGCTGAAAAGTAACGTCACCTTTTGCTGCTTCCATATCAACTGCCACTCTGTTGAATCCACAGAGACTAGTTCGAGAGATCTGTTGCAACGGTTTCTTGTCTGAGAGCGTTGGAGAATGGGATACAAAGTATATGGTTCACATGATGAGGGGGCAGTGGAAAACATAGGGCTACAAGACATACGACCACACACTCAACGCATACACAAAACAAATCAATGACGAGAAAAAGAAGTTAAAGGAAAGCGCTGAAAAAAAAACTGTGTTTTCTTTTTTACCTTGTATACATTTCCTGTTGGTTGCATTCCCATCAGCAGTGACCTTTAGGAAGATCTGCAAGGAAATAACTCATATTATTGCCAGGACCCAAGATTAACAGATGCTCTTGATTACAAAGCCATATGAAACAAAGCCTAATCACTGTGAAGGTGAAAGTCAGCCAGTGACTGTGTGACAGATTGCCTCTATAAAGCCTCTCCTTGCTCTCTTTGGTGCTCACTATAAAAATTTGCTGTTTAGCACTGAAAAACAAAATATCACTTGTGCCATTATAACGAAGGCTCTTTCTTATTCAGTCACTTTGATTTATTGTCTCATTTTTTCAAAGTCCCTGGACTACAATATAAATTTGTAAACATAAATTACTTTTTTGATGTTCCTAATAAATCACAAGTGCATGTGGGTGTTAAATTCGAGCAGTGCCATGATTACTACAGCTGCTACCATCACGTCCACGCACCTCCTCCAGCGATGTGTCGGACACACCGAAGCTGCTGAGGCCCATGTCCACCAGGGTCTCCTCCAGCTCCCTGAAGAGGCTGGCGTAGGCCCGTGGCTGGAAGTTACGGTTCGGCAGCAGGTAGGTCAGCTCCTGGCCGATGGCCTCGATGAGACGGGCCTGCGGCACATGATGATGAACCAGGGCCGTGATGCTCTCCATGTTACCTGGAGGTGAGTGGTAGAGGATGATTTTTACCTTATTCCAACTTCCATCACTGCTTTGTTACCTCTCTTATATAGAAGATGCACTAAAGAAGCAAAGATGCACAGCTAAAAAAGAAGTGGCATATTAAAAAAATGTACTGTGAGAGAAGTAAAGGTGTGCAATGCTGCAGATGCAATTCACCAATGGGTAAATGGGACAGAGACCATACAGTAGCACACCAAGTACAGTAAGTACAGGGTGTTTCTAGGTGTGTAAGTAGACTGACTGCAATCCATCACAAGTGCTACTTATCAACATGTCAAAGAGATTATCCTCCATTGTATTATTAATTGAGAAGCTGAATAGACTAAAAATAGGCTTAAGGAGAGTGAACTTGGTATAACATCTCTGGACTTAGACAGACAGTAATGGAACTGATGGTGACCTTACCATCCATCTGTCTGCCCGGGGTCTGGTTCTCCTCCTGGTTCATCTTAAACGTTGAACACTTGGAGCATTTGCAGGAGCAGTCCTCTGTGCAGTCACAGCTGGCCTGCAGGACATGTCATGAGAAAACAGAATATACTTTTTTAATATCTTTCATACATCGTTGCTCACCCTTAGTCTCACAAGGACTCATTTACATACAAATCACAGACGGACAACCATTGTATTAGTCGGATGTTAAATATCTTTAACTTAAAAAATGAGATGTTATCCCAGCTGTTTACTCTAACACGTGGATAAATACACTTCCATATGGACATAACTGTATGTTTATTTTCTGTGCTATTCACTTATTCATTATTAACCAGGGTTTAAAGTCAGAATTTCAGCATACTATAGTCGAAATGTAGTTTCACATACTGTTCAAGCCGGACAAGAAAAGCAACCAATCTGCACCATTTAGAGCCATTACCATTTGAAGTTCCCACCTTTGGATTGTCCTGTTTCATTCGTCGCACAAGGGTGAGGTAGAAGCCGGCACCGAAGCAGTTCTTGAGGAAGATGGGGGAACCGCAGCAGTAGAGGCGGCCCTGAGAGATGATAGCCACCCTGTCGCTCAGCAGGTCGGCCTCGTCCATGTGGTGGGTGGACATGATCACCGTGCGCCCTGCGACGTGAGACATGAGAGGGGATAAACAGAGACGTATGAGAGAAGGACAGATGTTTGTTGATCATGATTTTGGACAAACTCTCTCTCTTAGCTCAGTCAAAATCTAATAATACTGTCGTGCTGTGAAAGACTAAGGCAGGAAGAAACTCTCAATAAAAGTTTAATTCAGTATAAAAATTTCAGCACAGCTGGCCTGAATATGTTATCACTAGCTTAGTAGAATATGTGACAAATTCTAGTTAAACTGGAAGCATCATAAATAACAGCTTTTGTTCAGGAAGTTTTTTAGGTATCAGTTTTAGTGTCAGCCTTGCTGGAAATAGTGGCATCAATGATGCAATGTTTTTTGCAGGACCAAGGTTGAAGGATTTGTGGCCTGACCAGACAAACCTGTCAGGTTTGTTCATCATCTAATCTCAGAATGTCAGAGTGCATGACAAGCTACACTGGTACTTTGTTGTGTTATTGGCAAGGTTGAAGGATTGTATAAAAGAAGGTGTCAAGGAAAGCTGATAATGAAACTTCATTTGAAATATGATATTCATCACACTATGATCAAATGAATTACACTACCCTTAATGAAATATTTTCCTGCCAACAGACACTTTAGCAGATTACAAGTTTGGCTATTACAAATGCAACATTATGTAAAATAAATGAAATTAAAATACATACAGAAATAATGAATGACTAAACAAAATTCATAGTATGAACTGCTACTTATTTTTAAAAGATGGGTTTTTTGGACAGATTTGTCCACATAAGTGCTGACAACATATTTTAAGATACTCAAGTGGATGATGATTACAATTCATAATACAAGACAATAAAGGTGTTTTGTCAGGAACAAGTGATACCATTATTTGTCTGTTGTCATTTTTTTTCTTCTCTGCCTGAGGGGCTGATGCAAAAAAAAAGTACCACACTGCACAGTAGAGCTCTATAGCCCTTTCTAGCCAGCAGGTGTCAGTGTTACCTGCACGGTATTTGAGCAGCAGGTCCCAAATAGAGCGTCTGGAGTAAGGGTCCACGCCTGAAGTGGGCTCATCCAGGATCACTATCTTAGCCCCACCAACAAACGCCAAGGCGACCGATAACTTCCTCTGCATGCCCCCTGGAATTACAACATCATAGTACTGACGGTCTATATGTGTGTGTGTGTGTGTGTGTGTGTGTGTTTCTGATTTAGCTGCTTTCTGTGACACATTTCAACTTAAAGACCAGTTTATTGGGGACAAAGGAGTGTGTCCAATTGGGAAAACATTTTTGGATCAGTGGTTAGGGTCAGGTTAAGGTCAAGGTAAGTCTCCACGAAATTAATGCAAGTCAATGTTATGTCCGCCAAAGTGACCTAGATCAAGGTGTGTGTGTGTGTGTGTGTGTGTGTGTGTGCGTGCTTTGAATGGTCAGCATTAATACAAAGGTCTGTCTATCTATTTATGTATTTATTTATTTGTATCCACATGCACTTTGCTGCAGCTTTTTTTGGATGAAGAAGCATCCAGACAGACCTGAGAGGTTCTGGGTCAGTTCGTCTCTCTTGTGGGGAAGACCCAGATCCTGCAGCATGTTCTCCACCTCCTCTTCGGCCTCTGCTATTGGACGGCCTTTCAGCAGCGAGTAGAAGAGGATATGTTCGGCTACAGTCATACTGATAGAGAACAAGAGCGAGAGGGGGAAGCAATAATCCAGTTACAGCTGCAAGCACGTTTTTTGTTTGTTTTTATCAGACTGTATGGTTATTACTATTGTAACATTTAAAACACATAATTCAATTCACCATTCTGATAAAGACTTGAATCCTAAAGTCTAAGTGTATGGGGTTACTAAGTGTTGAGTGTTACATACTGCTGAAAAAGGATGTTGTGCTGAGGGCACATTCCCAGAGAGAGACGGATGGTGTCCATGTCTGTGCGGATGTCCTTGCCGTAGATGGTGGCCGTCCCTGAAGTGGGAGGGAACATGCCGGTCAATATGGACCTGAGGAAAAGAGACAGAGAGAGAGAAATAAGTGGAGCAACATGGTGTCCCCAAGCTACATGTTGACACAGCAAAAGTCAATTGCAGAGAATTTTTGACTCCATGTTAAGCACTCAGTGTACGGCTGTCGTGTGTGAATAGGCTTGCATGCACAGAACCTGTGCAACATACATGGTGGTGGTCTTTCCAGCCCCATTGTGGCCCAGAAAGGCAGTAATCTGGCTCTCATAAAAGCTGATGCTGAGACCATCCACGGCCGGTCTGCAGCTGCTGCCAAACACCTTGACCAGGTCCTGGATACAAACACCCTTCACCAGGTCAGCTGGCTCGGCTTCAAAGTATGGCTGACCTGCAAACAGCAAAGACAGCACATATACAGCATGTTACTAATTTGTCTGGAGTGAACAGTGTTTCTGGACTGTTTGAGCATTTAAAAAGCAAAATCAACCTTGGAGTCTTTCTAGTAAACAAAGCAAAAGAAAGACTGTTAATAAAAACTTGCAACCAAATTACAAAATGACAATCACACTAACATATCATCTCTTTTCAGAAAGTAACAAAAGTCTTGTTTTATTTTCCAAAAGTGCACAAAAGAGGCAAGACGCATTTGAGGTCAGGGGACTGGAATGCCATTCGGTGTAAAGAAAACAGCTTCCATCACTTATTAACTAAGCATGAAACTATGGAGCGAGCAGTATGTGTGTTCACATATGCCAGCAAGTGCAAACACACACAAGGACATTGAGTTCCCACACAATGAATTTGATCTGCAGAGAGAGAAAGCGAGAGCAAATAGAGACTGAATGGAGCTCAAGTGTTTACTTGGATAAATATTATATCAACATTATTAGCGAGACATGTCATTGATTGTGGGAGGAATTATGTTGTAATTCGTTCTACAGATATCAGAAAGAAGCAGACATTTTGATTATCAAATGGAGCTGTAATGTAAAATAATGAAATCATGATAGAACTGTGTCGTATCTATTTTGCCCTTGTGGTTGAATATATTGTGCATCTTTAAAAAAAAAAATGAAACAACAAGAACTAATAATTAACTATAATACCATCTTTCTCCTGGTTGTCCTCCGCCTCAGGCCGGCTCTCCTTCTTCAGCCTGTCACGCTGATCTTGATGCTCACACGAGGCCGTCTCAGTCTTGGGTCTCTCCTGGTCTTTCTCCTGATCTGGGTTTTCCTCCTCATCTTTTTTCTGCTGCTCTTTGTTTGCCAGGTTATCAAAGCCTCTTTTATCCATCTCCAGTTTGTTGTCGCCTTTGGAGAAAAAAAGAAAAGGATTTTAAAACCGAGGGCTGAGATCAGTAGATTATGTCACTGGATGACAAACTCTTTGTAGTCTAGGTCATCTTTATTTTAAAGAATAGTTAGACTTAACAGATTTAACATAAATATATTCTTATGGTTAAAATGGTAAGTAAGCTTACCTGAAGCTGGAGCCACACTGTTGAGCCAATAACAGGGAAGGAAGGGGAAGTAAAATGGTCGACTTATTCCATACTGTCCTGTGATGGGAAACAAATAAATAAATGTGTATTTTTTTATATGCTAAATATATAGACATATCTAAATAAATAAATAAAAATGTTTTTACATCAAACATTGTAACTAAACCCTGGATTTCTCTCTAATATACTGACCAGGGAAGACGTTGTCCAGGTACCAGGCCAGCACAGCGTACAGTACGGTGTCCAGGCCCATCATGCAGATGGAGGTGAGAAAGGAGAACTCGTCCCCCTCCAGAGGGCTCGTCTGGATGTTGTCCCACTGCAGACCCAGGCCCTGCTCTTCGTACCGAGACAGGTACTCAGTCCCAAAGCCGAAAGCCACTTGGGACAAAAGACTCTGAGGGAAAAGGCAATCTTGATTTGACTTTTAAGGCCCATCTTTCATCTATAGTCTAAACCTAATTTACATGTTTTCACTATATATTTGCAACACAGTTAAGGAACAACGACTATTGTGTTTTCGATGGAAGCATGCTCCCTTGTTAGAGAGATGTGACACCCACCGCCAGGATCTTCATGTCCTTGGTGATGCGTTCCTGCCAGGCGAAGCAGAAGATGTGCGGCAGGTAAAGGGTGAAGTAAACAATGCCGCAGCAGGCCGCCGCCAGGTTGGCCTGGTTGAAGAAGACGCTGAGGAGGAAGCATTGCATGATGGTGGCCATAGTGAAGGTGAGCAAGAAGAGGAAGAGGATGACGGGGTTGCTGTAGTTCAGTACCCTTCCTCCCTACAGGCCAGAGACAGGGAGAAACACACAGGGCGATGTTTTCAATTGCAATGCACTGAGTCTTTATAGGAATACCAAAATAGATATTGAGGATGGAGGAGTTGCCTCTATATAAATGTTGGAGGGGTTTTTTAGATTATTCGGCAGGTGAGGTGAAAGAGACATCAGCATTAGTTATATGCTTGAATTTAGTGAAATATTTAAGTCAAGGATGTGTTTTTACAATCAAATCAGAAAATATAGTGTCTACATGTCTTTTATGTTATCACTTGAATCAAATAAATGTTTCCCATAGCCTATTTGAAATATCGAAATCTTGGAATGTTAAACAGACATTACTATTTTGTTGCACTTTTGTGAAATAGGGACTAATAAATACCAGATTAGTGGCATTCCAGAGAGACATATTTGGGTTATCTTGGTATAAAACATTGCTTTACATAAATCATCCACTAGAGGTCACAACAGACCATATTGCTATAACATGTCAGTTGAGCCACTGACTGACTAGATATGACTTGATAATTGTTCCAAGGTACAACAGTTAATCATTGACCAGCCCATTCCTGCCAAGTGGTTGACATAATTCCCATGATGTCATGGCATTCACAGTTCCTTCATCAATGATTTATAAGTATGCAATCCGTGAGCTGCTATTATTAATTAATGGTTTCAAGGTAAAATACATGGTAATGATTCACAGTAAAACTGGGTGATAGCTTTACATTTACATACGTTAACATGATCAGAGCCACACTGAATTAATCATTAAAATGACTCATTAGATTCACAGGTGGATTTGATGTTTCTGGCAAAAGGATTGTTGCATGAAATTTGATAGTAAAAATGGCAGCTAAAAATGAAAAGCCAAAATTAAATTAAAAGGCATTTGGGGTTGGCCTCTGATTATATCACTGGCCTACTAACCCCTTATGAGCCCGAATACAACCTGCAATCCTCTGGCAGAGGTCAAGGCAAAAACCAGAGGAGACCGAGCCTTTTGAGTCAGGGCCGAACGACTCTGGAACAACCTGCCAGAGGAGATCAGGCTGGCTCTGTCTCTTCTTTTAAATCTTTCTTGAAAACTTAGTCTTTTGGAACTACTCTCTCTTGAATTGGTTATTCTTCCATTTTTACTTACTGTGTTTTAGTAATTCATACTTTGCTTGTCATTACAACTGAATCAATTGTACTTTGATTTATTATCTATCCAGTAACTTCTCTTGTTTTCATGTCTTTGTAAAGCACTTTGTAACTTGTTTTTGAAAAGTGCTTCATAAATAAAGTTATCATGATGATTATTACATGCATAGTGTAAACTTTAAAGTGTTCCACCCCCTGTGACTATGAGGTCAGACTGTCGTCTTCTGCCCAATTAGATGGCACAGAAATGAGGATCTTATGAGTAAATCCTTCCTCACCATGATGATGGCGGTGAGGAGAGCGGTGCTGGTGCCCATCATGAGGAAGCTGTCGATAAACCAGGTGGACCAGATGACTCCGTTAGTGACCCCCGAGGCCTTCAGGGTCTCCTTCAGGCGCAGTTCCTTCTCCAGGACAATGCTTTTGACTATCATGGACACAGAGTAGACCCAGGCCAGCACCATGAAGATGGGGAAACAGCGGTTCAATGTCAGCATGAAGCTGAACAGAGAAAGGGGAAGGAGAAATAAGATGGATGAGAAGGACACAGTTATTGAAGAGTCTGTCAGGTTCACTAACTAAAAAAAATAAGTAGTGTGATGCTAAATCATGACTTCACCCTGAAAATCAAAAGCTAAAAATAAATACTGCCATGGATGTTAACTGTGATTTGTTTAGAGTAACTAAATTATCATTCCACTCACAGATCATCCACATAACAAGGATAGGGCATCTGCTGAAGGTAAACACCCAGCGGCCACTCCTTTCCTGTCTGAGTCTTGATGATCCCGTGCTCTATTATGTCCTGGAGGTACACAAAGCCGCCCCAAACATAGCGGAGGTCATCCATAGGATCGGCCCTGGGGCCTGGGTCCCAGTACCTGAGCAATACACACATATTTAATCTCTAAGTTTATCATCATTATACTAAACCCATCATTTCCTCACAACCTTGATTCTCACCTGTCCTTGACTTTATTGGTGCGCTCCACTGCATCAATATCCATACGGATCTTGAACTTAACATGAGGTGGGACACTGGTGGTCCAAGGGTACATATTTACAAAGACAAGGCCCGCCCAGAACTTGCTGTCCTCCAGCAGGTCTAAGGCCTGATGGGTGACGGTGTCCTCGTCAGGCAGAGCCACAAACTTATCCAGGATCACACACTGAGAACGAGAGAGAGAGACAGCCATATAAATGGACAGGTGTTAAACCAGGGCACCAGGGAAAACATTAATCAGAAAAAATGCCCAGAGTGGTCAATTAGAATTTCTTTTTTCAGTTATTTAGTTTAAAAATTTGTTAAACCATAGTATATTTTTAAATGCTTAGTTAAAGCCATGCATGTTGCTTGTGTGAGACTGAGACAGTGCTAAAATACAAACGTTAAGGAGTATAACATTTGCCATAAACAGCTGAGGCTGATGGGAATGTCATTTTTTTGTAGGTATTTAGACAAAAAACAAATTATTGGATACATTTAAATTTTGACCTAATGATGGCACAAAAAAGGAAAGTCAGAGGATCACAAAAGTGGCTACAGTCCATCCTGAGGGGAACATAAATAAACATTTCAATAAAAAGACACAAAAAGTTAACATGGGGTCACTACCATAGACTGTATATCAGTTGCTACAGGAAAAGTTGGGGTATTGCCTAAGTCATTATGAATTCATCCTCTGGGAACCATGAATGTCTGTGCAAATGTTCACGGCAATCCATCCAATAGTTGTTTGACAAACACAAGTGGTGGACCGACGGTGACATTGCCATCCCTCACTGCCAACATGGCTAAGAAGGTGAAAAGATCTGAATTGCCAGTATTGGCTTGAGCGACAATGATCCACACTCTACACCCACTTTTGCAGCGACACCTCAGCCTTGGTTGTCTCTGCCCTGCAAAGCGTGTCTGATATAGCCATTCACTGTAGGCTAATGCAAATAGGGAGGGCCCTGAGCCAAAAAGCAACACTCCAAAACAACAATTTACATCAGAGATCCAATGCACAGATACCCCCCAAACCCAAAACACACATGCACACAATTTGCAGTGCAAACACAGACATGCATCCAAAACACACACATATACTGTATGCATTTACTGACACAATGTACACTAAACATGCCCAACAAATGATCCGACTCTCAAAGATCGTCCCTTCATTTACATTCACCTACAAACAGCAGCCCCACTGTGTGGTTTGATACGCATGCATGCCACCAACGTGCAGCCAACCAGCCATCAAGCCCACGGTCATTGTAGTGGCCTTATAAAGGATGGTGGATGGAGTGACAGCTGTATCTAATCGGCCTCAATCGTTCCCACTCTCCCTGTCACACTCAAGTGCTGTAAGCTTCAACTTGGACAAAAACAAAGAGCACCAACCATCCACCCGGCCATGCCCCCAGGTGCCCCCCGTGTCACCCCCCAGCGCGATAGGCCTCTCATCCTGATTAGCCTCCGCAGGGAAAAGGCGTGATTTTAACTTTGTTTCAAATGCTCTGGTCCACTAAATGTGGAGGGCCCTCACAAGAGAAGGTTTGTGATGTTTTGTTTTTTTTAACCCTCCACTCCATCAGCGGCAGACAAAAGAGGCTCGACAGCTAGTTTGTTGCTCTGGCTCTCGCCCACCTGGGTGGATTGCCATGGACGGGAGGGGGACAAATTGCAGAGCCCAAAGACAGTTTATCTAAATGCTCGCATCACATCAAGAATGGCATTGAGCACACGGTGGTTAGGCAACCGGGGTATTGAAATCAACAAGTGTCAAGACCTGTGCTTAATTGGATTACTTCATGAATGGGCCTGTCCTAGAACTTGACCTCTCAGGTGAAAACAGTCCACATTCTTTCTGTCAGAGCCCAAATGGGGGAAAGGTAAAAAACAATCCTGACACCCTATTTTCATCTGGAAATGTGGAGCCCCCTTTTAAAAAGTCAATATAATTCTGCACGCTGATGCGCATTTCTCAAAATCCAGTCAGTGGTATTTGAAAATTTCACTCACATCACCATATTGGTTGAGCATCCGAATGACCCGGTCAGTCAGGTTGAAGACATCTCGCCAGTCGAAATCAGGCATGTCGGGTGGACGGTCCTCCGGTGGGCCATTGTGCAGGAAATTGAGGATGTGCTTGGAGGAGAACGGTGCCTCAGCTAGAGTCCTGTCGATGAAATCCATCACCGACGGATTGCGGATGGTGTCCTGAAACAAAGGGAAACAAGCTTTATTCACGCTGTTCTTTCCATTAAGAGCAAGACCTTTTCTTCTAAGGAAGATGTTGCTAAGACACTTGTAGGAACAAAATACACGTTTCACAGCGTGTGAACCCAGAGGAAAAAGGAAAGACAAAGATGTATGTGCAGCCAAAATCAACTTAATCAAAGCATGACAAAGTTATTAGATTTGACTTTTACAGAAAGAAGAAACCGATGGCAAATGTAACATAATGAGGAAGATTAGAACAGAGGTCAGAAAAGAAGGACAAAAAATTAAACATATGATGTTTATAGTGAGGCAGAAAAGAGAAAATAAGGGGGGAAGAGAGGGGGATGGATGGAAAGAGGAAAGAGATGGCATATTTTGGTAAGATAAAGTTCTATACTCAAACAGGAAACTTTGTGAACTCCTGAGGCCTCAGCAAAAAAAAAAAAAAAAAAAAGCACGAGCGTCCTCGTTGAGATCAGGATACATTAACAACAACATCATTAATCACCTCATTCAAAGGGACAATTGTTTGGCTTTGCTGAAAGGCAACACGAAGGTAGACGCTGATCATATCTGCTGTATTCGGCACAGTCAGGCTGGTATGTAGGTGTAACTTTAAACCACATGAAGTTAAGTCAGCTGTTAGTTTAAAGTTAGTAAAATGCTTGAATGAAGTCTTTTGTTTATTGATTCTTCTAATATTTGCTTGCACGTTAAAGAAACATGATTTCATAAACCTACTTCAACGTGTCCTCATTGCTTATGATGTACTCTTTAGACCTAACTGTTCCGTCACACTATATTGTCATCCTACCCGGATCATCTTGACTTGAACTCCGTCTTGGAAAAAAGCCCAGATCTGAGGTGCCACTTCTTCCCAGGCCTTCCCCATCGTCCTCAGCCTCTCCAGCTCCTCAAATGTCGTGTTCGCCTGCAGGAGACATGGAAATGTGTGTGTGCGTGTGTTTGTGTGTGAAGGACAGGAAGTTATTATCAAAAAATAAGCATGCATGCACAACTATTCTCACAAACACTTATGTCTGGGTGCACAACATTAAGAAGTATAGAAGCATATGCAAATACTTTAGCACACATGTATAGAAGAAATTAACATGGGTAAACTTGCAAATGCACACACGCATACACGTGCACATGTGTACACAACATTGAGAAACTCAAACACATGCATTGTCACAGTTCTCCTAATCTCCCGCTACATACCATTCCCACATTAACCTCTCTGTGAAAACAGGCCTCGCAAAGACAACACACACATTCTCACACACAAAGAATTCCCGCGAGCCCGTTCAGATAACCAGCAACTGTGCAACAAACGTGCTCTGTGCCAAATCGTCAAATATTTACTGCACGCTTATCGTTGAGACCCTGGATGTGTGTGGGTACAGTGCTTTGTGTGGCAAATACCAAAGGCTGGCTATTTCAGTATTCAGTCATGTGCAGTGGGGGATGAAAGCGCTCAAGAGTACACCCAATTAAACGCCTTCCTCTTGTGTGTGTCTGATTTTGGGTGACAATGGGGACAATGGGGCCCGGCTGACAATGGAGGCCGTTGGTGACAACTGGCCGAATGCATTCAGCCTGCCCAGTGAATCCCAGTCAGGTTCCCACAAGTGAGCGCTTCCTCATTCCCCGAGGCAGTTTAAAACAGCAGGCGAAAGCAGGAGGAGGACCGGGGGATTCCTTGAGGTGAGGGGGCAGTCGAGGGATCTTGTAGCTGGCCGAGATGTGGGGTGTTTTGTGCTTGACTTAGCATATACCTACATATCCTGCAACAAAGTTTATTTCCACAAGTATTATCTACCGAACTTAGTGAAACATTTGTGGCGCCCTGACACAAACGACTCAGATGCATCTTTGCCTTTATGCAAGGAGGAAACAAACCTATCAAGTGGCCTACTAAAAAATTAGACACCATCACAAATGTGGTTTCAAGTTTGATTTCTGACTTCAGAACTAATTATTTTTAACTAGTTTGGAATCTTGGTTCCAGGAGGGACAGCATTTATGGCGATCACATTAGTGCTGGTGGATTCTTTTGTCGGCTTCGTGTGGACATCGTGTCAGTTTGTCTCCATATAGTCTATCTACTCTGGTTACACCTTGATAATGTATTCTGCATATTATCAGCCCTTTATTACACTAGTCTCATTCATACATGCTGGACACGCAGTCGGCCCTGCACTCCATGTTCCCCACCCACATGCCCATAGAGAGCTACACCTGGTAGAGATCTGCACTCTTCTAGTTTTAAATCTGAAAATGTTCAATGTATCATATTTACATATGAAGAAATATCAAGCAAATTTGAATGACATGGCCATTGTGGACTTAAAGCTGACTTCAAGTAAAAGAGCAGTGATGGCAAGATCCAGATAAGACCTGTGTAATTCCTCATTACACAAGAGCAGTCACATAAAACAGGACAACATATGTTTGAATGCAGGGTGCTTCCCTTGGAGTTTCTTATAAAATAAACTGATGCGTGACAGAGTTAAGAGGAAGAAAACAAAAAGCCTCCAGAGGCCATGTTTTTGGTCTTGTAAAGTAATGGATTACCCTTTTAGCCATTACTCTCTTAGTGCAATTTAGATCCCAATCTCAGGGAAGAGGAAAGCAAAGAGGGCATTAAAGGTCGGGAAAGAGGAAACACAAGTGTGTGTGTGTGTGTCTCTTTGTGTGCGATCACACGTCTTTAAGGGCAGACCCTCACTGCTTACATAACACTGAAAAAGCCATGGCGCCAGTAGACTGTGTGGCAGTCACCACAGCCGATCGGCTTGTGTTCTTCCATTGCAGCCAAGCCATCCATGACTGCTGCCCCCCTGAAGGGCTTTGACCAACACGTATCTACATCTAGATACAAAGGGCTGGACATGACATGAAGAAAGTTGATCCCCTTTTGAGGGGAAATGCATTGTTCAGTGGAGTAGGCCTGCTTGCTCCAAAGAAAATCATAGAAATGGATGTCGTGGAGTAACAGAAAGTATTGAAAGGTGGTATTCTGGGAAATCTTTTTTATTTTTTAGAAATTTTTTATTATCTCTCCATTGTGTTTATGTAGATGCCACCTTCATTTTTGTTTGTTCAATCCAGTTCTCCCACTATCCCACTAACACTCTTGTGTCTTAAACCATGGTATTACTCCAGTGTCGCCAGTGATGCTTACATTTCGTATGATCTGCCTGACGGCCGGTGAGTCCGGGGCGTAGAGGATCTGTCCCATCAGCATGGGCTTGACCGAGTTCCACACGATCCTGGTGGCGGGGTTGGACTCCAGTTCTTTCATCAGATCATTGCAGAAAGGAGCTGCAGAGAACAGGTATGTGTTATATGCAATATGAAACTCTCTATTGAAAAAAGATGGCAAATGGATAAATTGTTTCTGAGCATATCTAAATACTGTTTGTTTATATCAACTTTCCTTCACTTGTATGTTTTGAGATATCTTGCAAACTAAAAAATGTGTAAGAAAAGTGACACAAACCTTCTAAGATCCACTGATGTTTAACACAAATTAGAGCAAGGTTATTCCAAAAAATGTATCGAGACATTGTCCCAGTCTCAAGAACAAGGCCTGTGTTTTTAAAGTAAAATCAAAGGCTTGAGACTGGAAAGATGCCGACTCTACTATCTGTCATAGCACTATACTAAATATGTTGGTCCACTCACTGGTGCTGTTGTCGTACGTGTAGTGGCCCTGCGCCCCGCCGCTGCCGATGCCCAGGAAGGCTTTGTAGTTATTGTCCTCGTACCAGTTAAAGGAGGTGACTCTGGAGAAAGCGCCCTCGGTGTAGCCACACACCAGGCTGGAGGCAGCGGCCATCACCTGCCTGAAGGACAGATTGTTCTGGAAGAGAGGAGTCACGACCTGGAGGAGCTCCCTGGAGCTCTTCCTCTGCTGCAACTGTGGAGAGATAAAAAAAGGAAAACAGAGCTTCGGTAAGAACAGAGACATGTGAGGTTTTATATAATATATAAAGTTCTGCAATGTTAAAGATATTGTATGTTAAGTATTAAAAGTCTTTTTCATTTTTTTTTCATAGACACTGTTAGGTGACTGACAGCTGGAGCACCAAGGCTTGGATGAGCATGACTCTCAGTACAGAAAATAAGCACCTGCATGGAAAAATCAGGTACTTTGATAAAAAGTCAAAAGTACAAAACTTTTGACATTCATTAACTATAGTACAATGTTTTGTTTCTGGCTGCAGTCGCTGATTGCAACAATTCAATGTTGTGTAATAGGCTCTGATTACAATTATGACTCTGGCTGATCACTGAACAAACATATATTAGAAGGAACTGTATGTACAGAAATGTGCAAGTGTGCAAAGTGCTATGCCTTTTTTTTTTTTTTTTTTACAATATTTATTTAACCTTGAAAAATACAACACACACCTAAACCCAGAGACTGGCTACCTATGCGTTGTCGTCGTCCAGTGAAAATCTATCTCCAAATTTCTGCATTCTGAATTTTTCAGATAAATTGAACGATGGAGTGTTCATTGAAAAAAATCTTAAGCTAAATTCTATTATCTGGATAATGCATTTCCACAAAGTTTTTTGGTAAGGCCATTTTAAGCTTTTTCAATTTTCCAAAGAATCCTGGGAAGCTTTTTGGAATCTTCCACATTCAGAAGGCGAGGAATGACTCATCCTGTCGTCTGCCTTGTCGTTGAGACAAAGACAAATGTCTTGCCAACAGGATGTCAGACCGTCAGCTACATTAAATGTCCCATGGAAACATCCACAACAAACAGATCAGTATTTCCACACACTCACGTATGCTGAAGTTTAAAACACAGGTACGCCACAAATTACATGGATACAGTTGCACAAATGCAAAGCCTATCTCTGGACACACGTAACATAGAGTAAGTCATTGTTGACATAGACATTGCATTAAATTCATCTAGTGAGTCAAGCGAATACAGACTTAGGCAAGCGATGAGACACTGCACCAAAGTTAAAATACGATTACGCTGATGGAGGTTATTCAATGAAAGATTGTAGATGGATTTAATGTCAGTGAGAGAAAGACAAACACAAACACAGAGAGATCATTTAATCAGCACTGGTGTTTAACATTTTCCGTGTTTGGAGGTTTCACCTGTTCTGGCAGCCTCAGTGTTGTTTCCACTGGGATGGTCCCATAATGATGATGTATCTGTTTTTGAGGCTAAAGAGGCCTGCTCTGGATTTAGCCTTCCTCATACGCACTGGATGATATCCCCCCCACCGTCTGTGTTTGCGTAAAAACTCAGGCAAGAGGAAGCAACTGTTTCCTGACGGCTAAAAATAGCGGGCGGTGAACTTTTGAATGGAGCTGGACGAGGGGCTGATCGGGCCGTGACTTACCTCTCGCAGTTTGTCCGAGGTGGCAGATATGACCCGTACCCAGAGGCGAATGTCGATGCCTTGTGAGTGATTGTCCAGGACGAGAGGAAGCTGGAGAGAAACACAAATACATCATTTTGATGAATACTGCAGTGTATTTTTTACTTTTACTTGGTGCAAACATTTAATCTCCAAACTGTCAATGTGCAGTATTCTGCTTCTTATGATTTAACACCACATTTCTCATAAACCCAATTTCTTCCTGAGACAGAGTATGTTACTAATGTTCCCCCTCCATGGCATCAATTTGTGTGTGTTAAAGAGCAAAAGGGATAAGAGCTGATATCAGTCCTTTATAACAGCAGCATGCAGGTGGCAGGTAGAATGAAACCAAGTTAAAAGTATTCAGATAGAATGTACTCAAAATTAAGTTCCAGCTTTTTATTTTTGCTGGACAAAATTTTAAAAATCTTTTTTGTGTCATAAAGCAACTGAAACTAATTTCTGGCCAGTTTCAACCTGTCCAATATCCATGTAGTTTAGAGATCTAATCAAGTGACAGTCTTGTTTCTTTTGTGTCAAATGTCATTCAAATATCTCAAGATTGTCAAAACAGATTTATAATAAAGATATTTTATGAATATAGGGGGAATTATGTGATGCATGTTTTGTGAGAAAAACCTGAACATTGCCATCATCATTCACATTTTCTATGTTTCCATTGCGCTGTATCTGCTGGGCACTACTTTCTCTTGGGGATTTGTTGATTTACCCAGAGATCCTCCACTCAGCTCACAACACAATAGGCTAAAAGGTCCAGGAAACAGCATGAGGCCAAGACACAGAACCGGCAGAGGAGACATCCTTCCCTATTACATACATAGATTCAGCCTATCAGAGAGCAGCGAGCACTGATAGGTTTTCCATATTGGAAAAAAAGCCCAAACATCAACATTATCAGATAAAACCAACAATGCTTCAACGCTGGCATGTCGTACAAAGCAATTCTTCTTTGTGGGATATCTTTTCCGGACTCTGACTAACTTCATTCGGACGAGCACGTAATTTAAAAGACCATCTCGTCCATTCATATCTTTCCAAACCTCCATCATCCATTTGAATATCGTCTCACTCAACCAGTTTTCATTGGTGTGGTGACTGTGCTCATTGCTCTAACTTCACAGAGGCATTTCTACAGAGAAGAAATTCAAAATCCAGTCATCCATAAACCACGGTAACACTCACATTATCTATATGCTGAAATGTCCCTGTGGTCTGGTGTATATCAGCCAGACTAAACAAGCTCTAACATTGAGAACCACAGAACAGAAGAGTACTGTTCACATCAGGAATCTTGATTATTCAACAGCAAGTCATTATGTGAATGCAAATCATGGATTGGCCTCTACCCTGTAATTCTGGGGTATTGAAATATTTCCTCATCCCCCAGAGAAGGGAGCATTGTAAACAAATTATTTGCAGAGAAATGCAGAGAAAGTTACTGGATATGTGAACACTAAAAACTGAATTGAACCATATGGGTCAAATGAGGAAATGAATTTATCCTGTTTTCCATCAATATATGATTGTTCTATGATGTTTCCTAAAAGGCTGGATAGTTTCTAGAATATCTTTATATCTATATTTATCTATGCTGTGACAATATGGCGTTGGTTAGATCCTAAGCAAGGACTGCCCAAAACTCCAAAACCCCAACAGTCTGTAAAATGTCTGAAAAGGAGGCAAGTGGGAGAAAAATATGGGCGGGAGAAAAATGAATGACATCTCACCGATACTTATTCACCCAGAACCCACCCTTCCTATGTCAATCAGCTGGGTGCACGCATTTTAAACTTCGACAACGCCACTGCCCTTTCTCAAATGAAGACCTGTTTTATTTTGAAATGTTACTTCCTGCACCTTATCAAAAGCTCTGACCATGTCCTCCAGATCCCATCTTTCCAGAGACATCCTTATTCTTTGGCATTTCTTCTAATCTCAATGTGTTTACGTAAGACTTTCAAAGGTCAACTAGGAATATTCTAAGCCATGTCAGCAGTTGTGGTGATGATGGACAGATCCACTTCAACTGAATAAAGACATTTAGACTGAACACCCGCAAGAAATGATTGAAAAATGCATTTTAGCTTTCTCCTGCAAGAGCACCATCAGAGACCGACAGAAAAAAGTAAGCCCACTTGGCCCGGTCCCATGCGATTGTGCCTGGACGAGGAGGAGGCGAGAGGGCAGCCATTGTTGCCGTCTCAATGCGGCTCATGTTTACTCTCAGCGCCCTGTGATTACTAAAGAGAGGAGTGTCTCTTCACTAAGCTAATTACAGACAAGTCAACTCAGCTAATGCTCAAGGCTGTTTCACAAGTTGTCTGCATCGGCCGTGCTGCACTTATCCGAAGCACACTGGCAGAGCCGCAGCACACTCATAATTAAGTCAGATAAATAAGGCCCTGCTTAAATGTAATAAGGTCTTTCAAGCTATTTCTTCATCTAAGTGATGTTCGTTCATATTTGGAGGTGATGTTGTTAAGGTGGTGGTTTGAGATTTTGTCTTGAGGGTTTTTTTTGCAGTATTTAGAAAGTATTAAATTACTCAGACAGTAAATCCAAGGTAATTTTGCACAAAACTGCTATTTCCAGTCAAACAAGCAGGAGTTATTAATAGATGTTTTTTCAGCTATAGTTTATACATATTGATCACTAGTGTATTGTGTGTGGTGTGTATTTATATAATTGTTACATTATTATAACGGCTTTTCATGTTAAAGCAGGGTGATATTGTATTTCCATCCTTTTTGAGAATTGAAATAGTGTCACAGGAAACATATCTTTCATGTTTATCCATAACATCCATGTTTGCGTTCTTGTACCGCACAGTTCTTTAACATGCCTGGAGAATGATGCAGTAGTATTAGTTGTACAATTTGGACTTTGTTTACTTTAGACAAGAAGCCAACTTGCATTTCCCCTGAGAAATATTCATCCCACCCTGTGAGTCAGAGCCCTTATAAAAATAGTACCAGCTGTTTATCCACTGTGGCTCCAGACTTTCAAAATGCTGTACGACAGGCCTGTGTGAGCTTGTCAAGTTTTGATCCAGATGTGAGCAGAAGCTGCTGATGTGAAGTCAGACGTAAGCTTCAGCCAGGAGACAAATACACTGAAGAAAATATGACATCTTCCTGAAGCTGTCTGCTGATGCAATGAAGGATATCATTACGTTATGATTGCTCTAAAATAGTAGGTGTACTTCTTTTTCAATATTTTGTGCAGTCGATAATTATAAAAATGACTGCAAAATGTAGACCATGAAAATACTGTGTCGTCATTTAAGAACTTACGTAGGCTTCCAAATGCACATGTGGCATTTTAATCTCCACAATGGGCAATGTGATTAATTGCCATGGGTCTATTACAGAATCTCTTCATAAATTAACTTGTCAGCCAGATGAATGTATAATCAGACACACGCTGGGGTTAAAAATGAACACTTGCGAGATAACTATTTTGCAAATGTCATATCCTGCCAAATAATTTATTGCCTTAAGTTTTTCCGCCAGCAGTTGGCTCAGCCTTCTGTGTATAGCAATCAAAGATCTTTGTAAATAAGCTAATAAACATGGCTACATCCCAGATGGGACTCCATCCAACCACAGCTCTATACTGGCCTTTCCTATTGCCACTCACGCAAACTCTGCCAAATTATGTCAAATGAATTCACTCATTTAAAAATGATGTTTCTGTGAGCTTTGTAGAGTCAGACCACAAGGGAAGGCTTAAAACAGTCTTACTGAATGTTCAAATGTGGGGAATGGGTTCTGAATTTAGTTGTTACAGAATGGCGCTTTAACTGATATATATTTTTCAGAGGTTAAGTAAATAAAAGTAGTAAACCTCTGAATAAAAGACTGTAGATTTTAGCAAGGAGCCTTGGCACATGTAAGCAACTTATTGGGGGTGACAACTGAAGGTACTACTCATCTAAAATAGTTTTATAAATTTCTATATTTTGTGTTTGTACTTGTTGTTACATATACTTTTGATCGGCATTTTCAAGCCTATGAATCCTATAACATCCTTATCAGCCCTCTATATCCCAGCCAACACTGACCAGCCTGAAGAGCTTGAAAAAGTCGACATTGGCGTAGAATTTGTCCTCAATGATCTGCAGCCGTTGTGGGGTAAGGATGCACATGGCGTTGCGAACGGCAAAGAGTCCTCGGCGGCTGGGGAAGATGAGGAATCGCTCCAGCAGGGTCAGGCTGCAGGCGATGTCTTTTAAACGCAAGGCTGGAACCCCGAGGGCAAACTGGAAAAAATGCAAGTGGACAGGAGATGTATGTAAGTAGTTGTAAGTAAGTAAGTTGGTAGGTTTCAAACAAGGCCTTAAGTTAGATACTGATTTAATCGCACTGTGATGTCTTTTATTCAACTTTACAGGTCTGTATTCTATTTCCTGAATCAAAACCAAAATCAAAGAGTTAGACAATGAATGGAAATTCCCAAAGCTGGCCCTTAGATTAACAAGTTCTTTTAAGTGGAAACTCCAAATGTACCATGTAACTGTCTGTCTTGTGCAATACATGGTGGGATAAGCTGCAGCCCCCGAGAACGAAAGGAGACTATAGGGGATTGATGAATGGGTATAGTAGATATGATGAAAGATTCATTCATTGTAAAACCTGCATCAGTACAGGTGTGAACACCCACTTACGATCTTTAGGGAGGGAGGGCGGTGACAGGGCACTGAGAGCGATACACCTCAGGTGGTGTCATGTGTTCAGATAAAGTGGCATGTACTGTACGTGTGTTTTGCTGTACACTGATTGCCGAAGGGAAATTTCTTTAATCTGTTTTCCTAGAATTACTGACACCATTTCATATATATCCATCATACCTGAAGTCATCTGCTCAAACACAACAATGAAGTCAATGTTCCCAGAAACACTATAGAGGGAACAAGTCTTTACTTGTATAATACTTTTCTAGTCCTTAATCATACACAAGAGTTGTTGCTAACATCTATTGTGTGGTGTACATATTGTATCCTATCATTGATGTGTGTGTGTGTGTGTGTGTGTGTGTGTGTGTGTGTGTGTGTGTATACCTGTTCAGGCCTGATCTGAGCATTGACTAGCTGATTCACCACAGACTCTGTCAGGGGAACGTCTCTCAGCAGGAATGATGTCAGTATCTCGTCATCCTTTAGGATATTCTCTACCTTTACTCCTCGACCTGTAGAGAGAGACAGAGGCAGTTCATATGGATGACAGTGATACTTGAATGATTGTTTATGACTGCACCAGCTAGAACAACAGAAGACCACCACACACACACACACACACACACACGCACACACAGTCTTATCTTCTTCACAAAAGCAAACTCTGTTGTTTTCATTCTTATACATTCATGTGTTGTTGGGTTTACTGACTTTGTGTTATCTACCAACACACATTTATTAAACCTTCTGTTGAGTCAGGCAGTGGATGCTGGATTAGTTGTCAAAATCTGGAGACTTAGTGGCACATATTTTGGGCAAGTTGTGACAAATCCGTTGCATTAAAAGGATGTGAACACTGGATAGAAGACACTCCGCCTCCGCAGTGTCTCATTATTTCCTGTGGCCTGTCTGTGCTTGAATAAAGTTTGTTCTGCCAAGCAAAGTGCCGGTGTGGCCTGCATCCAGGTTCAGTCTTGGATTTACTCATCTTGTGATGAAGTTCCCATACAAAAAAAAAAAAAAGTGTCTGACAGACCAGTTAACCAGCATGACAAATGACAAAATCATACTTTCTCTGTTGATGTTATCTCCTTATTTTTCTGATGAGGTTACACACAACACTGACACAAAAGTCAAGCAAGCATAGAATCAAACAATAGATGCGTCATCACCTCAGTGTTTGTTTTTATGAACAGCTGATATGACCATGAATGTGCAAGTTGGGCATCTAAACTCTAAAAGAAAATTGCATATATCATACATAAGAATAAATAAGCATCAGCCAGATTATATGGACCACTTAAGCGAATACAAAAGGTCCTGGACATGAAGGAATGGACAATAAAGAAACACATCTATAAATGACTCGTGTTGGTGGAGATAGAAGAGATAGAAGATCAATACCACTCTCATATCTGTGCATTAAATATAAGGCTTCAGCCAGCAGCCACCAGCCAGCACCAAGACTGGAAACAGGAAATGCTGTATAGCTTCATGGGCAGATATGAGAGTGGTCATTTTGGATGAACCCTGAAATTAAGTCTTAACCCTCAAAAAAACGGGACCTATGGGGACCCCCCGACACACACACATACAAGCACACACGCACACACACTTGCTCATAATCAAGGGCCTTGCACATAAATCCAGACCCTCCTTGTGCCCCAGCTGAAAGCGATGCTGATTGTGAAATGTTTTTACCTTATTTCACTGATAAAGTGGAGTCATAAAGCCTGGGCTGGATCCCTTTTTCTCTCAAAACCCATAGAGCAATTTCCAAGTGACATTTTGCCCATTACCTTTACCCTCCTGGATCATATCGAGCCAGTTTTGAGCAGCACATCACAAAGCTTGGGCAATCATTTCTTGAAATCTTAATATTAAAATATGGTAATATATATGTTAATACGACGGGTCATGATCAGTCAGTTTCAAAAATTACATAACTTTTTCTCAACATGATTCCATTTTCTTTCCCAGGGCTCATGGGAACTCGTGTGGAATGTGGATCCATATCTCTGTTCACTCTGTTAGTCCATCTCCATATTTCTCCAGGAGAGTGGCAGCATAGCAAGCAACCAAACGTAATCATTCACAGGCTGGAATGCACTCAGCCTCATTCCGCTCCCATCATAAAGGTTTATTTTGCCAGCAGGGAAACATGCATGTACAGTATAGATGTGCATATAATGGACGGTGTATGTTGACATGAGCAGAGAATTGTTTGCATGGTGTCCCTTGAGATGGACTCGGTGTTTCTGTGTTCTCCCATGGAGAGAGGAGCATGGATGGGAAACACGTGAATTGCTTTCCTTCCAAATAAACAACATGCTGGTGGTGAAAGTAAGCAGATTACATTACGGGCCTTTCTTAAACCCATGTGACGTAATCCTGTTACGCTGTATAGATACACAGACCGACTGATGGTGTATATCAGGCAAGAATGGGAAAGAATTCCGCTTTAAAAACATCAACAATCAGTGTCCTCAACTCCAAAAGGCTTACTGAAGGTTGTCAAAAGAAATGGTGATGTAACACAGTGGTAAACATTCCTCTGGCCCAATGTGTTGCAGGCATCAAATTCAGAATGAGTGTATTTTTACAAAAAACAATAAAGTTTATCAGCTTGAATATTAAATGTCTTGTCTTTGTACTGTGTTCAAACAAATATAGGTCGAAAAATTGCTGCATCCCAACTTTTTTGAATTCGGGGTTATCAACACATTAGAAACACAAAGACAGTATGAGAAACTAAAATGTCATAAAACATAAATGAAATCACCAGAAAGCAATTTTTTTAAAACTGGGTTTTCAAAAGGTGTGACAGAGTTCGCAGCTCTGATCTCCTCGGTCAGGTCAAGTCTAAGAGCCCTGACCGCAAACACTCTGTCACCTTTGTTTGTTGTGTCCTTGCCAATGTTTAGACAAACCTGTGCCATTGGTTGAGTCCATTGTGACATCACAATTGGCTGCGTTGTGCCCAGTGTGATATAACAATTGGATTTTCAGTCCATTGTGACATCACACTCAGTCACACCAAAACCCTATAGTTAACATAATGCATGAAAGAATAATAAAATCTCAAGGCCAAAGAATCTGGAACCAAACTCTTGGTATGCTGTGTCATGCTGCTTATCAACTAACCAGAATAACCTGCTCGACCTTGGGTTTGCCTCTGCAGACAATTGTGTTTTTGCAGTATGTAGATGAAAGGCTGGAGCACTGACCTGAGACCTGTTCAGGGTGGGTGCGCAGGGTGTCCATGAAGTTGCTCATGGCATTCAGCTCCTTCCAGAGACGACCAAGCTGCAGGAACTCTGGGTCACTAAGAAGAAGCTCCTGGGCATCGGAGTATAACCGAGCCAAACTGAGGAGTGAGGTCAATAAAAAAATGACAAATATTTAGTCGTGTTTAACAACAGATTAACAGCAGTGTATACTCTTTATTCACGTTTGACTGTGTACACATGCTTAGGTAAACGAAACAAGCATAATCATAATCCAGAGACATTTAAATGTATTGTCCTCGACACGATTACATAATGCTGCCCTTTCATCCCATATCAAATGTTTCATAGGAATTGAACACCTCCCTCTACAAACCCAGGGTTATGCTTACACGGAGTTGTTATAGTTGGAAACCAGGCCGGGAGATTCACCACGGGTGGGGTATTGAAAACAAGGGTTGTTGGCATTGCAGAAGATTCCCTGGATCCACGGCAGGACCCCCGTGGAGGGCATGGCCTTGTTGGGGAAGTGGCCTGAAGTTGAGGAGATAGTGTTGGCTTTTTTATGAATATTTATGTAGTAGGACATCATGTTTGTCTCTCTGTGGATTCAAATGTGTCTTATTTTCTGGTAATGGTAATGCTCACATTCATGTTGACGGTAGAGAGGATTCACTCTTCTTAGCCACACTAGTCCCATGAATAACATAACAGGCCACATGATTTCCATGAAGAAACGCACCTGGATGAAGAGCACAACATTATAAACAAAGATGAAAAAAAAGTGGACTTCCAGACAATCCATATACAGGCCTGTGGTTTGATGATGCTGATAATGCCTCAGCACTGCTCTCACTTGATAATGAATCTCTTGTGTTGTATGTCACCACTGAGATGGAGTATGTCACTATATAAAACAGTCCATTTATGATCATACTTAAAAATGATAATAAAGTTAGACTTGAGTAACTACAGCTGATAAAAAAAATTGGATAAATTCACAAGACAAACGCAACTTTCAAAATAATATGACATAAGTTCTGAAATGCTATGAGTTCCTTGATAAATGTGACCAAAATATTCCAGAGGTCTACAGGGTATTTTCATGGAATCTGACTTTTGACTGCCTCAATTTTGCAAGTGAGCAACTAGGAAACAATGGCTAAGCATTAAAGACGCATTAAAAAGGATTAGTTCACTTTAAAAAAAAAACAAAAAAATAAGACGTCCCCGTTGTTCATTGTACTGCTTTTGCATTATTCCATAAAATAAACAGGTTGCAGTGTTTTAGCCAAAAAGCCTTTTCACTAAATAAATTTATATCATCTGCAAATAATGACAACTGAGGGCATTTCAGCTAAGTGCAACCCTCACAAGGATGAATGTGGTATGCAATTGATGGATGGAAGGATTTTACCCTCTGCCTCCTGCGGACGGTCCAGTTCTTCCACAGCAGGAGTCTGACCTGTCTTCCTGCCCCCATGACTCCCCCTCTTCACCCCCGCAGGGGCTGGCACCAGCCAACAGACCTGTGTTCAACCAGTCCACAATGAAGCTGCCTCATGTTTTAAAAAAATGCATCCATGACTTTTAAATAGAATTTGCATTTGGAAATCTAAACTGTGTGGATGAACTCCGTGTGTATATTATAGACCATCCATTCACCCGGTGAGTGCTCCATGTGAAGGCTAGCAATAGCTCCGTAATGAGGTTAATGAGCTCAAGACATGGTCAGCATAACAATTATAGACCTTCCCATAGTCTGTAGATAGTCTCAGTACTATTCATGGTTAAGTCACTTTCTGAAAACACTGAATGTTGCACATTCCCGGTGCATGTAACGACTTTAATCTAGGTTAGTTAGAACTATTATGCAATGTTAAGGCTACCACACCAATAATCATAAATACTTTTGACTACATTCCAAAGCATATACAGTCGAGCATGACATGTCACTTACCTCAGAAGAACACTTGCACTGCAGATTGATGGCTAATAAATAAAGCATAACAGCACGTATTCTACCGAGTGCTCCTTGGGGTTGCTAACACAGCTAGAATCCAGACCTTGTGAATAGTTAAGCAGATTGATTTAATCTCCTTTCCCAGCACTTGCAGACTGCTAACACTCTCCATTCGTAGAGGCCTACATGACCTAACCACCTGGCCTATGTTACACTGTCTAATCCTACCTCGGTTATAATCCGAAAGATAAATATGATCATTTTTTTTATTACATCTTAATAAAGATTTGCATCTATATACATTCACAAGCTGTCATGCGGCTGTGAGTTTCCTGTATTGCAAGCACAAAGTTTTCCTTGCTGAACAATAATATTGCATAACTCGGAATCATGGGAATTCAATGGGAAATAAGAGAAAACAAACCATTATGGAAGTTTGAAGTTGTCAGATATATTTTAATAAGTTACAAAAGGGTGTTTGTTTTCATGTACCTGTTTTTTTACACTGAACTTTTCAACATTCTGTCAACCTTGTACAATACCATGAAAAACAGATACCATTTAAATAAATGATGCGTTTCTGATTACTTACAAAGAACCTGTAAGGTTTAGGTTACTGATAAAAACTACTACAGTTGTAAAAAGGAAAACAGCTTTGGCTATTGAGAAATGTAAATGTTATCTTAAAATAAGAAAGATAATGCCATTATACAAATCCAGTGGCATTTCTAAAAGCTTTTCAGATCAGTTGACACCATGCGAGTTCAACAGTATAAAAACAAGTGGATGTATACCCTTTGCAACTGGTGCTTCAAAACATTACCAAATGCCAGTACAGATAACCAATACAGCACGTAACAAAGGTCAATATATTGCTTTATACACAAGTTATTAACACAACGATTAATTATAACCTAAATGTAACAGTTTAAAACATTCTGACTCACAGTAAACACGACTCAGAAAAGATTGGTGTGAGAGTATTGATGTCAGATAAGTGCACCAAAACTTTTTTTCAATATTGTGGCTACGTGCACTACTGTAACAATTCAAACTGATTTTTTTTTTTTGGTATATAAACATACATAGATAGTGAGCCTGTAAGAATTTGTACAAAATATTCAAATAAAAATGTAATTGCACAGTTTCAAAAAAGAATTATAAATATTCTGACAAGGTGCCAGAGTGTACTGAGAGAGTGATTGGTAAATGAAATATTGGTGAATCTTGTTAAAAATATACAGCATTTTAAGTGCATCTTGTTTGTCTTTTGAGGACCAAAAGGTACATTTAACTGTCCACACAGTGCCCAAACTCATAGTACATCTGGAAATTGTCTTGGCAGAGTCAATGCAGATGTTTCTTATTCTTTGTCCAAAAGAATATGGCATACTTTGTTCACATTCGAGCACTGTGTTTAGTCCATGATGCTCGGGTGATCACACAAAATGAGCCTCTCGATGTTCCACCTCTTGGAGGCGCCTGGGCCTTAGTCTCTGGTACACTGGTTTGGTCTGGTTTTGGCCCAGTTCCTCAGGGCTAGAGCTGGGAGACTGAGACATGGCTGCCTGCTCGGCCTCAATGTCTTCCTCAAGAGGCTCATCTACAGACACCTCTATCTCAATCCCCAACTCCTCCTCCTCCTCCTCATCATCATCCTCCTCCTCTTCCTCCTCCTCGTCCTCATCTTCTTCCTCAGCACTATTAGCTAATGCACAGTTCTGCAGCGTTTTTGCTTTGCTCCCTGATGGGGGCTTGTAGAAGGTCCCTGGGGGAGGCTGGAGAGTTCTGGGAGCCCTGAAAGCAGTTGCGACAGGGTTGTACTTTGTTACATTGTCCTCCCTTCTTAAAGTCCTGCTGGGTCGCACTGCGACAGTGAAAGGCCTGTTGGGGTAGATGGTGCTAATTGTGCTCCCAGTAGTTCCAAGGGAGAAGCTTGACGAGGACGATGGCGCAGCAGCAGTTAAGTTGCTGGCATCCACTGCTGTACTCTCTGTGGGCGAACTGGCCACAATCCTGACAGTTCTGGCAACTTCATGCTTGTACTGTTTGTCCCAAGTTCTGCGTAACGTCTGGGTGTCAATAAATGTACTTCGGAAATGTGTGCCCACTCGCAATTTTGTGTTCTCGGTTTCATCCACCTCTTCAATGGACTGGTCACAACTACCAGCTTTCCTGTCGTCTTGATCAGCGCTGTTCCGGGTGTTGTTCTCGTCTACTCGGCCCCGGTTGAGGATCTGTTCGGCTGGCATGCTCGCTGGCCGGGAGAAGAGTTTGCCGCGAGGGTGTCGGAGCTGGACCCTGGTGACGGTGATATGCTGAGAACGGCAGAGGCCTCTCTCGCCAGGTTTCGGGACATCAGGGACGCTTGATGACAAAACCCCATTGAAAGTCCCCGAATCCACTTCGTCACCTTTAAATAGGGAGATTAACAATAGGTTAGGCTTTAATATACCAAATAAATGTGTTTTGCAACTATGGCATAATAATATTGGTCTGATGATAGTGCCTTCTATTGGTTACAATACTGACCAGGTTCAAAGTCACTTCCATCGAGGCTTGGCGTGGTCTCCTGAACCTCAGCCAATAAGTGGGAAGAAGGAATAATGGAGGAGTGCCTTTTATACACCTTAGAGCTCTGCTGTAATGGTAAGACAGACAAGAAAAAGGACAGAAAACAAAGCATCAATCTGCTGTTTAATGGTAAATGACTAGTGGACATGATGTAAAATCATGCTAAATGCTGTGGCAATAATATAACGCAATCTCATTTTTAGCATGAAAACTATTTACCTCCTTAATGTCTCCCAGGGACTTAGAGTGCCTGCTCAGCTGCTGCTCCTTCTCCTGGCGGGTGTCAGGACGGGGTTGGGCATCAATATCTGTAGGTGAGGTACTGCTCAGGGGACTAAGGGAGGTGTCAAAGACCATCTGGTAGTGTCTGATCAGGAGCTCGACAATGAGTGCCTGGTACGGGTAATCCACCAGAGAGGAAAGGGAAACTTCAGCATCCGCCTGCCTTGGTTTGATCAGTGTTGGACCAAAGATGATACCCAGGTTGCTGGCTGTCATCTTATTCTCCTCTGATTTCTCTGTCACTCTGGAGAGAGAAAGGATTATTGCTCATCAGTTAAAACAAAGCCTTTCTTTCTCTACTGAACGGCTCATTACATTTTCACATTTCTAAGAATAAGAGTCACGTCTCTACTTTTAAAATGACCAATTTAGTAATGCACTACGCAGAAATGTGTTTTATAGGTGATTTGACTGAGGCTTCCATACCGGTGCAGATGCTCTATGAGGAACTGCAGTGTCTTGTAATGAGCTGGTGGCAGCTGCCTCAGCAGGTCCTTGATCTTGAAGAGGACCCGGTTGAGCTCCACGCTGATCTGGGCCGGGGCAACCGGAGTGGGACTGCGCCGCAACGCCTCGAGTTCCTCCACAATGATACTCTGGCTTTCCTTGGCCAAACCGATGAAGTCGTTGTAGTAGCGGAACAGGATAAGCGGCTCTGGCAGCTGCAGAGGAAAGTATGACAGGGAAAATAAGAACCAGAAAAATAAATGAAACAAGGAAGTTAATAATAAACAGAGACAACTGAAATATGTAAATAAATATACAAGTGGGGAATAAATAGAAATGAGATTAGGGGATGAGAGGTGGGAGTTATGTACCAAAAATAAACAAAGACAAATATCACTTTGAGCCTTTGTTCTGTAGAGCAAACTTTTAACCATCTCATGTCCTGATTTGGATGACCCTCTTTGAGGGTTCAAGTACATTTACAATACCTCAATACTGATGTTATACTTAAGGTTTCAAAAGCAGCAAACCTGTCTCAGGTAGAGTTTGAGTACGTTGCTAATGTCGTGGGGATAAAGCTCAGAGAGTTCCACCAGGTGCTTGCCATTCTCAAATGCCTGGCACAACTTCTCGACCCGAGACTTGGCGCCATTCACGCGGTAGATACCCTTCACAGCACAAAAAGAAGAGACATTCAACACGGGAACATTGGATGCAATTTTCAGGATCACCATGTCAAAACTGTGAGCAACATCATCATAAACAATACAGCTGGTGCGAAACAGAGGCCCCTATACTATCTTGATGGTGGTTATACTTTTATAGTAATTATAGTAATTAAACCATCAATCTCTCTCTCATATTTGATTGAAAATACCTTTATGTTGAGGGCTCTGTTCTCAATTTCTGATGTGCACTTCCGTATGATGAAGGGGATGCCATCCTGACTGTTCTTAGCTGCTTGCGTGAAGTCAATGCCAAAGAGGTGAAGCCTCCCCTGGAGCTTCTTATGGCCACACTGGATGGCCAGGGTCTCCAGACACTTCTTATGGCAGGCTAGTGAACACTGCAAACACGAAGACACGTACTTCAGTTATGACAACACCAGAGTTAAGTGTTTTTAACACACTGCTGAAAAGCCAAAATGAAAATAGAAGAGATGGATTTGTATTTTTCCCAGCTGACTTTTTTGATCATTATAGCAGTAGAAGCAAAAAGTATAACACCAGGATAAAGCTTAAGTTTAGTGATCTTACACAACCAATCAAAATAATTTTACAAACACTTATTGACTCATTGCAACTAATGTAAAAAGCACAAGAAGACACATCTCATTCAAAATCTTTAGTTGAAGCTGCGTGTTCTCCTTCTAAAGCCATTCAAATAATCATTTCCAGTTGGTTCTGATTTTTGACAGCCTGGGCACAAAAATATGCACCCAAAAAATTCTTTGGTTGTCAGCTGCCCCTTGAATTTAGACCAAAAAGCCAACAAAAAAGCTTCATGACTGGTAACCCATTGAACCAGTGCCATGGAAGGATTCCAATATGCTGCAGAGTTATATTCTTATAGTTTCATTCTTCTCTTGTCAATGTGTCTATCAGCATTACAGAACCTGTCTTAAAAAATAACATTTTTGTTTTTGCCATGTGTTATCGTCAGTGTATCTAATAAATATGGAAAGAAACTGGATCTAAAATAAACAGTTGGGGGGAACAGGGGTGATAGAGGTGACTCCTCAGAAGACAAACAAAAGGTCTTCAGTTTCCACTGCCCGTTCCCCGACTGAGACCAGTTGGTGTATTTGGTCTCTGAGGAGAGCCTGTAGCCAGTTTCAACTTTTCTCTTTATTCAGAAGTTTTGATGGGGGAAGAGGTGGTCTTTCCCTTTTGTTTTTGTTTGATTTTTTGCTCACCATGAGTGATAAAGAGGCCATTGTGAAACTTTGGCAATGTTCATCTTGAACTTGTAATACTCTGAATGCTGTGGACTCCCTGCATTTAATGAAGGTCCAATTGGAAAATGGTGATTGGATTGCGTTTTGTTCCATTAGTTCTAAAACAAAACATAAAGAAAAGAAACCAAGGTTACCTCCTCACACTCTGCTCCATGAAACACCACCAGGCCGTCGCACTCTCGACACTTGGATGGCGCTCTAAGCTTCCTCAGCTTGTGGGTCTGAGCAGCCTTGGACATCTGGGTGTTTCTAAAGGGACCCGGGGAGCTGGCTGTTTCAATTACTATCTCACTTGAACCTGCAAGAAGGACCAAAGGAAAAAGGGCATCATTAGAGGCCATGTTCCAGTCTTATAAAAAGAAAAATGTAGCACACAAAATGTAACTGACAATCCTGAAAGAACTACATTTAGTGAGTTAATGTAGAGTTAATAAAATACCATAAGAACCAACAAATGCACAAAATATAGGCAGAAAAAAATAGAAGTATGATAAGTATACAGTTTGACTCACCATTATCAGAAGGAGAGGAAGGCTCTCTCTCATCCAGGTCATCAGCAGACGACATGGTGCCGGTGGAGGGGGTTCTTGGTAATCTCCTCTTGAAGTCGCCTGAACAGTAAGGCACAACACACCAGTAAGTCCACATCTCGACAGTCACATCAAGTCAACTCTGTGGTCTACAGTACAGTGGTGCAGGACTGAGCCCTGGACTGAAAATACTTCCTTTAAAGGCGTGGTTGACTTTATCATGTTGACAATCAAGTTCCCAGTAGGGGATTGTTGGTAGTTAGCACCTCCATTGACTGACGACTTATTTCCAATAGGGCTTTTAAAAATGTTGTTGATTTTCTAATGAGCCCAATAAGGAGGCTCATCAGGGATAAACTCCTACACCGTTCACACTCTGGGGGTTGGATGGATAGTTGGTGGGTGGGGGTTACAGGTACTTTAATACATTTTGATGTTTTCCTAACGGCATGCTGACAATCTACTATTCCCTGATCTTTCTGGTAACCTAGATACCTCTTGCAAGAACAATTTCAACCACACAAGTATTCAGTAGTAAGTGTATGCTATGGCCTTAGGTTGCAAAACATCCATGTTCATTATCATATTTTAATTAGTGAAAGGGGACACGCATTGCAGTTTTAAGTGTCAGCTGATAAGGAGAACACATATCCTAAGGCCTTGATCTACATGAACTGACACTAATTTGAGAGGAAATGTCCCTGCAAACACTCGGAGGAGGCCTGCTACATCTTGATTTTTAAGATTACATTGTGACACACACGTAGTGTTGCACAGTAACACAGGGAGCACGTACAAGACCCAACCTGCATCAAAGTATTTTTTGGCATTCGTGTGCCTTGTAGACTAACAGAGTTGCACAATGTTCAACAAAGATTCACCATTGTCAGTTGCTGCTAGGGCACTTGATTCTGAGAAAACACAGCAACAAAGTTGGGTGAACATCAAGTTCATAAGAAGAAAAAACTGCCCCAGGACGCCTATGACAGTCAGTGCTGAGGAATGTCCCTCCTGTGATGTGTGGTTATCAATGACATAAGACTAATACACCTGATACAGAGATAAGTGTTGTGTAACAGCTTGCGGAAGCCAGGTGATTTGGCTAATGAGGCAGTAAACATAAAAACATAAAAGTGAGCAAGTAAAACAGCAATCAGAACATAGTGTATATAAAGATGGTTGAAGCTTCTACTGGACTGATAAGCAACCTGCCTTTTTAACCTAGTGTCATTAAACTCATTAAAATTAATTTGCTTGGTGAATGGGTGGTGAATAATAAAATTGGGGTAGGCTTTGGGTAATGAACTTGAAATGAAGCTGGCTGCCTGAGCGCTCCTACCTGGACTTGCAGTGGGTGAATCCATGGACCGGGACTCGCTGCTTCCCCCAGCACTTTCCGAGTCACTGCACATCCCTCCACCCTGGCTGGCTGAAGCCCACGGACGAAATGGGCCCTGAATCCGAAGTGCTGGATAAAAACATTTTGCAACATTGAAAGGTGCAATATTACAGCCCACTCATGAGTTTTACATTTATGTTCATTACAGACTAAAAATATTGTTTAATAATGTTACTGAAAAATCATATATCACTTAATGACACTTGAAATTAATCTCAGTAATAACTGGACTTGTTTTAGTGGGTATGCATGTGCAAATTTCTGTTTTTAATGATCCTGGCTTCTGGTTACATGCCTTACATGCATAAAAGATTTTTTTCTTACTGACATCATTTGATCAAGGTGCTGAATCTCTGAAACAACACGTGCACATACACACAAAAAACAATCTTAATGTCCAATCAACTTGCAGAGTGTAATTGCCACTTATTGGTACTTATTAACCTACTGCTATCTTTACACCTACATGGGCCTCGAAGTTATGGGCCCATTAGCGACTGACGCACCTATTAGCCCAATGCTGCCTAAAACCCATCTGGGTGGACCCAAATTGCACACATAAGTGAAGCAAAACAAAAGACAAAAACAACAACATAAGGAAATTGGCAATAGTTGAAAGCTTCTGTTGCCTTCACCTTCGCTTCATATTATGTAACTCATAAAGCTGTTTGTCTTGTATGTGGCTTCATGGCATTTGCTTTACTGAGGTTAATAGCAATGTGGAAGCTGCTGTCACAGTCGGCTCCAATTTGCTCTGTAAGACTGTTAAACAACGCGATAAGATGCCTCTAGAAACTACCTTTTGCCGTGCGATTCAACTTGCGTACCTTGGATGTCGGTGCTACTGTTGGACCGCCTCTCTGCAATCTTGGCGTGTTGGGCATTGATGGGACTGTCCACTTCATCTGCGCCAAGGAGGTCAGAGGTCACGGATGCCTGTGACAGGTTACTGTGGGATGAGTGGCTGCCACTGAGCGAGCGCTTGTTGAAAGGCATCCTAGGGAGGCAAATGGTGGAATGACGATAAGGATATTATGTGGAAAGTAAACTCATAGTGCCTCGACGCTACGGAGGTTAAAGCAACATGCATTTTTGAAGGATGAAACACAAACACTATGATCTTTGGACTCACAATGTCCTTATGTATGACAAATTAACTTCACAATCAATACAACATGTAACACTGAATGACACTGAATGTAGATGTGGATAAACTCCACACAATAACAACCTTTAACAAGAAAAAGGAGAAATCTGAAAAAGAGCAAAGCACTGGGATTTCATTCAGTCCTGATTTTTCCTGTTCCCCCTCTCCCTTTGTTCGATTTATTTTGAAATTTCACAGCATTTACATTCAAGACCACCAGTAATAGAGCCTAGTATTCATGTTTAACAAAAACATATCTCTCTTCACACAATTTCAAGTGAGATCTGTGTATATTTCCCAATTCCGTCAGTGCTGAAAAGACCCCTGAATAATCATGATATCGGGAGATCAGCCCCACCTTATCATCAAAGGCAGCAGTTAATTAACAGTTGAATGATGATTGATGCTGACTCAGAGGCTGATAAATGGCCGATGCACAAACCATGCCAACCATTGTTAACAAAAGTATCCGACTGGATCTCACAATATACAGTATGTAGGTCAGCAGTCTATATTTAACCTTTTGAAGACCAGTGCTGTGGATGTATGTGAGCATGTGTGTGTCTAAGCTTCCTTTCCTCTCTCTCAAGCTGAATTCTTTTGATCAGAGGGATCAGAGTTGGGGGGTGGGTGGTAGAGGGAGAGAATTAAGGAAGGACAAAGCACTCTCTCATTTCCATCTGTGTGTGTGTGTGTGTGACCACAACTCTCTCTCAAAAGGAAACTAATTTATTTGGCCACAGCCTTCACAAGAACTAGATACTAAAAATTGCCCAACTGAAAAATGATCCCCATGTTTCTTATTCTGGTCAGGAACAATGTGTATATAGTTTGAAAGCTACTGAAAACTTACACGGAGGTTTGGTGATATTGATGGTGAGCCCACCGCCCCAGCTCCTCTCTCCCGTGACCGCAGTCATTTCCGCAGGAAGCCCTGGCCAACCCAATTGTTTTACGCTTTCCAAAACAAGCTCGCTCACTCAATCGCTCCACCTCTCACCACTGAGCTCTCTAGTACCGCCAACCACTTCATTTCACTGTATTGACAACCACTGTTTACTATAAATAAATATTCATGTTCCCCCTGAATCTTGTGTTGCAAACTTTAAGCTGCTGATACACAAATAACTGTATAATTAAAACTGCATTTGCAAGGACAACATTTTAAAACTTTGTCTGGGACTGTGACCCCTCTGAGAGACACCATTTTATCTGATTTACCACACATACTCAGATTGTGTTTACTTTCTCAGATTTTTATCAAAGAAATTACTAAGGGGGCTGACATGGTGTAATCGAAGCCCTCGATCTGAGTTGAACTTAAAGGTCATATTCCACTAAGGTTAATGACCTGTAGTCCTCTCTACTTACTTATAATATGTTGACTGTGATTACATTTGTGCAGACTGCTTTACTCAGTTATTGCTGATTATAGATCGCTCACAAGGATAAGAAGGTTTGTCAATTGTTTTCTTTTGAGACCTGCTTGTAATCATAGGAAACATCCATGTTCTCAAAATAAAAGGTTCATTTTACTGCAGAGTGGAGCTTTTTTTGTCAGTAATGGAAAAATGCAATCTTTCAGCTGCTTAAATCACTTGCAATCCCCACTCGTCACCCCATTAGTCATTGAACTTTCATGTGTTTCTTAGAAGCAGTGTCTCGATTTCTCACCCCGTGTTCTGTGTGGCAGCCGAATCAAACGAGTGGGACTCCAGGCGAGGTCCGTCAGTGGGTAAACTCCTGACAAAGTCGATATAGCGCTGGCCTGGCTCGTACAGTTTGGCATTTTCGCACAGACTCTGGTGGTTGACGGGGAGGGATACAACCTGGGCCTGCTGGAGCTGGAACCAGTTGACTGTCACCTGAAATGAGGAGTAAACAACATTAAACTGCACATCAGGCACAGAGTGTCTCCTCATCAGCTGGTCTAAGATGTAGAGGGTTATTTCTGTCATTCAAGTTGGTCTGAATATTAAATAAACACGTCTGATAAAAAGCACAAAAGTCAGAACTTACAGCCTTGAGGGTGAGGTCACACTGGGAGACCATCTCTCGAATCTGAGTGATGATCTCACTCTTGGTGTTTGCCAGATCGACTCTCTTCTCCCCGACATCAATCTGACATGCTTTGCAGTGCTCCCTGGCCTCCTCAGCCTGCCAACAAAGGAAAGACAATTCATCATAATTCTCAACTATCTGATTAATAAAAATAATATGATGGATTGGACTCTGATTGTGCAAGTTTAGCTGTTATGGTCAGTAGTTGATGAACCATAGTCTGCTGTGTGGCGATGGCATAAATGTGGAGTCCGACCCTGAATGCTTGTTATGCTTTTCCAAGCGTTTTCTGTCTCTCTGTGCTTTCAGTTTTCAATAAATGTCAACAAGGTACAGCAAAACAGGAGTGCATGTGTAGGATGTGGGTTCCTGTTTTGCGTGTGTCGCTGGTGCCAAGTATGTGATGTGGCCGGTAGAGGCTGATATTCTCTGTCATAATGGTCTTGTTTACAACAACTATGGCGCTGAGTAAAATACACTCTTTAATGGCTTAAGAAAGCTACTTAAAGTTAAAAACAGGTGAAAAAAAAGCCAACTTTAACAAACAAATATTAAATTCAGCAGAAACATTAAAAAAAAAAAAAAAAAAAAGCACAAGAGATGATTTCAGTGTCCATTTGACTACATTAAAAAGAGCCATGGGTGCAACAAAGGAGATGCTGTACCTTCTGCAGGGCCTCCTCCTCCAGCCTGCGCCTCTTCTCTAGCTGTTTGGCCGCCGCTGCTCCTCCTCCTCCTCCTCCGACCTGCTCCTCCTCCAGGCGACTGGTGGACACCTTGGCCTTCTCATATTCCTCCTGCCGCTGGGCCTGCAGCAGCCGAGCCTTCCTCAGAGCGCTGTCTGCCTCGTGCTGGAGATGCACACACACATATTCATTTCAGACACACTCTTTACTCCACTGGATGTGTCCACTTAAATGAAAGCCACTACAAAAGTAACTATATTTCCAGTGGTATACAGAGGAACAGGAAAACATACAGCAATTCTATACCTACAAACACAGAGCAACAACCCCAACTCCAAGAATGCTTACCAACACAAAATAAGGCATTTAAGTTTATAGCCACTTTTAAGTTAACAGCAATCTGTAATAATTACTTAACATCCACTATAAACATAGAATTCAGTAATGTAATTGAGGCCAATGTAATTTATACAGTATACACAAATAATTAAAGTTCAATGATTGTTTTATTTTCTAATAAGTGTGGGAGCTTAAATGGTGAAACTACCATTAAAAACTACTTGAATGTTAAATAGCAATTAATTTTCATATGACTAATCATGTACAATTGCAGTGATAAGTGTTATTAGCTTAGTTAATGATGCCTTCTCTGTCACAGGGGAGCAGAATGATGATCCCGGCAGGCTGCAAGACCACATGACAAAACAAAGCATTTGTATGCATGTGTATAACCAGGCTTAGGCATTTCGAGTGCATTCTTGGACCGAGCCCCCAGGTCAGCGAAACAACTTTAGATTCTGCATGCATTTGCGTGTGGCCCTCAACAAAATGCAACCTTTACATCAATCAACCCACCATTTTCTTTTGCTCTCTCTGCCACTGCTCCTTGACCTCTTTTCTTAGTCTGTCCAGCTCATTCTTTCTGGCCAGGAGAGGCTGGAAAGAAACACACACAAAAAAAGCCCACGCACACAGTCAGTAAGTCCTTTTGTTTCCATTATACAACTGAAGTCCTTTTTCAGAGATGCATCTTCAGCTTTGTTGGATTACCTGCATGAATTTGTTGCTTTGGAGTACTGCTGCGGTGTGAAGTACCAGCTGGCTGTATTCAATGTCATTTTTGAAAGCAGTCATGTAGGTCTCACGGAAAGGCATGAATTCCTTAAATGAGGAGGGGTCTGAATGTCAATACTCAAACAGCTGAAAGGTGGCAGCGAAAATGTGAGGTCAATCAGCTGCAGCTTCTACTCACCTGTTGACTTGCAAGCGTCTTGGCAGATTCTGCCATTTTGGCGTAACTCTTTGCACACTCGATATCTGCAAATAGACCAAACTAAGGTTAACTTGAATTTAATATCATATACAGCACTCTCTAGTGAAATTGTCACCTATGCGTGTGTGCAAACATTTGCATTGTGCTGCATTTTGTATCAACTGAACTTCCTTAAATCAAAGACTAACTTAATAAAAGTTTCAGGCATTTTCTGATCAAATGTCCTTGAGCCATGAGGCAAATCTGTAAAATGAATCAGTAAATAAAGCATTAACCAAAGGGGATGTGTTAAACAAACAACTCGCATGTTTGCCAGATAACAAATGTACTGTACAGCTTGACTGAGTGCTTTGTGTCAAAGTGTTGACTGGCTAAGTGACTAAGTATTAGACTGAAACCATTCATTAACTGGCGTGCTGAACAAAAAGCTCTCACACTGCACACTCAACCCTGAGCCTGGATAAGACTTCATTGTTATAAGTCCAGATCAGGTGAAAAAAAAAAAATTCTCAGGATATTGGCTCCTAATTAATCCCCACATTTGTGGCTCTCGCAAAAATGAGACGATGGGGTATATTTGTCAAAAGAATTTAGACCAAGAAAAGAAAACATCAGGTAATTCATTGCATACAAAAATTCCACTAAGTTTGTCTTAGATAAACCTATAAGTGGGTGCTCAATCGGCTAAAATTGATTGTGAAGTTAGTTACATAATGTAAAGTACGTAAAACTGATAACTGCCATTTTTTATTGGTCTCCTATTTTCAAAATCTGCTTCAAATACAGTTGGTATCAGTCAAGACTTCACTTGGTTGTTTGACCTTCACTGTGCAATATGATGTATTCACATTCATCTGCTGAAGGGGGAAAAGTCTCTCAATGCTCACTTTTTGTTGGGTCCTTATCTGAATCCAGGGTCTATCAAATTAAATTTGACTTGACCAGACTTGACCTTAAATCTCAGTGTCACATGTGTATGTTTAGCTGGTCCAGTGGGCAACTTACACAAGTGTATTGTGATGTGATGTTAAAGTATTTACAGAATTCATAGAATCTGGATTTTTCAGTGCCAGAGAGTAGTTGTACAACGTAATTTTACAAATGTTTTACTCGGTAATAGAACTTTTTTGTGGACAAACTCTATCAAACTTATTCAAACCAAAGTATTTTCTCTAAGTCTCACAACATGTCTTAAAGATCAGCAGATCCTTAAAAAAATGTCAATGTCATTGTCAAAAAATAAGATGTTGTTGCTTTTTAAGACCCTGAATGTACATGACATGGGCATAAAAACATCTCATAAAGATACCCCGACGTGACGCCCTACACTTAAGTACAGTATGTAATGAAGTACTAAAGTTAAGTACATGGTCCAGGACACATGACCGATGACTTTTGGACTGCAGTGTGATAGGTGCTACTTAGATGCTGCCTTCCTACATGTCAGAAGTACTCCTGTACTTATCCCCCCACCTATGTCATAACTCACCCATACTGAGACGCTTCTCCACCCATGCCAGCAACTCTTTGGTGTACTTGGACCAGGCCTTGGCGTAGAGCAAAGCTGACTCCACCCCGCTGTCCTGCCGCTGGAGTGTCCTGTCCACCTCCTCTGCCCGAACCGGCGGAGACGGCCCTGTGAAAACCACGGGAATCCCACGAGGGAGGTTGTAGAAGATGGGCTTAAACATGACTGCTAGTAACCAACCCCCATGAAACACACCTCTCACCACTGCTAGTCGCACTATGTGTGAAGGTAGCAACACCTCTGACTGTGAGTCAGCGAGCAAAGCCCACACTGACCTTGGGTGAGTGTGATATGAGCTAATACCATTTGAAGCTAAGCAATGCTGACAGGACTCTGACTGCTGGATGCATTAGTAGGATGTTAAGGCGGCTGGTCATCAAGACTTGAGAGCCAGTTGTGCTTTCACCCCAGATAACCTCACAAACACTCCAACAGAATTGCACAAGCAACACCATAACCCACACTGATAAAAGCAGCAACAGCAGGTTTGCTTCAAGCTTATTTATGAATAAGCTTTTATTTGCCAGGATTAGTTTCCCCCCCCAACACTTTCTCAGAGCAGCACCACAGTACAGTAGCTGTGTGTGATAAAGACCCATCTTACCTGGCGGATCATCTTTCTCGGGACCGGATCCTCCAGATTCCACGGAGAGGTTCTCAAAAGACTGAAAAACAGACAGATGGGAGAAAAAAAAAATCTGCTGAATTTCCTACTCATGGCACAGTACGCTCTGCTAACACGCTTAAAACAAGGCTTATCAGAACCTTGCTTCCTCTTTAGAGCAATTCTAAAAGCCACAGCGGAAAAACAACAATGCATAACATCAATTCATCATTTGTGGAGGTCACTTCAGGAACATGCGTCAACCTCCCAGTGCTCCCTTAACCCCTGAACTCTCCTGGGTAATTTTTCATATCTTTTGCTTGACAATTAAGGGGCAGTAGGCAACATCCTGGCGTTCATGGCAACTTGAAAGAACTGATGACAAATGTGTGTTTAAGAATAGGATCTTTATAAATACAATAACATCAACCTTTAATTTTTTGGCACCTACAGTTCTGGAAGGTGGTAAGAGCCTATTTGATACCTTATTTGCGCTGCATTAATTAGACCATATTTTTAGGGGTGACGGAGAGAGCTACACAATAATGAATAAATAAATAATAAAAGTACTTTTCTTACCCTGCTTCTTTTAGTCAGGGGGAGCCCCAACACTGATCCATTCTCTACATCTCCCATAAGGAAGTCAGACACTCTGAGGGAAAATACAAACACAGATCAACAGTTAGGGTTGAGAAAGGGTGAAACTGACCAGAAAAAGCACATGCAGGAATCAATTTAAAACTCAAACCATCTTTGTGTTTCAGTTTAAAGGGGTATTCCAACTTTTTAGTACTGCACTTTCATGAAGTTTGGGGAACACAAATCTGTCTTATTAAACAGATTTTAAAAAAGGCCGGGATATCCTGACTTTCAGTCCATAGCATGTGTCAAGCACAAAAAGGCATTAAATCTTCTAACTGCCAACTTCTTTCAAACTCCTCACCTCCAATTTGCAAGATCTCTGTTTAAAAAAGTAAAGCTTTAAGTCCAATCTGAACAAATAATGAATAAATGACATCACTTGTTTCAAACTTGCACAATGTAAAAAAATTGGTGGAGTGCCCCTTTAATGTTGGAATAATACATTTTTGTTAGCCTGGTATCTACACATAAATGCTTAATTTATGCTAAGGATCTGTGTTATCTCGACTGATTTTGTGACTATTGTTAATTCTTAATGTCAGCTTTTATGTTACCTTCTCTGCCTTGCATGGATTGTTTAAAATGTGCTATATACATACTAATTGATCTACAATAATTATGTATTCTCAGAACTGACAGGGAACAAATGCATCTTGAATAACTAATAATAGTCAAGTCGTCTGCAGTTTGAAATGAGTTATGGGAACTTCAATAGCAGTGATGATATCATACTTACACATTGCCAAAGGTGAACGCCAATGTGTCGATAGCAGTGTAGATCTCTCCGAAAAGCTTCTGTTTGTTCTCTTCGTTCACCTCCTTAAAGTTCACCCCTGTCAAATTGTGATGAAATAGGATTGAGTCAAGCTTCGGTAGCAAACTTAAACCCTGCATACTGAAGACATCCTGCATTGGCGCCACTGACAGAGCTATGTTTAAAGCATCTCATATTAAGGAATCTCACTGTATGATTCATCATCCTGTGCATGACGTCAAGAGTGGAGTCACTAAAAATCTCTTTTGAGTCATGCTGTACTCCTCAAATCACACTGAGAGCCAAAGAGCTTTTCACTTTGTATCTCAAATGTGCAGACATTTGAAAATTGAAAAATCCCTCAGAGGCACCCAAAAACAACTTTGTACCTCAAACCAGAAAAGATAAGCAAAGATTGCAAGTGTGTATATTTGGCTGTAATCTGGAAAGGCAGTAGTTTCCTGCTGTAAGTCTAAACACAGTGATGACTGAGGGCAGAATAGGAGAAAAACACCAGGGTAAATACGCCTGTAATCAGTCTTCACAATAAACTTCCTGTCCTGACTGAGCAGAGAGAAAAATAAACCAGCTCAGAGAGAGAGATGCTCAGAAAATGAGACCAAACACTGAGCAATAAATCAGTGATGTCACTGACCATTTTGCTGCCTCCATGATTTCCTCAGTCTTTCCTTTCCATTAGAACAATGGAGATTTCTAGAGTTCAAACAGACCAGGCATTTTAAGTAGAAAACCTACTGCCTTCGGGTATTGAGCTTTCTCTGATCACTTTGTTTTGAAAGTTTCTGTTGCGAATCCAGTCTGTGTGAGAGAAGCAGAGATTTATGGACAAACCAGAAGTTGGGAACAGTCCAAACTTATTTTTTGAAGGAATCTTGAATGTTTTCTAAAATCTGTAACAAAGATTGCTTCAAACAGATTCCTCACTCACTCTTTAATCAGGAGTTCCCACATTGAGCATCCACCTACCAAATACTAAGACGCTTCCTCAGTAGCTATTATGCATTGCATCCAGGTCTTTTGGAAAGAGTTGTCAGAGAGATATACTGTGCTAGAAATGGTAAAAACAACCAATTACCCACCTCAAAACTTTCGTCAGCATTCCTCCTGTTTTAACAGGAATAAGTTGGCTTAATCAAACGTGATTTTTCTGTCCAAACACCTACTGCTACTGCTCTTTAACCTCCAATAGTATGTTCCCATATCCAGCAAAAGAAGCACCTGACAGAGAACTCAATCGACGTAAAAATTCCTCTCTCAGACTCGGGAACAGGAAGTGTTAAGGCTTTGTCGGAAGGGTGCAAAAAATTTTTTTGAGGGGTTCCAATGTCCATTGGGGCCCTGGGAGCCTCTTTCAACCCCAGCCCAGCTACTGTAGCCACCACCATTCAAAGCACACAACTCTCTTATGCTGTTACATCTCCTCCTCTTCTGTCCAACCCCTACCCCCAACAGGACATCCTGAGGCTTGCTGGATACAATGCCAGTACTCGCTCAGGCCCCAACCAGTGGTCCAAACGTGGAAGTTACATCATCGGGGAAAAATGGTATTGTTTCAGTGGAAAAGCTCAACAGTGTTAAAACACTCGTCAGCTGCAAAGTCCAACACAGAATACAGGTCTAAGAAGAACTTTTCTTCCAATATAGATGAATGTGAAGGTGTAGCAACTGGACATGAAGTATCAGGGAGATGACCATACTCTGTAAAACAACCATTTGATCTAGTGTTGAGGGGCACCTTAGAGTGTAATTAAGTAGAAATGCAATAGACTCCACTAGAACGATTCACAGTATTCTCTTATCAGTATAATTACTAGTTCTGCATACTTTCAATATTAAAAAAAAAAAAAATCATGTCAGAAAAAAAAAGACAACCTCCTGGACGCAGGACACACTTCAAGAAATAGTAGCATAACAACATTTTACACCTTCATGTTGTGTAACATCAACGACTTTCAGATTTGGAAGTGAAAAATATTGACACAAGTGGACGGCTGATATCGCCTCAGTGTGTGAGGGTCAAGAAGTGAGCAATTCTGGCCACCTAGTGGTAGAAAAGACGTTATAACATGCTTCACTGCACATAATGGAAAGACTAGATCATTACAGCTGATGTTAATGCTGAACCTGAAGCTTTTTTCTATTCTTAAGAATCCTTCTCTTCGTTAATGCAGTATCACTTAGAGCCCAAATCAAAGGCTTCTATATAACAACTATCATGATGTAAAAATCTAAGTCTTCCTTCTTGAAAAGGCCTTAATCTGTGTCTCCATTGTGCATCAACATGTGTGAATGCCACACAAATAGTCAAGTTACTGCAGGAAAGATGGGACTTGCATGCACCTAATAATTGTTTATGGCACACAAATGCACACACCCATGTGTGCGTGGACTCATTCCAAATATTTCAGTGAAGGTAAGCGACTTTCATATGCAGCGTCTCGTCGGGCTTTGTTCACTTCACCATGTCACCATTGCTTATTAAGTGAAAGCTTTTCAAAAAGCCATGCAGCCCCTCTACGCCCTTCTTTGCAATGCAAATTGAGACGAGGTATACTCAGGGGATTCTTGTGTGGCAGCCAAGTTAAGAATTGACCTGCATGCCAGATCATAATCTCAAAGAATGAGAGATTGAATAGGATTCCTCAGTGTAGTTCCCTCTGGACTGGCAGACAAAGCACAAAGGACACCCGCTTCTCCCTGCCTCTCGAATCAGGTATTCGACTCCCAAATATTATTTTCTTACTCTCTGTATGGGGTTTGAAACACATGCTGCTGCATTCTAAGCACTTGAGTGACTTCTGAAGGGCTGCACAGCTTTGAAGCGATACGAATACTACTGAGAAACATTCCCTGGGAAATTCTTTTTAAGACTTGGGAGGACAGTGCAAGAGAGAGGACACAGTAATAGTGGATGTCCAGTAGATAAAACTGTCAAGGGAGAAGGGGGGATTAGATAAGCAAAGACACAAAACAGACCAAAGGAAGAGTGGAGGAGTAGCTGGTATGTTTTACAGGAAAGCTGTGAGTTATGTGTGGGTATGTGTTTAAGGGAGATCTGAGCATCACAGCTCACCTTTGACCGTGGCGATGACGGTTCCAGCTGTACTGAGGATGTCCACCGAGTTGAGGCTCTGGTGTTTGCTGATAATGGCCTTCAGGACTCGCAGCAGCTCCCCGAGACGCTCGTGGACCGCGTGATGGAGGCAGTCCTGGTGCTCTGGAAAGTTAAAGGGTTACACTTTTACTGTGACAATAAATATATACCCAACTTCCCTAAGTTGCAATGCTTTGATTCCTTCATGCTTTCATTTGAGTTACATTCAATCCACCTTGTAATAAGCACAGTGGCACAGTATTGAGGAGGAGAAGAAACTCATATTTAGTCTCATAAACTACAGTATACTGGATGTAGCCGAAGTCACAATGTGATAATAGATAGTTTTAGTGAAGGCTCGTGATTTTGAGTTAGCATATCATTTACTACTTAGGCCAAGCCCTTACAGTCAATGCCACTGTATGTGTGTAAGCTGGATGTGGTTTATGGACTAGACTTGCACTTAAGCTTGCTACACCAAGGTAAATAAAAACTGTGTCTTGCCACATCAATGTCCTGAAGTAAAATGTTAAGATACAGTACAAGGAGCGACTTTTAGAAAATGCAACATTTGCATTTTTCTGAATTTATTAGCCTTGCCCATCATGCCATACTTGGATTGTGGAAAGCCCCCCCTTCAACCCTCGATTAAACCTTTATCATGACGGCACTGGTAAAGATAGAGAAAATGTCAAAGTGTGTACTGGGGATGTCAAGCACTGAAATCTACTTGACAGCAACTAAATTATCCATCAGCCTTGTTAACCTTTGACCAATAAGACGATAACAGAAAGAACATCAGCTGTGTAGAGGCTTTTCAAGGTACTATTTCAAGCTATGAATTATGTCTTCACTGGAAATATGCTTTAATTATGGGTCTATATTTCACCACTGACGCTTGAGAATTTATCATGTGCTATATAACCGGAGCAGGTTGGACCTAGAACCAGGCTGTTTAAAAATCTCCCTGCTCTAAATGAGTGGTGCAACCTCATTGGAAACAGGATTACTACATGACAGTCCAGCTTTGTTGGTTGGAAGAGTGACTGTGAAAGGCATGTCATACTACTGCCATCCACTCACAGCAGTTCTGGTCAACACTGGAGCCATCGGCGGTTTGTCCAGGCAAACAGACCGTAAATCAGACATGGCGGACGGATCACACACAACTCAGCAAACCTACGCGTAGAACTAAAATGGCACTAACCTGAGAGCCAAGTGCATAAATAAACATGACCTGCCGTGCTTTTCCTGGACTTAACAGTTAGTCAATTAACCAAAGAAAACATGGCATCTCAGGTATGTGGTCCTGTGTACTAGTTGTGACTTTGCTAACAGTGAGTCACCACCATTTACAAAAGGACGAAATGCACTTTGCTATCAAGTAACCTTGATAATGTGCTCTTGGCATGGTTGAGACATTAGGTCACGAATGAGAAAATGTAAATGAGTCCATGAACTATAGTTAAGGTGTATTTACGACTTACTGGACACATACTGAGTACTACCGGGTACTGTGACAGGATACTGACACAGAGTCCCAAAAGATGAGTCACGAAAGAAGGAAATGGGGAGGCAAAGGGGAGACACATCTCTCTGCTCCTCTCTTACATAAAAATGCACACACACACTCAGACATACATAATAGGCATTTTGACTAACATAAGTTCCGGTCCTAGGCTGTAATCACACTAAATACACAGCAGGCTGCCTGGCAGGTTGTTATCATTTCATGCGTTAAATGTGATCACCATAGTCATGTGTAATGAGTTTATTGTTGGTCACATCTCCTTGCAACATCCCAGTAAATAAAAGGTTGAAACACACACACACACATAGACACACACACAAACACACAAAGAATGGATACAGGCAGTCAAAGCCACATTTTGTGCTGACGATCACCCCTGGATTACCCCTACATGGAAAGGGGGATCAGAAAGACTTTAGCTGTCTCCCATTTTTTCTTTTATTCATTAGCCCTCTTTTTTGGAGTGGGACAAATAGTGCTGCCAGCGGGGCTAATAATGCTGGGTCTGTGTGGCTGCCATGACAATGCTAGCGGAGGCCTGACCCGGAAATCCAGCCAACTGACCAGCAGGTGACAAGTTCACATTGATCAATGGGTCACAACATCACAACAATAATCAAACATCTAGTATGAAGCGCTGAAAAAAAGTGGACCACACTTGTGTTTTCTGTATATATGGTGAAATTTTTCTGATAGGACTCTGTCAGTCCCTGTTTTCCCCTCAATAAACAAGACACTATAGTCATAATGTGCTAAATGCCCATACATGCTGCTTTACTGACAACTTAAATGCAGCTGATCAGCACATTCTGCAAATCAGCAACGAGCCACTTAACATAAACACAAAGATCTGGATTGACTAGGTGAGGTGAAATAAGTCCAGGAAATAACACTGCCAGGAGGTTAAGAGGTAATGCCAGGTGAACATCGTGCAAAAGATTGACACACAAACACATCACCTCAGCAGAGTCGACCGCTTAAAAACCCAGACGCACTAAAATGATTACATAAGACGAGCACAAATCCCAGACTGCTCCACTACCACAAGAACTACTCCATGCCAACATGCCCCGTTGCTTCTGGCTTGCCAAAAGCTTCTCCGCAGGACCTGGAGAGTCCTATCCTTCACCATAGCGACCATCTTCATCCATCTTCATCAGATGTCACGCACAGCACCTTCTAGTGCCAAGGACCTAGTGGTTTTTGATGACGAAAGCCTCTCATCCTTTTGTTTCAGCTGCCCAAATCCCCACGAGGCAGGAAAAGGGCCAGCGGTGTGTTTCTGGCACGACTGCGCGTCAAACTGAGACTCAATACCTCTATACAATCAATGCACATGGGTGTACAGAGAGGGTCGTTCTCGTTGTTGGTAGCCTGGATTACTATGTCACATGAAAAATGACTTTCTTCACAATTCTGAGTGAAGGAGAAAATTGAACTGTCAAGCGATTTTGTTGTGTTATGACACACTCTTGTGTTTACTTCCCATCAAAAACCATTTGCATGGCATTTCCTCCATTTCCAGTGGCACCAATCAAACAAATTCTTGAAGTAAAATATGTGACATGAAGATTATTTTGGAGTTAATGCAAAAAAGTGTTAAAATAAATATACATATCATGTTTTCTTTTAACTAAAAGTTTTAGCAGTATTTATCCTTTACTATAAACACAACACAATCTTCCCTAAGACCTCTCTTATAACTGCATACGTAGACCCCAACCCACAATAATTTGATAAGGGTCAAAGTTTACAATGAGCTGCTTCAACCCCTAAGCCCTTAATTGGTCCTGGTCAGTTTAGATCCCATTTATGGACATTATCCTTTCAATGACAAAATGCACACAATGGCCTAAATCATCCCCACACAGGCTATACACCCCATTCATAGACCGAGTAACTGAATCCCGAGTCCTGGAGGCATCAAGCCTGAGCAAGCTAGAGGTTTATTAAGGACAAGCCTAAACCATGAATGCCCACGAGACAGTGGGTCTTCCTTTGCAAAGCTCCATGGGCTTCAGTCTTCAATGGTGGTTGTGTGGCCTATTGGACCATCCTAAATGGAGGCTAATTAGCAAGACATTATGGTTGCGTCCACCAGCCCAGCAGGACACAGGATAATGTACAGAGACTGATTATTTAACCCCTCAACTGCCATTCTGAGTGAGACACAAAGAGAAAAAGACTCGTTCCCACCGGGGAGGGCCGGTTAAAGGAACATCTGACTAGAGCATTTTGTTTCAGCGGCGGCATTGCCTTGTTTAAGGCCTGGAAGGAAAGATTCTGTGGAAAAAGTTGCGAGAGAAGAGGAAGGTGTTTCAATTTGCAAATATTAGCCATCTGAAAACTTGCGAAAAACAAACAAGCTGCTGGGATGGTTGCTCTGTGTTCTCCAGGGAAGACCACTGAGTTTTGCGTGAGGACTTGTTTGAGTGCCGAAAACTCACTATTGTCCCTGGGGCCACTAGCAAACAGAGGGACTGGTCGCCTCATGGGCCTGCCACATGAAGCATTTATGGAACAATAAATCACAACGGCAGCTTTTCACTTTTCACGGGAAAGAAGGATCGGAGTGTGTTTATGCGTCTTTGTCAATGTGTGATGGTTAGCGGCGGGAGGATTGTAAGAAGTGATAGGGGAGGAGTTTTGGTGGGTATGTGATGGGGGGGTTGTGTGTTATTCGGGGTAGTATGCTCCCTTGGGATTTGTCCCAAATTTACCCCTGCACCCCACTTCCCTGCTTCAGTGGGGGTTATGAGAGAAGGGGAGAGTGAGAGACATTCCTGGGCATAATAAGCCCTGGTGAATGAAGGCTACAGGGGGATCAGACTCTGATCCTGATGAGAAGGAGGCCGCGGATCAGGAGCTGCTCTGAGGCTGCCAGTAACACATTGCCAGGTTTTTACTTCATTAGCGTCATGGAAACCCAACATTCCAGCCTCTTGTTTGGGAGAGAGGATGGGAGTAGCAGGAGCGAGGGGTGGAGGGGGATCCATAATGAAAACATTGTCGGATCATTCACCATTGAGATGACACCTCAATACCAAAACATTCTGATGCCCTTCTGGAGCAGAGACTCTCTGACATTTACAAGTCATGAACCAACATATATACAAACATAAGGCCACAGACTCCAACTTGATAACACGTCCAGAGAATCCATTATAGAAAGATTATATAACACATTTGTTGATTAATCTATGGAGTACATGGGGAGGCAACACTGGTGAGCATGAAACCTGTAGCCATCGCAATACTGAAACTGGGACATTTTAAAATCTTCACTTTGCTGAGATATTCTGGCTCTGGCTATCTGGCTCTACCTTTGTCACAAAACAGACACTAAAAGAGCTTGTCCCAGTCAGATTTGTAATATACAACGCAATATCCCAAATTTGTGCACGGCAAAAAAGCTGGAATGTACATTTTCTCCTAACCAAAGGCGAGTGGTACTCATTTTTGCTTTACAGTAACATATGCACAGGATGCATAAGTCTTTATACTGTTGGTTTGTCAGCTGTGTCAGTATGGTTGCACTCAAAAAAGTAAAAGAAGATATTTAGGTAAGAAAAAAAACAGATATTTGCATTTAATGTGATTAATGATTGAAGTGTTTAATATGAGCATCAGCATATCTAATATCTGATTATGTGCAATGCTTCATTCTGTGCAACAGTTTCATTTCATTGCATTTCAATTCATCCTTTTCATCCTGTCTATAGTGTATATAATGTTTTCATACTCTCATTTTTCATATTCTCTTGTTAATGTATTAATAGCTTCCAGCCCTAAGAGTAGCACTGTTAATACTCGTATATTTTTATAGTTAAATTGTCATTACTTTTGTTATAGTTAAGTGTTAATACTTCTACTCTAGTTAAATTGTTGATACTTTTAATTCTACTTGAATTGTTGATACTGTTTTTACCTGGGTTGAATAGCTAACACTTTTTTATACTTCTTGTAAATGTACCTACTATTTATCTATCTAACTTTGCTGCTGTAACATTGCAAATTTCCCCGTTGTGGGACGAATAAAGGATTATCTTATCTCACCTTAATGTGAGAAGGCTTAATACTTAACATTTGCCCACAATGTAGCGCAAAAGAATGTTTTTCTTGTGCAAGGCCATCGATGCTAAAAAAAAGATGCTGATGCTGATGTGTACCATAAGGACACTCTCTCGTATCAATGGCTTGACTCTTTGAAGCACAAAACTTCCACTAGGGCCTGACACAATATGACTTGGCAACATTCCTTTCGCTCTGACCCTAGCTATGCTCAGTCATGCATTGCAAATCATGGGAGCAATGTATTATTTATGCTTCAAAACATTTGAGGGAACGGAGGGGTGCTTATTGCCACAAAGCAAGTGTGAAATCACTAAACATGTCACAACTGGGTCCGCAGAGGTCCGATCAAATGGGAGCAGCTCATGGCAGAGGGGGCTAAATAGGATGTTGGACAGGCCAGCCATGACCGATGTCAATCAAAACCTCTCAATGTCTCCTATTGAGTCGGACCACAGCTGGACATTCCAGCTACTCACTCCTTAATAACCAACTAGGACTCTGTAGTTGTTTCAAAGAAATGATGCATTCATGAAAAGCTATGGTAGGACTTAGGTTTCAAGGAGCTCCTTTGAGACTTGCCCCCTTCTTCAAAAGACGAGCAACGAAATGTGGGGCTAATAATCAATCACTGTGTGACTCAGTAACCTTTGTTTTGTTCAAATGGATTCTTCTTTAATTGGCTGGGGTGAAATGGCACATTCTTTCACATCACCAGTACCACATTTTTAATAGGTATTTATGCGCAATGCTAAAAATGACCCCACGGTTTGGATCGAAATTCGAACTATTTGTCCGACTATAAGGGGGTCTTGGCAAATGGGTCCACTTAACCTTTAACACTTGGGCAGGGTCACTGCAATGGGTGGCCCATGCATCCCTTGATACCCCCCACCCCCCTCCCCAGTGTACTTCCTGTGGTCAGTGGCCCTGGTCCACCTCTGTCGACAGACCACCGGCGGTCCACTCCGCGGATTAGCAGATTACATGCAGCTGGTAAAAGCCAGGGCAACTTTGCCTTCCCAGCCTTCCACGCTCATACCGAGGCATTCCCTGTTGCTTCACCTTTGAAGCTCTTTTTCCCATGACTGCACGCACAAAGAGCCGGCGTTTAAAAAAGAGAGCCCTAGGCTAGACACACAGCACCTTCCACCTAGGTGGGGGGCTTTTTATGTTCCCACTCTGCAGGCTACTGCCTTTGTCAGGCAGGTTGGCTGTTAGCTCAGGAAACCAAAAGTGAATGAAAAATGATGCTCATTGAAGGCTGAAGATAGGAAATGCCTGATAAGTTTGACTACTAGGGAGGACCACAAGATATAACCACATATTGCAAACTCCAGTCAGAAAGAGCTGATAAGAAATTGACTATTATTCTTAAATTTGAGGGTGAGCTGGTAAAATGTAAAAAGATCTCTCTCTAGTAAACAGACACATTTATCCATGGATATTTCTCTCTTTAGTCCGTCGCATATAAATGAGACACCCAGTGTGGAGTGAAGAATTTGTTTTTCCCCCTCTTTCATTTCTCTTTGGAGCTGTCTGTCACAGTGAGGAAAGACAGGCAACCTTTTTTTCTTGATATCCCCCCACATCACCACCACCGCCTACTGTTGATGCAAAGCTCTGAAGGTTGGCATTCCAACTATGCTTTCTTTAAGAGAAACTGCAAATCCCCCCACCGTGCAACCTCTAGCTGGCAGCCAAAGTGGTCAGGCATTAGGCTGAAGAGACTACAGTTGCTCCCCCAAGCTGTGTAATGTAGGCAAAGGAGCATCGGCAGGCCAGAGAGCCGGGAGCGCTGTCCAACGAGTACAAAGACGGGCCCCTTTGGTACACCTGTCAAGGGGCAGAACTGGGAGGTGAGGGGGCTGAGGCTGGGGGGCAAACACGGCATTGAGAACAAGAGGACACTGTTTAGCTTTACTAGCATCCTAATCCTGAGAGAATGGGCTTTGTGTGATTGAAAGCTCGCACTAGAAAACTTACTCTGATAACTGTCATTTAGTAAAATGTGCTAAATAAAACAACTTTTTCTATCTCTCAATGTTGGCCAACATTAAGGGTTTAAAGGAATTGAGTCTGTTTAATGCACACAGCTAGAACAATGCTGATTAGAAAATGTGAATTGGGACAAATATGCACAGTATTTAAAGAATATATCCAATTGAATGATAAATAAAAACATCTCAAGAAAAAGGGTCTTTGGGGTTTTTTTTTCATACCATGGTTACAATTAAAAGCTCGAGCAGACACAGACCCTGCATTGAGGTGAAGGAATTCAGGGCTGCAATGCTGATCTACACCTGTCAGGCTTGTCAAAGGTACTAAGCATTTTAATACCAGTGGGCCTCCTGCAACTCTGGGCCCCATCTCCATTCATCGCCTGTTATCAAATCTGCAGATTTAAAAGCTCTTGAATTCTATCCTAAGAAATGACTAGATGAAAAGACAGGCATAAAGGTATTGTTGCCTGTGTGCCGTACGCTTTGGCAAGTTCAATCACACCCCACTAGCTCCACTTTCCTCCCATGCCCTTTTTACACCCCAATGAGACCTAATTTGAGTCTCACAAGACAGGGCAGACCCCAATTGGTCCTGGCTATGCTTCACGCTCAGTCTGTTTACCTCCACATCAAACACGGTCTCTTTTCCTTTCACTGAGCACAGTAACCGAGTTCCTAAACCTAAAGTGTTATGGACAAAGACAATGGCTGGTTATCCTTCTCTCCCCCATCAGCTCCACTGGCCTTTAACAAGTTATGAGCTGTGCCCAGCATGGGGCTGACCCAGTCACATGCGAGCATGCCCAAAGGTTGGCTCTGACAGAAAAACAAGGCCAATTATCCTCAGTATAGCCTTTGTTAGACAGAGATATACAACCCTGATTTGAAAAAAAAAAAATTGGGATGCTGTGTAAAACAAAAATAAAAACAAGAGGTAATCATTTGCAAACTAACTGTTATCGACAGTGTTTTCCCATCCCACTTTTTTGGAATCAGGGTTATAAAACAATAACTGATGCAGACAAGAAACTGGTTAAAAAAAAAAAACAAAAAAAAAAAACAGTGAATAAGATTAAAAACTATTTACCAAAATCTCTTTCAAAGACTAGTGAATAGAGAGGCTGGGATACTTGCGTCATGCAGTGAGTAAACACAGTTAGGGCCTGTGCTGTTGGAAATGACAAGTGACATGAACAGCACGCTAAAACCCGTTACTTACCTCGATGACATGCTCAAACTGAAATAAGCATCTGTCACCTGCAACATCTAACCAGTTCACTAAGGCTGATTCTTCTTTAAAAATTCTCCGCTGCCAAGCTGACTCACTATATTTTAATAACACGCAGTTAAGGCGAATTGACAGTGGACTTATCTCTCACCACAAAGATATGGTCTTACACAACAAGACGCGTGGACTTAAGGCAGTCCATGTTATTTTGCTTCTTGATATAGGGATTTGTTATCTACAGCGCTTTTGCTCATCTATACTTAGTTTTAAGTGCAATTCATGTTTAGTGCCCTCTAATTTACATCCAAAAATAAACTGTATCTTTCAGAAAATTATCACATTCGACCTTTGATGGCCAACGGAAAGAAGAGGATCCAGAGAAACAGTTTTGACAGCTGGTACTTTTTATTTGTTTGCTTGTGTTATTTATGAGCTGAGTTTATTTAATTTATAACCCATCACCCATGCCGATTTTTCAAATTAAAGGTTTCAATCACAAGGACATACATTTTATGTTTTATGAGCTGTTAATCATAAGTGAGTTATTGATCATAAACATGGGCAAAAAATCAATTACAGACATTTCATGAATTGCACCCCTGCTAATGACTGTATTAATTTGCACCACACATGTTGTGCAGGATTTCAAATTAACGATGTCTTGCCTAATTCTCAATGACTTTAATCCAATGCAGGGGTAGAGGCTGCAGATTCGAGGACTACTTAAGCTTATTCAGAGGATAAATTTGCCATCTTTGTTTCAAAGCCTTAATCCGAGAAGGATGAGGGGAGTTCTTCTGATCAGAAAACCAAATGGGTGTTGTTTAAATTTGCCATCTGAGTTATAAGGGTAAGAATACTGAAGTCCACCGTCATTTTCAATATGCCTATTACTTTACAGTTGAACAAAAACTTCAGCCGTGTATATAAGAAGTTTCTAAGTACAGCCCCTGATCAGAGAGTCCACAATCCTTGGCTTCTCATGTGTAGTGTGGGAATCCTGGAGCTTTATCTTAGTGTGTGGCAGACATCGACAGCCTCCTAGAACAAAGCTGTCCCAGCAAAAACACTGCCCATAACCATAAATCTTAGCAAAGGGAAGGAAGGAGAGAGAGAGGCACAGACAGGGAGCCCCCTTGGGTTACAACTTGAAAACAACGTACAAATCTTCGAGTGCAGTTGGGCTATTAAACTTGAAAAGTCAGCATGGTTTTGCCACCTGTACACAGCGTGCCATCATTGCACGCATTGTGCATTGCTAAATGATAGATTTTAAGCTGACGGTGCTATGCACAGCATATGATTTCATGTTTTGTTTCCTCAGGCAGAGGGGATAAATAGACCTGCCATATGTCACAATACCTTTAATCCCAGGGGGGAACAATCCAAAGATCTAACTCCAGTGCTGCATCAAGTAATGCTGAGACACTAGCTGCGCTTTTATACCCTAAACAATTAAGGTAATGTAATAAATCCTGTTAGGCAGCTTAGTTTGAAAGATAAGTGTACAGAATGATTAAATCAAGATCTCTGGAAAATTTAATTTAGAGAATGTAACTTGATCTTTAAGTGGCGACTTTAAAGTAAAGAGGGCGAGTTGTCTTGTGCTTGTGATAATTTACAGTGGCTTTAAAAATGGACACAGTAAAAGAACCATAAAAGGAACTTTTTGGAGGCAAGAAGGAGCTTGCAATACTTTACAGTGGATCCCAGACCCAGTGGGATAGACTGTCTAAACAGAGCACAGTTACAGCCATTAAGAAAGTCTGGAATGGTTAGTGAAAAGCCCAAGTAGGGCTAATTTTAGGCTGGTATTTCACAAGGGGTGATTTAGAATCCAAATCACTAAAATAGCTTTTAGGCTTTCTCTGAGGACCCAGACCAGAAGGACTTTCCCACAAAGCTTTAGCATCATGGTAGAATAGTCAACAGGCTTCCAAACAGAGAAAAAGCACTTATTTCCCACATCTTTACTAAAGGCACAAAAATGAAGCCAAAATGCAACTCAGTTAAGTTTCACATCAGTGCAACCATCATACCATTTTCAGTACTGATGATGATTTGAAGAAAAAAAAAAAGGAAATGAACTCTAAAAACATTTTTGGCTGTTTGCCACATAATTGTAATTCAGTGAGTGGCCAGGTGCATTACAGTATATCACTGAACATTACACAACACCTGCAGGACATTTTTAGTAGGTACCTGTTAATCATTAAAGCCCAGAACCGCATTCAGAAAATCCACACTGATTAACTGAGGACACTTATGACTCAATACTTATGACTTGAAGCAAAACACAAAGCTGACATGTGTGTATGTGTTTGGTGGCGCGCGAGAGGGTGGGGCGGGGGGTATGAGTCACACACCAACACTGGCAAATCAACACCATGACTAATGATGATGGAGCTCTGTTACCAAAACTTCCTTTCATGAATGCTTAATGCAGAGCCTCGTCCTTCCTGGCATGAAACGCTGAGATTGTGCAATAGCTCGTTTTAAGTTTGGTTTAATTAACAGGATGGCCTGGGGGACGAGCACATCAGCCGCAACCAGGTTTGAGTTGTCTGACACTCGTGTGTGGCACTGAAAACCGACTTGGATTCACTCAGATACATGACTTTAGAAGAAATGAATGTCACACTGTCAGAGTATGATATATAACAGCTGATTTAAAGACTGCAAAGAGTTTTTACTGAATTTTAAAGATATCCCAAGGGAAGGTGCTATTTATAGTGAAATATACCTGGGCAGAAGCAGTCAACACAAAAGAGAAAAACGTACGTCTGGCAGCTGCAAATTAACAAAAAGCTGACTCGGCTTGATACATGAACAAGTAGGCTGCTCCAGGTCGTCTGAAAAGGGAACAGCAATGAGTTATTAAATTGAAAAACCCACAAATCTGACCCATTTCAACGCAAGACCAGTCTTCTGTAATTACAATATAAACAGATCCAGACGCCATTTAGATAAGATTTAGATAATTATTCATTGTATACGTGAAGTGGAGCGTTCAAACTTGAAAGCCTTCCTGAAACACCTTGTTGTCCTGAGCTTCACTTGGTGAATATCTTGCCGGTGCAGTTTTCATTGTTAAGCAGCTGACACACTAAATTGGAAATCATTCTGCTTGGCAGCATCGGAGAATGAAAACACTGGTGACACACCTGTCCCAGGCAGGCAGCCACAACAATACACCCTCGCTCCTAAAATAGGTGATGAGATGCACAACAATCACACACGCAGCTCCTGCAAAAACACAGTGCAAAACAGTTTCGCAGTCTGTTGTTGGCTGAATGAAGACGCGCTAGGGCCCAATGTTTGTTACGCTAATCTTATGATGGAGGGCTTCAGAGGCCCCTTTCAACCCTCACAAACACAAAGGCCTCAGGGGCCACCTCCACAGCATCATCTGGTCCCCAAACGTCCTCTGTGACCCCAGTCGAGACCCACCTTCATAATAATAATCCCCTCCAATTACTGCCATGTCCTTCACAAGCAGCCACTGGACACGGTCGCAACCTTAAAGAATGTAAATATGTGTCACACTGTGGAGAAGCTGTGAAGTATGAAGGATGTTCCAAGTGACTAATTTTCCTTATGTTTAGACACAATTTTAGACTTAGACTAGTCTCATCTCAAAGCAAAAAAACACTCAGAAAATAGTCAAAAGTGAGCACAATTTAATCTATAAAAGGTTAAACATTGTCTGAATAACAGTGTGTATATGACAAGAGCTACTTGAAATCACATTCTTCAATAAACAAATCAGACTATTTGCAGACATCTTGACTGTGAAGAGAGCCTTGACAATAATCAAAGCACATCAACAATGTCTTCTCAGGACCTAGTAATAAAAAAAAAACAAAATGCAGTCATGCGTCATCGACTCAAACCACAACTGAACAGCAACCATGTCATAATTACCATTTATGGTTGCTGTGCATTGCTAGAAAAACAAACTTTTTTTTTTAGAAATAAAACTTAATGGAATTGGCTGAAGAAACCCCCCGGGGACCAATCCCACAGGCCACAGCTATTCTTGACTTGGGAAAGTATCATTTCAGCAAAAGCTGCCAGTTAGCAGCAGCGTGCTAGTCTGTAGATGCCTCCTGGGACAATGGGTGTCAGACTCACATCGTTGACTGTGAATGCAGGCACTGTTGCGAGGGGTACGAGGCTCTAAGCTGAATATTGCTCTCGACTATTGGCCCTGCGTGATAAAAAAAAGGAGGGGGAGGGTTTACTAAGGTTTCAGTGAGTGGCCAGGGTAATGAGAGGTTTGAACTATTGTGAAGCGCTGCAGAGACAATATGGTCATAAATTAGAGGGGGGGATTTAAATCACATCCAATCACAGCGCAAGTCAGTGACTCCCAACAATCTGTTAGGAAGCTCTACAAAAGCCCCAGAGTGCTAAACCTCAACAAATACACTTTGAAGAGGTTTACGAGCGACAAGCACAAACCATCCTGATGTGACCCAAAAAAATAAAATCCAGAGATCTCAAAATGAGGTCTGTGTTTGCATGGGGTCAAGTGAAATCACCAATTAGTCAAACATTCTCTTTTACTTTTTCCTGGAGTTTGAAATGACTCTGAGGCACAATGGTCTCTTTTGCTGCTTTGCCCAGTAGTGGAGCGAGGTCTGTTTTCTCCATCGTAATCAGCCTATTTCCCCAAATCTGCCCTTTCCTGTATTTAGCCAAAATAAGCCCTCTAATGGGAATACTTTGCTTTACAATCACGTGTTGGCATCTCGGTGACTGCATTTGCATAATTGAGCTTGTGCTTACCGGACCTGTAAATGGTGTGCACTTACATTAGAAGCAGAGTGGGCTGACAGTCTCTCAATTTTGCTCTTCGTGAGTTTGCCCATTTAAGGTTTGATGTTCTCGAGCTCTCCTCACAGCTTGTGCAACTGTTATTAGGAGCGAGCACAGATTATAAACTGGTTTCTTAATGACAAACAGCAAGGGCAAAATGTCTAGTATGACAGCAATGCAACCTTGTTGCATAGCAAAGAACCTGTGTGCACACGCAGTGCGTTGATCACCTTTAATCTGCTATCGAAAAGGTCAAAATTACAACTGTATCTGTGGTTGATTACGCTTGAAGTCCGAAACAGAAAATGTGGAGCCATGAAAGCTCAAGGTATATTTCTCATTTAAAATCAAGCCTTCTCATCCATTAAGCTGCAGACACCAATCTCTTGCACATGGTGACGGACTGCTTCGATCCTCAACACGCTGACAGGTCATCGAAAAGTCTCTCAAGCTTCAAAAGCGCCTGCTGCAAGTCCTGCTCTCTACAATGCCGACATGTCCAGCCGGGTCAAGCACCTTTACTGACCTCTCCAGACAAAAACAAAAGCCTGGGATTCCTCTTTCCAGGGCTTGAGTGTCATGGCACAGTAGTAATGAGGGGGGGGAAAAAAGGGTACCGCCACCAACACATGCTCCGTCACCTCGTCTTACTTAGACCAGGTCTTAACAAATCTGGGTCTGATCCAAAAGCCAAAGCCGAACATACCAAATCAGGAATGTAATAACCACCCACACAAATATACACAGTCACACAAACAGGAGTACATCTCAGGCCTGTCTCTAAACTTCCCCATGGTTTGGAAATGAGCTATGTCATCGCTGAAGAAGGGAAGCCTGTTAACTACTGGCTTAGAGGGTTCTTTATTCTGTCGAAAATGCTTAGGCGTCAAATGTTCCTGCTGGAATGCTGCTGTTTTTAATGTGGCTTCAGTTTCATTTTGAATATTTAAAAGAGACAACATGGACAGAATGTAAAAAAAAAAAACCACATTACAGAAAGTTAAAATGTCTTTTCAGGATACTTTATTCTTACTGAAATTGTTTACTACATGGAGGGAAAGAACCAAATGAAAAGTGAGATAAGGTTGGTTGAATGACCGGGCAGCCAAGGCCGCAGCGCGACAAAACAGGTAGATAGACCTGGGACTGTGTACATTGTGGTGAAAGCAACAGTGTGTACACAAGAGCGGACTGGCAGCCGAGGTCCGTTATAAATGGCCGTGTTTGCACTATTCCACTTTTTCCCCCCTCTCTACACTGTCACAGGTTCGGATTTCAAAAGAGGCACATGTCTTGTTTGTGAGGAAAAAAAGGATAATCACAAAGCAGAGAGGGTTGATGTGTTCATGTCATCACAGGAAACAGGGATGACACGTCGTGGCTTATACGTAAAAGCACTCGCATTTTGTGCAACTTATTGAAAAGCCCGCATCCACAATGGCCAATTGTTGTGGCAACAAATCATTAACAGCTTACATCTAAAGACATTTTGAAAAATAGCAGCAAATAAAGCTCAAGTAGTATTTGAATCTATTAGTTTGAGTATAAGTGATAGAAGAGTGAGACACCAGTTCCTCAATAAAAAAAGTATTGCTTAGTTAGAGGAGAAGGTTGAAAAAGCAACTAACACAGCAGGAAATTACAAAAAAAAAAAACAGTGTTTAATTTGCCGCATGTCTCTTAATGCCAGTGTCTTTCCAAACGTACCTTTGGAGTTGAATACTTCTTTGAGTTGCAGAAGCACATCAGCAAACTTGCGCACGTCGTTGACCAGCTGCATGATATAGTGTGGGTCTGAGGCGGGGATGTCCGGGCTGTCCGAGCTCACCGAGCCGCTCTTGGAGACCCTGCCCGGCACCCAGGGGCCCACGCTGGTAGGGGTGGTTGGACCCAAGCTGGAGCCAGAGAGTCGAGAGAAACCTAGAGGAAGTTTGGTTCCACCACCACCACCGCTGTTGCTGCCACCGCCTCCTGATCCTCCGCCTGTACTCTGGCGCAGCATGGCAGCCAGCATGTTTTATTGCTCCAGTGGCCCTCAGGCCTGGTGGCTGTTATCCTGAGGTTCAGCTCCGTTCTCAGACCCAGCACTGCACCGCGACGGGGACGAAGGATGCTGCCAAGGAGAGAGAAGACTCTTAATCCTGACAAGAACCATTTGAGACACTGTGATATTACTCACTGTTTGACAGGCGTGACACATTACCAGCTGGGATTTAACAGGACATAAACCCTGACAGCAACAAGTGGACTCTTCTTCATCCTTCTTCAGTTTCATTAGAAATGTTTTTCACAGTGTTCAGAACACTATGACATTGGTTGTCTCTGCTATTGGCTGACAATATGAAACATGAGGATTTGTCATATTTCCCTTTGATAATAAGTTTGAATAGGTCGATCAGAAGACGATGTTCCTCAACAGTGCTGCTGTCTGCTGCAATAGTTCAGTGGTTTACTGTTTTGAACAATGTGTGAGGTCATTCAATCATGTAGGTGTTGTGGTTGTAAATAAGTCTCAGTAGTCTTGATCTTAATGCAATAATGATGGAAATTACAAGCCAAAACATGATCAGACAGAGCAAAGCACTCTTTAACTGTGACAAACATGGAGCTGTGTTTGGCTGTGAAACTTCAATATACATAATCTGTTCAATATTGAGACACATTTGAAGTTTGCAATGAATTCATTTTTATAATAATCTTAATCTATACTCTGTGTGGTCTTGTTTGATGTTACAGCTGATGTGCATGTAACTTAATTAGATGGGATTTGAAATGCTAAACTCCCATCCACACAGGCTGCGTCCAGGCGCATCTCCCCGCGTGCAGGTGATTTAACAACACCACCGAACCGCCGGTTAAAAATCCCACAGTATGATGATTTCTTGTTTATTGCTGAAAAATACAAGACGAGTTTAAACCCAGTTAAGAAAGTCGGATAAGTAAGGTCGACTCATTAATTCGGCGTTCATAAAATCTAACATGGAACAGTTTTTGTCTCAAAATCTCGACCTTTGTAGCGAGTCCTGGCCGCTTGGTCGCGGACATAGTATGTGATTAGCGCGGAAGAATGAGTAGAAGAAAAATATGAAGTTTGGGATTTTTGTGGAAGTCATACATGATTCGTGTGTTGAAGTTATGCCGAACTGGTGTGTAAAGAGGAAATTTTTTACCCCTCAAGAACAACTAACATTAAGCTGTTTGAAGGTAAAAAGGCGGCATTAGTTCTAAATGTGACCGGATTTCACGTTAATTTCACAGTAAAAGTTCGCAGCTAACTTTTTGTTAACATTAGCTTCCAAACAAAAGAAGAAAATTACACACCTGCAGTTTGATCCTGAGACATTTCAGCCGACAAAAAAAGCCCTGAAGCGGAAAAGTGTCCAAACGGGAGAAAGACAAATTAATCCACAACCTCCGAGCTGTCCTGATCCTCCACAGTCCAGAGCCACAGACCCCTCAGAGTCCAGATCCAAACCCGCTGTGGTCAATCGCCTCCTCTATCCATGTGATGGAGGCTGCAACTTGTGATTGGTGTGTTTGTGTGTATGTGTGTGACAAGTTCTCCCTTCAAACAGGTGTCTGGCGTTTTAAAGTGTCAGGAAACCCACAATAAAACATTAAACATCCGGTTGTGCCTTTCAAAATAAATTCCATGGCTCGAGAATCACAACAATTTGCTGTGTGATGGCCTCATATCCCAAAATGGCATAGACGACTTAAAAATATATAAAAACAGTACATATTGATGAATTTTTTAAATTAACATATCGATGAAGCAATTGTCCAAATATATTAATTCATTTTTCAAGCTCATGCTTTGTCTTCCACTTAAAGCACTTTGAACCTTATTTCACTCTTTATTTGAGCCTCATATAATTTACTTTAGTGTTATATGGTGCGATACATTTCCTGGTTATTCTGAGAAGTACAAATTTTACAGCAGAAAGTCATACGTTTCATATCATAAATCAAGGTAAACACTCCCAATGACCCACTTTTCCAAAGCTTCAATCCTCTGAAGGTGAATGTAATATCTTGTACACATATATGCTCGACACCAGACTTTGTGACCTTATTACCATTTACTTTGCCTCATAAACATATAAGAGTGGGAAAAACCATCTCATAAAAACTTAAATGTCTTCATAAAACCTAAATGTTGGAGCTTTGGTGTGGTTTGCAGACTTCTAAACTTGCTGATCTACTTATTTTCACTTGCCATATGTCTCTATTTGCTGTATCCTACCTATTTAACCAATGTTTAAACTGATGGAATAAATGTCTTGGGAGCATTTTTGTAAGATTTTCTAAAACTCTTTTGTGAATAAACTATCACAAAAACAATCTCAGACAAAGTCATTGGCAGTTTTAAACATGCCAATTTTAACTCACACCCTCAAGTGACATAACAAGTCTTAATGTAAAATTGGTCACAAATACAACTTGAACAAAAAGCCCACACATGCAAACAGTTGATTTTCTGAGTGACACATATTAAACTTTTATTCTGAACATAAAATCTCTCCACTTCCGGTATCGTTCTGACGGACTGGACTTTATTCAACCAATCTGAAATCTGTGAAATATCTTGAATGTGTCACTGTTAAAGATAAGAGACTCAATAAAAGTCCAATAACATTTATAAAGCAGCCTGATGATCATTTATTTTGCTGTGCACAAGAAACACAGAGATGGAGACACACTGTGCTGCTGCTCCAGAGGCAGGGAGACACTTTATTCTGTTTGCCTGGCTTGTAAATCCCTGCAGTTTATATAGAGGCCTGCTTGAATAGCAAGTGTGTGTGTGTGTGTTGCAGGGATAGTTTGGTCTGCAGCCTGCAGTATCTTTGTGTGAATGGGGGACGTGGGGATGTGAGAAACACACACAACTCTGCGGCCTTTAAAGACTAAAAAGAAGAGGCCCATCTCACAGGAAGACAACTGCATTACCACCTGATTTATGACGTCATCAGGGACCATAATAAGTAGACCTTTAAATAATATTTTATTTGCATGTGCACTGTTTGCCAAAGTGTCGTGGAACTTTATTTTCAACACACAAAATACTGATTTTTCATCACTACTCAAGCTTTACTTTTATGTTAATATGCCTCAACTCTATATGATCAAAACAGGAGCCAAAACAGATGTGGGTCTTTAACCTTTGAGCTTTTCAATCAGTTGCACTGAAAGTGGCTCTAATGCTGCGGATTTAAGTTCACACTGTACATGATGGACATCTGCTGGTGGCATAGAGGTAGAGCAGCCAAATGAGGCAGACGCTCATTGTGTTGTCTGTCAGTCTTTATATTTTACAATAAATAAGGCATAGTTATGCATATATTAATTAATTATTTCATTCATTCATTCATTCAGAATCATTGAGGGTAGGCCCTCATTTCCAATGACGTTGAGAGTACAGTCACAACAACAAATACACACAAACATAATTAACCAGAAAACATATATAGTGACAGAACATAGCTAAAAACAGCCACATTTAAGAGTGGAATAGTTGGTAATCATGCTTCCAAATTCACCTATAAGTACAATTGTGTTAAGTTTTAATGTGTGTTGAGGTTTTCAGTTGTTTCCTCAGCAGGTTTGACGCACTCGTGAGGGTCGAAAAGCGGCCTCTTCTTTAAAGTTTTGTTTCATATTTTATTTTCTCCATTTCTGACTCCAGGTGAGTTAACGCTGTGGTTAACTGAACAAACACAAATACAGATTCTTGTTAGGACACAGCTGTTCAACAGCAATGTATTTTACTTGCAGCAAATATTAGGTCAAAAGTGGGACAAAGATGAAATATCCAACCTGGTGAACAACAGGCTGCAGCTCCTTTGTGGGCAGAGACTTGTCCCATCTCTTCTCCATGTAATCACAGAGACTTTGGTCCAGAAGATCAAAATGCAAAAACAAATGCACTCTTCATGAAAGAAGGAGCTGTGCCATCTTCTGATGTTGCATTTGTCTGGATCTGAAGTCTGCACACTCTTCAGGACATTCACCTGCGGGAGATATGAAAGCTTACATTTCTACTGTTCACACTGAAAATTCTGCCAAAATATTTCCACAAGCATGAGGCAAGTGTGTCTTACCTCTTTCTGGGCCTGACGGAGGATGGTGGGCTTGTTCTTGTAAATTTCACCGCCACAGATTTCTTGGTTCAAAGGTCTTTACACTTGGCAACGACACCGATGCAGCCTTTGTTAAGGAACTGACTAACTAACTAAATAACTAACTCCAGAAGTTAAATGACATATTAACGAATGAAAAAAGAATTTTAGCTTGTTTCATACACCTAACTAACTACTTCTATTTAAGCAGAAATAATCATCATAACACCATCAACATCAAATTAGACAGAAGTGTAGATACAGTGTAGACAGACAGATGCAGTGTCAAAGAGGAGCCACTACTGCAGACTCCAAACTCTTTCCCTCAGAGGGCCAAAACTGACTTTAAATGAAGGGCCAGGGGCCAAACACAAACACCTATTGAATTATATTGTTAAGATGCAAAATGGTTTCCCTAACTGACTGACTTCCTGCAGTTACTCTGAAGGTTCAGATCATGAAAAATAATTAACAATTAGGGATCAAAATATTTAATGAAAATTTTATCTCACTAAAGTAAAACAGCATAAACAGTGGTTTGTATTACATTTAAAAACAAAACAAAAAAGAGAAACCTCTGGCAGGCCAACTTTGACCCTATGCCATCTGAAGTGAACCTTTATCCTCAGTGCTTTTATTTTGAAGCGCATCCAGCGTGTTTCCTGTCCCGGCTCTTCCTGATGTGCGTGATGATCATGGATTGAACGCGCTGGTTAGCTCGACACTGTGTTATTTAGCTAGTGGAGAGTCTCTCACAGTCTTCTTCCATTTGTGTCCACCTGAGACAAAGCGATGTGTCCCATGCTAATGTTAGCTTAGCCGGGCGCTGCAGACATGTCTCCTCCTGACAATAACCCTGCCGGAGGGATCCACGGGCTTCTCCTCAAACTCCATGAATCACTTGGAGATGAAGACGTCCGAGCTGCTGCTGTCAAATGTCACGATATCGTGGGTGATTTGGGACATGAGTGCATGTTAACACCGACCGAGAATGAACTTGGTAAGACCATCAAGTCCATCAAATACTCGTCTAAAGATCTCATGGCAGCTTATTGAATCCGCAACAACTTCATTTACAATCTGGCAACTTTATTATAATCATGCTTCTGTTGTTGACGAGCATTAAACAACTTATATGAGACGGTGTTCAGGAGATTTTTTAGAAGCTACTCATCAGTTCGTCATGAAGAAATTAATTCAAAAATCTCAATAAACTTTGTATTAAGTGTCTCTATTTCAGGGTCTTCCGCCAAAAGTGACTGGTGGGCGGCAACACTCAGTCAGAGCACAATAAAAAAAAACACGTGATTCAGCTGAAGAGAAGTTAATGCAACTCTTATTACAAGTCTGTACAAACTAGTAAATCAATCCAAATGCAAGGATGAAGTGTGTCAGTGTTAAGACCACAGAGGGTGCAGATGTCTGTAGGATGTTGTTAGACCACAGCTACCCTCCATCTTATTCCTCAGGGGGATTCACTCCTCAGTTCAAACCATATGCAACATTAAGCACATGGTCATATTATCACATTACAAGCACAACCTATGATCCTGGTTGTCTATCTCTCTGGGAGAATCACATCTTGCAGTCTACAATTCCAAGTGAGGGGAGAATAATCTTCTCCACCAAGGTTAAACTAGGGTCACTCCATACTTACCTAATGTATGTTTGTATGCTCAAAACCTACTTTTTCAAATCCTTCTTCTTCCCTCGACCCGACTTTGATCCACTATAATGTTCTTCCCAATATCTACATAATAATTTCAGTTCCATGTAACTCTGATCACTTAATTTTATGTAAAATTATTGGACATTAGGAATAAAGTTTGTATGTAGTCTCGGCAGGTTGTAGAAAATTGCACAGATGTATAGTTTTTTTTTTTAAAACTTCAATGGTGCTCTCATTGTACAAATTTGTTATTGCTGTTGTGATGCACATACTTTCCTTCTGATTCCGTCTTTGGTGATGATCTCTGATCTCCATCTTGAAGCTTTGCAGACGTCCTTGTTGTTCTCAAAAGACTATGGGCTGCTCAGCTTCCTCAGGAAGTCCCTGGCATCAGATGAGGTAGATAACAAAGAACATCCAGTGAACAGAAATGTCGTGTACTGAAAGTTCTCTTGTTGACAGAAACATCTCTTTTCCAGCTCCGGGACACCCGAGTTGAGATCTTAGTTTTCTTGGAGAAGTTCTTGGACAGAGTGTCGCCAAGAGTCAAAGGATGGGAGAAGACTTACGCCATAGAAATAAGAGTGAGTTCCCCTTTTACATCCGTATTATTGTTGTTGTTATTGTTGTATTTTTATTTTTCTGAGGAAAGACCTGCCTGTGACTCTACAGAGGATAAACGGTTATAGTTAAGGGATGGATGGAAAGACCTGTCAGACAGTGATTAAACTAAAGCTATCAACTATTAGAAACACCTCTCAGTATAACACGAGACAACTGAACAGCACCACAAACTATCAATACAAATGTTTGCATGTATATGTGTAATTCTACAAATAAGTACATTGTGTTTTCTCTCCATTTCTTTTTTTCATGCAGGACACATGCTTGGTTGTGTATACAAAGGAAAAAGTAGCCAAATGTAGGACTCCAGTGCTTGAGCTCCTTATTAAGGTTGGTTAGAGAAACATAAACCATGTTTAGACCAAAAGAAGAGATCCACTGTTTACAGATTTCCTTATTCATACGATCTTGTGAGAGTCTGTTTTGATATATTTGTGGATGTGGTCTTGTTCTTGTCAAATGCTTTTCAAAGGTTCTCCAAACAACAAAGGCCTCCAGTGTGGCTGCAGACCTTCGAATCTGTGAAATCTTCAACAAATTTTACAGCGAGCTTTGTCAGAAGACCAAACTACCAGATTCAGGTGAGTCTTCATTTGATGTCTGAAACTAAGGTTTGGTTTAACACTGTCTTTATACATGTCATAAATATTTAATTACATAAACGTTTTTAAAAAATGTCTTTTCTAATAGTTCTCAGCAAAATCTACGAGTTGCTGGGAGTTCTCGCGGAGGTTCACCCCAGCGAGATGATCAACAACTCTGACAAACTCTACAAAGCCTATCTAGGGGAGCTAAAAGAACAGGTATGTCTACAGGTGATTCGACAATAAAATGTTGAACTGTGATGAACAAATACAGCCAGCTGAAAATAGCCAGTGAAATATGTGTGTGTGTGTGTTCAGTTGTGGTTTTTAATATTTTTATTTCAGATGACCTCTTCAACAAAGGAACCAAAACTTCTTGTTGTAGCTGGATGTTTTAGAGGAATCACTGCGTTAATGGTCAACTTCACTAAAACAATGGAAGAAGGTGGGTCTGTGTGTGTGTGTGTGTCCATATTTTTTGCTACATCTGTTTATTTCGCATTTACGACAGAAATTCTCAGCTCTGCTTCTAAGGTTGCATGATTAGTGGATTAGTGTGTGTCTCTGACTTGCAGACCCATCAACATCTAAGGACATTTTTCAGTATGCCCTGAAAGCCATCACTCCCCAGGTAAATGTCATTGTCTCAGTTATCTAACTGTACTTTACATTTAGAGTACCTGCATGACAAAGGAAGTGTACATGTAATTTGCCAGGCTGGGAATCAAACACAGTACTTTTTTTTGGCACCAACTGAAATATGTTGTCTGCCACTGTAGGTGGTAATCATAACATCCAGATTGAAACTGACTGAAAAACCTAATTGAAATTTGTTATGTACTCTGATGATGTAGCATCTATTATCATATTGACATTTGTGTCATGGCGCACTAAATTGTTTTGTGATTGTATTTTACTTTAAATTAAAATCTGTGTAACTTGCCTCCTGTAATAGCTTGTTTCCCCATTTTTGTTGTAGATGGAAATGAGTCGCTATGCTGTCACATTGGGTAAGACCTGCCGTTTCCATCACAAATTTAAGATGAACCTCCGTGAAAACTAATCTCTCTGTGACTTCTGTTTCTTGACAGCTGGGCTTAGATTATTTGCCAGACACGCACCCCAGTTCAGCAGCTGCCTCATGGACCACTGCAGAAGTTTGTTTGAGGTCATGTCTAAGCTCTGTGGGCACATCAACGCTGATATGAAGAAGACAAGTTACTATGCACTTGAGGCCTTCCTCAAACAGGTAAGCACAAGGCTTTTGCAGACATGATGCCAACTGAATCTAAGAGTCAAAGTATTTCCAAAGTCATTCCAATACCACTGCTATCCAATACTTTCATGATCGTTTGAAGGTTGCAATGCTGGTGGCAGAAAATATTGAGGAGCACAAAAGCAAGTTGAAGTTCTTCATGCAGAAGTTCTGCGGAATCATTAAGACCATGGACTCAACACATAAAGAACTGTCCATCGCCATACGAGGATATGGATTCTTTGCAGCCGTATGTTTATTGCCTTAGTTGCTTTAATCACAATTTTGTTTCCTATTTAATCCACTAAATTATTTTAAATTGGATCTTTTATTTTCTGTTGTTCATGTACAACCCTGACCTCTTAATAAAAAATGTATACAAATATTTTTCCTATATTAGCCATGCAAAAAAGTTTGTCCACAAGATGTGGACCTGATGTACACAGAGCTGATCCAGCGCTGTAAGCAGATGTACCTGACCGAGTCTGATGGGGATGACGACAGCTTCTACCAGCTGCCCAGCTTCCTGGACTCTATAGCCAGTGTCCTGATTCACCTGGACAAGGTAGCAAACTCACAGTCTGTCATTCACTTTGACCAAATGTTGCATAACAACAATACTATAAATCAGACTGACAAGCTTCACAGATGTTCAGCCTTATCCTTATGATATCCTTACAGTAGCAAGAAAGACTGATCTCCCCCTAGTGATGGTCTGAGTTGAACTTCTGTGTTGTGTCCATACTCTCAGATCCCAGAGGTGTATACGCCTCTACTGGAGCGTCTCCTCGTGGTGCAGATTGACAGCTTTCCTCAGTACAGCGAGAGAATGCAGACTGCTTGTTGCAGGTCCATCCTTAAGGTGCTGGTGGCCATGGCCTCTAAAGGACCTGTCCTGTGGAGTTTCATCAGCTCAGTGGGTACGTAGACCATGAACACGTTGTACTTAAAGGCCATCATGATATTTTGAAATGATACACTGCTCTTTATCAGACTGTTTTAGCAGCATGTGGTAAGATATGTGTTGACAAATGTGTGCACATGTGTATGCACTCATGCCTCCATGTGTTCCATGCATTTGTCTGCACATCTCCAATGTTTACAAAGGAACAACTGAATCCACAAAATCAGTTGCAATTTATTGAATATGCATGTATTGTGATCAAAATAGGACTTGTTATCATAATGTGATTTTAACAGCATGTTGTTCTTGTATCATTGTTATCTGAGATGAGATTATACTTCTGCTGAAACATTCACTCTTGCTTATTTTTCAGTGCACCAGGGCTTGATTCGTGTCTGTTCGAAACCCATCACGCTCTCTGAGGTCAGATGCATGTTTTCAGATGTTGTTGTAATTATTGAATTCACATACCTCTGCACATCTGTATTTACTCAGCTGATGTTGTACTTGCCGTTAAATATATGCCGTTGTGTTACAGTGCTGATACAAGAAATATACATTTTGTCCTTTTCTCAGGACAAAGACAATCCCTCTGAGTCTTCCCAAGTTCGCGTTGGAAAGTGGAAAGTGCCATCGAGTCACAACTATCTTGCTCTGTATAGAGGCCTTCTAGAGTGTGATCAGCTGAAGGTACAGCTATGTTCTTTTAAGTTCAAACATTCTGAGATATGGAAAATTTGCTCAACTATCTTAGCAGGTTTATTTGGTATAGTCTCTTACATATTAGACATTACATTCAACATTAACTTTTAATCATTTACCATCCCTTAGAAGTCAGTATTTATGCATTTTCTAAATATTTATTTTCTGATTATTATGTGTCACTGTGTCCTCCACTCCCCTTCTTCATTAGGAGGGGATGCTGGTTGTTTTATTATTCTCCATTCAGTTAAACAAATGAACATCTTTTTGATGGTAGTAAATGTCTCATGAGCACCATGACACCTTTCAGCAAACACTACATTTTATTTTATGTGCCTGTTGCATTTGTGTCCTCCTCCTGCAGGATTCAGGATTTTTGGACGGTGCTTTTGAAAATCAGAACTCCGCCCTGGTATCTTTGAGCCGTCTCCTTTACGATGAGTTGGTGAAATCGATTCTCCGAATTGTGGAGAAATTGGACTTGTCTGTGCAGAAAGTGACAACAGGAGAGGAGGTGAGGTCTCACTCTCAGGCCCATAGGTCATTGACATTCATAAAAGGTAGTTGGTGCACAGGACAAAGGTCATTGTGTTCAAGTTCTAGACACCTTTTCCAAGTTTTTCATGGCAAGAAATAACATTCTTTTGAATGCATTGATGGCATTTGTATGCTTGCTATTGGCTGTATCATTTTAACAAGGTAACATAATTCACTTGGTCTTCAGAAGCCTTTCTGTCTGTTGAACTCTAATCCATAGCTCTTGCCTCCTTGTCTGTCAGGCTCCAGATGATGCAGCTCACGTGCTGCCGTCCTCTGACCCCACAGCTCATCTGCTGCCCAATAAGATCAAAGATTTCACTGCCTTTATCAACCTGGTTGACTTCTGCAGGTAATGGAGACATCACACAAACACTACAAGGTGTCAGAATATGAATAGAACTGTGTTGGATGCCATCAACATCACAACCTGGGAGATCAGTCTACCAGACATAATAGGGTCTTTAAAAAGTGTCAAATTTAACTCAGCGTTGTTGTCAGGCTTAAACTGAACATACTCAGTATTCAAGCATATTTCCTGTTCATTTAAAGCAGTAAAGATGTCTGTCTGAGGTGAACACTATTTTCCTTCTTTGCAGTCAGTTGTTGCTGAACAAACATGTGGAGTATTTTCATTCCTGGGTGTATCCCTTAAGCCATGAACTTATCCTCCACTCCATACGAAATCCACTCGTCAGTGGCTTCTACAAGCTGCTCTCTGTCACCATGAAGATTGCGAAGAGAATCAAGTATTTCCAGGTAATATTTGCACTAGTACAAAGAATTTTGTAAGCAGAGACTTGTGAGATATTGGATGAATGCAGAGAACAAAGTCAGAGCAAAAAGTGATGCAGTGTGCTCCTCATAGAATATAGCATGCAAATAATAAAAATCTTCTTTTGAACAGGGAGTTGGCCTGAGAAGCTCTTCATCCCCCCAGAGTGACACAGTAAAAAGTGCTAGTTTTGCACTCTTCTCCAAGTTTGGAAAAGAGGTAGCTGCCCTTTAATGTGTTTCCGAGCAATGTTGTTGATGCAATAAATTAAAATGAAGCATTACAGAAAACTTAAAACTCTGAGTGACATGTGGTTTCCCACTAGGTGTGTGTGAGAATGAAGCAGTACAAAGATGAGCTGCTGGCGTCCTGCTTGACGTTTGTCCTCTCGCTGCACCACAACATCATAGCTCTGGACATCAAGGCCTACTGTCCTGCTCTTGAGGTGGGATCCTTTTACGTGTTCCATTGTTAATTTGTGAACTATAGTAGATGAAGATGGATCAATGCAGTTTAAAACAAAGACATGAAACGCAGATATACAGTAGGTGGTTTAGTGCAGTCATTTCCAACCAGGGGTAGTAAGTACTTCAGTTGATCTGTCAGGGCTGTGGGTTTACATCAATTCGAAACTTTTTCCTACCGTTCGCCTAAGTAAGTCATGTGTCTGTCTGTGTGTCCTTGAATGAATGGGGCGCCTAGACGGCTCTGAAGTTGGGTCTGAGCCATGTTCCTTTGGCCAACATAGCCCTTGACGCTCTTGAGGACTGGTCGTCCAACATTCAGCAGCCCTTCTACACCAACATCCTTCCTCTTCTGGATGGATACCTGAAAACCCCCTCCACCAACAGTAAGCCCATAATTGTCAATGATCAAGCACATCGTTTGTCAGTTGATGAAAAGTTTGGTTATTTTTTTTAAATGTTTTTCAGTTTACTAAATAAATATCAGCTAAATTTAAAAAGTCTAATTCAGACATTGTTGACTTTAGACAAAGATGACAGCAACTGGGAGGTGATGTCTTCGGTGTCTTCAAGAAGTGACAGAGGATACAGCCGAGTGATGACAAGGCTCCTGAAACAATCTAACCAGCTCACCATGGTACTGGATGGGAAAGTGGAAAAACATCTTTCATTATTTTGGGAGTGATTTGCTTTTTGTCTTACTTCCTACACTTGCCTTAGTGGTATTTCAGTTTTACAACTATTAATGAAGTAATATGTCCAGAGTTTGCTCTCTATGGTCTCTCACTACCCTCACAAATCTGGGTAACACTCAAATAAGAAGTTATATTTTTATTATCTATCATCCATCACAATTTGGTAGCAGTTTTTGTATAGCAAGGTTAATGCATTGTATTGTGTTTGCTGCATTCACACAAGACTAATACAGAAGGAGGTGAACACGCTGTGTCTGCAGGAGTTAATTAAATTGTGTTTTAATCCCTTTATGAATTTATGAAACTGACTTACCTCAGGACAAGTGCTAATGAACTACCTATTATTTTACAGTTCAGAAGTTAATTGCTTCATATTCCTGAGAATGCTGAAGTCCCGTTTTTGAGTGTACTGATTACTTCTGTGTGAATGTAGGAAGATGCTCCTCTCGTCATGGTGAGGCTCAGGGTGGTGAAGTTGCTCGGTCACTTGGGAGGAAAGCTGAACAGGAACCTTGTAACCGGTAAGGATTTACATAACCAACCCACCATGTCATTGTATTTCACACTGACATTTTTTGTCGCCACAGTCTGAGAACACTTGACACCTGACTGTGAATAGAGATATTTGCTGTTTGTTGTTGATTCATAGACCCGTATTTTTACATTTAGTGGTCTCGTCAGAGGAAATGATGAAGAAATTTGTCACCTGGGATTCTGAGAAAAGGCTCAGCTTTGCAGTGCCATTCGCCGATATGAAGCCAGTCATCTACCTCGATCCATTTCTGCCTCGCATCAGCGAACTGGCTCTGTCCACAAGTGACAGACAAACCAAAGTATGTCCTCTAGCATCATAGAGTTTCCACTGTCGGCGACAGTTCACAAAATTCATTTGATGCAAACTTCTGCTGGAGACTGACAAAGTTTAGAAAATATGACAATGGTGCAGCGTCACCCAAAAATAACATGATTATTTTAATCTAGTTTCTTTTGTGTTTGCAGGTAGCAGCTTGTGAGCTGCTCCACAGCTTGGTGGTCTACATGGTCGGGAAGAGCGCCCAGATGGTTGAAGGGGAGAATAGTTTGCCGCCAATGTACAAGCTGCACAAGAGGCTGTTTCCCGTGCTACTGCGTCTGGCCTGTGATGTGGATCAGGTTTGTGCACTCCCTCAAGACCCCTGACAAGATCCTACTGATCATGAAACTCTTAAAAATTGCCATCTTGTTTAAATAATTTATTTTATGAGACTGACAATACGTAGATAATTATTTTATTAAATTGTCAAAGGAGCTTTGTTTCTGAGCCTCTTACAAAATAATGACTAACAAACCAAGACAGAGGGACACATGGACACATTGTTTTAGGAAACATGACTTTCCCAAAGTAGCATACAATTGCACTTTATTTTTTTTAGCCTTGAATATGTGCGACCTAAGTCAATTTTAAAGTATTACCAACTGAACTAAATGTTAAGAGCACTTTTTGTCTTAGCTGCTACAGTAATAAATGATTGAAAGTAGCATCTTCATGTCTCATGTACAGTGCACCAGCCTCCAGTTATTTTACTTCCTCCTGGTGTATTTCAATGATACATTGTTAACAGCCTGAGTCAGTGTTGCACACAAACAAGGGAGAGAACACACAGTGCATGGTTCTTAGAGGTTCTTGGTTGGAAGGTATATGATGACGTGTACACAGTAATGTTTATGAATTTGAATGTCTTTACCAGGTGACCAGGCAGCTCTTTGAACCGCTGGTTATGCAGCTGATTCATTGGTTCACAAACAACAAGAAGTTTGAGAGCCAAGATACAGTAGCTGTTCTAGAGGCCATTATGGTAAGTTTTTATATTCTATGAAATGCTTCATAGGCTAAATGATCAAACAGGACTCAAGACTATGCATCCATAAATGTTACTCCTTTCCTTCTGCCCCTTTGGTTGCCTGTTTTTATTTTGTGCGTGTGTTTTTCACGTCAGGACGGTGTGATCGACCCAATGGACAGCACTCTCAGAGACTTCTGTGGCCGCTGCATTGAGGAGTTCGTCAAATGGTCGATCAAACAAACCACGCCCAAGCAGCAAGAGAAGAGCCCCGCGAACATGAAGTCCTTGTTTAAGCGTATCTACAGCTTGGCTCTCCACCCCAATGGCTTCAAAAGACTCGGAGCAGCCTTGGCATTCAATAGCATCTACAGACTATTCAGGTACAAGACTTTTCTCTCTGTTTTGACACTTTGATTTCATCTCTGTGTTTTATATTTGCAAAATGTTTGGATTGGTATTTGCTCAGTGCTGTTGTTCATTCGTCTCTGCAGGGAGGAAAGTTCCTTGGTGGAGCAGTTTATCTTTGAAGTTCTCGCCATATTTGTCGAAAGTCTGGCTCTTGCACACTCTGATGAGCAATCTATGGGTAATTTTTCTTCCACTTCAGCCAAGCTCAGCCCAGATTTTCATACTATTATCGATGTCTTGTTGTCATAAAATAAATAAATGGGTTGCTGGGAAATGTATGGATGATAACTAGCAGTGGTAATTTAATAAGAAGCAGCTTTTACATTTGCAGTATATCACTGTTACATTGTCATGAGTTATGATATGAGCACAGTGTTTTAAGCCACTGAATGGTAATTGTATTTAGAATGGCTCCATGTTTCATGCTTCCACTGTGCATTACAGAAAAATTATAATTGGAAGCTCATTTAATTTTCAAAAATGGTATGAAGTTGTTTTCGCCATTCTTCTGTCCTCAGGTACATTGCAGCAGTGCGGCAGTGCCATCGATCATCTGAAAAGGATCATCAAACATAAGGCCCACACTCTCAATCAGCACAGTGCAAAGAGACGGGTCCCAAGGTTGGTCAGTTGGATTTGCCCAACATAACAAAATTACAAGATATAGCTGCTTGAAAATGAAATATAGCCGTCAGGTAAATTGTCTTTTTTTTTTGTTGTTATTACATTTGATACATACATACTGCTTAAGTATGTGTGCGCTCCGCTTTTTATACAAGAAGCCTTTTGCTAAAATTGCCTTAATGTTTATGCAATGATATTATAATTTAGATTTAATAGTTCATATAAAATATCTCTTCTTCCAGGGGCTTTCCACCTGATGAAAAGCTGTGTCTCTCTGATGTGGTTTTATGGCTTCTGGAGCAATGTGGCCGCCCTCAGACTGAGTGTCGCCACAAATGCATGGAACTCTTCTATGAGTTTATACCCCTCCTCCCAGGTGTGCAGTCCTACCGAGTACTCCATCTTTGTTAGGCTTGATCAGATGAACAAGTAAACATAGGAGATGCAATTCTAAAAAGAAATCTATAATTCAGTTTGAAATTTGAATTCAACTAAAGTCATAAAAGCACAGTCGTCATGCATTTACTTTTGTTACACATGTGAATAAATTCTTTGTTGTGTGTGACTGAACATAGGAAAGAAGTCTCCACCTCAGTGGTTGGACGGCATGCTGAAGGATCACGGCATAGGTTTCCTGGTCTCGCGGTTTGAGGGCAGAGGTCTCCTCTCCCAGCCCACTCTCAGGGACCTGACGGGTCCTTTCAGTGTCAGAGCCACCCTGCAGTGGATGGACATACTGCTGGCTGCCCTGGACTGCTACAACACCTTCATCAACCTGCACATAATCAAGCCTCATCACATGCTTAGTGAGTCTTATATGTGCAACGGTTGGCACTTATTTTAATACTACTCATATCATTAACGTACAATAAGCCACTAATCATAAGTTCTTCTCTTTAAGTTCTTTGCAAATATAAAACCATTTCTTCTAATTAATTTTATCCGGAATGCAATTCAGTCAGAAAAATTCTAAATGTGTATGTGCGTCATGCCATGTTGTGACATTTTGTCATATTGTAACTGCTATAACAAATGTATCATGCAGTCCCTCTTTCTGTTATCATCTGCATACTGAGGCTTGTTAGCCATCATCTGGTCAACATACACACATGTAAAAGGGAAAATTGTTTTTCCTTCATTTTCCAGGCTCCAAAGAGAAGTCGAGCTTCCTGAAAGCCACAAGTTTCTTTTTGACTGAGCTTGCAACTCACGAACTGGCAGTAGCAGAAAGCTGTTTCTCTCACGGCGACAAGACCTCTCACTTCAGCCCAAGAGAGGTGGACCAGTACAACTTCAACAAGTGCACCATCATTGTCCGTCTGCTGGAGTTTGCCGCCATGATTCTTGTCAAAGGAGACCAGGAGTTTTGGAAGGTATTACTGAAGGTATCCCAAGGTTAGGATTCTCTCTCTTTGTAAGTTTTTTTGTCTCACTATATGCTTAATTTATTCACAGCTTCTGGAACAAGACATCTTTGTCTCAGCTTTTTTTGAGCTGACAGCGCTGGTGGTGTGCGAGCCATCCGCTGTTGGTTTCAACATGGCAGATGCAGTGGTGATGAAGAACCTGCCAGATGTGTGTGTTCCATTACTGAAGGCCCTGCTGGCTTCACCTTACCGCGCTCGTATTGAAAGCAGTTTGCGGACAAAAATCTCTCGGAAAAGGTATGTCTGTCATCTTTGAGTATTCTCATTTTGAGTTCACTGCTAGAGAAAAAGCCAAGCCACAGGCAGCGACTTTCATAACAAAACAAAGTAAATATTGTCAGTAGATGACAATTAAAATTTGTTTTAATTATTATATAATTATATATTCTTCTGCAAGATGAAAACTGGATAGAGGATTTGAATATAGGAATTATCATATTATTTATTACAAAAAATAACTGCAGATCAATGAAGCTGAGTCTCTATGGTCTATAATAAATTCATTAATCCAAGGTCACCTGCAGGTCAGTCCCAGTCTCCAACTCTACTCCACTATTCCCATCTGTGTCATGTTTGGTGTTTGGCGCTATTGCAATTTTTCTGAGACCATAATGATTTTCATAATAGTACAGTTATCAACATCAGTAATCAAATTGTTTTCTCTTTCTAAATTTCTTTAATGATGTTTCTAGTGTTGAGGAGTTGTGTGCCGTTGACCTCTACCAGTCCGACATGCTGAGCCACCATGACCAGATGGAGATGGTTCTGTCTTCCTGTAAGCAGATCCACAAAGCCGACTTCCTGGGATCCATTCTGCACAGCCAGGTATTTGGACTGGGACATATTCATGTGATCATGTGACCATCAACCCACAGTGAGCTTTTATTTGCTGCACCATAATCATTAAACAGTCATACTGAAAAATTTTGAAAATTACTTATTTAACTTTAGAGTATGTACTGATGACATACAGTATTTTTGTATTTTTTATAAGAGTGAAGATCTTACAAGATCTGTTTTTTGTTTTTTTGTCTTTCTCGTCGTGTTAAAGGATGCCACCTATGCCAAATCCCTTGGGTCCCGACTTCTGATGACAGTGTACAAAGGTATAGCGCCTGGCGAGGACAGGAAGGCTCTTCCCTCCTTGGACGTAAATACAAAGAGACTAGCAGATGGCCTGCTTCAGCTTGCCTTTTCTCTAAGTCAACAGGTCAGTGCTACCTCTCTTTGAATTAGATTTGATCAAATCTGTCAAACACTCGGTACTGATACATAGTTTGAAAAAACAAAACAATGAAATATACTTTATACTTTACTTTACGGAGTGTTTCACTGCCTGCCACCTCCATGTGTTCCATGTTGTTTCTCTGCAGAGTGAGCAGCTGGTGGACTTGCTGTTGAACACCATTATGCTCTCTGTGCCGATATCTGGAAGTCATAGCCACAACTTCCTGAGCTTCTCGCACGGCGAGTACTTCTACAGCCTCTTCCAGACGACCATCAACACCGAGCTGCTGAGAAGTCTGGACACCACAGTACCACGCCTCATGAAAGCTTCCTCCCAAAATCCCAGCATGGTAGCTCTTTCTCCGCTTTTTTGCACGTTTTTAAATTGGTTTCAGAAAAAGGTTTTTGTACAATAGAATTCCAAAGACATTCTCAAAACAGATACAGTGGCATGAAAAAGTTCTTGGTGTTACTGTGAATAGCCAGGCGAGTAAAAGATGACCTGATTTCCAAAAGGCATAAAGTTAAAGATGATGCATTTCTTTAATATTTTGCAGTTACTCTTAAAAGAATCACAGTCAGCAATGTAAATATTTGCAAACCTGACTAGCAGTGATCTTGATTCTTCACTTTGCAGCCATGCACCTGTAAAGGAACATGATTGTTTTTCTGTGTGTGACGTGTATTTTTCTGATTTTTCATCAGGTGAGTGTGTTGCTGAACGGCATGTTGGACCACAGCTTTAGAGAGCGCTCCGTGAGGAAGACTCAGGGAAAGCAGCTGGTCGAAGAGGTGCTGAGACGATGGAAAAGTCTGCAGTCGTGGTGGGAGGGACACTCTTCAACTCCAGAGAGCAAAACTGCCACTCTGCTGCTGCTCTGCAAGCTCCTACAGGTATTGTGAAGCTTCCTTCTGCATATCCCCTATCCTCATGTAGCCATTTTGGTTTCTAATTTCCTCTAATGTTAACCTATGTTATGAAAACATATTCCCTCTCTCATCAGATTGACTCCTCCGTGTGCTCCGATATCAACCATGACGCGTTCAAACCGGTGTTTTCCACTTTCATTATGCTGCTGGTTGACACGAATCTGCCTCTGAATCTCAAGGTAAAGGATGGCATTGTGTTTTGATACCGTCAGTAACTACTTTAAATGACTGCACACTTTTTACCTTTTCTGCTTGAGTTGCTTAATAAAGTAAACAAAGCTGAAATGTAAGCTCCTTCTGATGGATTCTCTCACCTCTTCAGAGTCAGGCCCTGTTGGTGCTGCCCTTCTTCACGACCCTCCCAGAGGGCCGCTGGCTGAGCTGCAGAGAGCCCTGGACGCCCTGGTGGTTTCCCACTTCCCCATGCAGTCAGATGAGTTTGCTAAGGGCTCGCTTCACCGCAACAACTACATGGACTGTATCCGAAAGGTAAAGTCTCTGTTTTGGAGATTAACACAGTTTAAAGGAGAAAAGGTCATTTGATAGATGAACTGATCAAAGACTTATGTGGCAAGTCTCTGTTTGGTTTAACCAGGTTGTACGTGCAACTGGTGCCTGGGAGGTTGTAATGTTGGACCAACTCAATATGTCTTTCTATGTTTTAGTTGCTGGATGCCCTGGAGCTTTCTCAGAGCCCGCTCCTGCTCAAACTGATGGCAGGGATTCAGTGTCGAGATAAAAAACACATCATGGAGGAACACTTCCAAACCTGTTTCCAGAGAATTGCTAAGCGGTTAGTAAAACCTTTACAACCATTCTTTGTTCATGGGAGACCATAAGGTTACACAGGAGGTTTCTTTCTTTTTACTTAAATTGAAATGTAGGTGTTTTGATTGAATAGGTTAAACATGACAAATTTTTCTCAAGCGCAGGTGTAGATATACATAAGTACATAAAAAACAAGTTAAACAGATTGTGATCATTTACTGATCTTTTTTGACATATACTCAATTGAAAACAATACAAAGACTAAATTTAATGTTTGACCTCATCAACTGTTTTTCAACGTCTGACCAGGGCAAGCGGCGAACGGCAGCTGCAGCTAATGTGCGCAGTGTACGGGGTGATCCACGAGGGTGATGTGCCGATGAGCTCCATGCTGCAGGCCATGATGGACAGGGTTCTGCTGCCTCTCGCCTCTCACTGCAGCACCAAGGCCCTCAGCGACTTCTTTGTGGCAAACGTGTCCGACATAACTGCTTTGCTGCTCAGCCGCTTCATTAAGGTTTGCTTTGTAACATTGTTTCATTTAGGGAAGTATTTATTATCGTTAAAAGCTAGTACTGTATTATGTAGATCAGAGGAGCACATTGGAAATTAATTTCTGGCTAATTTGTTTATCAACTTCAGTCAAATGAAACAGAATTTGAGATCCAGTTGCTGAAGAAGAACGGCTGCTACAAGCTGATGGACCTCCTCTATTCGCGGCTTCCCAAAGAAGAGGTTTACTCCAAGGAATCCCGCATTAATCAAGCCTACTGTCATTCAGACAAAACGGAGGGGAATGAGTTGTCCAAGACCTTGATCAAGTAGGACTCTCCAACACTTTCAAAATTCAACAAGTGGCGTGACAGTGATGTGACATCTCCTTATTCTTTCATGAATAAATGATGTATATATATTTGACCTATTTCCATCAGGTCATGCTTCGATGCATTCACTGAGAACATGGCCGGCGAGACTCAGCTCCTTGAACTTAGGAGACACTATCACTGTGCTGCGTACAACTGTGCCATCGCCGTCATTAGCTGCAGCTTCAATGAGCCCAAATTCTACAATGGCTTCCTCTTCAGTGAGAAACCAGAGAAGGTACTGACTGACTTAAATTAATGATAATTAAGTTAATAATAATTATATCCAACTCACTTCACTGGAGTCAACTTTCATTTTGGAACAAAGCACCACAATGAATTCCCTTCACATTTTGAATGTTGTCTGGTGGCAATGTTTTTTACTTGCTTTGTCCAGAGTCAGTTTATTCTGGAAAATATCATCGATGTTGAGAGGACCTACAACTTTCCAGTCGAGATTGAGGTATGCTTTCTTTAACATTCACTACCTGTTTGTTTAACAGTACGCCTTGAGTTGCAGTCGTGATTTATTCATTCATACTTTTTCATCAATTTAGGTCCCACTTGAGAGGAAGAAGAAATACGTCATGATTCGACAAGAAGTGAGCGTAGAAAATGGAGGTATTTACTGCCCACAACAACGTTTGAAACAGAATTTGACCAGCAAGTTATTTTAAAGATGAGGATGTTTGCTCATTTATGTTGTGGTTTCCATAGAAGCGCCGGTGTATCTGTCCTCCCAGTCTTACATGGCCGACAGCAGTCTGAGTGAGGAGATGAGTCAGTTTGATTTCTCCACCGGAGTCCAAAGCTTTTCCTACAGCTCCCAAAACCCTGAAGGACACAGACGCGCCGTTGCAAAAAGGGTTCGTCAAGTGTTTTGTTTTTTTGTTTTTTTGTGCTTTATAAAATTGCATTGAGCTTGTTACATGTTTTAGTGTCATATGTTCATATGTTGGTCTGAAATGTTGTTGCAGAGGCTCTGGTTTGGTGGTGATGAGGATTATTGTTTGTATGTTTGGGCATATAGGAGACAGAGGAGACAAATCCCTCCCAGGATGCAATGGTGGATCTAGAAATGGATGAGCTAAATCAGCATGAGTGCATGGCAACCATGACTGCTCTTATTGGACACATGCAAAGGAACAACATTACCCCCAAAGTTGAACAGGTCAGTGATGCTGAAAGTGACACTAGAGACAGAAACAAATGGCTTCACATGTAATCTTTAACAAATATTATTTTGTAATCATTCAAAACACTCTCTCCTTTATTAATGAAACAGGGAAACATTCCTAGTGAACTTCCTCCATGGATGAAATTTCTACATGGAAAACTGGCAAATCCAGCAACACCTCTGAATATTAGACTCTTCATTTCAAAGCTGATCATCAACACAGAGGAGGTACATGTCCCTTTATACATTTTTTTTCATTTACTGTCTTTGACAATAAATGAATATCGTGATACTACTATACATCTGACTGTATGTGACAACTCATACTCTTATGATCACTATTTGTTCATGGATTTGCACTTAGTTGTCGATCTTTCCAGGTTTTCCGACCATATGCCAAGCACCTGTTGGGGCCGCTCCTGCAGGTCGTCGTCTCTGGAAACAATGGAGGAGAGGGGATCCATTTTATGGTGGTGGACATTGTGGTCACGGTGCTCTCTTGGATGAGCGTGGCCAACCCCAAGGTTTCTAATACTTACATTTTAAAAACAGACAGCAATTATAAATCATTAATACGTTTTTGTCATGGCCTGTGCATATATCAACAGTTTAATATAAACATTCCAACATAAGAATTTGTTAGGAAACTAACTAGGAAAATTTTAGGGTATAAGAATTGTATAAATTGAAAAAAATATCATTAGTAACTGAATATTTTTTTGTCCAGGGTAACCCCAGAGATGAAGTGCTCGCCAACCGGCTCTTAGAGTTCCTGATGAAACACAGCTTCCACTCCAAGAAGGCAGTTTTCCGCCACAACCTGGAGATCATTCGCACACTGGTGGAGTGCTGGAAAGACTGTCTGCACGTGCCTTACAGGTAGTACTTGCACACTCTCAATGAACAGTTGATATGCGTTTGACGCAAACTCTTAGCAAGAAACAAAATCCAAAATCAGCAGTGTATAATTTTTTTTTATATTCAGCAAATCACTGTTCAGCCCTCGCCAACAAGAAGCTATAAGAAGTTATAAAATTTTAATAGACAGCATTGTAGCATAAATTCCGTATTTTCTCAAAGAAATAGAACTGAACTGCTCCTTGACTTTCTCTTTTCTTCCCCTTGTAGTCTGATATACGAGCGTTTCTGCGGCACCAACCCGAACAGTAAAGACAACTCTGTTGGACTTCAGCTGCTGGGAATCATCCTGGCCAACAACCTCCCTGCTTACGACGCATCATGTGGAATTGAGTATGAGAGGTAAAATACGGCTAACTGGCAACATAATGTCCATTGTGACTTTACCTGTTGAAACCATAATTATTATTAAGTTATTTTGAAGTTGCAGAAAGTTAAGAGCAGTATATTCATACTGCTATGAAATGTGTTCTAGCTGGATTACTGCCATCTTGCAAAGTACTTATAATTTCTCTGTGTGTGTTTTTTCAGGTACATCCATTCTCTCACCAACAACGTGTCCTTTGTAAGGTATAAAGACGTCTACGCAGCTGCTGCTGAAATTATCGGCCTCGTCCTGAAGAGTATGACTGAAATGGACAATGTATGACACTTTGCACTGTTTGGTTGAATTACAGTTATATTTAATTTGTGTTCATCTCTGACCTTTGAAAAGATCTCATGTGGAAAAGAATATTTATTTTATGAGTTAATGCTTATGTAAAACCCCCTTCAAATGTTACCTGTTATTCTCAGTACTCTTATTTTTCCATGTTAAATTAATTACATTTATTACATGAATGTCAGATTTGTTTCATTTTTTCATTCTTTTCTCAGCAACATCAAGAACTTCTCAGTTATGCTGCAAGTAAGATAACAGATCTGAAGAAAAAAGACATGGATGACAAATTCATAATTTGCTTGAACAAAGTTTCAAAGCACTTCCCTCCATTTATGGATCGGTGAGTTTTGGTGCTGCTTTATACTTTTTCCTTGTAATGGAAATAATTTCATTTTGTTCCTGACCCTAGCCCTGAAATGTGAGCAATATTTTAACCTGTCCAACTTTATTATAACTGCAGCTTTTTTTCCATTTTTCAGGTTTGTCAACTATGTGTTCTTCCTCCTGCCAAAGTTGCACGGCGTCTTGAAGACTAATTGTTTGGAGTGTGTACTGAGCCGAGCTGATGTCATCCCAGACATCTTTCTGCAGCTGAAGACCACAGGTTTCATTCAGATGATGGGCCACAGGTAACTCCTCACCATAATCTCCTCCATGATCTGCATGTTTATTGTCTTTCTCATTTGTTTGTTGGTTCATATCACACATTTTGAGACTTAGTGTATCGTAATGAAAGCACCATGAACAAACGAGCTATTAAATAGCAACTGTAAATTACATTTGAATCACATTATTCTTGTATGTCCCCAGGGATGAAGTGAGGCAGAGAGTTTGCCTGGATATAATCAACAAGATTATTGCCCAGCTGACTCCAGTTCAGCTTCAGGAGCTCCTGGGGGCTGTGACAGCTTTTATGTCTCATCCCTCACCAGTATGCAGAGAGAGGATGTACGACATCCTCATGTGGATCCAGGACAACTACAGGTACTGTGAGCCTTTTTGGCTGCCGTTCTCATGGAACTTTTGTGTCCTGTTAAAGTAGCTACCACTAATTATGTCAGGTCATACCCTAAGAGATTTCCCTCAATGGAGACGAAAGTGATGGTTTTCAAATCAGTTGCTCTTCACTCACTGATCAACTATGTTTCGTTACACCTCTATTTACATTTAGTCAGAACTTTTTCCTGTTGCTTTCTCTGATGTAAAGAATGATATTGTCTTTTTAATCCTTTCAGTGACGCCGAGAGCATGGAGGACAACACCTCAGTCGAGGTTTTGAATGCAGCTAAAGAAACACTACTTCAGGGTCTGTCTGATGATAACCAAGGCCTTCAGTAAGTACCTTCTATTTTCTGCTTGCCTTTATTTTATGTTTTATATATTTCTTTAAGTGTTGCACTTGAAATAACATCACTGTCTATTATGTTTTCAGGCTCTATGTTCGGAACTTCTGGAGCCAGAAGAAACGTCTCCCCACCACGACCCTGGAGCGGATGTTGACAGTGCTTCGCTCTCTGTACTCCTGTCAAATAGAAAGGTGTTTCTTAAGCTTGGCTACCAATCTGCTGCTGGAAATGACCAGCGAGAGTCCTGACTTCAAAAGAAACATGTTCGAGTATCCTCTGTCTGAGTGCACCTTCCAGGTCAGCAGCATTTGTTTCTCTCAGTCAGGTACAAATGAGTTTGAGGTTTCTATTTGTATGTGACTGATTATTTGTATTAATGACTTTTCTCCACTCTGTAGGACTACGTGATTGATTCCAACTGGCGCTTCAGGAGCACAGTGATGACTCCCATGTTTGTTGAAACCCAAAGCTCTCAGGGCCCAGAGAGTTCAGCAGCATCCCAGTCTGGGACCATGAAGGGGAAGCTCCGAGCCACTCAGACTACATTAGAGTTTTCACAAACCCAAGCAGCAGGTAATTCAATATCCTGCTACTAAAGCAGCACTAAAGATAGAAGCAGGTGCAGTTCCTGTGGCTTTGCGGTTAACACACGTATATTTGACCTCAAATTTTTTCCCCCCAGGTCGACGTACAGCATATAACTGGCTGACGGGCAGCAGTGTGGATACACTTGCAGAGTACACACCTGGCTCTGAGTCTTTGTCTTCATTGTTGGTGTTCGATAAGAAAGCTGAGAGACGACCTACAGCGAGGAGACCAGTAGGGGAAGGCTTCGGCCTGAGGCGTCTCACTGCATCGACCGATGAGGTGGACAGTCACACCAGAGGTCAGTCTCTGAGCAGAAGTAAACACCTGTTTAAGTGAAGGATCCATCTGCCTGCATGTTTAATGTTTAATGGCTCTTTATTATGTCCCAAGAGAGATATCATGGATATGTTTAAATGTTCTTGTGGTTCTTGTAGAAATTATTTCAATAACCTGTGTGTTGACGACTTCATTTGCAGGATGATGATGTGCTTCAGAACTTTGTCCTGTCATTTATAAACAACAGATGCTCTGTTAACATCCTAAGTTATGTTGTATTATATAATCTATGTATTATATAATATATGTTATCTATTAATGTGATCATCTTTTGTGTCTATGTGTCAACAGCACAAAACGAGCAGCGTAATAACATCCTGAGGTTGAGACGCAGATTTCTCTTGGATCAGGAGAAAGTCAGCTTGAAGTATGCACAAAAAGAGATCCAACAGCAAAGACAGAAAAAGGTATCAGACATGCAAGAGCCAATATGCTGATCTGTCTTTATTCTTAGTGCAATTCATTTTGGAGATGCTGGATGGTAGCACAAAGAAGTTTTAAGATTAAGATTACTGTGTAGTCCAGTTCTTACTGACACCAACTTCTCCGAACTGCCAGTGTCTCTAACCATCAGTGGTTCTGTTATGTGTCCCACAGGAAGACAAAGCTGATCAAAGGCTGCGAAAAGAGGCTCAGGTGACTCTCTATCGTAACTACAGAGTGGGAGACTTTCCAGACATCCAGATCTCATACAGCTGCCTCATCACCCCCCTTCAAGCACTAGCCCAGGTAAGACTGCTTTTTGGGTCCTTCCCATGTATTCAGGCTGTAAACATAAATGAATACCAACAGAACATATATCCAAAAAACAAACCGCTTTGATCACAGTTAATGAATTTTTTTTTCTCTATGTATGTTCTTTCAGAGAGATCCAATTTTAGCCAAACAGCTGTTCAGCTCCCTGTTTACTGGTATCCTCCAAGAAATGGAAAAACACAAACCGAGAGGGGAGAGCGGGAGGATTAAAGAAGATCTGCGGTGCAACATGAATGCATTCCTGAGCAAGAGCACCCTCTGCTTCCCGCCATTTATAGCATGTGTGCAGGTACGACCTTTAGAGATGGTCTTGAATCTGTAAATTAGAAAGCTGCTTGAATTGAGTTAACACCTTGCCGGTTGTGTTGTCAGGACATGTGCTACCAGAACAAGGAGCTGCAGCAGCTCGATCCAGCAGCCATCAGCTCCACCTGCCTGGTGAGTCTCCAGCAGCCGTCAGGCATCCTGCTGCTGGAAGAGGGCTTGTTGCATGCCGGTTGCCAGGATCAACCTCCTGCCAAACGATCAAGAGGACGCCAAGAAATCCCCCCGGACACCAATAAATGGATCCACCTTGCGAGGTATCATAAAGTTGTTTATCTCGACATTGGTTGTGTCGGTGCTGGCTTGTAGCTGAATGTTCATCCTACCTGGGTTGAACGCACTGTAGATAGCTGATTAGAGACAGGACAAAATTAATTCCAAAACTTCACGTCTATTTTTAATGCCAATTCAGTTCCTTTTTCCAATGGTGACAGCTCCAATCGAAGTTCCAAAAAAGCTGGGACAGTAAAATGTAAATAAAAACAGAATGCAATCATTTGCAAACAAACTGTGCTTACAAAGTGTTGCTGAGCCCGTGTAGTAATCTACAGTATACAGTCTACTTCTGTCTGTACCCATTTGTCAGATAGTACCTGTCAGAAGATGCAGTACATGTACACTTCAGTCACCTTTGGAAGATTGTAACTGCTGTTGTTCCCTCTGCTCTCCAGGCTTTACAGATCTCTCGAGGATTATGATGTTGTACGCGGCATCTTTGGTGGTAAAGTCGGGACCAAGTCGATCACCTGTGCTGCGCTTCAAGCTGAAGCCAACACTGACTTTGCAGAGGCTGTAAAGCTTTACAACGAGGTATTGTTTTACCCAGCACGATAAGTCTACCACACTGTAGTATCATGTCAGTGATCAGTGTCATGTAGCATGCCAGTGGATTGGTGCTGTTGCTGGCTGTGTGTGTGTAGCACTGCAGTGTAAAAGTGAACTTGCATCCATATTGGCAGGCCCTGAACACTGAGGATTGGAGTGATGGTGAGCCCACTGACTCTGAGAGGAGCTTCTGGGAAATAGCTGCTATGGAAGCCTACAGTCATCTGACCGAGTGGAAGTCTCTTCAGTACTGCGCCACTGTGTGCATAGATGAGGCCTCCCCACCCAACCTTGACAGGATGTGGTCGGAGCCGATCTACCAGGTAATAAATCTAAACTTTTCGAGTTTAGGAATTCTCAATCGTGTACCAGGGAGAGATGACATCCTGCCGTTGTTAATTCCAAGCATTGGCTTCAAATTATGCGACGGATTGAAATGAAAACCTACATTACTTAAACTTGGTCCTCCATAATTTAAGATAAAATTTGACAACAAAAGAAAAGAATTGAGTCTTTTATGTTTGTTCCAGGAAATGTACCTGCCTCACATGATTCGCAGCATGTTGAAGCAGCTGCAGCTGGGTGAGATGGACCAAAGTCTCCTCAGCTTCATCGACAAAGCCATGAGGGCGGAGGAGCGCAAAAAGCTGCTGGAGAGTCACTACAGCCAAGAACTGAGCCTGCTCTACATCCTGCAGGAGGACTACGACCGCGCCAAATACTACACCAACTACGCCATGCAGCTCTTCATGGAGGTCTGCTGTTACACATCCTTTCTGTCATCTCAGCTTTAGAAAGACAGAGATCATTATTAATTCATTTAAAAAAAGCAAAAAATGTTTATGTATGTGCTGTTATGCACTGGTTCTGAAACTCAACACTCATCCACAGTATGCACTCAATCTCTTTGCCTCCTACAGAGTTACTCTAGTGTGGACACGCTGTTGACTCAAAGTCGCCTGACCACCCTGCAGTCAGTCCAGGCTTTGACTGAAATCCAGGACTTCCTGCTGTTCATTAAAGGAGAGGGTGAGCTGAGATAATGTCTTTAAAACTCAAGCATCAGCAAATATCCAATCACAATAAATATAATGAACAGTTAAAAGTAGTGATTTCCCATTTTCCTTTGGGGATTATTCTCTGCATTTTGCGAGAATTACAGAATATGTTCAATGAAACTGTTAATACTTTGAATAAAGCATTTTTTGTCCCACTCTCATAAATTCATTAGTGTCTGTGAGTTCCCTCAAGCGGCTCATCAGACTATGGACTGAGCGGTATCCTGATGCTAAAATGGATCCAGTGAACATATGGGACGATATCATCACGTCTCGGTGAGAAAAATAAATGTTTTTGATATTTTGCTTACAAATCTTTTAAATGATCAGATAACAAAATATGACACAGTGTCAAATGTGATCTTTGTGTTTCAGATGTTTCTTTTTGGACAAGATCAGGGAAAAGCTGAGAGGCCACGCTCCCAGCGACAGTATGGAGGTGGATGGAGAAGACCCAGCAGGTGACATTGACACTCTAGTAAATGACTGCAAGTTCAACATGAAGCTACAGATGGCTAATAGCGCATGGAAGCAGGTGAGGAAACAACTGTGGAAGTCATTTTTTTTTTTTTTTGCGCCGTCACTCCTTTGCCACAAACTCACCTCGGAACATGAATGTTGTTTTCAGAATAACTTTCCTGTGGCCAACAAGCTGCTGAAGGAACTTCACAGAGAGGCCAAAACAAAGAGAGGCTGGTTGATGCGGTGGGTCCACAGTTTTAGCCGCTACAGCCACAAGCGCAGCCAGGCCCAGGGTCCTGTGGATCAAATCAGTGTCATGCTGAAGACTATCCCACTCCTGGGTAAGCATGGAGAACGACTCCTGTGCATTATCTTGGGGATTGCACACCTGAAAATGATAGACAGCTTTAGAATGATTACTGTGTTTGTCACTCTCATGATGAAACTTAAAGGTCCCTTGTGAAGTTTTCTTGTGAACAAGCAAAAGCTATATTTACAGCGTTAGTCACCAAAAGACATCTTGTTCATGCTTGAGGTCTAAATAACATGTTTAGCCCATTTCCTTCCTTATAAAGTATTTGCAAAGCCAGTTTTAATATTTTCATCCTGACTTGAAACAGTCACGTTTCCTTGCTGGCTTCTTCATCACTCTGCTTTTTGGTGCCTTGCTATGTTTGTTAGTGTTTCACAGCCACCAACTTTTAAACAGAATAGTGTGAAATCACTAGCAGATTTGACTTGCACCACCCATTCTTTGTTCTGCAGTTTAAATCATATAGTAATTGGACAAGCCAGTGTGTCAACTAATTAATATAAAAATTTCAAAATATGAAAGGCCAACATTTGGAGAAATGCTATTAGGCAACTCAGTAACAAGACATCTTGGATTGAAGAGGTAGTTTTGGTTAGGGAGGTTTGTTATGTAAGTTATGTTCATATTAAGTTTAAAAGCCACATGCATTTTAAATAAGGCAACACTATTAACAGAAATCATGTAGTCCCATTAATAACTGACCCACAGTTTTGAGATACAGTGGCCAACTGGTGCCATCGTACCTTTTCTTTGGCAAAACATTCAGCACGAGATCAGAAAAACACTAAACTCACTTTCCTGTGTCACAACACAACAGAAAGAGGTGCTTGTCAGTTCATGTTAAAATTAAATACAGTTGAAGAAAATTTCACATTGGATGTTTTCTCTCTGCAGAGGACCTTCAGGCTGACTGTCAGAGTGCCACAGCTAAAGTATTCAGGTACCAAAAGATACTCCAGGGCACGTCTTTCCACATCCTGGCCACGGCTGTAAGCAGAAGCCCCTCGGTCCTGGGAACTATCGACACTGAGAAAGCAGAGCGAGTTGTGAGGCTTTCTGGAGCTGCTTGGCCCAATGAAAATCCAAAGGTACTCTACTTACATATGAAAACCTCTTTAAAACATATGTTGCACAGTCTGACTAGAACAGGTGGTACTTTTGCCTTTTAATTGTTTAATGGACTGTGCAGATGACAAATTGTGGGTGCTGCACATTGCTGGAGCTCAACGATTCATGTATCTGAATTAGAAAAGGCTGAACTTTGTTGATCACAGCCGATTTGTCCTGATAACTCTGCTTTGTTTTAAGTAGAACACTAAACACATACAAGGAGTCTATCTAAATGTGAACCAGTTTATTCACTTAGAGGAATTACCCTGTTTACCCTGCAGGCAGTGGAAGTGGGGCTGCAGTTACAAGCACTGAAGTTGCTGTGTGATGCTACCAGAAAGGCTGATGAAGAGCTTCAGTCTTACGCTCAGGACTGTGTGGAAAGCAGCAGCATCATTGAGACATACATGGCTTTGGCTAACTTCTGTGACAAACTACTGCGAGAGGAGGAGCAGAGTGATTCTGGTGAGTCATAATACTAAGACTGACTGCTGTTATGGTTCTACAACATACACCTCTTACATGAAATGATGCCTGTAGAGGACATTCAGTGTCTTTGACTGGTGCACTTCCTTTTGTATTCAGAATTGATTTCAGTCTATTAGTGATTACTTATAAAACCCTGAGAGGCCTCACCCCAGGTTGCTTAACATAAGTTTTATTGCCCTTTGTCCCTTCCTGCTCCGAGATCCTCAGATGCATCTTTCCTGGTTGTTCCAAGGTCCAGATTGATACACAAAGGTGATAGACTTTGCTTTCAGGGCTCCTGGACTTTGGACTGACCTGCCTGAGAAGATCAGACCTGCAAACTCTGTCTAGTCTTTTAAATCACTTTGAAAACCCACAATTTGAAAATTGCTTTTCGGGGATTTCATTTATTTTATGGGTTTTTAGTTTGTTTTACTCTATAGTTCTGTTTTTATTATAAACCACTTTGTAACAATGTTTGAATGGTGCTATAAAAACAAAGATTTTCCATGCATATACTCACACAAGTGTTTATAGACAAAATTATACAGAATATCTGGTTTAGGAAGAATTAAATACCTGACAAATCAAGGTACTTCAGAACATTGTGTAAGTCAATCTAGCTATAAACCAGGCCTGTTCATTGATTTGTAACACTGATCACAATGGCCACATGCATACAGAGATATTAAAAGGATATCCAACTTGTTATAGCATAGCTGTAAGTGTTGTTTGAATAGTGTGGGAATTTAAGAATTGTGCTTCCTCCATCAACCAGTTATTTCCCCCATTTTGTGTTGTGTTGCAGAAAGCCAATTTCCAGACCTGCTGGCACTGCCTGTTCATGTAGTGGAGAGCATGTTGAAAGCACTGAAGATGAACTCGGAGGACGCTCGCCTCAAGTTCCCACGTCTGCTACAGATCATCGAGTCATACCCCTCTGAGACACTGGATCTCATGACAAAAGAGGTTAGTGCATTGAGACCTAAGGATCAAGTGAAGGGTAAATTCACGGTAATACAGTTTATCCCATTTTGCATTTGCAAAATATTTTAATCTTCTTCATCATCTGTTAATTTGCTTTAAAGAAATAGTTTGATCGAGCCAGGACAGTTTCCCCCTGCTTCCAGTCTTTGTGCTAAACTAACTTGCTGGCTGTTGCTTCATATTTATTGGATTTGAGAATGGTATCAATCATCTCATCTATCCCTACACCAGAAAGTGAATAAGCAGATTTCCCAAAGATTTTGAATTTTTTGCTTCTTGTTATTTTTTTGTTCTAGTAGGTTTTATTAGCTGGGTTCTCACTGGTCAAGAAATTTCTGCATTATTGTGGATTTAGAATGGTCATTCTAGACGGGAAATCTGATGAAACACTCAGTCTGGGAGTGTTACTGTATCTTGGTTTGCAGCTGTTGCAGTTGCTGTGGGGAGCAACGAAAAATCACAGCTGCAGCTGAAACCAGACTGGTATCTTTATTAGACAACAGTGAAATGATGAACTACCAACGTTATTGAGCTTTGGAAGTGAAACACTACGTCAACACTGCAGTGAGGAGCCTGAATTTTGATTTGAAGCAGTCTGCTATTTGTGCCTTAGTTGTGAACAATGACAGTCCTATCTTTCCATGTGTAGATGAGGTCCATTCCCTGCTGGATGCTGATTGGCTGGATCAGTCAAATGGTGGCCCTGCTGGACAAGCCGGAAGCTGTGGCAGTACAGCACTGCATTGGGCAGATAGCAGAGTGTTACCCTCAGGCACTGGTTTACGCTCTAATGATCAGCAGTGAGAGTTACCAGTTTGAGGACTCCGCTAGAGGGCACCAGCAGCAGGAGTTTGTCAACAGGTAAACAGCCTGATGTGGTGTCTGGAGAAGAAATTTCAGATGGATTCCAATAGCTTTTCTGAGGTTGTGTGTGTGTGTGTGTCAACAGGCTCAGGAGCAAGCTGGATAAGGGAGGAGGTGTGAAGAACTTTGTGGATGCACTTCAGCAGCTTACAAACCCTGAGATGATTTTTAAGGTATCAAGTGCATAAGTTCAAGTATGAATCAATGAAGCTGTCACCTACTGGTTTTTGACCTGTCATCCATTATTGTCATCTGTTCCACACAGGATTGGTGGGACGGTGTGAAAAATGAATTGGAAAAACCGAGCTTTGATAAGAATCGGATGGCCAACATGTACGACGAGATGTACTCTTCGATCGGGGATCGTAACGTAGTCGGTCATGGAATGTTTCGCAAGAAATTTATACAAGTTTGTAGTTGACTTTTTTTTTTATCTTTGGTGTAGCAAAAGCATATATACTCTACAAAAATGTACTTCATGAAACTACTTTTTTTTTTTTTCCAGTTTGTGCTTCTGTATGTTTTTGTTATTTGCTTAGACTTTTTTCTTTTGAGCTTTTCATTTCATTTTCACTTTATTTCAAGCCTAAAATGCATCACTTAGATGGATTTTTCCTATGAAAAACCTGAACCAGAAACTGATTTAATGTCAGTCAGTTAGTCAAGTTGAAAATCTCATATGAGGATGATTAACATTGCATTAACGTAACTGAAAAAGCTTTCCTGATAATAGCTTAAAGGATTTTTGTGTTGTTGTAGTTGTCTGAAAAAAAAAAAACTGAAAACACAACAAAACATTATACACAATCTAGGTGCAGCTCCTGAACAACAAAATCCTGTAATACTCTCTTATTACAGTTTTCACTGCAGTCATTTTTTTTTTAACTTAACAGAAATTTGCTAAAGACGTGGAGAAACTGCTGGGACCTAAAGGCAGCAAGCTGTTTGAGAAGAGAAAAGAGAAACGCTTTGTGCAGCAGGTGGAGGATCTGGCAATATCCATGCGTAGAACTGACAAGGAACCAGGGAACCTGAAGGAATACTCACCCTGGCTGAGCGGATTTAAAGCAGACACAATCAGCAATGAGCTGGAAATCCCAGGTCAGTGAGCATGTTTTTTATGTTCAGGTGCAAGTTTTTTATGTATCTTACATAGGGGGCTAATAATTTTTCTATTGAACTCACTGATGAAAATGTTTTCCTTCCTCTTGTTGTAGGACAATATGATGGCAGATCTAAACCTTTGCCTGAATATCATGCAAAAATAACAGGCTTTGATGAAAGGGTATGCTTTTATTGTCCTTTATTGTAAAATAATAATTTAGATGTTCTAATAACACCCTGAGTAATTTTGAAATGTGGGCCGATCAGTGTGAATTTCTGCCCTGCAGGTGAAGGTGATGTCCTCCATTCGTCGGCCCAAACGTCTGATCATTCGTGGGGACGATGAACGTGACCACCCCTTCCTGGTGAAGGGTGGGGAGGACCTCCGCCAGGACCAACGCATTGAGCAGCTTTTTGCCGTCATGAACATTTTGCTGAGTCATGACGCCGCCTGCACACACAGAGGCTTGCAGCTGCGCACCTATCAAGTCATTCCCATAAACACAAGGTACTGGACTTGTTTGTCCATCCATCATTTTGCCCAGTTAAACCTAATGCACATACTGATTACACTGATTGAGGGTTGAAGTAGAAGTAAGTGAGAAAAAATAACAGTTTACGAAAATAATTTCACAATAAGGATTTTCTATTTTTCTAGGGACTTGGGCCAATGATTGGCACCATGCTCTGACACTGACACTCAACCTGTTGTTACACAAAATCATCCATGAATGTTATGGAGAAAAAGTGCCTTCATTTGTCCCTTTGTTCCCTGCCTCTACAGAATTGGTCTAATTGAATGGATGGAGAACACCTGTACTCTCAAAGAGTTCCTGACGAGCTCAATGACTGCACAGGAAAAGCAAAGGACAGCGGGGTACAGTAGACTCATTCACTCTAGTTACTTGCTGAAATGTCATCTTCAGAGCTAAAACTCTCACCACCTCTTGTTTGCAAAATTTGCAATCACAAAAAAATTGTTATGAATTTATATGTGATTTATATTCTGCATTTATTCACTATCTTTATCTTTAACTCATTACTTCACCTACTCTATATTGTAATAGAAAACATTGAATAGATTTTTAAAGTCATTTAAAATGAATGTGTTTAAAAATATATATATTCTTGTCGCTGTTAATGTATCAACAACAAATGGCTGGCAATAATTAGTATGCTCTTCTTAGTTTTTAATTACGGTCATACGTAAATGTGGACAGTGACATCTGTAAAGACACAATGTTTTCCGTGACGTGTTCCAGTGTCAGTTGTTTTTTTATATATCAACTCTTTTTCTTAAAGGTCTGCTGAAGTGTACAACAAATGGCTCTCAACCTTTGCCTCAAATTCAAAAGTGCGTGGTATAGCACTGTATGGTCTGTCTTACAAGTAAGTTTCCTGAATGTTTTATTCCTTTAAAAAATGCTGGATATGGCTATTAATTATGACAACTTTCAGCTTTTAATTTACTATTCACAGCTCTTATATTCTGAAACCACTGTTTTTAATTGTCTTTTTGTAACAGGCATTGCCTACTGTTACAAAAAGTCATTGTTTTAACAAATATGAAATATCAGACAGCCATGAGCTGTTCTAGATCTGACAATATACTGTGTATATACTATGCTGTCTAAAAAGCATATTTGTTTTTTGCCAGGAATGCGAAACGTGCTGAGACTGTCAGCAACTTTTTGAAAGTGTTGCAGCATGTGCCCAGTGATCTCCTGAAGTAAGTTGAATCTCTTTATCTGTATAATAAAACTGCTCATGAATGTTAACACGTGGGCTAAGCCTTATTTTGTCCCTTTCCAGGAGAGCTTTTCTGAAGATGTGCAACAGTCCCGAGGCCTTCATTTCCTTGCGCTCCCACTTCATCAGCTCTCATGCCTTGCTGTGTGTGAGTCACTGGATTCTAGGTATCGGAGACCGCCATCTCTCCAACTTCATGATCAACATGGAAACGGGAGGCATGATTGGAATCGACTTTGGTCATGCATTTGGTTCAGCCACGCAGGTTGGTCATACTGGTTTTAGTGAGGGCAGAAGAGAAATGCCACTAACATGGCTGAAAATGTAACATACAGTAGATAACTGGTTCTCAGGTGTGAATGTGTCCAGCTGTGTAAATGTGAACACAATCTTCTTGAAAACAACACAACCACCTCTTGTATAAATAATTTCCTCTCTTGTCCTCACAGTTCCTCCCTGTGCCTGAGCTCATGCCTTTCCGGCTCACCCAACAGTTTGTGAATCTAATGCAACCCTTGAAGCAGTCGGGTTTGATCCAGAGTATCATGGTCCACTCCCTCCGAGCCTACAGTGCTGAGCCAGACCTTTTACTGAACACCATGGATGTGTTCGTCAAGGAGCCCTCGCTGGACTGGAAGGTAACCATCATCCCTGCTTCAACAGCACTGACTGCTAAAGCACTGATCATACATATTTACAATGCAAATAACAGCTATGTATATTTTTTGCATTTTTCCAGTCAAATAGAATTCAGTTGCATTTTGCTGTTTTTAATTTTTTTGCTTTCCTTTATACAGTAAACAGTAAATAAACTGCAGTACAAATTACACTTCCCATTTCCATTTTACAGAACTTTGAGCTGAAACAGCTGAAGAAAGGAGGCACGTGGACGAAGGATGTAAACACCAAAGAAATCAACTGGTATCCCTTACAGAAGGTGAACTTTGCCAGAAGAAAACTAGAAGGAGCAAATCCTGCCGCTATAACCAGGTATGTCACCAAATCACACCAGTATACACAAGTAAGGGTGGAAACAGTTCATCTGTCACATAATGCAGTGGAATATGACAGCTCCAAAATCAAAACTATCTTTGTGACACAATGTTTTTGTCTTTGTCTTTGTTGTTACTGTGTTACCTGATAACAACCTCTATTGTCTCCATTCTTTTTATTGTCATTATTCTATTTCCCATCATCTAAAAAAAAGACATCATAAATTTTACCTGTGCATGAATAGATGTCGTTTTATTTTTTTGTCAGTGAGGAGCTGAAGCTGGGCTTTGAGAAAGACGCTGCCTTCTCTGGGATGCAGTCTGTGGCCTTGGGGACGAAGGAGTACAACATCCGCGCTAAGCTTCCAGCTGCAGGCTTGTCAGTGGAGCAACAGGTGGACTGTCTGCTTGACCAAGCCATGGACCCTAATGTGCTCGGCAGAGTTTGGGTGGGCTGGGAACCATGGGTCTGATTCTTTGATATGTAAAGTAGTTGCAGACAATAACTGGGAAACAAAGTAGATCATAGGTGAACAGCCATGTAGCTGTGAAAAGTCATTTCCATGTATAGTGTTATGGCAGGGTTCATCTCATACTTGGCTAAAAATATGGGAATTTAAATACTTTAAGATTCTTGATTTAATGCACTAGAACACCGTAATGTTGGCCTTTCTTGCACTTCAGGTCTGTTTGAAGAGAACTTATCGTTACCATCATTTATTAAGGTCTTGTCACTTCAGTTTGAAATAAAAAAATGTTAAATGTGCTTGAGAGGTTTATGTACAAAATATAGGATCACTTTGGTCATTTATTTGCAACTGAATAATGCAAACTTGCACAAATGCCAATTTTTATGACATCACTTGAAATACTGCTGATAAAGACAAAGAAAACCTATAATTCATGTAGGCATTGGTCCAGAGGTTAAACAGTCAGTCAGTTGGCACATTGCTACTTGAATATATTTGGAATAGTAAGCATCCAAAAATCAGGCTTTCTACCCTACATTGACCAAACTGTGAGGAGGGCCTGGCCTCTCCAAGTTTCTTGGTATATCATCAGTGTTTCCAGTTACTCCCACTCAAGACATGGTTTGACCACTCCTCCTCCAGTTGCTTAGAAAAGTCAGAAAAGACAGATGTCTGCTGTGAGAAAGGTCTGTTGGGTTGATCTAAATTATGATAAAAAAAATTTGTAGTTTGGAGCTTTGTGAATATGTAGAATTAGTTTTTTTGAATTTGAAAGTTAATACTATCAAGTATGCCGTAAGTATTGTGGCAAAGTGGAACAAATTCTGTGGCTTTTCAAAATTATGACGCTTCAAATATAAACCACTCATAAAAGTTGAGTCATAAAAAGCAGAACCGCTGTTCAAACTGCGAGATGTTAACTTGCTTGGTGTAAGTCAGGAAGCAGCTGCAACACTTCGCAAAAGCAGAACTGACTGATTGACCTCTTACTGGTTCCTGGAATTCAAATATATTAAATCAACTAAAAGATTGGATAAATTACACCTTATAAGTAAACCGAGTAACTGCAACTAATTATTATCAATGAATATGTCAATCATCTCTGGTCTATAAGCCAAAAGAGATGTCATTGGTCTTGTTTTGTCAGAGTCCAAAACCCAAAGAAAAGTCAATTTACTATAATGTTGAGATGAAGAAATGTATCAGATTGTCATATTTGAGAAGCTGGAACAAATTTTAATTCCTTACGCTTCACAAATTTGCGTGTCAAATGACATTTTTGCTATGAATATGGAAAAAAAATGATTAATCAATTATCAAAATAGTTTAACTAACACCCTTATCAACTACTCATTTTCATCAGCCATCATATGTTGCTTAAGCACAGATCCCTTTCATCATCCAGGTTTTGCATGATGTTGTGCAAATGATCAAATGTGCAACCTTGAACTAAGTCCTATTTTTGTGTATACTGAACCACTGCAAAAACACAAACATCAGTTAATCATTTTTAATAGATTATACAATCAAAAATAAGGAAACAAGAGTTTAAAGAGAACTCAAGATTTCAGTAATGCTGAATACTATTCGAACGCACTGTCACAGTCATTTCCCTCCTTTTTTTGCACACAAATGGAAATAATTCATGTAGTCCTTAATCCAGAGTTGACAGGGCAGGGACTGGGTCAGTTGTTGTAGTGTGTTCACAGTTTATATGTCAGAAGTACTCAGGTTAAATTATTCACTTGGAAGAGCTACTTTGGCATGCACGATGTTCGTTCCCCTGAAATTAACACTGTGGCAATTTCAATACACATAATACTCAGAGCCTTTTATTGTCACTCCATTGCTTAGTTGTTCCTTCCCTTGGTCGCTTTTGCAGTACCACGGCTATTGCATAGGACATGAACCACCATATTAGAGTCGAGGGACACGTGCCATTCCCAATAGTAAATGTCGATACTGCGTCAAAGTTGCAAGGAAATCTGGAAAATTACCTTGACAAGTGGCTTATTAAATTTTTTGGTCACTGTCCATGTAGGGCGACTGAGGCTTGCAGGTTTTTTTTTTTAACTCGTGACTCTTATTTTAATGCATGTATTTATAAACCCAAGTTGTACAGAATACAAAAACATAAATTTGAACATAAGCTTTTTTTTTTTTCAATAAAAATAATTTTAACATTAGTAATCACTTTCTTTAAAAAAATTACATAAAATTTGCACTTACGTAAAAAATAAAAAATATCAAGTAAAATATGTAACACCCCACTGCAAAAAAAAAAAAAAAGTGTCAGGGGAAATAAAACAGCTGTTGGCCGACAGATCAGACCTGGGTTGTACAAAGGCTGTTGTTACTGAGGCACCTTCATATATCAGCCATACGAACAGTCTGGTAATTACTATTCTGCATATTTTCGAATTTCATTGTGTTCAACAGCTGCATAAATGAATCTGAACCCGCGGGTCCATATATTTGGCAAAAATAAAAGTATATATTATAACATGAATCTCTGGGATCCTAGAGCCATTTTGCTTTTGTCTTGTGGCCCACAACAAGTTACAGCTTTGGCCCTCCAAGGAAAAAAGTTTGGGCACCCCTGATCTAGGCAACAGAAAAAAACATGTTTGGTACCAATATTTCATATTCAATTTCAGCCTCCATGCCTCTCAGGGTCTACAGAAATACATGAGCTTTCCCTGATGTTCATTTTCATTAGAGAATATTCTGAAAACAAGAGGCTGACTGAATGAAAATATTAAGCCAAAATAAAAAACATATTTTAAGGACTCTGGGTTAAGGCGCAGATAAACTATTACTTGTTTCTTGCATTAGACACTTACAACACACACAATGAGAACAAAGGAGAAGTACCGTTTCAGTTTTGAAAAAGCGTGTAGTGCATTCACTCTCTACATAGACAATCTTCTTTTATAGGTTTACATTTAATGACCTTAACTGCAATGAATTAGGCTGAAATCTACCAAAGTGCATGATGCGTTAGTCGTATTTTATGTAGAACGTCATGGTCCATTATCTCAATGCTGATTATTTCCATGTTAGTTTTAGAGTAAGAACATCATTTTGTTAGGCCTCAGTCAGTTTGAGATGTTTAAGGTTAAAGCAAGTAGTAATATAGTTTTAATTTTTTTTAAAAAGCATCAAATAGAAATAAGACCTTGCATAAGGAGAGTTGACAAATTAGATGTCTTGTTCACATGAGAGACCATGATAAATTGATTTGGCTCACTCTTACTAGCATAGTTCCATAATGTAGAAGTTCACACCAAGAAAGCAGATGTGATTTCTGATGGCCAACGAAGCCCAGTTGGTTTAACTGCAACACTTATCATCTAAAACTACACAGTAAACCAACATACATGATATCAGATTGATGTACAGACAGCGATTTCTTCATTTACATTAAAAGATGTTTTTGTTTTTATCCAACAAGTCCTCAAAAATTAAAGGATTCTGTCAATATAGAGCTGTAAAATAATGTAATGTCACAGCTCCTCTTTCTCATTTTCCCCAAGTAATTTTCTAAAGAACTGTACATCAGTGTGATACCACAGGCTCAAAGATCAGGGTTACATCAGGGACTTGCTTGCCAGCTCAAAGGGGCAGATTTTTAAAAGAACACAAGTGTATCTCAATAACTGTGAGCAGGAGGCAGGGGTTGACTGTATTCAACAGCGGTGAATTAAATCGACTGTTTTCATTCATGTTTAGAAATGAACTTGCAGCAACAGTCTCAATCTCAACCCTGACCTTGTTAAAACTATGGGAATGAATCCCATATACTAACTGCATAAAAAATAATTAATACCACTTATTTGGTTATGAAATACAGCCAAATTTCAAAATGTGTATCCACTATAAGATCAGAATGATTTTTCATGTGGTAAGATGCAACATATACTTCAGTCCTTTGGTTCTTGTGCTCCTTTAAAAATCCAGGAAATAGCAGAATTTCAGAACAGAATCATACAATGTCCTAATCAAGCTGAGCTCTTCAGTATGTTTTCCCGTCATTGTCACATCAATATTTCCCTTTGAACTTGTTGGCATCAATTAGAATTTATGTGAACACTAGTAGGCTTTGGGTCAAAAAGTACTAAGTAGCTGACATGAAGATGTCTTCATGAAAGTGCCAAATGATTCCATTCAGTTAGTAAATAGCAGTCACAGACTTAAAGTGGGCTGGGAAATATTACCCAACTATCTTCCCCACGGTATCGTAACAAGGAAATTAAATCATATTATACAAAAACAAACTCTTTGTGGCTTGGTGTGCATAGCATATATACTGAAGACATGACTCGAAACCAGGATTTAGTGTCATATACTGTTAGTTAGATCTTGGGTCTCCACCCATTTATGAACTGCATGAGTTTCTTCACCTGCAGTTTGCTTAGTTTGAAGTCCTCAGATAAAATCTCCTCAGTGAGCTGCAGGAGTAAATTCCCGTCAATCTTCTCAGACACAAAAAGAGAAACAATGTCATCTGGCAGGCCAATGAACCTCAGAGATTTGGACACCTCTTCGATAGAAAGACCAGCCAGACTGGACGGGGGTTGCCACTGTGCAGTGGGACAAAAGGATGGACAGTTAGGAGTTAATGAGTTAGAGATGGAATATATCTCTTTTGTGCCCTGCTCATGTTGAGTAAGTGAGCAGTTCAAAGTTTCCTGCTCGCTGTCGCAGGCTGATCCTGACAGTAAATCTGTGCACGTCTTTATGGCATTTGATTTTGGTGTTCTCGGTGGTAAGATGGGGCAAGAGAGGCTCTGCTTAGTGTTAGATTCTTCTATTGGCTTGTCTCTGTACATTTCCGAATTGTAACTTGAAGATTTGGTGCAAAACTGGTTCAGTGAAGCTTTCTGCAACCTGAAGTCCTTACTGCAGTGTGCGTGCTCTCGGCCATCGAAGTCGACGAGGCTGGATGTGCAGGTTTTGGGGGTGCTCGGGGATCTCTTTCTGGGGTAACTGTAGTAGCTCCGACAGCTGCTTGGCAGAAATTCCTCCATGTCGTGCGATTCTCCTACGCTGAAGTTATTTGGCCAAGACAGCCTGGACGACATCCCATCTGAAGGCAGGCTACCACTGGGCAACGTAGTATTTGGCTCAGTGCAGTTGGATTTACCCCAGTTACAGGGGTAGCACATGTGCTCTTGTGGTTCGGCCGCTTCTTGCTCACATGCTCCACTACTGATGGAAAAATAGAAGATTAATTTGATTAGATTTAAATATTTAATATTTTAAAAAAAGACTTTTTACAACTGTTACACAATGTGGGTGGAGAAACATCAGTGCACTGATGCATTACTTCTGCATTAGAATTGGTCACAGAAGACTGCAGATTAGTATTTAAGGGGCACAGCTAAAATATACAGAAAATAAAATTCAACTGAACAGAAGAGGAAAAAACACAACAACAACACAGTTTTCTAGGTCTATGAACTGTCAACAAAAATTAGACTAAACTACAAAGTAAAACTGTCAAACCAAATGATGTCTCCTGATTATTTCTTAATTAATGTTAATTTAATGATTAGCATTTCTTACATGTTGTGGAGACCAGAAGAATAATAGGAGAGGGTTGGACTTGGAGAGCGAGTCTCTTGCTGCCGTGGCTTAGACAGGATGGGCACTGATGGCATCTGTTTCAAACTTCGTGGAGGAATCGGGGGGGCGTTTAAGAGACGGCATTCTTCCTTCACCTACAAAGGAAATTAACTGACACTGAAACTGACAGCGATACAGACGAATTATAAAGTATTTACATTCACTAATCATCTACTGTATCTATATTATAGTTCTTATTGTAGAGGCAGAGTCTGCCACTCTTGTGCTGGATTTACATTGCCTAAGCATGAGGGATTCACAGGAAAGTGATTTATGCATGAAATCCAGTGCAATCTTTTCTCATTCATAACTTACTCACTGTTCACTTTTACTCCTAACACCATTTCAAAGCTGTATTAAATTACAAACATCCTCCTGCCAGTGCTTCACATTAAAAGCTTTTAACTGGCGACACATGGGCTGATCATTATCATAAAGCAGCACAAGAAGGGCCACATATTTGTCACCACAGTAAGCACTAAACGGCTAGCCTTCATCAAACATGCATTTACAAAACCTGACAGCAGTTGTTTCCTGCACTGCTTTTGTCAGCAGACAATTTTGAATTGTTGCAAAGGATCAGTGGAACAAGAGGGAACACCCACAGTCAGCTGTGAAATGTTGACAAGCAGGTGACAGGCTGCACATCTCCAACTCCTCAGCAAGCAACAGACTTTACTGTGCCCTGCTGTTGCATGAAAAACTTCTCACGCTGAGGTTAGCGTGAAGTCAGAATCGCAATGGTAATTAATACTGAATTCTTAAACAATGTGAGTTTGTTTGGTTGTGCAGTAAACTGAGCCAACAAATATCCCCACTGAATCGCTGACAAAGAATCTTCTCAAGGAGTGTTTGCTGTAGTATTAAACTGTACATGCTGTTACCACAGTATTCATGGGTGTTGCCAAATCAAGCAAGACTGAAATCTTAAGGATTGCAACTTTAAGTGTAGTCAATTATACTCACAGCTTCAGACTTGGGTGGGACTGGCGGTGGAGTAAGAGACACATCTGAACTGGTTACCGCACCGAGAGGACAAGTGACTGGGAACGACAGGGCTGCTGTTGTTCCACAGCCGTTGTTGATGCCTCGAATTGCCTCGCTCAAAGAAGGTTTCGGGATCTGACCTCTCAAGTGATCCAACCACAGCTCCTCGTAGGGAACGTCCGACTTGTTGAGGGACGGTTGTTGGTTTGTGCTGTCCAACAGCTCGGGGAAAAAGTGTTCACTGTCTCCAGAGTCTGAAGGGATGCTATCAGAGGGCAGGAGAGTCCAATCTCCACATAGCGTCATACAGCCCTGCAAATTGACCTCGCTGTTACCGTGCAGGTTGCTGCCATATACACACACAGAGAGTCGGTGAAAGGACTGGGTGAGTTCGTCCCGGGCGTACGTTAAAGAGCTGGGAATCTGCATGTGGTTGGTACACCCGTTGGAGTTGCTGCTGCCTCCGCTGCTTCCACTGCAACTACCATTTCCACTGCTTTTCTTAGGGCTCTTGCCGTCGTCTGTCCAGTCTGTCCGCACGTCCCGGACGGCACGAGAATAGTCGTCTATGTCAAACTGCTCCTGGCAGAAGGAGAACCAGCGATGCACCATAGTATCCAGCCACAACTCTCCTTGCAGCAACTCCTCTGGAATAATAAATCTCGGCATGGCCATGTGAAAGGGAAAATGGATGGGAATAATTTTGTTGCTCCGCAGAATGCAGCACACAACCACTGTTTTTGTCTGAATGTTGACAAATTTGTAGCGGTGACCCTCGCGGATGAGGTGGAGGTCGTGCTGGTTGCGGGGCGGGCTGCTGGGTACTGTGACGTTTACGGGGAGACGGGTTTTCTCCACAATGTTCCTGATGGTGTGCTCGCCGTCCTGCATCTGAAGCTCCAGTGGACTACAGGTGCTGAACCTGCCTTTGCACTGGAAAGGCAGGCTGATGCTCTCATTGGTGCGATGGTTCATGCAGATCAAGCAAGGCATCTTACCTCGACCGATCTTACTGATGGAGTTGAGCTTCCCAATCTTCTTAAAAATAGTGTTGAATCTTGATTTTTCTTTGGAGGTCTTGGCGTACAGGATCTCAGCCTGGCCCATTAATGTCAGTTCATCGCCGGTGCTTAGTGTAATGTTGTAAACTTCGGTGTCTTCATTGCATTCCCCTGATGCCATCTGTGAAAACATGACATATGGTCTAAGTACTGGGGAAATTAAGGAGTGCATTTCTGCCTTTTGTGATTTTGATATTTAAGCAAAAGTCCATTTAAAAAGTCTGAGTTCAAAATAAAAAAGTTTGTAAATGTATCATTTTTAATGGCGTTCTAGCTTAAGTAGTTTTTAAAAGTTTTTTTGGAATGTCTGTTCTTTCTGGTAAACCCAGTATTTCTGCGCAGTGGTGGATGCGTATGATTGTTCACTCGTGTGATCTAAACATTTCCAATAACTCCAGAGCGCATAATGTCAAAAAGTCAAAATCTGTTGAAAAATGTAGATGTAATCACTTTCAAAATACACCACGTTTTTATTTATTAAAATATTCTGCTTTAATCCATACTGGTTGGCGTTTCAAAAACATTTTCACTGCGGTCAAAAAACTGTTTGCTCTCCAGCTTGCTGCACACAAAGGGAGGCACTCAAGCTGCATTAATGGGGTGATCTGGCATCAGTCTAACAGCAACACATAATTACATTTATATAACCACAAAAACATGATATCTATTTCGGCTCTAACACTATTATAGTAAATTACTTAAGTCATTACAAAACTAAAAAAGTCTGCAATCGCTTGGCATTTCATGCTCCATCGAGACATCATCACTTTCATTCCAAAATCAACTGCAGAAAGACGTCGAAGACATCGCCAGTTTGGAAGCATTTTAAGATTGATGCTGATGATGATCTCAAAAAAGTGCAGTGCCAGTTTTTAGAGTAATGTAGTCATAAAATATCAAGACCGACATTCAACCTCATTCAGTACAGCTCTAATGGAAATCTTGATTTATCAAAATACCCCTGATGTCAGAGTTGGAAGTCAGCGCTCTAAATAACATTGCATGAATAATCCAAAATCTATTAATTTTGCTTAACTCTACAGAATCCACAACCAATCATAATAATCCTTTGAACACATTAGATGTACCTTAACATTGAACGTGATTTCTTCCATGACGTATACCCTTTCAGGGAATGCTTTGGCCACCTCCTCCACGCTATTGAAGTACTGCACAGGCTCCTTGACATCTCTGTCCTGCTCCAGTAGCTTAAACTGACCTAAAATAGGAAAAGACACATCAGTGCAACTGATAGGGTCGAGCGATGGCTGATGTGACACACTAAAACTCCTTTCAAAATTTCTTATGTATTGTTAAGGGCTCCGGCACATGTCAAAGATTCAAACCATCATTCGAGTACAATTTAAAGTACATGTTCTCAGCTGAAGCGCCTGACTTTTTGGTTTTTGATTTATACAGAGATACAACAATAAAAGACAAGGTCAAGCAAATTCAAGAGCATCGAGCATCCATGAAGATGTAGCTCACCTTCATAGTGCACTGGGATCTCTATTTTGGGCCCAATGACATAGTGTCCCTCCTCCAGACTGTGAGCAGTAATAGTCGTCCACTGACGGCAGGAATGAATCAAGAGGTAGTCATTGTCTCTGAGCCCTTCAACCAACTGACCTGCGGGAATGAAAACAACAAGCAGAACACAGATTATACCTTACAATCTGGGAAACACTGTAATACTGCAAGGTGCAATAGACAAAAATATCACTTACACTACACTTATCACATACACTAAATTTAACAAACTTTCAGAAGAACTGATGTACTTGCTGCCCCTTTTGCACATTCAAAATCTTAATGGTCATAAAAACACATGAAACATGATGTGGAGTTGCGACACCTCTAGTCGCTGTGTTTTGCCATTTATTGTATTAATTAGACTGATTAGACACACAGCGGTATCTAGAATGTGGGCCATGGCAGCATTGAAATTAATTCATAACATCCATGATTGGGATATAATTTAGATGATTATCCCAAACAATAAAGTAAGTACCCTGAGGAATGCCATCATTACTGTTTCCTTTTTTATACCACTTGTGAGCCCCACAGACTGTTCCTCTCAAGAACAGGCATTGGATTACTCAGCACACTCTGGTCACTATCCTCAATGGAGAATGACTAATGCCCTAATCCATACCTCTCTAAAAAACAAGTGCTGCCATTTAAAAATACAATAAACCACCACAATTCTGCACCAGAGTGGGACAGAAGACAGGAATATAGAGGATGGACATAAACATCATATATTGCTGATGATGGAAAAACCCCTGTTATGGGACTCATAAAGGAAGATCATATCTTATAATGGCTCCATTTCATAGTGCTTACCATAATAAACATGCTTGTTAGTACACAGGCAAAACAGCTGTAGAGATAAAGTCCCTCAGCCCATAACACAATCATCTGCTCTATTCTAGGCTCATCTTCATGTAACTTTACTTTTTTTTGGCTTTGAGACCAAAGATGATTTTAATAAACTTCATTAGCTCATCCTGCTAATTGTCACTTGTAGCTCTGCTTTTCTTTTTAAAAATGGCATTGCACACGTGTCTTTTATGATTTGCACACATTTTCAAGCAGTCCCTGTGTTGCACCCCTCACAGTCTGTTGATGTCTTCATGTGTTGATCCTGACATATGAAACACTATTGCTAATATGACATCAGTTGTTTTTACTCTAACTTACTGTCTTAAAGATACGAGGCTGCAGAGTGACAGCAGAGAGGTTACAGGACATGTATAAAAACACTGATTTAGTTCTTTGGTGAGAGTTGCACGACATACAAGCAACTTTCATTAGTAGAAAATGCAAACTTTTTTCATGTTAACAATAAGGTTTTGCTGAGTTAATAAGCTAACACACTCAACCGTAAAAAATGTCTTACAAACGGCTGCTAACTAGCAATTTTAGCAGCTAGCGAAAGAAAACTGAGTAGTGACAGAAAGTTACTAACCGTTATCCAGCTTGACAATTTGAGGCAACCTATAGGCACTGACCAGTTGATCTAATGGCAAAGACGTCGTGCTCCACGTAACATCTTTTAAATTGTTGTACAACATTGTTCCAAGGTCCATTTTGCTAGCTCACATTAGCCAACTGCAGGGCTAGCAGTGTGTAAACACGGTCACAAAAGGCTACGCTAAGCTAACCGAGCTAATAGCATATCAGCTCTCCATCTACGGCTTTACATTTGGCACACTTCTTATTAATCGTCGCATTTGACTACGTATCGTTAAAGTCAGTTGTCTGGTAAAGTAGCAGAGCCATGTTTGTTTAGCTAGCGACGGCTGCATCAAGGCAACTGGTAGAGTTAGCTAGATTAACGGAAATACGTATTTTAGTCTTTCAAAATAAGAGCATTGTGCACACAGGGTAGTGAACAAACAAAAAAACGTATCATACTTTCTTCGTGAAAAAAAATGCTTTAGAATATAGGACAAGAGTGGTACGCGTGCTGCAGTGCATGGTATTCACTAATGCTGTTCACAAGTGTTGTATTTTTAAAAGTATGTAGCGGAAGTTGTAGTTTTGTACAGTAAAGTTTGGCACAGATGCTGATATTTAAAAAGGCAAGAATAAAGACAATCTATTCCAAAATAAACTCCACCACTCCTCCATATTGATCCAGATTGATCATTTTTATATGTTATTTCCAAGTGATATGGGAAAGTATATCAACACACACACAGGCACACACACACACACACACACACACACACACACACACAAATACACACACTAAATTGCTACACACCTGTAGATACCATGGAATCACATGAGGGGAAAAGCAACAACCATTGGCCATTAAAACCTGGTGGTGGAGCAATATGAATGTACCAACAATAACACTGTAATCACACTTCCTGCTTTCCCCGGTACAAATCACAAGAGCTTCCTCAATCTATTCTCATTGTAACTCACTCCTGAACTGCCACCATGTCTTTTCTGAACACCCTGCGCCAGTGGGACGAGGCTGTAACCTGTGTTGACAGAGAGGATTGGTCAGAAGCACTCAAGATTTTTCTGTCCATCCAAGAGCCAAACTCTAAAATTTGTTTTGACATTGGTTGTCTGCATCTTCTTAACCAAGACCTGGATGCTGCTGAAAAGGTATGATTCATCTTTGCTGGTAAAATGCAAACTACAACATTACACGAGTCTTTTGTAACAACACTCATCAGAAAGTCATATCTTTAGATGTGGTTGATAACGCTGAGTTGAAATGCTGTGATGTTTTGCAGTTAGAAAGTGCAAGTCACTGAGAAAGAAGAAGTAGAGTTTGCCGTTTCTCTTCTAGAGGAAGTTACTGTATTTTCTAATCTTTCTCAGGCGTTTGATTGCAGCATACAAAAGGATGAGCATTTGGCTGTCGCCTTCTTTCAAAGAGGAATCATGTTTTACAAAAAGAAGAGGCAAGACGCACCCATCATCTCAATAAAATGGCCATATTCATTTTTCATTATTTAACACTGTGATTTTAAAATAAACTACACACACTATGCATTTATTATCATACAATTTGGTTCCTGATTTTTGCACTTTGTGTGGTTTATTTCACGCAAAAGTAATTAACTGGATTGTTTATATTCAAAGGTATGAGGAGAGTTTAGCTGATTTCCAGCAAGCCTTCAAAAAGCTGAGAGGCAACCAGTTGATAGATTACAAAGCGCTTGGTCTCAGATACAAACTATATGCATGTGAGGTAAGTATTTAAGCTGCCTTATTATGTCATTTAGAAATTATTAAGACTATTTAACACTATTCTTCTATTTGCTGTCAGAGTACATTCATTCTGAGCACTTGTTTTCAATTTTCCCTAATGTCTAACTTGATGTTAAACACCAATGGTTCAAAAACTTTTTATTTGCCACTGATTCCAAAAAAGTTGTGACACTGTGTAGCCCGTAAATAAAACAGAATATGATCATTTGCTGATCCTTATCCATCCTGGAAAGACTCGGTCGTTCACAAGCAAGGATGGACCGAGGTTCAACACTTCGTCAAACACGTGACTGTATAAAGGAGATTACAACATGGGCTCGACACAGTTTGTTTCTAAATGACATTTTACAGTGTCCCAACTTTTTTTGAATCAAGGTTGAACAATTTGACACAGCATTTTCACTCATTTCTAGTGGTAAAGAAAAATCCTCATAACAGAAGTTCAGGCATTATTCTCAATTCTGTCGTCTCCATGAAGGATTAAAATAGTGACAAGCTTCTACTTAATGCTTCCTGCCACAGGTTCTCCACAATATGGCCCTGGCAGAGGCTCAGCTGGGTAACTGGGAAAAAGGCCAGGAAAACCTCGTGAAGGCTCTCGACTACAAGACAGACGCTAAGCTCAATATCATCGACAAAGCTCTGCAGTCCACCCTGGTCAGTTCACACAGAGTTACAATTATAAAAAAACGGTCCTCTGGCCAATGACAAAATCATGGGATTTAAGACACTGATAAAATATTTTGCTCAGTTATTCAATATCTTTAATTTGATCATATTCATGACAAAAAATAAGAATTCTTCAGAACTGCATTTTTGTCAGTTTATCAGATTAAAGCAAACCCAGACTAATCAATTTTTTGGTGGGGTGGCAGCTCTAATCAGTGAAGGGTCAATGACAAGGCATGGAGAGTGCTACATTTTTACATTGGCGAAGCTCAAAGCGATTCTCTGTTTATTAGCAACAGTATTAGCAATTGAATTCTAATTTACTTTCATGTCATGAAATGCTGGATAAATATCGTCCCTCCCTCACCAACAGAAGCAGAAACTCTTCAAACTAGTCGAGTTCCCATCAAAAGTGCTATTTAAACCAAATAAGCACTACGTTGCTGAGCTGGAGAAGAAGGACTACCTGGGCAAAGCAAAGGTAAGACTTGATCAGATGACATATCTTCACATTACTAACAGTTGGTACTGTATTATTCATTAGTGTGACATGTACAGCTCATCAAATTCAGTAAATGCTAATCACTTCATCAGTGAATTTATCTTTATACACTACCTGCTTCTTCAAAGGATAAACACATTTGAGATCACTTTAAGAAAACACTATGATTATTTGACTTACATTTTTTTTCTGTTATCTTCAGGTTGTTGCCTCTGTCATTCCTCAGGACCAGTTCTCTGGATTTGCCCCATTACAGCCACAGGTGACATATGGGCTCTTCTTTGGCAATAAAAGAATGACAAAGAAATCAGTGTGTTATAATTAGCTTATTCTGTTACATCAATTATAAATATGCAAGATATTGAAACCTTAAGAGACACTAAATTATCCATAATCAACCTGTTTGTGACCATAATGCAGAAAAAACTTTAAATTACATATTTATATTCTCTGCCCAAACTTACAATGAATAGCTCTTAATGTAATACCACACTTAACCTTGTCAAAAACTACTGTTTGATACCTTTTTAACTAAAACACCATTGTTGTGATGCTGTGCCACACCACGTCAGCTACATATGAAAGCGTTTCCAGCACTTCGATATGGATGCTTTGTGTCTTTCTTTACGTCTGACAGGTCGAAGATGGTCCAGCTCGTCCAAAGGAACCTGAGGTTCTAAGGTAGTCACTTTGAAGTTGAATAAATTTGATGCTCTCTAAATACACATTAGTAGTTACAATGTCAAAAAATATGTTTGTAAATGAACTTGATATGTGGTAAATCTTTGTGAAAATGAATTTTCCACTGTGCATGCGAGATGTGTCAAATTGAAAAATCAGTTCTTATATTAAGAAATAGAAAAAAGGGGGGAAAACGCCAGTAGGTCTCTTGATCACACGTGGATGCCTCCTGTCTTCAAAGGGCTTTAGAAGGAGAACCACACACTGTCCTGTTCGAGTTTGTTCCTGAGACCAGTGATGAGTTGGCCGTAGTGCCGGGCAATATTGTGTTTGTTCTGCAGAAGGGTGCCGACAACTGGGCGTCTGTTGTCTTCAATGAAAGGGTAAGACCACCATGTACAGAATCTGTACACCTGTAACCTCGATGCTTGACCTCCAGTTGGCACTTGTGAGAAATATGCATAGATTCAGATATTTCTGTCAAAAGAATTCATATCACTTGAGAGTATTCATCATCGTCATGTTACAGAGAGGACTTGTTCCATACAATTACCTGGAACGTTTGGAGATCTCTTTGGCTTCGAAACAGACTGAGGTAAGGAACTGACTTGATATTTTCTAAATATATTTTGCAGGTTTGTAAAGTGACATTTGATGAAATGCAGTATTTGCTCATGTTTTGTAGTACGCTGCAATTACATCATTATTTATTTTTGTTCATTTCTGAATTGCATAACTTGGATGGTATTAACCATGAACAGGGGACATCTAACCCTCCAACTCGAGAACCACCGACCAGACCTGAAAGGAAACCAGGTACTTATCTGACACACAGTTTAACTAAAATAACACCATTCTCCAATCTCTGTCCATCTGTCATAACAAATGTCTTGACACACAAAAGAAAGCATTTTAAAATACATTGACCCATATAATTTTTTTAATTATTTAAGGTCTTACTCCTTGTGATAACAGCAGTGGAGACACACAACCTAAGGTATGCTGAGTCTTGATTTGTCAAGTCCTGCCCATAAACGTGCATAAATGTGCTAAAGTTATTTGGTATTTTTTAATTTTCTGAGTGGATTTTCTTTTGATTTCTGTGATCTCAATTTACTGATGTGTCCTTTCATTAATGCCAGGACGAACAGCCTATCGACAACTCATATATCGTCAAAGTCCGATTCACATTCAACTTTGTTGTCTTGGTGCCACCTGGGTCACCCTATGCCTTACTGATAGAGAAAATCAGTAAGAAACTGCATCTCCCTTCTGCTGCAATCACCTTGAGGTACGGTGCACACTAAAAATAATCTTCCAGTTTAATTGGAATATTGTGTTACTAAGTACAAAATTCAATCCTTTCATTCGATTTAGTTTAACCTCCGAGGCAACAGAACAGAGTGTAATCAATGCCAACACAGAAATGGAAAGTGTGTGGAGCAGTGCCAGTGGCAGGCGCATCACCTTGTGGTGTCACACTGAAGAGGTTAGTAACTGTGCATCATCACAACATAGTTATTCTGATTAATGCTGCAGTATTGGGATGAGACCTATATGTATGAATGGAGCCTGCTCATTACTTGTAGGATCTTTCTGATAAATGGTATTCAAGTGTTTCCTGAGAATTTAACAATTGTGAGGGTAACGACAATGAAATCAGAGCAGTCTCATACAGATGTGTCTCATCCTCAATCATGGTCCTGCAGTCGAGTACGACAGCTGCAGTGCACCACATGACACAGATGACATTTTAAGGACACTCACAGGAATTGAGCAGAAAATGATTTTCTGTTTTTAGCAAACTAATGGAAAGCCACAGAACGAGATTCACTTGGTGGCGCTTCACTCCTACGAGTCGTCAAATCCAGAGGACCTCAGTTTTCAACAAGGCGATACGATCACATTCCTCTCTAGAGGTGAGACTATCCCAAATATTTAATGCACTGTGATTTGTCCAGGAGATGTGATCCTAATTCATAATTTCTTCTTTTTCTTTAGTTAACCCGGATTGGTTGGAGGGGGAACGTAATGGGAATACTGGTATATTTCCTGCATCCTTTGTGGAAGAAGTTCCTGTCAATGACCAGTAATTTAAATAAATAAATGTTAACAGAAGAGATACTAAAGCCAGCAATTTTATTTTATAATCAGTTAAATTTGATCTGATTTGACTGATTGTATACTTATTGCTTTTATTATATACTTTTTACATGATCACAATACCTTTGTAACAAGTATGATAAATTGTAATGTTGTGACAAAACCACAGGTTACATTCTGATGTCTATTTATTACCTACAGTTTCCAGCAATTACAAGCAGTCTAATTTTAATACCTGGAGCTGCAGGCAGACATGATAAAATAAATATTGGTAATTTATATCATGAAGATGTTCCCTCCTCTTCATAGGCAATAGCTATGCCTTTCCTGCCCTTTCCTGCCTTCACAACGGGCGTCTCTCCCAACTTCTGCTCTAAGCCCCGCCAGCTCCGTTCTGCCAGGAAAGAAGCTGAAAAGAGAAAGCACAAATATGTATTGTAACACAAGACATATTTAAGTGAAGTAATACTCACATGTACAAGGTGTAATAATTACTGCATGTATGCAAAATTCCACAATAAACTTATGGATATATAGAAATTAAAGGAAAAACTGTTTTATATGCAACATACCAGCTGAGTTAGTGGCTACAGTCATCGTCTGGTTCCTGAGGACCACGGAGGAGCCGCATGAGGACTCTGAAGGCTCGCTGATTAACAGATTCTTGCTTCGCAGAGCTCCTGTGATTAAAGACATGTCGGTCTCATCGCCCTCCTCCTGTTGATCAGCCATAGGCACATGACTCCGTCCACCTGTTTGGGATAGAAAGAAAAAAATCAGAGGCAGCATAAGACTTTAACAGCCTTTAATAGGCTTCTGATGATGAAAATATAATAGACTACACACGTTTGGCTAGTAACGATATAGCATTGTATCCATATAAGGGACTGCATGAAAATTTTAAAGGTTGAAACTTTTCAGAATTTTTAGTCTTTTCCCTTGACTTAGAAAAAAAATGCAACTCTTCTCCTAAATATCTGCAAATGTAGTACTGCATTGGTACAAATACTTTCACAATTAATAACTAAAAAAGGAGAAGCATGAAGAATTTAGGAAGGTGTAATCTACTTTAAGAGGTATAGTAATTGTTAATGGAGTAACATTAATCACTGCACAATCACTGACCCCCACCTGACCCTGCACCCCCCTTGTAATTTTCATACAATCTCTTAACATAAAACATTGAGAAGAGTTGATTTAGAATGTCTGATGTGATTAAATCCCAATCTAACCTGGCAGGAGATGCCGAAAGTCTGTGACATATTCTTCTGACCACTCCCTCTTCTTGTTGCAGGCCATCTCCATCTCAAACGGTGTTACTACAGGTTTATAGAACTCACTAGAGTCCAGCAGTGAGTTCTCGGGACACGCAACTAACACAAAAATGTCAATTTCAAGAAAGTTTGCTAATTTGGGCACGTTCAGTTTCCCCATGGCAAACATATAGCTCTTCTTGCCAGCTCTGTGGATGGTCTCCTTCAACTGCTCGATGACGGTGAGGTAGTCGGCCACCCCGAGTGTGCCGACCAGGATGCCAACCACATTGGCATCTTTAGCCCTTTCTATAGCATAATATCGCTTCATCAGTGTACGGTTGATACTTACTGACTCAGTCCTCCCAATCATTGTCATGGGGTCAAAAGAACAAAATGAGCAACGATTCCAAGTCATCATGAAGTTCCTCAGGGTCGCTCCTTCCTGGCCTACATAGAACATACTGTAATCCATGATGCTTAAACCACTTTTCAAGGAGAACTGTCTTCCAAACTGACTAATAACCTGGTTGTCGCCTCGCTCTGTCGGACAGGTGTCATCATGTTTTCTCTTAATCCAGCCGTGACTGTAACACTGCTCCCCTTCGACAACGAGCTCTGAGGTGACGAGATTTGGATATTCTCCCGAAAGGAGTGTCAGAAGATCATCTGAAAAAAAAAAGGAGCATGTTACAGCCACTGAAATGAGGTCATTAAATAACCTTCATTAATTCAAGCTGTGAACAGGCAAGATGCTTTGTGCCTTAACTGAGGATGTGGTTTATTGATAATTTTGGATTAAGGATGCTGATAGTATTTGGTCATATATAATAGTCAATTTGTTCTACTATTCATCATTCATGTTTAATTCATTCACTTTCATGAAGAATTACACAGTGATTTGAAAGATGATTGGTTTAATAATAACCCAATATAATGACAAAACTATATAATGGTCTAGTCCTCTTTCATACATCAGATAAAAGAGCAGTAGGGCTTCAGAGAATAACTTACTTATGGCATGAACATAGCTGACATCATAGAGGAGGACGATGTGACTCTGTGTGTCAGGGTAGAGCTCTCTGAAGGCTGATGTGCACTTCTCAAGATCCACCGGTCGTCTCCCAAAGACGTACATCAGGGGCAGCCTCTTGGACGGGCTGAGGCAAGAGCTGCCATAGTGCACGATGCAGTCGGCTCCAACGTGTTCCGCAGCCACTTCATCCACGCAACAGCTTCTCAAGAGAATTCAACAAAAATCATGAATGTACACAGAAATTACAACACCATGGCTGTCCATAAAACAGCCAAACCCCATATCCTTGAATAAATAAAAAAAAAATGTGCTTAAGCATAAAAAAGCAGGTATTTTTCAACTCTGCATATTATCACATATGCTGATAATAAATAAAGCAGCAAAATAAAACAAAGCTGTCAGAATCTATTCTAAACTCAAAATATCATGTGCTGGATCAAAATGGGGAAACTAACAAACCTAAAGAATAAAATGACTGTAGAATGCGTCTTTGTCAGATGCATCAGTAAAGGTACCACTGCTTTTTCACGTCACTTTGCATGAAGAATCCAAGCACTAAAAATGACATATGTAGCATGTGTGCATTATTAAATTAAGACTTGTTCAGTTAAACCTGTTGTGTTACCTGCCATATGAAGTATCTCCCAAAATAAATGGCTTGGCATTACAGTTTCTCTCAATCTCCACTGCGATTGCAACTGAATCCACCAGCAGCTCATCAGGAAACTGCAGAGCAACCTGTGAACATTAACACTTTCAGACAAATAAACTTCTCACATGTGTATCTGGCTTTGAATGTGATTTAACTGAAAAACTAATCAAGGATCTTTTCAACAAGAATTGTGTTTGCATACCAATAGACTGAAATGTTTACAAATGATCCTCACCTTTTCAAATCCACGCTCACTGATGAATTCGCAAGTCTTCTTTATCTCATACTGCTCTTCAAGTTTTTCCAGAGGAGTATTTGTCTTCACCGTTACGTCCACCACGCGCTGTATTACGGTTTCCGAGCTGCTGCTGAACGCATCAGCCATTGTAGCGCAGGAAACACTAAACAGTGCCTGTTTTAATACAATAAACTATATTTCAGCATATCAGCTAGTGACAAAGCAACCAAGTTAATGAAAATATAAATAACATTTCTAACATCTTGAATGGCAATAAAAATACATCTGACTAAAGTCAAGTCGCTATATTTACTCAACCAACTCAGACTACTGGCAGAAACGTTGCGTTCAAGGGTCACTGAATGAACCAACCACTTAAATATTGTTACATTTCTAATCTGAAATTATAGTATTTTCTAACAAGATAATGTCAAATATACAGTTAGCCACCCTTTCAATTAATGTTACCAAACTACCATAACGTTATATATCATCTAAATTAGCTTAGCCGCTAGTTGCTTCTATTCCATAGGTCTCAGTTTAAAACCTGAGTCTTTATAAGATCTCATTTCCAACTCACGACGTTTTATACTTGCATTAATACAAACATGTAAACTTACAATTCAGTGTCATATGATTGGTCGCTGACGGATAAACGCTTCTTTGACAGCTACACACGTGTTAGCAATACAGAGTACATTACTGTAGTTACACAAGACAAACACTTCCGGGTCAAAGGCTTTTCAAAGTAAAAGTAAACTACTTAGTTATTCATTTTTCTGGCTTTTTTTTTTTTTACCTCAAGACGACTCGTATTTCTCTGCTCCCTGACATCATTAATAACTACTATTAAAACTGACTCACATTTGCAATGCATACATAAGTCATATATTATTTTTTTACTATTTAACTTATTACTTATGGATTATCAATATGTTTTGCATCATCATCAATAGAAAGAAACATTATTTGTCGACAAAAAGTTTACATTGGTTGACAGTTATTTTTATTTAAATAACACCAGTTAATCAATCATGTTAAAACATTTCTGAACCACAAAGCAGAAAGATAGATACAAGTTAAATATCTGTGGTAATACGGTGGAGTCACACGGAGCCATTAAATATCTACAGCTTGATACAGTATGTACTGTACATGTACATAATAAATACATAACATTTTTAAAAAGTTCAACTTCATTTTTAAACAGCTTTATCTGAATTAGAGGTCAGTCTTTGATTATCTGCACAATATTTTTCAACCGAGGTGACAGTAAGTTCCCATCTGAATAAAATCAGACTACCTAAAAGCTTTTAATAGGTCCATTTATCAACTATATTTTCGGCAGCCAATAAATAACAATGGAAGCTAAAAAATGATTGGCCTCAGTCCTGAGGGGAATTTAAAATTCAAAATGTCATGATTTTAAAAACCACCACAAGTGATCTGGTGGCAGAGCCTTTCTTCCATAACTCCTCACTCTGAGAAAGAATAAGGTTGCACCAATAAATGCAGATTTTGTGACATATAAACACTTTTGTTCAACTGATGTTCAATTCAGAAGAGAGGGGGTTGTAGGCACTTCAGAGGTCTGTCCGGTCGGAGACAACCCCCACTGATTCAGAGGATGCATTGAAAGTTCAAGTGTTACCAGGGGTTATATGAAATCATAGTCATCGTCCTGCTTACATCCAAATACGATAGAAACCCAAGACCACGGTGAGACAGGTGAACACTGAACCTAAAAGAAAAAAAGGTCAATCATTAATCTACTGGCTTGAGTTTGAAAACTACTCAGCTTCCTCACAATTTAAGCCTAAACCAGGGCTCTCAAGTAGCACTTTAATATGTCGAATATGTTTTAAATGAATAATGCTTTCATTTTTAAATTGCTCCAGTTGGACCATATGAATAACATGTGCAGTATAATTAATATATACTGTATTTAACATGTATGAGGGAAACCATGTAGTATTTTAGTCTTTGTGACCCCACTTTAAAAACTGTTCCTCCCCCCACTACAATAAAAACTCTGTTGACATTAAAAAGTAATTATGTAAGTTGTCAATGCTATGAAAGTTCATTCTACATAACATGTCCCCACATTTCCTACCTGCAAGGTATTTTATAGTATCCAGCTTATGAGACTCTAACATGGTTTTCAGACCGGCCACTTCAGTGTCTATCTTCATGTTGGTCTGAGTTAAGTGACGATCTTGCTCTGCAGTCTGTAAAAAAGGCAATAAGACACTGACATTAAAGATAAGCAAAGACCTAGCAGACCTAACAGACAGTGCAAAAGCTTTTATGGATTGAGAATAGGCCACTACGCCAACCGCCTTTGAGTTGAAGCAACCAGTCACAGCCTTTATTAGAAACTATTGCTATTACCATTACTATTGATACCATGTTGTGCTTCTCTTTGTGCTTCAATAAAGCAATAATCAGGGTAGGGCACAGTGCATAACAGTATGCAGTATAGACTATCACATTCATCTAACAGAATAATTGTCATAATTACACCTTACACTATCTACTGTATCACTGTCTGTGCTGTGATTGTACATTCTGTAGATTATCATGAATTAAAAATCAGACGTGGTGAGATAGGAAACATAGTAGTAGTAGAAGTAGGTGTTCTGCACATATACAAACCATTTCCATAATTTCAGTTCGCATTTCGAGAAGCTTCTTTTCATGCTCTGCTTTCTGAAAATGATTAAAAAAATGTTTTATTTAGAAAAGACAAAGAAACAACATTTTAATTAACATTTCTAATAATATAAGAATGCCTTTGTTTTGTTTGTGTCTGAATTTGGGATCAAGACTGCATAATCCCTTTAATTCAGCATGTTTTCATATTGATTGTAAGGATGACAACCTATCAACAACAACACCAGTGCATTGCATTCACTGAGATACAGTGTTGGTGTGTGTGGGGTCATATCATATAAGGCATCATTTTAAAACATGATGTTTCAACAATAAAGTCATCTGTCATTTTAAGCAAATCTCAAGTCAACTCAAGATGAAAAGAGACAAAATTAAAAGCACAGTCAGCAAATCTCCAAACACTAATTTAATTTTGTCAAACGCTTACCAATTCTTTTACACGGCTTTTCTCCAAATTCATGTCCAAAATGGTGTCTGAGCGCACCTTATTCATGACATCCTGCAATGAAGATACACAAAAGAAAGTCACAACAAAACTACTGGCTAATGAAAACATCCTGGTTGACAGATGATACAATGCTTCTGAATTAATACACCATAAAACTTGTACATAAACAGATTTGAGTAAAGTGCAACAAACACTTACAGCCAGTTGGACCTTGAGCTGCAATAACTGTATCTTGAGTTTCTGGGAGAAATGTTAAAATATTGAAAATCTTCAGTCATATGAAACAAAAACAGAAGAATGTGGATGTAAATTCAGGGACCACACAGGTCACAAGAACAACCAAGCGAATAGTTGATGTTGATGAGCACACTTACCTCGTTCTCTGCCAGTAAAGTGGAGAACTCGCTCTTCTCAAGGATTATCATGTCCTTCTTTACAGCTGCTATTTGAGACATCACACGCTGCAACATTATCTCCTGCCAGAATCACACAACCAATACAAAAATTCAAAGACAAAACTGTTAGATTTTTTGGGTCCTACACACTGGTCACTACTGATTATTATTGTAATGGACTGCTATGACATGCTTTGACATACTAGAGTCACAGCCATTGAGTGATACACAGAGAAGGAACAAAGCACAAACATAACATTTCCAGTAAATGTACAATACACAATCCTCCAGTCTCACCTGCTGCACTTTGGTTACCATGTCGTTATAGATGACATCCATGTTAGAGTTTGTCATCGTCACCAGTATTTTAACCAACACCTCAGCTTGCTGGGTAGTGAAACCTGTTCATGGAAAATATTTATGAGGAAAATCAACATCTTATTAACAAAGCAAAGCAATATTGTGACATTTTCTAGAGTAACAAAAGAAGACAAACCATTTTCCTCGAAGAGTCGCACCACTGCGTGCGTATCAAAAAAACGCCTCCCGCCTTCAGACTTTGGTACACCTGGTTTCAAATCATACTGGAAGGCTTTGACGGAGGTACTCAGCTCTGAAAGCAATGATAAGAAGATGATGGGAGTGATTATCCAAGAAATTATTCAGAGATATTACTTTTCTTTCTTTTTTGCAACATACACTATATAACTGCAAATTTTAACATGACGCATACTTCTGTACTTATGTGACTTTTGTTCTCAAACATTTGTTAAGTGACAGTACTCAATGTAAATGTGAAAAATGGCACATTCTCACCACATGCTGTCAGCATGTTTCTATGCCATAACATATAATATACATATGCACATATAACTGACCCCAAATAAAATGTTAACATAATGAATATTTGTGACTAATACTTATAACTGTACACATTTCTGCTTTCTGACGTTTTCTCACATCCTTCTTGTGTCACAGATTTTACATATTACAAACGCTCTTTCAAACTGTATATATTGCATTGATTTATGGATTAGACATTTACTTAAAATCAGCACACTGTCAGCACTGAGTTTATTATAGATACAGCACAATAAGTTTCAGTCATGGACCTTCATCAGGCATAAATCAACAAATAATATCAAACTAAAGGTATTAATTTTCTCATATGTTTAAGAACTGATTGCTTTGTAAATGCACAGTTGTTTTAAGTTACATATTTAATATATTTTTTGTTCTACATTTTTTATGTGCCTGCTATACTATTGTTTCCACCATGCATCCTATGTCACTTCATTTACTGCTGTAACAAACTAAATGCCAACATTGTCAATAAGGTTTTACTTTGTTAATCTTACTGTGTTAATTAAGTTTCGGATCAATTCATAGGAGAAAAACTGATCACATCATCAGAATTATGTCCATTGCAACAACAATAATCAGGATAAGTTTGTTGAGGACAGGTTGAACCAAATTCATAAATGCCGACTACAGCTACAAACTACAAAGGTAGTCAACCTGTGGTGCTGGCACACCTGGACAAATGGGAGGCCACGTGTGTGATATGTAAACACAGAGTGGGATGTGGGCACAGGTGTCTATTGAAAACATTAAGCATCAGGGTCTGGCTTTAGAAACATCACTGAGCTGAGGCTTACAAAGACATGGACATGTAGAAGCTAGTAGTTTGTAGCAACCTCTGCAATCAAACCACAACTGATGCATTTAATTATCCGTTTATATCAATGGCAGAGAAGCCAGACTCTTATTTTGACATTCAAAAAGAGACAAATGCAGAAAGTGACGATTAATGACGACTTTTACAGTCTTTGATATTTTCTGGTAAATATAGATTAAAACTTAATGTGAAGGGGAAAAAATACTTTAACTTTGCGTCACTTATGTCAAACTGCGATAAAGTAGTTGACTTTTCATATATGTATATATTTGCGCCATTAGTTCAGAGACATGGTTACCTCTTGAGGACATGTATGTCCCTGCAGGAAGATGTCCTGTCCTCAGTCCAGCTCGTCTCCTTGTCTCAGTGTTGTAAGAACGAGGACAGATGACAGGCGGTGATGAGTTCACGGCCGTCAGACTGCTCGTGGACATGACTCTACAAACTCTGTCCGGACCAAAACAAAGGTCAAACCATTTTTCCTGGAGGTTGACTCCAAACACTCTGAATCGCCAGTGACTCCGTTTAAGCACCATTGTTGAAGCTTGTGATCCAGCTGAGGCTCAACTTCCGTCCGTGAAAGTCCTGGTGATGTTTTCCTCTCTGTCACGGCTGCATTTCAACTTTTGACCCGATTCTCTTCTTTCCCGCCCCCACAGTCAAGTTACACACATAGACTGAGCCGTGGAGTACATCCGGTCACTTCAAAATAAAGCTCACATGCGTCACAATGCTGCTCATACCATTATTGTGTTAGGATGGCAGCAGAAACCACATTGTCTGGGAGATGCCAAACCTTGGCCAAATTAAACATTGTCTTTGATTTGATAAGGGCATATGTTGTAATGATAGTTCTCATTAACCATACAGCACTCATTTATTCTAACACAAGTAAAGATGATTAATGATTTACTTTTTATTACATGTAATACCACTAATGCATGAGTTCTTTGGATGAGTTCACTATTATAATGCAGATGTATCATATTTGGAATTCTGTCATCTGTCTCTAAAGGTTTGATGTGAAAAAGCAAACCAAAATTTTACAATAACTATTACATCTATATAGATTTATTTTTATATTTTTTTGGTCTGTTTAACAACTTCTTGGTGTTATTTAATGTGTCTTTTAAACTCTTTTGCTTTTTACCTGAAGTGGCTTCAACTGTAACCTTGGAGTACATTATATATTATATGCATAATAATATGATAAAAGTAAGTTAAAGATAAAAGTAATGAAAAAAGTAAGCCAACAGTAAGTCAAGTCTTCAGAGATGTGTCTAATTGTATTTGATGGCTCAGCTTGTATTTCCTCCTTCCTCTCAGACTGGATTTCCTCAGCACCAGAAGACCATAATAAGTTTTGTTTGTGCATGATCAGTTCAGTAATTTGTTATCATTACATGTAAAATTGTTGTTTATGCAGCTTTCTGATGATTATGAAGTACAGTCATTATTTCTTGACATGTCAAACAAAAGTGAAAAAATGGTTATATCAAGATCACAAAATATGAAATATTAAAATGAAGTAAACAATAGTCATCTTGTTGTATGTTGCTGAGTCAAGAAGAGGAGGAGAAAGGGAACAACTTAGCAAGCTGCATTTACAGGCCATAAAGGCCAACCTTTAACCTTTAACCCTCTCATTGTCTGTATGAGTGTGCTCTTTAAGACTTAATAAGGTTTCATCCACAGTTATATAGTATCTCATAATCCTTGCTTGACTTCCATAGGTTGTATTTACTTGTTTGAAAGTTGAAATTCCATTTTGGTTTTGTACATTTCCTGTTGCTTTGCATACAATGATTTAGTAAACAACACAGTGTCATATCAAAGTGGGTACTTTTATAGTGCATAACAATACATTGTCAGTTCTCTACAGTACAGATTATATACACAATAAATAACACTGAATCAAAAAAAGCATTGTCATTGGAGGTGAATATCTTGCTAATTACAGTATATCAACTACAAAGCATCAGCACCTATGTTTTCTCGACGGCAGATGGCAACAAGGAATAAAATGTGATTTTTTTTTTTAAATCAAACATTGTTTTTTCAATGTATCACAAACTAGTCAGGAGAACGTGCTATACAAGGGAAAAGAAAGGGAAAATATAGGCTCTACCTTTTTACAGTTGAGTAAGTAAAATCAGCCATCTGGTCTTATATTGTAATAATTAAATAATTTAATCATTTCTAACTGGCAACCATGTGTGTTTATTTTCACTTTGCTCAACAAAGATAGGATATGAGTACAGAAGTATATGGCAGCCTTGGATTCACTGCAATAAATGGCAAACTGGTCTGTATCCAGATTTATTATTTGACAAATAATCTCATGTACTAGTAGATAATTTAGCTGCTATTACAAAATGTGACCTTTTTGAAAAAAGTGTATACTTACAGTAGTTTTTTTTACAGTGTTACTGAACATTGCTGATGTTTTACAGAAAAAGAATAAGCGGAGTGCATTAAGGATTTACTCATGAGAAAAGGACAATACAGGCAGATAAAGTGCCTGCCACCAACACAACAGCAAACAGCAATAAGAACACAAAGATCTGACTGCGCTGGCAGAGAGGCTGGTGTCCAGGCTGCTCCTCATCCACAGACAGCAGAGCCAGGGAGGCGCTGTCCGTGCTGCTCAGGGGGTCTGCGTACTGGGGCCCGCGGGGCTCCACCATCCAGCGCAGCACGTTGACTTTCATCTCCATGTCGTCGATCATGTGGTCGATTTGGCTGATCTCCTGCTCCATGGTGCTGCGCTCCTGCTTCTCCAGACCAGCAGGGAAGGCCGGGCTCAGAGCTTGGTTCAGGTCTGGTAGACTGAGTGCCCGAGCTGCTACCTCACTGCCCCCTCCTGCATCACCAGAATTCAACTTTTTATTTCAAGGCTTTTTCATTAACAAGCAAAAACTGAAGAAACAAAGATATAGCTGAATCATTCCTCTGTATTATTAAAGGACTCAGCTTGTTTATGTTGCACCAGACTATATTCACTGATCTCATATCATATAATAGCTTATACAGCCATTATATGATATATGATATAATTATATTTACATGATATAATAGCTTAGAGGGCTATTATATGAAATGAAAGTAGTGAGTAGTAGCAGTGATGTAGTATTTCTTTGGTGAATATTAATAAAATCAGAAGTGTAGTTCTGTGTTTCACAGATGTAAATTGTGCTGGGAAACACACAAAAAATGGAAAACACAGCAAAGCTCCAGTCCACTTACACCAAGTCAACTCTACAAGACAGTCAGAGCAGCACTGAGTAACACGACTGACAACTTAATAATAAACTAAGGTCTGACTGTTGCAGGAGCCAGAACCAACTTAGAGAAACAAATACTAGTTGTGACAGTTGTAGTACAGTTTGAATTATGGAACAGTAAATAAACAGTGAATATTGTCCCCACAAATGATGTAGACCCCCACCCTGTATACACTCAGTTGCCAGTTTATTAGGTACATCTAGTTAAAACTAATGCAGCCTAACACAACAGTCCTGTGATAAATCCTCCCTTCATGAAGGTTATTATGTTCGGCTTTTATGGAGCGAGATGTTTATTCAATTTTATTCTTGGATGTAGTTTGTGGTGTTGTTGAAATACAATGCACTGGTATATATTTGATAGAAATGTGGTGGACAAAATAATAGAAACACTTGTCAGTATTACACAATTTAACAACACCACAAACTTCAGCCATCAATGAGACCACACAGCTGAATCAACACCCAAAACAGCTTCAATAAAACTGAACATTATAACCTTCATGAAGAAGGATTTATCACAGGACTGTTGGACTAGATTACATTTAACCATCCTGATCATTAGCTAGTGGAGACTGCTAACTTCCCCTAATGATCATCAGGCATGATCATCATCATCAACAGGCTGGTAGATTCAACAGTTGTTTTCGTAATAAAAATATATTTTTAATTAATATCTTTCAATTAGTTTTCAAAAATTGCCTGATAGTTTGCTGAATACTGTACTGAATGCACAACTACTGACAACACTTTACAGATGATAGTGGCACTAGAAAGGCCACATGAGATGTGCACAAACAAAGATGTAGCTCTCCCCCTCAGGCTGCTCAGTGTGACTCTTAAAATGCAAGAGAGCAGAGAGGGTGAATAAGAGAGGCAGCATCTCCACACAGCACATCCTCCTCTGAACAGAGCCACCAGCATCTGCATTCACTTTAACTTCAACAAATGGCTGGTAAAGTGTGACGTTTTCTTATCTTTTAATACATATTCAATGATATAGAATTTCCATAAACAAGGTGCATGGCTATAATTTACCTTGCAGGCCATTTTTCACCAGGCTATCAGCATTGGCCAGAGAGAAGATGTCACCCATGTTGAAAACTTTGCACATGTCAACATGCAGGAGCTCTAGGCTGGAGGAGAAGGCCACCCAGAGGAGCTCCATCTCCTTGCGCTGCTCCTCAGGCAGGCTCTTGTCTCGGAGATGTGAGGTCAGATGTTGGCAAATGGCCGCGGCCAACTTTTGGGCCTTTTCTCGCGTTTGTCGCAGCTCGTCCCGCAGCTGCAAAGTGTCTGTGCAGCCGCCAACGCATGAGGCCAAGTGTCGGTAACATGCCACCACCTGAACCAGGAAAAAGAAACATTGACAATTAAGAGAACCTGAAGCTGTAGTTGTTGGACTGAATATGTCCCCTGCTTTATGTGTTTCAGTGTCCTTGCTGGATGTCTCAGACAAGTGATTACTCACAGGAGCGAAACGCAGAGGGCCCCTGGTAGCTTGGGGCTGCTATACCTGCTCAACCACTAAGACCTGAATACTTTCTGATCCACAGACTCTGGAGGCAAAAATGCACCTTTCTTCTGTAACTCAAAGCTTGTAACAGCAATGTCCAATTTGTGGTATCAGTGTACATATGCACATCACCTGATCAAGTATACAGTAGACCATTAACCACAGTGCACCTATAAGCCTTCTGAGGAACTGTTTCCACGAGTGAACACACTAATACCCTGAGTTTAAAATGTGTTTAGGTCAATGTTAAAAAGACAACAACAAAAAGTCAGTGCTGAAATAAACAATCACGGTCAGTGAGAAATAATTATGATAAATATAATACTCTATCATCTAAAGCTGCTTGAAACAACAACTTGTGAAAAGCGTAAAATGGGGCAGTCCCAGTTTTATGATCTAACTCATACATTAACGCAGTGTTTTATTAATAGGCATTAGCTTAGCCCTGGAGGATTAACAGGTGTGGTTTCAATGAAAAATATTAGAAATAATCTCATTATCATTGATCTATTTCTAGATAAGCCAATACAACCTTGTGCACTCAGAGCGTGGACAAATGAGAAGTGGCAACACAGCACTGATAATTGACTCGTGCACTGTATGTATTAATTAGCATTTATAGTTTTGTACACAGTATTGTACATGACTTAAACTTTATATTACTGCCCACTCAGAGCCCTTGTATATAACTTGCCACATTATACACAGCATGTGTATCTCCTTAATATCTTATGTTGAACTGCACAATGGCACACTGAATAGAAACGCATTATTTTCTTTCATGATGGTCAAATGTCTCTGGGGGAATTAATAAAATTGATATTCAATAATAATGATGATACATTCTTACAGTAAATTTTCTCACTGTCCTGTCCTCATATAAGATAAGATATTCCTTTATTGGTCCCACAATGGGGAAATTTGCATATACATGAACTGTATGCTGTTTACAGCATATAGCTTATATATTTTGCAAATTATACTTTCAAACAAGTTAAATACATGCGAATAAGTAAGAAAAAGTCAAAGACACGGCCATGGCATTGTCTAACACAGATACTAGAATGGTCACAAAGATGCAGTGGACCAAGAAATTCTTTTCACTGAGAGTGCTTTTTTAGCCACAGGGGGAAAGAAGATGCTTAGATGTCTTTGAGTGTATGTTTAGTCTGTGAAGTATTAACTTTGGAGTTACAGAAGAACACAGTGAAGATGGTGTGATTGCTGCTGTGAAACATATTTAACTTTTTAAACACATTTTCCCACCCTTTTGCAGTATTGATATGATATTGTGTAAACAGTTCTATAAGACAAATATTTGAATATAAAACATGGTGCAAATAATAGTAGTAGATAGTAACCCGCACCTGCTTAGCCAATTCTAATATAAGCAACAGACTGAAACGACTGTAATAAATGTAGCAATAAAGCAGAAAACCACAGCAGTCTTTATATCCTTCACCTCATTGAAATGTCTGTCAAAACTTGGAGTGGCTTACCTTTATCAAAGAATCCACCAGAGCCTTCCCCTCAGCCAGAGCCTTGTCTCTGCCGACTGTGCAATCATCGCCCACTTTGTTATTTACAAGTGGCATGAGGATGACTTGTCCAGAGTCTCAGACTCTGCCACAGCAGGCGAGATTTTGGCCCAGCAGCCCTTCACTTCTCTGGCCGCCCCTGCTCCTCTTCTCCCCCTGGAAGATGCTTCATTCAATGGCTGAGGGTTGAGACGGACTCAGCCCCAAAGCCGCATGATGCATTGCAATATCCCACTCCAGTGACTAAAATGCAATGAGCAAACATGCTTCAGAGGTTGAAAAAAAAAAGTCCCACGAAGAGCCAGAGGTGGGAAAGTCAAAGTAATGAGGGAAAAAGTGTAATAAACTGATGTAACCCTTAAGCAAGGTGCTAATCCTGTGATTGACCCCTTTGGACTGACGCAGACTAAGACGAACAGCTAATCTCATTAACTATCACTGAGACCAGAGCAGCTGGCTGTCTCCACCACAATGGTCCTTTCACTGAGTGAGAGGAGGCTGCGCTCTGTTACCTCACGCACATCACACTGGATACACCTCATTCACTCAGCTGGAAAGGACAATATGCAACATAACATTTTATTAGAATGGTGGAAATATTCTCATGTTTCTTACATTGTATTGGTTAAGAATTAAGGGAGTGGAAAGATACGTGAATGAGCAAATTTAATAGTGATGCACTGAAAGGAAGTGAAAGTTGTCCATGGTTTCTTTGACCTCGATGTCTTTTGTGCTTTACTTCCCCTCAGGCTCTGGATAATGGATGGCCTCATTTGACCAGGTTGATAAAGGTTCAGTGTGTTTCAAGCATGAATTCCCTGGCGTGACATTTCTATAGCAGTGTGTGCATGCATGTGTAACAAGGCTTCTATGTGGAAAGAAGCACGGAACAAGAAAAGAAACAATGCATGCGGATGCTGTTGCCATGAAGTGATGTCACACCAATGATGCTTACAAGTGACAAAAAAATGAGGAATTGATAGTTAATGATTAAGATTTTGAGCAATTTATTAAAAGACATCAAAAACATAAAATACCATCACGAGAAACACACTCCACTTGAATAACATAAATTAGTCACTTTTACCCTTCATTTTTAAAATAGTAGGTTTTTAAAAACCAAAGGAATCTCTCTCCTTTAGTCCGGATGATTGGCTGTTTAGTGGTGTGGCGTCTTAACTGTTTTCCTGATCGTCCGGCCAGTCGTACCCTTCCTCGGAGAAGTCACCGCCTCCCTGATGTTGGCCAGCAGGCCTCGCTTGGGTTTGGGCTGCACAGGGGACTTCTGGGAGAGCTTGGCAAGTTCTGCCTTCAGGGAGGCGATCTCTCTGTCCTTCTCGACGTTCTGCTGTAGGATGTCCTCCATGGATTTGGTCTTGATGGTGAAAAGAAAAAGATCATTCAGCCCGCATGCAACAATAATTCTGGCGAGGTCATACAAGTCAAATTGTATTATTCTAAAAGCAATTTTAATTTGAAATTTCTGGATGTTTGTGACATTTTAGATTTTTTTTGAGCTGGCCCCAAACCTCCGTCCCACTTTGTATACTTCTACTTTAAATGACCTCACCTGATTGGCAGCCTTCCTCTGCAGAGTTTCCAGATCAGCCGATTTCTCCAGGAAGCCATCTCTGACCTTCTGAAGTGTGTTGCTAAGCTCCATCAGCCTTTTCTCTAGGGACAAAATCAACTGAACCGAACGTTAAAATGCAAAACAGAGGAAGTGATTACATAACCAGATGGACGTTTCATTGAGATGCAACCTTTAAATTTTGTCCTTGATACCTGTTGTTTGTCCTCACACATCTTCTCTATGGCACATTTTTCTTTGTAAAGCCGTTTGCATCGATCATCCGCTGTGGGGATAAATAGAGCTGAGTGAAGTTTATGCCCAACAGAAGTTGTTTGGTGAAGTAAAACAAGATGGGCAGGACAACATACAAATTCATATTGTAATGGAAAGAAAATACACAAAATAAATAAATACAGACAATACGCCAGAAACAACCAGCATCTTACAGCGTCAGGGAATGTAGCTGTCTATTTGTCCCAGAGGGCATTTTCTGAAAGACGAACTTGCTGAACTACGTCTAAGAATAGAAACAGCGCTAACCTGCTGCCTCTGTCGCTTCAGATGGTTGAGTCTGGCACGACTGGTCCACTGCTGGAGATGCACACACTCCTCCTCCGACACTGGACGTTAAGGCCTCCAACTCTGACACTTTACGTTTGAGGGCCTACACAGGTGACAAGAGCCACATTTGAAGTTTTAATGAGAAACCAAAAATTTGAGGATTCTGATGCTTTGTTTGGCATAACATGGGACAATAACAGATTACTATGGAGAAAACAGAATACAGTAGTGGGGAAGAGTATCTGACCAGTCCTGGGTCTGGCAGAGATTAAAACCATATCTTAATAAGACCCATCGCAATTTCTGATTTTCCCGACCTGTTAAGAGCTGATTAAATGACTTACCTCCACTTTCTCCTGTTCAGCAATGAACTCATCGAGCGGTACGTGGTCGTCTTCCAGATTGTTCATGGCACTCTGGTAGGCGTGCTCTTTGATAGCGTCCTTGTACATCTCAAAAGTGTTCTCCAGCTTTTCTTGGTAGCTCTCCTTCAGCTCTTCTATCTGCCGACTAAACATTTAAGGCAAACCTTACTCATCGCGTTTGTGTTGACTTTCATGAGGGTTTACTTTGGGAGATTGCTGCTGTCGTGACCAATGACCTTGACTGCCTATATGAATGGTTTATGCATGAAGTGCTAGTTTGCAAAAAAAAATTTAAATCACAAAAATTAAAACTGCAGGCATAGAGTACAAGAGATCTGAAGCACTAACCTTCTTTGCCAACAGAAAAGTAAAAATAACCTACATGCGGAGTTCTTCACTCTCCATCAGCTGTTGTAACATTGCGTCTCCCATTTCCTTGCGAATCTCCATTTCCTGAACCAGGTTTCTTCTTCGCTCAGCCAGGAGTTTTGTTCGCAGGTTCTCAATCATATTCACAATCTCCTAGAAGGTTGGGTAAAACATTGAGATACTTAAGATTCACAAAACTACAAATATCAACCTCATGGTCGCTAGAGGAAAAGTCAGGGGGAAAATCATCAAATTTTAGGATTTATCCTTTGGGCACCATTAAAGTCTGCACAAATTTTCATGACAATCAATCCTATTCAGTAAAGACCAAAAATGTGAGCCTCATGGTGGCACTACAGAAAAGGTCACCGCCAAAGTCAGTAGGATTTATCCTCTGGGAACCACAAATGTGTTTGGTAATCCATCGAATGGTTGAGCTATTGTGCCTGCTTTACAACATGCTGCGAAAATGTGTCGCAGTTGGACATGACCCCAAGTGAAACACATGGTGCTCATTCTGATACTACAAATACAACTGGAGTATGTCTGACGTACTGCATCTACCACACACTTATGAAACAATGTTTGAGTGTGACATGGAGTAGCAGTCATACATTCTGTGGCAGCAAAGACATGTCGGCCTCGTCCTCGTCATCGAGCAGCTCCTCCTCGGACAGGTAGCTCTCCAGGGCCTGGCTGTCAATCACGCCGTTCCTCACCAGAGGCTTGCCATCTCGGCCGACCAGACAAGGAGCCAGAGATTCCAGAGGCTTGTCTGGGATCACCTGCACCACCTACAGACAGCACGGGTAATATTAGTAGTGTTGGAGATGTGCTAGAGCTCACAAAGATTCACCTCATTATAACGCTTCCACTCACACCATTATGCACGCAGACTAACCTGTTTGGCAACGGCGGAGAATTTCATTACATGGAGGGTCTCGTCGTAGGTGGAAGCACACTGGTTGATGTTGACGATCATTGACGCCTTTCCTTTGCCGCAGAAAAAAGCCTGGAAGAGTTTGGTGAGCTTGCTCTCTCGGAAAGGGATGTAGCTGCTCTTCACTCTGATGAACAACGCAGAAGAAAAAAAGAGGATGTTAAAAATGCAAAAGCACAGGTTGGAGGATTATAGCAATGCAAAAACATTGAATCTTAATTGCTGCTTTGCTTCACTTAAACGATCACACCTACTAAGAGCTGTCACTTGCAGTACTTTTTAAATCAGTCACCTGTCATTTACACTTCAAAGCACTGGCATCTGGTGTCAAACATGTACTTGCAGGTGGTGACAGACATCTGACACATTCATAACCAACTGTACCGGTCGGTCTGATTGTTGCGAAGCGCAGTGATGCATTTCCCCAGAATGAGCAGGGAGTTGTTTATGTTCCCTGCCTCCTTCAGCCTCTCTCCAAATGTCTTGGTTTTGTTGCATCTTTCTGAGCCGGCCAGGTCACACAGAGAAAACCTGAGAAACACACGTCAATTTATAACAGTCAGTTTCTGTATGAGTGCTCCCTTTCACGGTGCTGGAGCCGTCACAGTGGTAATCTGGGTAATCTGACCTGCCAAATCAAGTGCAAACAAGTTGAAATTTGGTTCACTGATTCCTGAAGAATAAGGCTCTGAATCAGTTCTCAATCATGTTGGTCATGACTTGTGTTTATCCCATTTCAAATGCAATTTTATTTCCCTCCTCTTTAGTTGTTTTTTAAATTCTTAACTGTTTAAATTGTCTGCTTTCTTGTTCTATGTGCTATGATTTGTGAGAAAGATGCAATTGTAAATTATATTTATCATCATTGTGATTACATTATTTTCCATATTGGCATCATTGAGCCAACCTGCAACATCCCCTGTTATTTTCTTTTCCATATTTCTCCTAGAAACTTGCTTCAATTACCACATTTCATATAGTTTATTTTAAGTGCATAGATTGCAACCTAAAGAAGTGGAACATCAGAGGTCGCATGTTTGCAATGTTGCCGGATGAACATTGTGAAAATGAAATGTTATAGACAAGAGAAATACTTCGGTGTGTGAGCCTACAACTTATCTCACTGCACAACTACTTGAGAAATGCAGCCACACAGAAAAACTTACTAGGTAGGAAATGAACACAAAAACACAGTTTCAATATTCATGAAATCACTATGAGATACTTACTCTGAGATCCTTTTCACCGTGCTGCCGTCGATCTTTAGTAACTTCATGGTGAATATGCTGTGGCTGTAAGGGAAGCTGGTATGAGATTTGAAAACAGAAAATGACACCAAGTAAAGATGTGATGAAATGAGTCGTTTGCCTCCTGCTAGACGACTGGTTCATCTTTGTGGCTGCAGCACTCCTGTTTTTATTTCCAAACTGTAGTATTTTGCAGGCTTCTCCCAGAGTCTGGATGTTAATCCACTTGAGATCTGGAATGAATTAAAACAAACATTGTGAATTCAATTTTTAGCCTTGAGCATTATAAAGACTGTTGCTGGTACTGTATGTTTCTACCAACTAAAGATGGGCAGACATGCTCACACCTTTAACATAAGCATTTCCGGCACCATCGTCACAAACTCTGAGAGCAGCACGCTTCTTGGACTTTGAGCACAGGGAAGGATGAAGCAGATCATATACACACTCATTGTAGATCTCAAAGAACGCCACCCATAAGGCAAACTGGCCACTGCCTGCTTCTGTTGGGTTGCTTGCCAACACTAGAGAAAAATATAAAAGAAGGCAACAGCAGCCAATGAGCGAAACAGAAACATCTGCGGAAGAATTAGTATCATTCTTGCCTCAAATCCTGCTGTGACACCTTGTACTGGTTATCGTTTAGACATCTTCATCACTTGCCCAAGAAAATTCACAGTGAGACATCTTTAAGCTTAAACTGTTTTTAAAATGCAAAACAATACACGTTAAGACAGTAGAATAAGTGAAGGCTACTGGTTCGATCGCAGGACAAAGAGGAGGATGAGAGATGGGTGGTGGAAGAGGACAGCGACTCCAAACCACCGCTGGCTCTCAGAGGATCACACTCCTAGATGGGAACAGATAAATATACATGTTATGGCATCACCTGCAGAAATTTAAAATTCTTTTCAAAGCATGAGAAAACATCCCATCTTGGATATAGAATTCTCTCACTTCTTTGACTGAAGCAAAAATGGCGGCTTTAGCGCTTCTCTCCTGCTTGACTTGGTCAGCGTCCAGACACTGTGCGTCGTTCCTGAGGTAGGGTTTCAGGTCCATCCCCTCATACTGACAGCCTCCAATGTAGTGAAAGGTGGCGTCCAGCACTCGAGGAAGTATCCCCGGCTCTTTTGGACTTCCTGAAAACATTTCACAACATACTTAGTTTGATTTCATAGAACTATAACATCCATTAAGATGTTGTGTTTCCATCATTACCCTGGATTGTGTAGGTTTTCCCAGCGTTGGTTACACCATAGCTGAATATCAGCGCATTCTTCCCATCCAAGAAATCAGACATTTGACTTTTGACAGTTTCCTCAAACAGCTCAGACTGTGTCATCTCTGGTCCAAAAATCTACAAGCCAAGGGAAAGAAGGCTGGTTGGAAATTAATGCGTGTGTCTGTCTAAAATGGCACAAAGCACATCCAGAATATTTTAAGGAAAATTGTAAGGACCTCTAACGCATGCACAGGCAGTTCAGTAAACAGTACTTATCAAATGCTGCAGACCTGTGAGAAGGAGAATTTGTGGAGCGACATGCCGATGCCCTTCTCACTGCTCTTCATGGTGGCAGAACCCTTTGGTGCATTCAGTGTCACCGCCTGGCTGTTTTCAATCACTACGCAATCCTGAGGAAAAAGAACAGAAAATAACGACGGCCTGAATAAAAAGCAAGAAGCACAATCTCAATCGAGCCATGAGCAACAGTGGAGGAAAGTAAAGGCCTTTATTTTCCACATAAAAAATCAGATCATGAAATATGATTTTTATACAGTCCTTTACATTGATGGAAATCAGGTAGATAATTTAGATTAACTGCAACACTAACAGATGAAAGTAGGATACAGGGTAATATTCAACAGGTCAAAATGCTCTGCGTAGCATTAGTGATCCTTTTAAAGTTAAAAACCAACTGGTCACATTCATTAACTCTTAGCTACTGTATTGAGAACTACACCTTTCATATCCATTTTACTGTACCTGATCCTCATTGTCAGATAGTTCCTGTTTAGAGAAAGGCCTGACTCTGAGGTAGACTCTCATGGTCCGCTGCTCAGCACCACCTGGAGTTTCATTCTGCAAACAAAGACGACAAGAATCAGACTATAAATTAAACCTGTTCAGAAGAGCTGAGATTTAAGGTCTCATTTCAGTCCATTTGAAGAGTTCATCTGAACAGGCACAGGCATCCTTGGTCAGCATTACTAAAAATCAGGATACAGTGAATCTAGTTACAAAATGAAATCCAAACTGTATGACTGATGAAAACAAAAAAAATGGGAAAATCATTACCCGTTGTGATGAAGTGCTGACAGGAGAAACATTACAAGTCAAGTCCATGTCAACAGGCTGCATATGGTCACTTTCTTCATTGGTCCAATCAATAGTTGTACTCATCTTGAAGCGAGGAATTTCCAACACGTCTATTAATTAATGTGCAAATCAACCATATGCACTAAAGAAAGTTGTGATGAATTCTCTGCACAAATGAATATTCAACAGCCCCTAAACATATGAAAGACGATTCACACAAAATTTTGGCCTTAAACAATTACTTTCACCTGAATGAATGTCTGCTGATGTTCTGCCACTGAAAATCAAAGGGCAGCTTGTAATCAGGTCTAATTGAAAGCAGGTGAACAGTCCAGCAAACGATGAACCAGCTTGGAGAAGTCTACTGAGTTCAACCCTGATATATCAAATTATTATCTGAGGATCAAACCTGAAATTTGAGGAACAAGGAATGAAAGATTCTGCTGTATCAACCAAAGACTGTTTTCTACTAAAAAGGAAAAAGCATTTTAAGGTAGGCATGAACCTTTTTAAAATAAAAACCTACTACCAACCTGTTTTCCACCAGTCACTTAATGCTACTATAATATCCCAACATGAAGCAGATATTTGTTCCCCATAATTTCTCTAAAGCTAAAAATTATCTTTGTCCTTTCATTTTTATGGTTAAGAGTGACAGAAAAGCTTCAAGATGAAATATGTGCCCTTTCTTCTCGGGTTAAAGCGAAGTTGGTGAGGGAGATTTAAAATCATCCTCAGTATGGAGAATTACTTGCATTACTTTTATAATGATGTTTATGTAACAGATAATGTAACTTTCTCCATTATGATAAATTGAAATGTACAAATGGGAAAAATAGAATATTTTAATATTTGGGGTAAATCTTGTATGAGGTTTTTGTATGAAGTTCAGTTTTGAACAGAAGACTGTATGAGAGAAACACATACCTCTGTTGTGACTGTCTACAAACAGCGCTGTACATTTAAATTAAAAGCAGTGCCAAGCAATAGGTTTCTCTAGTGCAAATGAATGAAAATGGTCATTTGAATAATAGATGACAAGTCTTATATCCAGGGTTAAGCCTCAGATAGTCATTAAATGTTGACTTAGTTTCTATAGAATTGATTAGCCATGAATCAAGTTTAGATGTTTGGATCCTACTGCTTCAGTTCCAGTTATGAAACACTGTTGAACTAAGGCCTAAGATTTAATCACTAGCCCATTAGTCATTTTGTTAGAAGTGCATCTACTGTAAATGATACTTACACTTTGCTCCCTCAACTCTGTGTAGGTTCATTCAATTTTGCAAATTAAGGAGTTTATTGGTTGATGGTACATTTCTAGATTCCTGTCCCACACACACACTTCAGCTTTTCACACATTAATAGCCCAACACCACATCACAGTTTCCTTATTCTTTTCTTTATTGAATCATCTGCATCATTTATGCGTCTGCGATGGTAACTTCGACCTCTACACCAGGCTCGATGCTGATGGAGGTGATCTGCTTGACAATCTCAGATGGGCTGTGCAGATCAATCAGACGCTTGTGGATCCTCATCTGGAAGCGATCCCAGGTTTTGGATCCTTCACCACAGGGAGTTTTTCTGGTGGTGATACGCAGGGTCTGGAGGGGGTAAAAGAGCAGATTTTAGCTTGACCAAATTAAAAGAATTCAAAATACGCCCATCTAAACTAGTTGTAGAAATAAAATAAGTCCTGTTAAATTATGGTCACATTACATTTATAGTATACAAATCTCTTTAGGGGTCAAGTGCAGGAAAATTCTGTTGAATGAAAACGTGATGTGACCATACTTCAGAATCAGAAAGGTTGAGGGAAGTTTAACTACCTAATGGACAATTTAACCTCTGAGCAATATCTCCCTATACGCTCTGATGAAGGTCTGACAAAGCTTTGAAAATGAAATGGTGGTTTTCAAAGGAAACATGTGACTTTACTATTACATCTTTTGTATCAAGCACCTTCTTGATTTGTGGTATACTAGCATATAGCTTGTTAGCGAGATCTTTTAATTGTTCTTATAAAGAAATGATGGGAGAGAAAAGAAGGCGCAGGTACAAAAAATTAGGTCACACTTTGGTGGGAAATAAAAATGGCAGGCAACATTTTGTTGTCCACATTACCAATGTCCATTACTGGGTGCACAACAATCCCATTTTTGGTTTCTGTTTCAATATGGGGGTTTACAAGACAGACTCAGTGATGTATATTACAACAGAAAATCTGCAAGTCTTACATCCATGTAGTAAAAGACATTTTGTTAAGCTCATGTACTTCCATACCTTGGTTGGCATGCGGACAGGTCCCTTCACCTTCAGATTCTTCTCCTTAGCCCCACGGATCAGGTCAGCGCAAACTGGGGATTGGAAAAGGAAAAACTTTGAGAACACAAGCAACCAGCAGTCGCTCCATGATACTTTTAAAAAGCCAGGGCTCAGAATAGCGTATACAGTCGTCAGGGTTCATCAGGTGTAAATTTTATCCTCATAGCTCAGGTCTATATAACCACTATCATCATTAATCATTTTCATTTTCCTCACCCTTCTCCAGAGATTTGACGTTGCGGCTGGTGAGGGTGATGCGGATGCGGTGAATGGCGACCTCAGTCTCAACAGGTGCCTTACCAGTGTCCTTGAAAGCCTGCAGGTGAGGAAACAAGAGCGATCAAAACACTGGACCTGACATTAACATTACATTTACTAATTTAGGCAACATGGGAATTCAACACTTTTTTGATTTTATAAGAAAGATATAGTGGTGGGCCCAGAAGAGTGTTTTCCCTGTATCACACAGTAACAGCAATGTCTTATCTTACATCACCTACACCAGTGTGTTTATGTTTAAAGAAAGCTGAACTGTCAAAAATATTGCTTTAATGAGGTAAACCCTACTGACATTATGGCAATCTATGAAGTCCATTAATGCTAGCTTACAATTTTATCATTCCTTCTTATGGTTTCTGACTTAAACAAAGGTGATTTACGTGGAGCACCTACAGGCAGCACCAGCTAACTACCACGTGGATTATATAGCATTAAAATTAACTGGTTAACCAAAAAGAAAGTGTTTGTGTGTCTAACACTGCCTAACTATTGATAAATTCCCACGTCAATTTCCCAACTTCGCTTGTTTAAGTAGCCATATAAACTATGCATGAGCTAACTTTAGCTAATGTTCTTCAACTGTCTATTGCCCCGATGCTCGTTTTAAAAGTATGCCAAGTTACTATATGACGCTACTGGAAAATCTATCCATCCAACACGACTTCCTATGACAAATTATAGGTCTTTTGGTCTCCAAGTCATCATTGATACTCCTATAATAAAGTCGCTTTTCTGTTAGAAGCGATCGGCGGAACTAGCGACCAGCTAAGTTATAGCTTAAAGCTTAAATTTCAAGAAAATGCTAATGTATTTAAAAGCATGCCGAATCATAAAGTGAAGTCTGAGAGATTCAGGAAATATGTCATCTCCCGTATAGACAGGATTATTACTTTATTAATAAGCAGATCATTATAGAAGCGTTCAGTTTGTGAATGATGTGTGGCGGGATGTCTACTTCAAGCGACACAAGCTGTCGGCATTAGCCAACAGGCTCTCCTTTCCATGTGCAATTTAAGCGATTTAATTACGAAATTACTGCAAAGTTACCTTCGTCCAATATAATAACAGCTATATTAAAGCAGCACGTACCATTGTGAATATTCCTGACCGACTTATTCGGAAGAAAGTCAAACGAACAGCGGTGAGCCAGGAACGGGCGCCACCAACGTGGTTAGCTCTTCACGAAAAGGGCGAGCAGAGGCCCGCTTCCTGGTTATGTACCGTTCATCCGGGTTTCTCGTTCTTCTTCAGTGTTTCTGATTAATTCAGAATAAATAGCGGGACCTAGTGGCTACAAGTGATTATTACATTTAATGCAGTGTTGTAGTTTCCAAATGTGACCACTGGAGGACAGCACGCGCCAAACTCTTCACAACTGTCTCACAATTTTTCTCCATTGGTTTGGCTCATTTCTTCAAACAGAAATTACATTCTCAAAATAACATGGACAAACCTCCAAACCACTTGGCAATTGTTCACAACATAATTGAATTTCTCATTCATTTAATCAAATTGCAAATGTCTGAGTACATGTCTCAATGTCTCAGTACATCTTTGCTAATGATTAAGTACAGGCAGCCTACAGTTAGCACAGTTTCCAAGTGACTAGATCTTGTTGATCTAAACTGATTGTTGATTCTCAGTCTAATGGTCGTTGTCTCCAAAACATGTCAGCATCATTTCATTGTATAATTCATCACATGCACAACAGTCTGTTCAATTGTCAAAATTAGTCAAGAACATAATAACATGAATACCATATATGAATCTCTTGGAACATTTGATAAATTGATTAATTGACAGTCAAGTGAAACTAGAACTCGACTAACGGTGGTGGAGAGTGTTTGAGCATCAGGCTCAAAATCAGAGGTCCCTGCTCCATGCAATGGACGCTTCGTGTGAAGATATTACAGGAGATCAGTGTTGGGGATGGTTGCGACATGCACGCCGTTTCTTCCTTCGTTGCATCGCAAGGGAGGATATACACTGTGATGTGGACGAGGATCTGTGGCCAGGCAGATAGCAGTGTGTGGATGGCCAGGAGGGCGAGGACAGCGACCTGTGAAGAAGTGTTAGTTGTGACACTCCAGCTTTATTTACAGCGCTGTCGGCTACATATAATTTTCCTTGTTTTTGGTTTCTGTGTTTATATTACAGTATATTATGCTGCATACATTCTCTTTTTACTCCGATGTATGGAAGTTACTTCATGTGTGTGAATAATAATGGTTACAATTTCCTTGGCAGTATGAGTGCAGTGTGTGATGTCAAACTTTGGAGACTACTCTGACCGTAACATCCTAATTTATTTATTTTTTTTATACACAATGCCAAAGGGACGATGCATTTTGGGGGCACTGACTATTTCTATGGGAAAGGAATTTAGTTTTGACACATGAGTGAACAGTTTTGGGAGAGATATGAGTTTTTGCAGGTGAACCATGGTGTTGTGCTGAACCATCCAGGTTATTTTGGCAAGAGCACCAAGAGTGTTGAGAACGTCCGGTCTGTTTCAAGAAATGAGCCAAAGCAATTGAGAAGGATCTTTGCATTTTGGGGGCACTGACTATTTATATGGGAAAGGAATTTAGTTTTGACACATGAGTGAACAGTTTTGGGAGAGAGTTTTTATGAGTGTTTTGCATCCAGGTTATTTTGAGCTATGGTGTTGTGAGCCAAAGCAATTGAGAAGGATCTTTGAACTGACTATTTATATGGGAAAGTGTTTTGCATGAGTGAACAAATGATCTTGCAAGTGAGCTATGGTTTTGAGAATGTAATTTCTGTTTCAAGAAATGAGCCAAACCAATGGAGAAAAACTGTAATATCAAAGACTGTATAAAACAGATTCAATCTCAATTCAACACACACATCAGGAAGTTTTATTATTTGTTGTGAGGACACACTTTCCTCAGGAAGTCAGTTAATTAAAATAACATGGGATCTTAGTATTATTTTGCATCTATACACTACAATACAATAGGTTTCAATTTTGGTCCTCTAAGTGTTTGGATCCCCCTGATGTTGTAGCTCCATTATAACACTGTATCTGTGTCTGTCTACACTATATCTGCACTTGCTACATTACACACTGTCTCATTTGAAAGATCAAACTGCTGACTGAACTCTCCATTGTTATATATGCAGGCAAACAGTGTTATGATGATTATTTCTGCTTCCTGTTATTCACTGTGACCGCTAAAGAGCAGGGACGCTCATTTAACTGTTTATTGGACTGATTGACCAGAAGTACTAAAGTAATATTATGGCTGCACTGACACTGGCTTGACAAGGTTAATAAGTTACAGTTTCTCGCTGTTACCACAGGACGACAGTCAACACTCATATTTCTGGTGCTAGTGAGCTTCTTCACTGCCACAGACTGTCCTCACTAACAGATTAAGGGATGTCAGTCTAGCTTTCAATCCTAAAGGTTATAGAGTTTGTTGCAAATTACTTTTACACGTGAGTACCAGGAGCGCAACTACCTACTTTCTGAGGGGTATGCAGACACATCACAGGCGCGCCCCCCGAGCGCGTGCTCGGGCGAGAGGAGGGGACGTGAAGGAGCGGAGGGGCGCCTCATCAGTGACGTGCCTCTATTATTGATCATATCTTTTGCACATGCACAAACAGCTGTTAAATACAGAAAATGCCGACTCAAAATACTCGAACAGCTAAAGTCTAAGCTAAAGCCCATGTGTTACTGTTAAAATGATGGCATTTATCACAAACAAAAAGGTGCTGATTCATGGTGGTGGATCTACACTGACGAGATATTAATAAAATATTAATTAATAATTCCTCTTTAAACTGAGGACAGAGTACATATATCAGACTGAGACTGATCAGCAAATATGTCCCAATGGGCTGGACCCTGATAAATACATAGCTGTGCTCATTTAATAATATATGCAATTCAAATGCAAATTCAAATCATAAATTAGAATGTTTATTTTCATTTTTCATTTTGAAAAGCATTTAAACTGAGAATCCTGAGTGGGGAGCTCATTTCAGTTGATTCACAGGTGCTGAACACATCTCAGAGAGAAACTTTGTCAACATATTTCACTCTCAACATTTCAGCAAGCGCTTACAATTAACTGAAGGATTTCTCTGGTAAGTGACATATCAGGTAAGTTGAGTTTTTATTACTCCAGTGTGTATCATTAGTAATCAAACAGGTAATCTTGATAGAGAAGAGGAGATTAAGCTGAATATGTGTTGTGTTGAGTACAATACTTTTTACATTTATTAACATCTCATTTAAATTTTGTAGTTACATAGTTAGTTAGGTAGGTAGGTAGTTATATAAAACAAGCTAAAATTCATTTCTACATTATGAATATGTCATTTAAGTTTTGCAGTTAGATAGTCATAGTTAGTTAGTTTAGGTAGTTAGTTAGTTAGTCATATAAAACAAGTCAACTTTCTCATTTTCATTAATTAATATGTCATATGTCACTTAGTTAGTTACTTAGCTAGGTAATTACTTAGTCAGAGAGTTGGTTATTGCCTTCATGAAGGCAGCTTCGGTTTCGTTGCCAAGTGTTTAAACCTTTGAACCAAGAAATCTGTGACGGTGACATTTGCAAGAGCAAGCCCACCATCCTCCGTCAGGCCAAGAAAGAGGTAAGACACACTTGCCTCATGCTTGTGGAAATATTTTGGCTGAATTTTCAGTGTGAACAGTAGAAATGTAAGCTTTCATATCTCCTGCAGGTGAACGTCCTGAAGAGTGTGCAGACTTCAGATCCAGACAAATGCAACATCAGAAGATGGCACAGCTCCTTCTTTCATGAAGAGTGCATTTGTTTGGCATTTGATCTTCTGGACCAAAGTCTCTTTGACCTCATGGAGAAGAGAGCAGCTTAAATTCATTATTCATTTGTTAACATTTCATTTAACGTTTGTAGTTAGTTACTTATATAGTGAGTTAGTCATATTAAGGGAGCTAAAAATTAATTTTTACATTCATTAATATGTCATTTAACCTTTGTAGTTAGTGAGTTAGGTAGTTGCATAAAACAAGCTAAAATTCATTTTTCCATTATGAATATGTCATTTAAGTTTTGCAGTTAGATAGTTAGTTAGTTAGTCATATAAAACAAGTCAACTTTCTCATTTTCATTAATTAATATGTCATTTCACTTAGTTAGTTACTGTAGTTACTTAGCTAGGTAATAAGTTAGTCAGATAGTTGGTTATTGCCTTCATGAAGGCAGCTTCGGTTTCGTTGCCAAGTGTTTAAACCTTTGAACCAAGAAATCTGTGACGGTGACATTTGCAAGAGCAAGCCCACCATCCTCCGTCAGGCCAAGAAAGAGGTAAGACACACTTGCCTCATGCTTGTGGAAATATTTTGGCTGAGTTTTCAGTGTGAACAGTAGAAATGTAAGCTTTCATATCTCCCGCAGGTGAACGTCCTGAAGAGTGTGCAGACTTCAGATCCAGACAAATGCAACATCAGAAGATGGCACAGCTCCTTCTTTCATAAAGAGTGCATTTGTTTGGCATTTGATCTTCTGGACCAAAGTCTCTTTGACCTCATGGAGAAGAGAGCAGCTTAAATTCTTTATTCATTCGTTAACATTTCATTTAACTTTTGTAGTTAGTTACTTATATAGTGAGTTAGTCATATTAAGGGAGCTAAAAATTAATTTTTACATTCATTAATATGTCATTTAACCTTTGTAGTTAGTGAGTTAGGTAGGTAGTTGCATAAAACAAGCTAAAATTCATTTTTACATTATGAATATGTCATTTAAGTTTTGCAGTTAGATAGTTAGTCATATAAAACAAGTCAACTTTCTCATTTTCATTAATTAATATGTCATTTCACTTAGTTAGTTACTGTAGTTACTTAGCTAGGTAATAAGTTAGTCAGATAGTTGGTTATTGCCTTCATGAAGGCAGCTTCGGTTTCGTTGCCAAGTGTTTAAACCTTTGAAACAAGAAATCTGTGGCGGTGACATTTGCAAGAGCAAGCCCACCATCCTCCGTCAGGCCAAGAAAGAGGTAAGACACACTTGCCTCATGCTTGTGGAAATATTTTGGCTGAGTTTTCAGTGTGAACAGTAGAAATGTAAGCTTTCATATCTCCCACAGGTGAACGTCCTGAAGAGTGTGCAGACTTCAGATCCAGACAAATGCAACATCAGAAGATGGCACAGCTCCTTCTTTCATAAAGAGTGCATTTGTTTGGCATTTGATCTTCTGGACCAAAGTCTCTTTGACCTCATGGAGAAGAGAGCAGCTTAAATTCTTTTTTCATTCGTTAACATTTCATTTAACTTTTGTAGTTAGTTACTTATATAGTGAGTTAGTCATATTAAGGGAGCTTGAAGTAATTTTTACATTCATTAATATGTCATTTAACCTTTGTAGTTAGTTAGTTAGGTAGGTAGGTAGGTAGTTGCATAAAACAAGCTAAAATTCATTTTTACATTATGAATATGTCATTTAAGTTTTGCAGTTAGATAGTCATATAAAACAAGTCAACTTTCTCATTTTCATTGATTAATATGTCATTTCACTTAGTTAGTTACTTAGCTAGGTAATAAGTTAGTCAGATAGTTAGTTATTGCCTTCATGAAGGCAGCTTCGGTTTCGTTGCCAAGTGTTTAAACCTTTGAACCAAGAAATCTGTGGCGGTGACATTTGCAAGAGCAAGCCCACCATCCTCCGTCAGGCCAAGAAAGAGGTAAGACACACTTGCCTCATGCTTGTGGAAATATTTTGGCTGAATTTTCAGTGTGAACAGTAGAAATGTAAGCTTTCATATCTCCCGCAGGTGAACGTCCTGAAGAGTGTGCAGACTTCAGATCCAGACAAATGCAACATCAGAAGATGGCACAGCTCCTTCTTTCATGAAGAGTGCATTTGTTTGGCATTTGATCTTCTGGACCAAAGTCTCTTTGACCTCATGGAGAAGAGAGCAGCTTAAATTCATTATTCATTTGTTAACATTTCATTTAACTTTTGTAGTTAGTTACTTATATAGTGAGTTAGTCATATTAAGGGAGCTAAAAATTAATTTTTGCATTCATTAATATGTCATTTAACCTTTGTAGTTAGTTAGTTAGGTAGGTAGGTAGTTGCATAAAACAAGCTAAAATTCATTTTTACATTATGAATATGTCATTTAAGTTTTGCAGGTAGATAGTTAGTTAGTCATATAAAACAAGTCAACTTTCTCATTTTCATTAATTAATATGTCATTTTTACTTAGTTACTTAGCTAGGTAATAAGTTAGTCAGATAGTTGGTTATTGCCTTCATGAAGGCAGCTTCGGTTTCGTTGCCAAGTGTCAAAACCTTTGAACCAAGAAATCAGTGGCGGTGACATTTGCAAGAGCAAGCCCACCATCCTCCGTCAGGCCAAGAAAGAGGTAAGACACACTTGCCTCATGCTTGTGGAAATATTTTGGCTGAATTTTCAGTGTGAACAGTAGAAATGTAAGCTTTCATATCTCCTGCAGGTGAACGTCCTGAAGAGTGTGCAGACTTCAGATCCAGACAAATGCAACATCAGAAGATGGCACAGCTCCTTCTTTCATGAAGAGTGCATTTGTTTGGCATTTGATCTTCTGGACCAAAGTCTCTTTGACCTCATGGAGAAGAGAGCAGCTTAAATTCTTTATTCATTCGTTAACATTTCATTTAACTTTTGTAGTTAGTTACTTATGTAGTGAGTTAGTCATATTAAGGGAGCTAAAATTCATTTTTGCATTCATTAATATGTCATTTAACCTTCGTAGTTAGTTCGGTAGTTAGCTAGTTAGGTAGTTAGTCAGTTAGTCATATTAAACAAGGTAACTATCTAATTTTCATTGATTAATATGTCATTTCACTTTCACAGTTACTTAGCTTGGTAATAAGTTAGATAGTTAGTTATTGCCTTGATGAAGCCTGCACATGCTCCAGAGACGGCTAGCCACTGGCTTGCTAGCCTCCAGCCAAGGTCTCCGCCCTGCTCCCAGCCACAGCTGCAGCTCCAGGTTCCCAGCTACCTGTCCAAGCAACAGCCACAGCCCCAGGTTCCCAGCTATCTGTCATCCCGAGATCCTGTTCCGACTGGACAGCAGCCATTCCAAGTTCCTGCTCCGGCTGGGTCGCAGCCACCTCCTGTTCTGGCTGGACCGCAGCCACCGTCTGATCCTGTTCTGGCTGGACCGCAGCCACCGTCTGATCCTGTTCCGGCTGGGCCGCAGCCACCTCCTGTTCCGGCTGGGCCGTAGCCACCTCCAGCTCCTGTTCCGGCTGGGCCGTAGCCACCTCCAGCTCCTGTCTCGGCTGGGCCGTAGCCATCGTCTGATCCTGTTCCGGCTGGGCCGCAGCCATCTCCAGCTCCTGTTTCTGTTCGGCCACAGCCATCCCCAGAGCCCGAGCTGCTGCCTCCAGTTCACCCAGAGCCTCCAGAGCCCGAGCTGCACCCTCCAGACCCGCCTGTTCCTCCAGAACCCGAGCGGCACCACATGGATTTTCATTCATTAATATGTCATTTAACTTTTGAAGTTAGTCCATCAGTCAGTCAGTCAGTCAGTTCATAAATCATGTAAAAATGCTACAAACAAAAATAAAATACAACTGAAATGCACCCAAGATACTGATGTATATTGCACGTGTGATTTCTCTAAGACAAGATAAGATAAAATAAGATAAGATAGCTTTTATTGATCCCCCTCTGGGGAAATTACTTGTTACATCAGCTCACAGAACAGGGAAATTGAAATATAGTACTCAAGGGTAAAGACAAATAAAGTGGCTCAATTAAAAATAAGGCAGCAAAGAAAAATAAAGTGACGATAGAAAATCTAGAAAAAGTATTTATACTTTGTTATACCTTTTTTTCAGTAGATCAACAGTTTCTGAAATACTTGCCACACTCAAAGTCATTTCATTAGATTTTTGAACAGGCATAATAAAGTGGCTGGTGAGTGTATATGAGCCATATACAGTCAGGTCCATAAATGTTTGGACATTGGCAAAATTTTCAGTATTTCAGCTCTGTAAACCACCACAATGGTTTTGGAGTGAAACAACCAAGATGTGCTTGAAGTGCAGGGTATTTACATCCAAATCAGGTGAATGGTGTAGGAATTACAACACATTTTATATAAGATAAGATAAACCTTTATTCGTCCCACAGTGGGGAAATTCACAATACAATATATATAAAAATATATGCCTTCCACCTTTTTAAGGCACCAAAAGTAATTGGACAATTGGCTGTTCAGCTGTTCCATGGCCAGGTGTGTGTTATTCCCTCATTATTTCATTTACAAGGAGCAGATCAAAGGTCTAGAGTTCATTTCAAGTGTGGTATTTGTATTTGGAATCTGGTGAGGTCAACTCTCAATATGAAGTCCAAAGAGCTGTCACTATCAGTGAAGCAAGCCATCATTAGGCTGAAAAATCAAGACAAACCCATCAGAGAGATAGCAAAAACATTATTTGTGGCCAACTCAACTGTTACATGGTACATTCTTAAAAAGAAAGAATGCACTGGTGAGCTCAGCAACACCGAAAGACCCAGAAGACCACAGAAAACAAGTGTGGTGGATGACAGAAGAATCCTTTCCCTGGTCAAGAAAAACCTGGTCACAACAGCTGGCCAGATCAAAAACACTCTCCAGGAGGTAGTGTGACTGTATCCACAAGGTTCAATACTGGGTCCTGTTTAGTACACAGTTCATATATCCAGATTGATGTCTGAGATCCTCTGACAGGGGCCTATTAATCGTTCCAAAATCGAGACTTGTCACCAAAGGCGACAGGGCCTTTGCTGTCCGGGCCCCTCAGCTGTGGAACTCCCTGCCTGAGGATCTCAGACAAGTAAACTCGGTATCCTCTTTTAAATCTCTTCTTAAAACTTCCTTTCATCACATGGCTTTTCTTAGCTGATGTTCTGTGGTTTTTATTCTTTCATTTATCTTATCTGTTTACATTTTTATGCTTATTTGCTGTTAACTGTTATATGTTTTTAATGTAAAGCACTTCGTAACTGTTTTTGAAAAGTGCTCTACAAATAAAGTTATTATTAAAGTTATTAAGTAGGAGCAGACCTTTACTTTGAAAGTGTAAACCGGAAGTCGTGTGTTGTGTTTGCTGCCGCTCAGATTCCTGAACAAGTAACGGAACCGGGACTTTGCCGGCCGGTTGCCAGAAATTTGTTTTGTCCAAAGCCGTTAAGATTTTCCCTGAAGTGCTTTGATGATAGAAAATAATCTGATTGTCGAGGTGCAGAGTAAAAAAGAAGAAGAAGAGTGTTGAACCTGGAGACTGAACTTTCTTCTTCTGTGCGTCATGATTTCCAAACACGGGCCGAGTGACAGAGCAAAACTTCTCTGTTATTCGACTTGAATTCAATGGAGGTAAAATCAACACTTTAAATGAGGAGATGAATTTCGGCGTCCCCGCTAATTCGCTGCTGCTTTTCCGGGCCTGCGACGAGGGGGACTATGAGACCGCCCGGGGGATCCTGGAGCCCGGAGCCTCGAAGGAGTCCGGACGGCAGAGCAGGCTGCGGTCGGACGCTGGGTCTGAGTGCGGCTCCGCGGACATGTTGTCTCTGGTGCCGGTGGACTGCACGGACGAGGAGGGCAACACCGGCCTGCAGTTCGCCTCCGCCAGCGGCCACGAGAACCTGGTCCGGTTCTTGCTGCGGAAGGGAGCCTCGGTGGACAGCCGCAACAACTACGGCTGGACCCCGCTGATGCAGGCTGCTAGGTGGGGCTGCGGGTTGGAGCTCACCGCACTGAGCTCCGGACGCACCAAACTCCATTCAAAAATCTGTCTATTTTATGTGTCTGTGTTGACGAATTACTTCACAGTATCAGAGCTACAAAGATTAGTCGATCGAAAGAAAATGAATCACCAGCTATTTTGATAATTGATTAGTCGTTTATATTTCAAGCAAAACGTCAAAAACAATCTGCTTCCAGCTTCTTAAATGTAGAGATTTGCTGCCTTTGGTTGTCATTTATGATAAATGAATAGTTTTTGCAAAAAGGAGCAGAATGAAGATTCACTTTGGGTTCAAACGATTAATCAACTAATCACTGAAATCATTAGCATCCCTACACAGTATAGTGTAGGAACTGTCATAAGCCACTTTTCAAGCCATCGAAGACAAACATGAAAAATATCTGGTAGTTCATTTTTCTTTTTTTATCAGGAACTTTTTCCTACCTTAACATCCTGAAAGTTTTAAATTATAATTAAAGCACCTTTCTTTTCAAATTACAACCATGTAAAGTGAAAACACTTGCCTGGTACATTTGGTAAGAAATTGCCAGATTCTTTAATGGGGTTTGGTGCAGCAACATGTTTTAACATTCTGTATATGCCATACAGTAAAGAACCTGGGATTGAGATGACAGAGGGGGAGATCCTGTGATGACAATCTCTTATTTGTATTTTTGAAAATGTTCCATAATTCTCAGGAAAAAAATCCGCTAACATTGATTGAAAAGCAAACATTAGATGCCTTTGCTTCCAACATGATAGACAACATGGGTGGCATGGTGGGTGACAACAAGGACCTGCATTTCAACATCTGCCTGGGGCCTTGCTATGAAGAGTTTGCGTGTTTGTGTGGATTTGTACCAGATGCTCAAACTTCCTCTTGCTCTAAAAGACATACATATGTATTACATGTTAAATATTGTATTTAGAATGAATTTCCTCCTGGCGAATAATAAAGTATGCGAGGCATGCGACAGGACTCTCTGTCTTCTCAACCCTCTGACAGATGATTCAGCTTAGAGAAAAGTGGCCTAATGCATTTGTAGCATGTTTGATGACTTGTCTCAAAGTGGGGAAACAGATACTTAGGCCCCATTCTCTATTTCATTCTTTGTCTGTTCTAATTTTTCACATTCTAATTCTCCACCCAGGTTTGGACACCTGACTGTTGCCCACATCCTGTTAGAGAATGGTGCAGAAATAAATGGACGGAACAGGCTTGGCGCAAGTGTCCTGACTATGGCGGCCCGTGGGGGACACACTCATGTAGTGAAGCTACTCCTTGAGAGTGGGGCCTATGTTGACGACTATGATCATCTGGCTGTTGCAGCAGACTCAGTCTCAAACGGCAATAACAACAACAGCTGCAGGTGTGGGTTGTTTTTCAGCCGTTTAATAAAAAACTCATCTTTAGTTTACAACTGTATATAGTCCTTGTGTGAGAAACCAGTGTGACTCTGTCCCTGGTTTTCCACAGTGTGTCTGGTTTTGGAGGTGGTGAAGGCTGTCCGGGAGGAGGAGGTGGCAGAGAATTCATGGACATCATAGCCCTGATGGTAGCATCTCAGCATGGCCACGAGGCCTCAGTGCGCCTGCTGCTGGAGTGGGGCTCTGATGTCAACTTTTCCCAGAAGACCACTGGCTGGGGACCACTGATGGTGGCCACGCTCAGTGGGAAGGTAAGGTCAATGGATGGATGAATGGGTGGCTAGATAAACGAGATGGATGGATAATACTAATGCCATTTGTGTATGGCATTTTATAGCATCTGCCACTTAAATACATTTTCACATCTTGATACATGTACGTTTGTTTAAAACACAGTTGCTGTCTTCTTTGTGAAGAAGTAGAAGAAGTAACATAGGAAGTGGGGCTAAAACCAACCTGCTTTCTACTTAATATCATCTACAGATGTTTCTGTTTATATTGTTTATTACTATTTAACTGCTTCTATTGTCTTTGCTGCTGTGCAATGTAAATTTCCCCACTGTGGGACAAATATAGGTATATCTTATATTATCTTATCTTACAGATGTCAGAAATACGTTACTTGGAGTTTCAATAAGGTAGTTATATGTCAGGATATGACACGCCTGGTCAATGGCTGGGGTCTTTTGTCCACTTTGATAGAGGCGGACTGAAAGGACACTCACACACTTGTTAACTGCTATGTTACAAGCCATATAATCAGAACCATGAATTTTGTTCTGAAAGTTCTGAAATAAAATGATCAGGTGATGATACCTGAAAAAATAGTAATAATAAAAATAATAGTAATCTAGAATAGTTTCCAAACGTTTAGAGTAAGGCTAAGGCTCAAAATAAGTGTGGATAGCCTGGGTCCCAGCTGCTGACAAATGAAGTTGTGTGTGTTTTTGAAGGTGGCTGTGGCTCAGCAGCTGGTGGAGCGTGGAGCTGACCCAGACCGAGTCAATGTTCTGTCCAAGACAGCCTTTGAACTCGCCATGCAGCTTAAACAGAGGGACGTCAAGGCCTATCTGGACTCCATCACCACTGTCCGGCCCCAGACAGGTAAGGCCTCCCTCTCTGTTTAATTCAAATTTGCTTTGCCGGCATCATGATGAAGTACAGTATTGTCAAAGCATGTTGAACAGGATTTACAATGTAATTGTAATAACTCAGAATGTAAAAAAGGGCAAACAAATGCTTTGCTACTACACTATTAAAATCACACAGCTGTATTAATAAATTGTAGGAGAGAGTCAAGTTCAGTTTCATGTGCTGTTCTTGTGGTTTTCCCTCAGGCTCTGAGATGTTTTGCTTCTTCTATGGCAATATCAGTTTTTCCCCCCTAAATATTTAATTTTGTTTTGGTCTGAGAGTGGTGTTGAATTCTTGGTATTTGAGATTTATATTGGCGAAGAACATGTTTTTTTTTACTTTTCACAGTTTATAAGCGTGTTGATCTGCCCCAACCTTGTTGGCAGAAATGACAACCTATCTCTGCCTCTGTGTTTGTGTGTTGCCACAACTGGAATCTAGCTGGCTTGCGCTGCAGTTAACACTGATGTGCGAGCGAAACCAACAGTGCCAGCTCTCAGCCTCTTTGATGTTTAAAAGCTCTCACCAGTGATTCAGGGCTCAAGTTACCTGCATGATCTTTTAAAAGCTTTGACTAGAGCATTAATATCAAGAAAAAGAGCAAAAAGGGCACATTTTCCACTGGGAAGGGAATGACACATCCCCCTCATTTTTCAAAATCCTATTTTTGTCCCCCTCACATTTTAGAATTTCAGTTTGATTATATTTTCACTTAAGTCTCTCTGATTGTTGTTCTTGTACTGTATAGCCACTGTAGTCCAATTGCAATAAGATCTGTATTATAAAAATGATTGACACTCATGTGAGTCTCCCTGTGCTCAAAGCAATGAACTTGCAAAGCAGCAGAGATCCACCTCTTCGGCAACATATAGCTGCCCTACCTTATTGGTAAATTAATTATAGAGTTTTTAATGTATCTTATAGAATTCTAATTTCTGACTTGTTTCTTCTTTCTTTCCTCTGCGTTCAAGCACACTTTCAGTGCGAGTGGTGAACTCTGCAGTCATTTTTTTACTGTTTATTTACACAACCCCACCACGCTAACAGATGATGCTGAGCTATGTGGAGCGTGGCCAAGTAGGACTGTTGTTTCAGAGTGTATCAGAACTCCCTTCTGTTCTCTGTCTTGCTCTTCTCCTCACAGACGACGAGAGAAGAAGACCAGATGTGTTCAGTGCCCTCAAGTTGGGTGAGTTAAACCAAATACTTAACAGTGCAGCAAAAATACAAATAAATCATGTTTTAGTTGTAAGATAAGATGATGATTGAAATAAGAAACTCTGACAAGTCCATGTATCTGCTTGTTTATGTATCCATATATGTGTGTGCGTATGTTGACTCAGGAAATTCCCAGCTGGTCAAAGAGATTTTGGAGGAGGATCCTACTCAGGTGAATTCATCCAATCAGGAGGGAGCGTCACCTCTCATGATGGCAGCGGTGAGCGGTCAGTTAGAAGTGGTGCAGCTGATGGTGGAGAAGAATGCAGACATAGACAAACAAGATGGTGTCCATGGCTGGACTGCTTTAATGCAGGCCACTTATCATGGGTAAGACAGAACTGCTGGTTTATTATGGTGAAGTTGGTTTAGTGGGTTCTCAGATACAATCTGACATTATCATCAATCAACTCTTTCTTTTGTTGTCTCTCCCTCCCTCCTCCTCTCAGTAATAAAGACATTGTCAAGTACCTGTTGAGTCAAGGGGCTGATGTCAACCTTCGGGCCAAGAATGGATACACAGCCTTTGATTTGGTTATGTTGCTGAACGACCCAGGTACCCCCACTAACATCACTTTGTTTTACAGCCCTCTGGGAAAATGTGCTCAGACTGAACAAACAATTCATTTCTAATGTACTGTAGAGCTGAAATTATTATTTGATTAATTGATCATTCCGTAGACAGAAGATAGTAGACAGAAATGAATTTGCAACAAATTTGATAATTGGTGAATGACATTTTTTTCAGTAAAAAAAAAACAAAAATCCTTTTTTATTTTCTCTTTGTCTACTTTGGATTTTCTCAGACACTGAGTTGGTGCGTCTGTTAGCATCAGTGTGTATGCAAGTAGACAAGGACAAGTCAAAACACCGTGGCAGAGCCTTAATGACTCGCTCCAAAAGCCGACAGTCCCTCAACAACGTCCCTGTGCCGCCTGACGACAAGGGAGGTCTAAAGGTAAAGGATTTCAGTAAAGTCCTGTTACTTTAATATTGAAACAGGGTATTACTCCACATTGTATATATGAATAAAAATCCATACCATGTGATGCTGATCAGTTATTTGTATATTGTTAAATTAAAAATTGCTATTTAAAAATCACATTTTATCTAGGATGCAATAATAATGACTGGATGACTCTGCCCCATGACACAAACATGTTTGACTCCATCCCCTTCCAGTCCTGGTGGAGTCGGATGTCAAATCGGTTCCGACGGCTTAAGCTGACTCACACCCTGAGGCACGGCCTTTCATCCAACCGCCTGGCTCCGTTTCCAGACGATGCTGAAACTTCATTGGATGCGACAATGAAGGCGAATAGGAAGCCTGCTGCCGTGTCTAATGGGGCGCTGGCACCAACTCCTGCCCTGGGAGGGAATGACATCAGCACCGCCTGGGCAGTGAAGAGCAAAGATTCTGGTGAGACGCAGTGACAACATTAATTCATCACCATTGTTAGAGCATAATTACTGCCTCTAACATATCAGATGTTTAGCTTAAAGGAGAATTCCACATATTTTACACATCAAAGTCTGTTTACGGGTTTTGTATTATTGCATATGTGGAAAAAAAGTTCGATAAAGCTTTTAGTGGCTCCAGAGGAAGCTGCTGCATTTGATTGTTGGTCATGTTGTTCAGACACTGGTCCACTGAATGACTCTGCATGCGGCATGTTGATCCTTGAATTTAGAAAGCTGCCATACAGAAGTTGTGTGTTATAAGATGTGGTAGAGGGAAATGTGACTTATGTTCCTTTTTCAGGTCTTTGCAGGGCATCCTCAGAAAAGGAGGACTTTCTCATAACCACTATGGTAGGAGTGTTTGATTTGTTTATGGTATACGGTTATTTATAGTTTATGGTCATTAATAACATTAGCGCTGTGATTATACTATATTTTCCCTCTAGCTCAGAAGTGGTGCACCCTTGACCCGCCTGCCCAATGACAAGCTAAAAGCAGTGATCCCTCCCTTCCTGCCTCCATCCAACTTTGAACCATGGAACTCAGACCGTTCGCGCCTCCTCAGGGAAGGAAAGAGTGAAGTGCCCCGCCTGCCCATGCCACCCCAGAGAAAGCTGAACAGCAGTGGAAACTCAGATATTGTGAGTGTTTACGAGTGAGAGAAACTTTGTGTTCAAGGGTGGTGCTGGTGAAATGTCATTCATACATGCTATATTCTCCTCTCTCCTTTTTGTGTCAGACATCTATCAGTCGTGTAGTTAGCAGGTCCATTAAGTTTCCCAGCATCCCCAAGGGGCCTTCCTCCTCCTCTCCTTCAAACTCTGGTCACTACCACTCCCCCCACTCCTCAGGAGGCTCTAATGGAGTGGCAGGGATCAACCGGGACTCCCACAACCGTTCAGGTTTGCACAAACACACACATACAATCATACAGTGACACAATGGGAATATTAGTATCCAGATTACCTATTTCTTCCACCAGGGGGCAGTGCAGACAGCGTCCTCTCCCAGATAGCAGCCCAAAGGAAGCGAGCAGCAGGCCTGATAGACGTGAAGGCCCAGGCTCCAGAGAAGCAGCAGAGCCAGACACAGAGCCAAACCTCACTGCCCCCCTCAGCCCCCGGCCTGCCACTGCCTGACATCAGCCTTCCTGACATCCACTCCCACCCCAGCCTGGTCACTTCCGACCTCCACTCGAGAAGGGTCTGTGTTTTGTTTCCTTTCTGTCATTACTTTGGTAACTATTTAAAACAGCCCAAGTTAAGGAAGCGCTTCCTATCATGCCAGTAAACTGGTGCTACTGCTCACTGTTATTCCTTTTGTAGAAGATGGAGTTGAAGAAGAGACCTCAGTCAGGGAATTCCTCCACCTCCAAGAGCACGTCGCCCACTCTGACCCCATCTCCTTCCCCGACACCCAAGCCTCCTACTGGGCCAGGAGACTCTCTGTCCTCAGCCTCTTCCCATCCTCGCTCCAAGAGCAGTGGTGGCTCCAGCAGTGGAACCATAACTGATGAAGGTGAATTCAGCATGAACTGAAATCACTCTCCTGTATGTCACCATTTTCTTTGCCATGGCACAAACATTGATTTTGCATTTATTCAGCTAGTAAACCTTGTAAATTATTAATAGTAATTATCATCACCAATAATATAATTATTGTTGTTGACAGCTGATTCTTGATAATTTGCTTTGATGATTTCAAGCATACCACTTTCATACCGCTATGTAGTCAGTGCAGGATTTTGTAGTTACCTCCTATGTGAAAAAGACACTTAGTTGTTTTGAATCATCATTTTTATTTTCATGCTACTTTTGTGTTAATTACTTTTTAAGAGGAAATTTTGAGATGCAATGTCTTTAGACATTTATCCCAGCTCTACCATACACACAGCCTGAAATGGTCTCATAAGTCAAGCACCAAAGGATCAACACATGTGAAATCACACAAACTATTCTATGTGTAAACACTTTGGCCATGATGTTGTTTTTGTCTTTTTCAGATGAGCTGTCAAGTATATTGAAGAAACTGTCCCTTGAGAAATATCAGCCCATATTTGAGGAGCAGGAGGTATTGTCTGTATTGTACTGTCTTTCATGTCAAAAAGGAAAACATTTTCCCTCAAATATAAAGTCTGTTTTTCCTTTGTTTCAATATACTTTGATTCACGAGTTCTCAACGTGAAGAAATACTGCTGTCCCATAACTGCATCACTGAACTGCAGTGCCTGAAAGGACTGCATGCACTTTAGAGTTCACTACTTAAACCAAACCTTGAAAATGGAGTTATTTATTGCACGTTTCACACAGTCTTTTCATGAGTGTTTGTCTTTTCTCTTCTTCTAGGTGGACATGGAGGCATTCCTGACTCTAACAGATGGAGACCTGAAGGAGCTGGGCATTAAAACAGATGGACCCAGGCAACAGATCTTGGCTGCTATATCAGAGCTCAATGCTGGAAAGGTGCATTTGGTTAAACATATGTATATTATGCTTCCAGTGGTGTGTTTCCAGGGATCTCAGCATTTATACTTTTTCCACTTCCAGTTTTCCACAGTATAACCCAACAATATGTCATAATAAACCGTGAACATTATGAGACAGCAGAGATAGGTTGAATTACTTTGATCAAGTATGGAAAGTGCTAAAAGGAACAGCTTGCTGTGAGTACCTGAAGATCACAATATGTCATGGCCCTAAAAAAACCCACTCAACTACACGTAAAAGTCGTGCATTCAAAACGTTACCTATGTAAAAGTATGTATAAGGTAAGGTAGGTAAGTATTACCAACAAAATTTACTTTAAGAATGAAAAGCTAGAAATAGAAACTTGCATGAAATGAAAACACTGTTTAGTACCTGGAATTTCTACAGTACATTACTGAAATGTAAATGTATATGCACAGTGTGGAATTGTAACTGGGCCAGTGGAATTATTGTTCAGGCCTGCAGATTCTTGACCTACTTGCATGACTGGGCCAGTAGCAAAAGATGCTATTGTTGGACCCTGCATGTAATAATATAGCATTGTCTTTGCCTGAAAAAGTTACCTGGATTATAATGACTGTCGTTGGTTGTCATCAGGGTCGAGAAAGGCAGATCCTTCAGGAGACCATCCACAACTTCCAGTCTTCCTTTGGTAGCAGTGCAAGTAACCCAAGACAACCAGGTGAACCACGCTGTGAGTGTCAAAGGTTAAAACTGAGCTATGAACTCAGGTGGCAAAATCGAAGTACCAGTACTACAATAAGACAACATCATAATCTGTCTCTCTCTATATTTGTTTCTCTTCTCTCTCCACCTTTCTTCATCAGCGCCGACGGGTTGGATGAGACACCAGGTTCGTTCCTCCAATAAAAGGTAGCACAGCAGCCCTGATGCCCCAACAGGAAGTACACCAAAGTTACTTAAAGTAAGAGTAAAGTGCTGGTGACCTCTAGCCAAGGCACGAATAACATGGCGTCTTCTGGACGCCAGTGTCCCAGACCACTAGTGATGTTACAGCGAGAGGACGCTGCAGCCAAACGACCAACCAAGCCCTGATGAACTGCCTTTATTGGACCCTCCAGGACCAAACCAAATCCTCCCCCTCTGAAGCAGGGGAGGTGTGACAGGGCTGGCTGAGTCCAGCGTCCTGCTGCTATAAGACAAAGCATGTGATGTGTGGCAAATGATTTTGCCACAGTGACACGGTTGCAACATCTGCTGCTAATGCAGCACATGGGTTACACAGAGAGGTTTAGAGAGCAGAGAGTCGTGAGCATGAGCCAAGAGAGAGATTTTTATTTTATCTGAACAAATGTGAGAGATAGAGCATATGTATTGTAAAAGAGGCAAGTTAAGTCTGGAGAAAGGAACAGAGAGATTATAACAGTAAAATGAAATGAAACAGGTACTAGCCAGTGAAACTGTGATTGAGACTTGAGAAAAAGGTGCACTGATGAGGAAAGCAAATGGAAGGAGAAAGGGACATTAGCCAAGCTATTTTTCAGTCATCCAGTCTCTTGGACTGCTTTTACTAGTGTGTTTATGTCTTTGGTTTATGGGCCACTGTGGAAAGTCAATTTTTTCGTCAAGACTGTGCTGTCATGAATAAATAAACATCATGATGATGCAATAGCTGTGTATATGTTTTTTTTTTTTCAGTTTAAGATCTCATTGGACTTGAGATGAGAAGACATTGGCAAAAACATTTCGGGAGCATTTTATGAGCAGTATAAATTTTGTTTGAAAGAGGTGCATTGAGCAATAGTTTCCACTGAGCCTCCTCTGTGATTTTGCATCTGGCTCCACCATTAAACAGTCAGTCCACATGCAGAGAGATGGAGCGCTATGTCATCCCTGAAATATCAGGTATTTATAATCCACGTCTTAAATCCAAAGGATGGGCTGTGACAGTGTTCAGATGGGGCACTTAAATATGACATCACATCCTGTTTAGTCATGTACTGTGTCGGGGCAACATGAAAAAAAATATACTGGACGCTCTCAGAAATCTGGATGATGTAATGAATCATTAAACACAGAAGTGTTAAATTCAAAATTAAATGCTGCAAAATAATGTCAATACAAACTTGTTCAGTGGTGCTCGGGTTTAATAGTTGGAAACCAGTTTTCTGGTCTGGCTTTGCTTGTGTAAAACCAAATCTGTCTGATCTGATGTGAAACCATCTTCTTTCCACAAGATGGCAGTGACTTTCTATTGATGCAATAAATCATTGCATTGCCCATCTGTAATGTACTGTTCTGTGATGTGTTCTCTGAGGTCTGTTCTTCAGCTGCAGTAGTAGTGTAGTACATTAAAGCAAGACTGTGACTTTTGAATAAGGAAATACAATGTTGTGTGACTTCATCAGAAATAAAACTCATCATTACGAATTTCAGCAGACTTATCATGCTGGGTTTTGCTGCAACCTGGTCTGGTATGACAAGTTGTTTATGTTCAATGTTAGCTAATGTATGCAAACTTGGATTTCACTGTGTAACTGTCATTACTGAGCCAGTTTGCTGACTTGTTGGCTCTTTTTACCATCATGTCTTAATTACTACTACAGCGGCTGCAGTACAGCGAAAGTTGCATAGTCTCACCTTAAAACCTCTATTATTAGTAGTAGTAGTAGTCGTAGTAATAATACTACGACTATTACTACTACTACTACTACTACTACTACTAATAATAATAATAATAATAAATTCTGTTAGACAGTGTACCTGCATTAGATGTTTCAAGTTTCACATCACACTTGTGACACTTGTAAGCTGCATACTGGACGATGATTGGCTTCTGAACTTGATGATGTCACAAAGTCCTGCAGGTACATGTGTGTTAAACAGAGATTAAAGGTGAGCATAGACAAAACTTTTTTCAGCTGATGAAGCATTTTAGTGCCAAATACATCATTCTGAACAGTGAAGCTGAAACATCCAAGTAACAACATGTAAGAAACACATGTTCAGTACACACACTATTGTCACTATTGTATTGGCTGTAGTGTTTTTGTTTTTTGAAGCTATTGTCACCATGTGAGCAAGATCAGCTGAAAAAAAAAAAAGTCCCTTTAAACCGACAAATTCTTCAAACCGCTTTCACTAAAGTTCAGGAACACAGATCATCTCCAAACATGACCAAATAGCAACACACTGGCGTTGTTGAAATCATTATTGATGACCTGGATAAAGACTGGCCCGACAGGCAGGCGACAGGGTTCCTGTAGAGTTTAATGAAAAGCATCACTCAGCGTAGGAAAGCTTTCCTCTCCAGGGCTGTGGCAGATTGAGTGCTCAGATGTACGGTCATATGTGAGCTGCGAGAAACTGTAGGAGAGAGAAATACATTTGGAATATATTAACATCGCTGTGGCATGTGGGCAGCAAATGGAGTGACTCATTCAATTTCCTCCCAATTGATTTCACTCCCATACGGTTTTGATTGGATTGAATAACATTTAATAATACTGTTTGTGACTGTCAACACAGTAAGCATGCAGTAGTAAGGAGCAGTGGACATAGATCATAGAGGTCACAAAAGATGTAGATAGTGACTCAGAGAGGAGATTTCTGGGACGCATAAATTAATTTATTTCCCCTGCTACTGGTAATATCCAGACCGCCTTAGCCAAGATGTCTGCCTCATCGACTCAAAGTGGTCTCCTGTCTGTGGTAAAACGGGCTGAGTGAAGGAACCTGAGTCTGTCTGAGCTGAAGCCAAAGTTAAGATCCCCGCAAGAGATACATTTGTGTGCCAAAGTGCCAGTTTTTCGATCTTCGTTCCCTGTGTTTTCCTATAGAAATACATACCTCAACAGACACACCGAGGACAGACTAACATAAAACTAAACCTTGGTGGTTTAATAGGAGTTAGTCACAGTAATACAGTAATTATGAGACACTGTATTATATTGTCTTCTACTGTCAAAATGTTGAGGTACACTTCACTAAACTGACAAATGCAAATGTTCTGCAAAGTCATTTACCGAAAGTCAACTCAAAAACTGCCAATTTTAAAGCCATTTCGTCTGTTTTTAAAAGCACTGGAACAAGTGACATTGTCCTTGTACAAGGTAGAACATGGTAAATCACTCATCTACGGTCAGGAAGCCGACTCCCATGATTGATTTTTCTTGGAAACAACAAACTCTGCCCCAACTCATTTCACCTGTTAAAATAAATACATTTTACGATTAAGTGCTAAACATAATGAACTGTGCTGGCGCTGTGCTCCATCAGGTTGTGTGGAGATATGTGGGATTTGGGTTAAATGCAAAACAAGTTGCTTGCTCTCTGCCAGCGCTGACGCATTATACCTTAAGTTTCCAGATATAGAGGATTTTCCCAGCGTTTGGGAGTCTTCTCTAAAAGCTTGGATGCCATTACCATGAAATTCACTTTGTGGCCATCGGCCTCTGGCTGTACAAGCCAGTGCGGTTTTCAGATGTACATCACCTAGGGCAATGGCTTTACAACTGTGTGTGTGTGTGTGTGTGTGTGTGTGTGTGTGTGTGTGTGTGCGTCCTGTGAAGCTTGATCTCGCAAATGATTTAGTGGAGAGCTGGGATTGCAGGATTGAGCCCACTGGAGCTTTCACTTTGAGCAGTGACTTACACTTTCCTTTCAATGCTGATTCCTTTCTCTCTCACTTTAGTTCCCACTTTGCCCTCCTCCTCACAGGAGACCTGTCAGTGGTCGAACACATCCACATGTGCACACGTTTTGAGCAGCTGTCGACTAAAGCTAAAGCACGTCCAATGAACAACACGCATACACTATCATAGCCTTGTATAATGCTTGTGAAAAACTATGCCCAAACAAAAAGTCGCTACCTTATTTTGCATTAGCATACCAATGTCAATTTTCATCCTTGCAAAAGTGACTCAATTGCTGCTAGGATTTCCCAGCATCCTGGGTGTTACACAATGCCGCGGCCCCTTCGCCATCTCTCCGTCCCCCTCTTTTTTTTTTGCACACTTCGCACACGGACATGGCATGCGGCAGATTACAGACAGATTGAGGGAAGCATAGGAGGAAGACAACCTCCATCCGACCCTTGTTCTGACCATAAAATGACCTTTCAAAAACCCAAATCCAAATGTCAACAAAAGATTATCCCCACAGAGTCCCAAAACACAATTTTCCCTCTCAAACCGATTGACACAGCTCTTCATACAGGGGATGACCGAAACGTGACAGCAAAGCACGAGTTTGAGGCACTTTTTTTTTTTTTTAAAGTATTTGGCACGAATGGGTGATATTGCCATGTTATTTGTAACCAGCAAATCATTTATTTGGAGCTCAAAACTACTAACGCTGACATCTGATATGTTACTGTACTGCAAGAAAGGGATGAAAAACTGACCATCAATTTACCTCCCTGGACCAAAATCTTATGTCTAGAACATCTAATGTCTTTTTGATTCAGTCCTCATTTCACAGTTAGTGAAGTTAAGTTTAGTCTGAGCAATTTTATTCTGAAGCGCCATGGTTCATTTGTTAATTGATTTACTTCCAGGAGTGTAGACACAAGTGTTTTACATTTGGCTTCTTGTTTTTGCCTCTGGCACTAAAAATACTCATATTAGAGAAATCAAGAGCAGGCCATTAAGTATAAATGTTTAAAGGCTTTTCAGTGCTGTAAATCCCTGTCTGTGCTCTTCTTATATTTCTTTACAATCTCAGAATTTGACAGTTCTGTAACCCTGGATCATTAATGAGATCTATATCGACACCTGAGATACTTCATTGATAATGTATGCATTTCCTTGTAATAGTCATATTTTGTGCTGATTTGGGGCATCACATGCTATTTCTCTCCATGCCTTTGAAGTTCATTGTCTAATTTCATCCTGGATTTAAGTTTCATAGTCTTATGAGATAAAAGCAGATTCTATTCTTTGTCCCCAAAAAACACCAATCTGTTCAAATGTGGTATTAAACACTTTAGGGTCAGTGTGTGATTGTTTGTTGCAGCATTTGTGAAAGTGAATGAGTTTAAACAGTTGAAGCTGCGCCGATGTTTTCATACGACGGAATGTGTGTGTGTGTGTGTGTGTGTGTGTGTGTGTGTGTGTGTGTGTACATGTATGTGTGTCCGGTCTGACCTAACAGGACCTCTTGTGCAACTCTCTCTCTCACAACTCTGCTGTCATGGATTATACTCCACAAATCCTGACAACATCATTCCTGCTTTGCAACATCTCTCCTCCTGCTTTCTGAGTTCAGGGTCATCTGTGGATGAGGTCATCACCTCTGTTGACCCCACTCATTGTTGCAAATGGACTAAATTCAGTCCGACAAACTTAGATTCCACCATATCTTCTAATGGTTTTCTCACATTTTCACAAGGTTACTCATGTACATCCATGTATTTGTGCACAAGATTGTTGACTACAAAACTTGTTAATTATGTTTTAAGCTGTCTCTTCAATATCGACCATCCCATCAATTATGAATGTCCATTAGAATCAGACTTGTCATGTCACGGCTCTGCACGTCTCCTGAAATCCCACGGTGACGCTAACACAGACATCTTAATCAATGAAAGCCACACTCTTGCACCTGGCAGATGGCTTTCAGTAAGTCCTGTTTGGCTCTGTGGTCATTATTCTGAAATGTGTATCAAGCCACGCACACACACACACACACACACACACGTGCTGTAAACGCACATACACGCGCGCAGCCATGCGCACACACGGTTGCGTGCAAAGGTCTCCCCCAGCAGCGTTAGCAGAGCTTTAAACCTGGGCTAATCTGGAAGGCAGCTTGGATAGTGTTGCCAGTGGATTTGCATTGATACCAAAGCTCCCTGTAGCTTTAATGGCAGCCGCTGACAGTGTTAACACGACCTTAGGACCTCGTCAGATCCCCAACTCCACCTGTCACAACGAATAAAACATTAACGCTGATGGACACTTCTTACAAAAGCTTGATCTTTGGAAATTATCTTATGAAGATTTTACATCACTATAGTTTTATTTTTAAAGGTTTATAGTTTTATATTGTTTGTGATGAATAAAATTAAAGCAATTTTTAACCATCCAGGCATTGCATTTGTTTAATGTACAATAGGTAAATTTGCAATGCTACGGCCCTTCTGGATATTGTTGCTGGTACTATTAATGTATTAATTATTAACATATAATTTTATTCTATTGTTTCAATTTATTTCTATTTCCTAATTGCTATATTCTAAAGTTATACAAGCCAGTGTCTTTGCCTTTGTTTTTGTCTTTTAATATTTATTACTTTTGTTTAGACATCAAACAACTTATTCAGTGAAAGAAGAAATGCACATTGCTACAATCAGCCCCACCACCACCACTCAAGGTCTTGTTTCTGTAGCTGTATGTGTGATCACATGTAGCACAGCATCGCCGGGGGGATTCTCCTCTACTATGCCATCTTTTTTTAAAGAAGTAAAGTGTATCTCAGCCATAAGCTTACATGATTTAGTACACATAAATACACAATATGCAGTGTGTCCTCCAGGGGTATGCTTGACTGTTTGTAGTGCATGAGTTTGTACACTAGGGTGCAGTAGAGTAGACTGCCATGAAAAGAACATACTGCGCATATGCTCTTAGACTGTTAGATTATAATGTTGATGACCCTGTGACAATAGACAACATATCATAGTGGCATACTTTATTAGGCATTATTACCATAAGGACAAAGAATGAACATTTAAAAGTCAAAGGATACAATTAAATCATTTACAAACTGAAAGTACGTAGAAAAGCATGTTTGATGGTTATTTTTAGATCACAGTTTTTCCATCTATAAAAGATATTTAAAAAAAAAAAAACGATTTGCATTCTTTAGTGACATGATACATCTTTAGTGCATATGAACAAAGGACTCTCTGTATTTGTTATTTGTGCATGTATTTGTGCAGGCATTTGCAGCTTCACTGGATATGCATTTATCCAAAGATCACTCAATAACTCGGGTTTGCATTTGGCAGCAACTGGTTTTGTCTCTGGCATTTATACACCAAAACTTTCTGTCAGTCAAAGCCAGTCAACTTTTTATATTAACAGTAACAAATATAAGACATTAAAAAAATATTTACACATGAAAAATATGATGTTGGTAAAAAGAAACACAGCTTCTAGACTGAATATTTAAAGCTTTTGATATCTTCGACCATTCACACATTGAGCTATAAATAACCGGCTACATTGTAACACTTGACAATCAGGTTGTTAAGGCTTTTGTCAATAACCAAAATCAGGTTTGACCGACGAAAGAATAAAATGTTTCCTTTTCATTTGGCTTCCGCTTTATTATGTAAATTCAAGGTCGCGCTGCAATGATTTCAGGAAGACTGAATATTATCATCAAATCACGATAAAAGACGCCAATATTAACAACAGACTGTAAGTCGTCTCTCCCGCTGTCTTATCGATTAATTAATACATGAATAATTCAATAAGGTGAACAATATTTTCGAGAAACTTAATCGAAGGAGCTGACTCCGTCCAGTTAACTATATTGTAACAGCGCTTCCGGTTATAAGATTCAAAAATAAAACCGGACACGAGACGATTTAACTGTTGCGACGTAATTAAAATATATATTACAGAATAGCTACAATTAGAAATGTGTTTCAGTAATTTCTAATAAAGCCAAATACTAAGTTCTCATTAAGCAAGCTCTTCGCTGGCTCCTCAAAATTCAAAATCACTTTAAAACATAGGATGACTACAGCCTAAATTAGTCCTTTCACACTCACAGTGGTGTCACATTTTATCCCAGAGACTCTACAGATGGACCCTACATAAACTAGATAGGCTATTAGATCCATGCCACATTATGTCTAACGTTTTTGCTTTAAAGGCACACTCATTTGATTTCCGGTGTAAACCTCTTATGTGTACGGAACTTGACGCCGCCGCCAAACGTTTCCCAGAGAGCCGCGTTTGTCCTGAAATCTACGTCCTTTTAATGCATCATTCGTTATCAGCAGCAGGTCCCGTCCGACGCGGCGGCGCATTCAAGTGCAACCGCTTCCCTTGTAAAAATGAGTTTTGTCTTTAAAGGATGAAAAAAAAAGCCTCCTCCGGTCCGCGGGTGCCGTCGATGGCGCTTCTCCTCGGTGTGAATGTGGAGATTTGTGCCTCTGCTGCCCTTCGCGTGTGATCCGAAAATCCCTCCCCCGTGTGCGTGCGTGTGTATGTGTGTGCAGAGCCCGGCTGCAGGCTGAGGTCGGGCTGGGCTACTGCTACTTTCAAGACTCCTCGTAAATATATAAACTAAACACCGCGTTAAATTTTTTTATTATAAAACATCTGTAATTTCAAGTCGTAAATGAACATAGTTTAAAATAGATCGCACATTAATACAAAATGATAATGTTAGTGGTTTTATTTGTATTATTTTAGTGAGACGAACAGAAGATAGCTACATAATAAAGAGTAAATGCTTGTAAACACGCAGAATAATGTTGCCAAGTGCTTATCAAAGTCGCCAAATGCAACATATATATAATAATAAAATGCCATGTAGTTTTATATATGCATGATATTTTTAAAAAAATATTTTCAACAATATAAATAAAAGCCACATAAAAAAAGGAAAAGGCGAAATTCCCATAAGCAAGCAGTACTTGAAAGCAGCATAAGCTAAGTCTAGTGTGTGTGTGCGTGTGTGTGTGCGTGTGTGTGTGTGTGCGCCGGCTCTCTGTTTGTGAGGCAGAGAGTTTGCGTGCGAAGAGCTCGACATGTCATTCAGAGGAATCCGCCACCTGAAACGCGAGGAAGTGAAGGCGACTCAATTGGGTATAAAGCATCAGCCAACATCTGCCCCGAGCAGTGCAAAGCTGATGAAAACATCAGCTCGGAGCTCGCACAGGACCTCTCTCTCTTTATCTGCCGATTTCTTTTATTTCCCTTGGATTTATCATTTGGCACCACCGAGTCGGTGCAACCGGGGAGACGCATCTCTTTTCTGCACTTAAAGTGAATGTGACCCAGCAGACAACATTATACTGGAATTACCTGATATTCACCGAGATTCTGGGTTAGTGCCTTTTTTTTTTCTTTTTTTGGACATTTTGATGTGAATGTGATATTATATTTGTAGTTGATTTCCAGGGATCCTGCATGTGCTTTTCAAAATATTGATTAGATAAGTTTCACCAGCATGTTATTTTATTTCTAACTCTTGTGTTAATAGACTATTAAGCTTCCATGTTCATCTAACTCAGATACTATTTTACTAATTAACAACATGCATGCATTTACTTAAAAATTTCTCCCCCAAGGAATGACTTTAGATGACATGATGTGCAACATGTTTCCATGCTCACCGTCTCACATGTGATAAGTTGTTTCTCTCTCTGCAGCCACATTGAAGTTAACGCGGTCTGTATCTCACCCGCAGTGCACCTGTTACCTCCACGGAGCGCAGGATCATGATCCCTCCGGGAGACTGCATGTATGCGGGCAGAAAGAGGAGGAAGCCCATCCAGAAACAGTTAAGGAGCTCTGCTGGATATGTTGCATTTGTTAAATCAATGCTTGCACTTTTTTTTTTTACTACATAATACGCATTGGATAACTTCACTCTCAGCTTATGATTTATGGTTTTGGTGCTGAATTAGGATGAAAAACAGGAAGTTACTGAGAGGCAGCATGAAGGTGTGAAAATAACGGTATAAGCCACAGTTGGTCCTGACTGCCAGATTTATTATGTTGACATGATTTAATAAAATAATAAACAATTTTATAACACTTGTGATCATAACGTTATTTATTGCACACATAATATTAATTCTCTAGAATATATTTATAGTATAAAGTGGCTATTTATTTGAAGATTGTGCATATTTATATTTGTGTTATTTTTTAGTGCAGTAACATTTAGCATATATATATTGTTTTTTAACTTTGCGTGGACTTCACCCGCAGGCTTAGGAGTCAAAGTGTGTGTCTGGTTGCTTTAGGTGTCCATAGTTTCTGATGTAGACGATGGCTGTTTTTGGGATCTTGTCAGCTGATGTCATGAATAGTGAATGGTAGGTTATATAAGATTTTGAAGAGGGAAGTGGTAATTTAACAAGGCCTGTGGCATTTATAAAGTTTTCATGTTTTGCCCTGCTGTGGCTGCTGAGCTGAAAGGAAATCTTTGGCACATCAGATTGATAGTGTTTGTGCACTGGGTAGAAATATACTTTTGAATTTCTGGTCTTATAATTATGCCACTTTGGATTTTGAGTTATATTCAGTGGCTCCTGTTATCCATTGGTTCTATGTTTAATACTGAAATAATGTTGTTTTGGTACCTTTAGTCCTGGATAAATACGGTTGATCTTGCAAGTGAAGCCGGACCCGGACATTCACACGCATTCCTTTTTATATTTTTCCATAATAACCTGTGGAGAATATGCGAGGGGTTCATCAGAATAAAAGTTAAAGCATTCGTGCAAAAGTATTCTGCGTCAACAGAAACTCTCAGCTGTGGAAATCGGAGCTGAACATTGCATATGCGGATCATGTTAAGTTCAGCTGGTGAAGCTGTGGTACACCTTAATAAAATACACAACTCTGTGCCTAAGGAGCAGTGTACATTCTCTGCGGCACTGCGGAGGACAGCGCAATATGTCCAATACCTTTAATATCAGGAGTTGCAAAGGAGAATGGAACAGCCACAGAGGATGTTAGTAAACACCTACAGATACTTTAATGCAAACCTACGAAAAGATGCAGAGATATTTTGCAGAAGGAAAATCTTGATGATAGGATATGATGCGACAAAACTCTGGAGTCATTTGTTTTGTCTTGTTGTGAAGAAACAAATCAAACTGACAAATAAAGAGACTCGTCATAGGACAAAACACAATTCAGTGCGGTGTTATGTGGTGTATTGGGGAAGGCTGAGTCAAAAGGAAATACAGTTTAAAGAGAGAGGCACTTGTGCACAGTGTGGTTTATTTAGTCATATGTCTCTAGTTGGTTTTGCTTGCCGTACTTAACCAAAGTCAGACAAAACATGAGCCTGTTTGTATTCTTATAACGAGGAACATATATTAAGCAAAGCTGACAGATCACTATTTCTGAAAAATAAATTCATAGGAATGCTTCTTTTAATAGTTTGGTACTCTATTTTTCACTCTGACCAAAAAATTAAAAGGTCACACAATTCGCTTTTTGTGTGAAGTTTTTGGGGGTAAAAGACATTAAATACAGGAGCATAGCCAGAGTTTAAAATGTGTGTGACTGATCATTAATAATGTTATCTTTTAGAGCAAGACCATCAGGGGTCGGCAAGCTGACCATGTAAGCTTTACATGCCTTTGTCATACAGTGTGGATGAGTTTTAAACTAACTTTACCATTAAGAGTTGCAGGGCTCCAACAAGTGAAGTTAAACAAGTTAATCTTTTTTGTGTGCTGCCTTCACTTACTGCCTCAGTGTATGTTTGCAGTGAGAAAAAAAAAAAAAAAAAAAAGATTGAGTTGGGGCCATTTAGCTGAGACGATTCTTATTTTACAGCTGAATGCATGACCTCTGATTGTCACAAGTCTGTCCACGCACACGTCCCGACAGCCATTCAACCCCGTCTATCTCTCTCCCCTCTGTCCGTCTCATCATCAGGAAGCCGTCTTCTGCCAATGAGAAAACCAACCCGTCCAAGCGGCACAGAGACAGGCTGAATGCTGAGCTGGACCGGCTGGCCAGCCTGCTGCCGTTCCCCCCGGATGTCATCTCCAAGCTGGACAAGCTGTCTGTGCTGCGCCTCGCAGTTTCCTACCTCCGCGTCAAGAGTTTCTTCCAAGGTAAAGGTCGAAAGATGACATTTGTAGTGGCTGGTGGAGGAGTTTTGGGTTTTTCTGTGTATGTATGTGTGTTTTAGTTTGTAGTGAGTTGCTGAGTTGACCTGGGTTTGACCAATATATGGGGTTAATAATGGGATATTTGCTGCTGTAAACTGGCACATAGGTCAATGTTGTTGACCTCTGATACATTGTCATCATAAAACTGACCCACTAATATGCTATGGAAAGCCTTTAACAAATGTAAATTGATTCAAAGATAAAACGCTACATGAGTTTGAAAAAATATTTTATTTCTGTATATGTATTTCTCTATTATTATTAGTACTAGTAATGTGTGTTTGTAGCAGTAAGAGCTCTAGAAGTAGTAATATTTTTATTAGTGGAAAAGAAAAGAATATTATTTTGCAATATTTAGGAAAATGTCACTTCAAAGATTTTCTGTATCATTTCAAAAACGTTGCTTTTTAGAAGCTGAAAAAACTTACCCCAAATTATATTCGTCAAACCCTTGTGCTGAATGATGTGGTGTCCAGGATTCAGGCTGGTGTGTGTGACGGTCAAAGACAAATGAGCGGCTGATGCAGAAGGAGATTATGCACAGGATATGAATTTGTATTGCTTCTCTGTCATTTTTCTAAAGTGCATAAGGGAGACACCCCTCAATCGTACATAAATGGAAACAAAAATGAGAAATTCAAAACATACAAATACAATTTAAGAGAAAAACGAGTTACAGTTACAGTAAAGTGGAATAACCCATAAAAACTTTTTCTATAGGCCTCGTTGGTAAGAATCCCCCAGGCTCCATGACATGAACTGAGATAAGAGATGCTACCTGACAATGCAAGGGGCAAAAAAACCCAGCTCAGTTTGCATTATATTGGCTGTACTTTCTGTGTTGTCTGGGCACATTAGTCTTTTCAGGAATGCTTATTTTTTCCGGTTATACATTTCGTGTTATATTGTCTCATTCTCCTGTGTTTCCGCTCCCTGTAGATATGAGGCATTGTTTGTCTGTTCACCCACCCCAAATCCCTTTGTGTCTTGTAGTCACATGTAATTAAAAGGTATATCGAGGCCCACTCTTGTTTTCCCACCCTCCCACCATCCGCTGAACGCCTCCCTTCCCCTCCTCGTGTTGCTCCACAATTCCCTTCAAATATTCATGGGCCGCTTCAGAACCTATTTTGTTGCCGGTGGCCCAGGCGGCTGCCTTATCAACTCTGAGGCCGCTGGCACAGCTGGATGCGACGGCTATAAAGACGAGAGGCGGTTTTTAATAAGAAGAAAAATAATATCAGCTTCTTCCCTCTGTCTTGCCAGGGACAGAACGTGTAAGTAGAAGGAGGTTAAGGGGAAAGTGAGGGGCAGCAGAGAGAAAGCTGTGAGTCTCACTGCCTTCCGAGTCCTTTGGGCTGAAAGAAAGTCCTCATCGAAAGCTGTTTTCCTGGTGAAGCCGAGATTTACAAGGTTCTGACCAGCTGAATGTTTTGCAGTCATCTCCTCTTCGACACATGTGGCTTTCCTCTTTCACCTTCTCCTCCTCTGATCCTTGCAGTACCCTTAATCTCCATCATCCGCTGCCTTGGTTTGGCATGGCACCCAACAGCTGGCATCCTGTTGGCCGGAGTCATGCAACTTTACACACACACACACACACACACACACACTTACTTGTTCTACCCTGAATGCTCATTTAGCTTAGGCATCACGCAAAGTTGGAGCACAGGTGCTAATCGGACTTATTAAAGGTGCCTGTCCTGGATAAGAGATCACGCAGAGATAAAGACGGCAACCGCTGCCTCATTGAAGAGTGATGCTGAGGTGTGTCAGTGCCAGGCGAGAGATGTAAAGGACCCTCCCTGCTGGAAAATGGAGAAGGCTTAGTCGTGTGTGAAACTGCTCACAGTGTTGAAAGGTGTGTTGAAAGTGAGCGGTGATGTTGCTTGTGCATTCTCTGACGGTGCTTATAGCTTTCTGTGCACTACTTCCAAAGTTACAGCACATTTTTAGGCTCTAATATTAAAAGTAAATGTGGCACTTATCAGGAATTATTTTAGGATCTTTTATTGCGAACTCTTTGAACGTGCATTAATGCCAAAGCCTCTATCGGCCTGCTCCACCTCTGCTGGATGCCTTGTTATCAGTGGCAGTAGTGACCATCTTAGCTGCCTTTTGATGCTACACTAATGAGATTAATCAGAGTGGAACATGAGGGATTTGGGCTCTGTATACATATGCAATCTCTGCCCTCCCTCCCTTTGGCCAACTCGCTTAACTCTCACTGTTTTTTTCTGCTCAAATTTAAACATGGAGCGTGGCCAGAGCTTTTCCAGATAAATCTAAGATGAGCAGCAAGTATATATCCACATCCTTCCTGTGGTTTGTAACAACAGTCATAATCGGCTCTTTTTTTTCTTCTCCTTTTTCGAACGGTGAGTCATTCACTGAGAACATGCTATGAAACCGCAAAGTTTTGTTTGCATTTATAAACTGTTTTATAGAGGAAGAATGAAAATTTTTCCACTCATGCTGATGCAGTTCTCCTTTTTGTCCACCGGGGGGACTGTGTGAAGTTGCTTCTCCTTCACGGCTGATGTCTAGTCAGTTAGTTGTGTTTTAGTGGTTGCAGGATTTGACTGCAGGTTTTACAGTATAATTTGTTTTGTCTTTTTAAGACAGTTTTACTGACTTCATTTACTCCACCATAAGACAGTATGAGAATCTCATGTACGGTTCAAGGTTCAGAGACAGAGGAGAAGTAGTGGTAGGTGCAGCAGGTGGAGGCACACTGAGATTCTACCTGTCGGTTGCGTGACTGCTCAAGGGTGGAGCACGCTGAACAATATGTACCTATGCACTGTATGCAAATATACCCTAAGGCTGTGTGTCTACATGTCTGCCCGTGTGTCTGCGTAAATAAAACCCGACATCAGACAGAGATTCTCGACAGCTCATTTCCCTTATTCATCATATTCCATGAGATTCAGTTGCGGTGTGTCCACGGGTGGAATGAGAAATGTGACCTGAGATGACTCCATGTGCTATTTTACAAAGAAATAGAAACAAGGCAGTTTGTGCACAGCGATGCACTTTGATATTGATTGATGGTATTTGGTTTATAGAGTTTTGTTTTGCCAGCCTAACGGGTGCAAAATGAAAAATATCATTTTCATATGGATGCCTGACATGGAAATATATTTGAATATAAGAAAATTCATATTCTGGACTGAGGACCATTTCTATAGGTGGTTCACTTCAAACTATAATATTAAACCTATAAGTTCTTGCACATGACTTTATTTTTAAAACACCTTAACATACACCTGGAGACTTCAGACACAGAGTGAACTGCTTCTTTTCTTTGCAAAGGTGTATCGTGGTTCTGCTGCCACAGTTGAGTTGAGAGGACACAATGGAAAAGCATGTAATCATGTTACAATCAAGTCCACAGGGACAACCTCCCCCCCCTTAGAAAATAATGACAATAATCCCAAAAATCCAGATCATCAGTTCGTAGCCTACAGGCTGTGTGGGACCCTTTGTCCCATTTTTTGGTTAATTTTTATTTTATGTCAGGAAATCTTTTTTTTTTTAAGCATTTTTAGGCAGTTCCTCAAGCGAGTGGGTCCATGTGAGCGTGTGTGTCTGTGCATGCGTGTTGACAGTCAGCAGGCTGTAATTCCCTTCTCTTCCATGTTAGGTCTCTGCCCTCACTGTAATTGCTGAGCTTGTTAAATATTTACCCTAAGGATTAGCTATCCCTCCTCCTTTGTCTTTCTGCCCCGATTGCCTTTAACTCTCCTCCGGTGTGTACGTGTTTTCTGGAGTCTGTTTGGGACGATTGTGTTACGCTGCTTTTTTTCTATCTAATTATTTGAAACTGGAATTTTTTGCTTTTTTTTTTTTTTGAAAACGTAATCGGGTTATACTTTTAGAGGGGGTCGAGTATCCAAATGCAAACCTTTAAGGGAAAGTTCTCTTTTTAATTAATTTGTTTTTTTGCTGAGATGCAGACTTGTTTTTTTTGTATTTCATTGACATAAAAGCAATCATATGATTTAGAATGAAGGAAATGTGACATGCACCCTTACTCAATCACCTTTCCTCCTCTTTCCTCCCTTACCCAATGTTCCTGGACTAATAAGAATTTAAACTGTCTCTAACAAGAGCAGAAGGCAACAGGGTTTGTGATGAGAATCAGATGGGAGCTATAAGGCAGAGGACTCAAAGACCACATAATAAAGGACAGACCCTCTCCCTTAATGCTCAGCCTGCGCTCCTATTTATAAGGCCGGTGTATTGCACCGCTACAGGCCTGATATCACTTGATGTAATTCATGCTAATGCATTAATACTAGCTGCTGGCGTGATATGTGTCTGGATAAATCTAAGGCAATGTTGGCACTGCTTTTGCTGGCTTTGTTTGTGTGTAATGTGGCCATGTCTTTGGTTGGTACGGCATGTTTTTTCTGTCCCAGCATTCATTCCCTTTCACTGTCTGAGACGAAGAGAGAAAGTTCATCGTAAAGCTTGAAAGCTCATGTGCTGGTCTGCTAAGTGTGTATTGCTGTGTACTGACTCTTTGGTTCTTTGATGAGGTGCGACAGAGGCTTATTTTGACAGGTCTTGACCCTCGTGGCACCGCGATCAGATTCCCCATCACACCCTTGGGAGAAAAGCAGCATTGGCACTAATCCATTTGCGATTCTCGTTGCACGTATCTACCTCTCTCAGTCCTCATCATCGTTCATGGGATCACATACAAGGAATGTACCCTTCATCTCTTCCAGCATTCCAGCTTCTCCACCCTCAGTACTGACTCACAGGAATATATTTTTGTACAACTTCAAACCATATGATTTCTGTTTTTTTTTTTTTTTTTTTTGCATGTTTAATTTTTTCAGACCAGAGAAAAGTTAAATTAAAGTCAGTTGATAGATTTTGTACAAGTTTAGTGTCTGACTGGAGCAACCATAAAGAGGGTGTTTTTTGTTGTCTGTGACGCTGAGGAAATGCTGTGACCAACATCAGGTTTCAGTGGTATTACTTAACACCTCAGATTATTACAATCACCAAATTGCAACATCCTACACGAAACCCCCCTTAAACAAGTGGGATGTGTTTGTCAGTAAATGTGACTTGTGCTTGAGCTCTTATTTCTATTTTCTTGTGTTCAGTGTTGCTTTACCTGTGGAGTAAACCAAACTATTGTAAAACTGCATTATAGAAAGTATCTCAGAACATTTGGTGGACAGAAGTTTTTATTTGAGTTTAGATCAGCATTCATGCCTCTTGTTTGGCCTATGACATCTGTGTTTAATCTGTTTCACTCTGCCGTTGTACTTCTGTATGACACGTGTACGGTTAATTGAGCAGAAGCTGAGGCACATTGTTTTAACTGTTTCTGTCTGATATCGTCATGCGGTGCTTTTTTTTTTAACCCAAGTGACATCTGCGTCACCACTGTCGGTTCAGTTGAAAAAGTTTGTGCTTTCTTTAGAATATTGCACTATATCTAAATCTGATCTTATCAGTTGCAAAATGATTCCTTTGCGGTCAAAACAGCACCAAAATAAAATGTATCTAAAAGAAATCTGCTGATTTGAGTAACGTGCCGTTTGAAATGAAACCATTTGTTCAACTATTGAGTCTGTTTAGTTTAGGACCCAAGAAACATCACTTTTAAGTCTTTGCTCAAACTCGTGATCAGCTTTTAGAGGGACAATCAAGATTTTGACTTAGATTATTTGTTAGACATGTTTGACAGTTTAAGGCAATTTTTGATGAAAAAGAGAAAATACAAAAAAATAAAGAAAAAAAAGATGGACTGTGTTTCTGCAGTCAATCTTGTTACTCTCATGAGTAACAACACTGAAAACTACAACAAAACATCCATTAAAAACTTTGCAAAAGTAAACATTCACATTTTCATTTCTTTCTAAATGGAAACCTGCACACACTATATTCAACACAGAGCAGAGAGATTTTCCGCTTTGGCTTTCGTCTTTCATTTGTACTCTCTTCTCCATAGTTTATGCATTGTTTTCTTCTTGACGTCTCAAAATAGGCCTTTCATGAGACATCAGCAATTTGAAAACCATCTATATGACTTGTACTGCTTTGTTTTCAGTAAATCATCAGCCCTGAAAATCATAAATTCATGCAATATATCATAACAACCCGTAAAGTTACCACCAAAACAAATCTCTTGCCCAAATATAAATGTCTGTGGTGTAAATCTATCCACATCGCAGCGAGGTGTATTTATAAGTATGTGTGTGTCTGGAAGCCCTCAATTAAAGCCCCACCTTCCTTCGTAGCTGTCAGTCCAGTCAGGGCGTTGACAGCTTATGGGAACACACACACATAGATACACATAAATGCGATGAGAGATTGGAGTATTCAAGTATACCTATCTATGCCAAGTTTGGTAACTTGACATACTGGTCGCCTCACTGCTGCACAAAATCCACACAGCAGCCATCAGTGTTCAGATCTGCTATGTGCATCTCTGTAGGAACACAGACGCACGGCGCGGATCTAAACATGAAAGTGTGCCAGCTAGTTTCAATATGTGTGTTGTCTGCCTCTAAGTGCTGGGTGAGCTATAATAAAAGAGGAAGAGGAAGGCCACAGAGCCCTCAGACTCACGCCAGGCATACGCCACTTGTGACGTCAGCCAGCAGACAGGAGATGGTTTTGTAACCAACCCACCGTCGTGCAATAGAGGAAGGAGGGAACAAGACGAAAACAATCGGTCTAGATCCTGATACTCATCTGCACAGTAAGAGAATTTCATGGATGTAAGCCCCCTCTCCTCGACTGTTTGGGTTAATCCTCTTCATGTCAAATTTGAATCAAATCGAGTCGGTGCAAACGTTCGATTTCCCAGAGAGAGGAAGCGCTGCAGCGAGATAGCTGTTCCCAAACAGGGGGTGTTTGCTCAGGGGTGAAAATGTGTATCAGGTCACATTATAGACAGACTTTGTGTTTACTAAACTCTCGGTGACCCTGCGCTTTTTCCTTCCCTATACTCCGCGACCCAAAGGCTGACAAGACGGTAGGGCAGAGGCCAAGACGAATCAGCAAGCTGCATTAACTAAAAATGAAGTGAAAAGATTTAGCAGAAGGTCAAGATATGGTCATTTCACTGCTGTTTCTGAAAACTGAGTTTCTGAGAACAATGTCTTTGCTTTCAAAATTTCCAGTGAATCGCTGACTGCAAGCCACAGTTCTTGAGTTTTGCAGGAAGATAGTGCTGGCAGCTTGTTCACCTTTTATTTCAGAACAGATCAATGCATGTTATTATCCTGAACTGAGAGTTGTGTGAGTGTTGTGTGAGCTTTTTAGGTGCCAGTTGCCAGATTTTGTTACCATTGCCTTCCCCCTGTTTTCAGTCGTGTATTTAACAGACTGATATGAGAGTGGTTTCTCATCAAAGTGTTTTCTTCACCCAATGACAGTATACCTACTGAGCGTTATGTTGGCCTTAAGCCTATCCCAGCATGCACCGGTGGAGAGTGGGGAAACACCTTTGACAGGTCCATTACTCGTAAACCTTTTGGTTTACTGTTTAAAGGGTCCATTGATCTGACGAGGTTTCTGCACGATGACTACAATACAACTCCAAACTGAACTTTCCCAACCACTATTAGACTGGTGTGAAATTTGAAATAGACATTCATTGTGCCCAGAGGATGAATCCTACCATGTTGGTGATCTCCTGACATTATTTCTAGCACCATTATCAGGTCAAATTATCCATTTGTCCAGTACCTGCAAACATGATGTCATTCTTATCTCACTGTGTTTAGTGCTCATAAGCAAATGTTTGCGCTGAGTGCTTAACTGCACAGCTCATTAACCCATTTGTTACATCTGTCTATACCTTTTTTGAAGTGAACACTCAAACTCACCGAAGGTCAAACCCTTTGACCTTGTCAGCCGCCCCTGTCGTTGACCCGATCGCAGCATTAGAGGCTCTTGGAGATAGGAATCACTAAGAATCAGTTAAACTTCTTGGGTAATTAGTATCAACTTGAGGAGCTGTGAATCAGTGCTTACACTATGATTTCTTGATGCCTTAGTTGTGCTGGATGATTGCACATTTGAGTCCTCCAGCACGCAATGCACCAAAGCCCAAAGGATGCAGGGACTTCATATCAGTTAAATCTCATATGCCACAACAAGCCTGAAGACATACAAGCAGACCAGCCAGCGCTGTTCTGGTGTTGGTGGCACGACATCTCCAGTTCACCCTGAGCTGTTGCTTTTAGATTATGACTAATAAAAGGTGATGATATGAATGACATATTTTTCTGAAAGTAGACAAAAGTGACATTTGAGCTTTCATTTTTTTTTTTTTTTTTGAGTAACCACCACTATTGCCAGCAGGTCACGTTCACACGATTTCTTTTGACAGTTCATTAGATCGTTTTATGTAGCTTCACATCAGTTTTAGTGATCCACACACACCAGTAAACCCCTATAAGATCTAGCGATGTGCATTGATTAAGAGCAACTTGGCAGATGATGGATCACAGCATCCCAATCTGTGTATGCAGAGAAAATGTGCTTCTATGTGCGATTATGATCTTCAAAAGATACACGCTGTCCCCATTTATGCTCAATTTTTTTTATTAAGCATTTGTCTTTTCAGTCCCTTTCTTTTTTCATTGACCATGACTAACATTTCTGTCTCTCCCTCCTCCTCCTCCACCTCCTTCCTCCCTTCTTCCTCCCTATGGGGTTCTGCCCTTCTGTTTGTTTCACTGACCCCTGTGAAAGAAAATCACATCTCATCTCCATGTGCTTCATGAAGAGTGCGTGATCAGGCTAAATGCCAATGCTCAGGCTTTTCTCCTTCCTCTTTCCTACTCATGCGATGTCTGTAATTCCGTGCTTCGAGTTCTATATACAAAGGTAGATGTATGGCCGCTTAATACATTTCCAGTGTAAATGTTAATGTGTCCTCTCTGTTATGACTAGCCTAATGCCATGCTCAGGGTCTTATCATTCCTTTCCTTTATTTTGGCATGCAAAAGGCCTGTTCATTTGTTGTGACTGCGCTTCGACAGAAATGGGATTATGCGCTACAGTAACGTATGTAACTCCAATTGTATAGTTTGCTTTCTTAGTTTAAGCGAGACAGCTTGTGCAAAATTTGAACTTCTTAAAGCTTGACCATCATGAGTCATCCATTATTGGGTGAGTATAGCACAGATGCAATACTGGCTTAGCTTTACCAGGTACCCATGGGTCACTTACCAATAGAACGCAAGACACTGGGTTGTTTTGACCCAGTGTCTTTTTTAAAAATTTGAATTATTTACCCGAACTAAAATATAGTGCAAACTGCGAATCCACTCTAGCTCTTTTTACGGGAAGTTCTTTATTGCATTATTCCCACGAGCTGTCACACTGGTTTGAGTTGCTTTTGTCTTTGTAATTTCAAATGTTGTTATATTTCCTTTGTTGCGACTAACACATAGCTATTACCCGCCCAATGAGTCCATGCTAAAGGGCACATCAGTTGCATGTCGGCTCACTCTCCCACCCTCTTGCATGTGCGCTTGCCCCCTCTGCAGTAATCAGCCACACAATAGCTGTTAACTAGTGCAACAGGCCAGCCATGCTAATCCCTTGTATGTGTCGAGAACCGTGAATGGCGAAGCCGCCTTATGCATTTAGGATCCTCACAGCTAACTCATTAGTTGCTTGAATCAAAGGCATGACACTGGCTTTGTCCCTGCCTGGCCTCTCGTGCCACAGACACTGAACTCGCTTGAGTGGAGTTGGACTCCGTAGGCCTGGGGGGAGGCCGACTGAGCCCCCCGGGATCACAAAAGGCCATAAGTGAATTACTCAAATCAGTGCCGAGGGGGGCCCCGTTAGACGCTAACTGTAACAGCTAGTGGCGGCCGTGCAGCGGTGGGAGGTGTGTTTGTGTGCATGAGTGTGTGTGCGAGCAGACGGGTAGAGTGTGTGTTTGAGTTTGAGTGAGTGTGAATAGACAGCCAGGACTCATGCAGGGGAAGCAGAAGCCTTTGTTGGCCCAACACTATTGTTGGAAGCTGTCTTGTGTAATTACTGCCACAGCTACCGCCTAGCGCGTTACTCTGCCTGCGCGGAGCACAGAGGGACGAGGAGGGAAGCAACAAGCTCAGCGAAGCCCCCGGAGTTTAAGTTGATAATTATATTATGGAAGCACTTTAAGAATGCTGTGGTGCAACAAACACTGACAAATCCCAGCTGTTGTTTTACATAGTTTGCAATATCATGTCATTCGATTAGAAATCTCACATGCTGCTCTGAAGTGTATTATAAATTCATAGCGCGTGCAAAATGTAGTTAATCTACAGTTATTGAATGGTAATGTTATTGGCAGACATACAACATTTCTTACAATTATTTGCTCTGCTTTTGGTTTGCAGTGCAGCAGCGCTATTTTTATAGGCACGCAACTCAAGCCTGCTTAACCCCAACTACACCCCTTTTGGCTTAGATTAACTAATTTCACATTGCCAATTTATATTCCTCCCCCCGCACAACAAACAAATAGACTTTGTTGATCTGCATGCAGACATGCAATATGGCTTACAGATTCACTACTGCCCAAAGCCACATGTTGAAAGCCCATTTGATAACTCATTAAGCCTCGGAACAGTCGTTTTTTTATTTGTTGTGACATGCGGGCGCTTCTGCACAGAAACAGCTTCCTGAGTTTAGGAAAAAGTTTTGCGACTGTTTATTGTGGGATCACCGAATTTGACAAAAGTGCAACCATGCTGGAATGCATATAAACAAAGAGAAAGTCCTAAACGCCGTGATTGCAATTTAGCATTGTCGAAGTAACCAAATCAATAGTGGAATCCAAGAATCAGACTTTCTTATTGTCAAGCTCGTCCCTTGTTGTCCTGTTTGCATGCTTTAGAGACAGAACACAATGAGCTGATTGACGACATGAGAGGGATTCGCTCCCCTGGACAGAACGTTGGCCTGACGCAAATGGCCACTGGTTTCCTCCCAGTGAACACCCAGGGCCTATTAGCTACAGCACAACCAATTTAACATGGCCACCCGCATAAAAAGCTCACTGGTGTCAGTAATGCGATCTGTTGATGGCTAAACCGAGCGAATGGAGAGGCTATTCACAGTGGCTGATGAATGAACTCAGTGACCGTGCTGCTCTGGCACGACGCAGATCAACATCTCAAACCATTAACCTGCAACGTATTGATGTGAAAGGAAGAAATCACAAGAAAGCAATGACTAAACAGCATCAATAAACTTGGTCAATGTTCTGTATTCTGACATGGAGTCACCTTAACTTTTGCTGTTTATGAAACAGTCTGCAAGAAGTGGACTCTTGGCCACTAAAAAATAATAAATCCTTAACAAATCATGGTATTTACCTGCATGATTTCAATATGTGTTTAAATACCAACACTGAGTCGAGTGATGGAATGAATGCAAAGGAACTGAAGCACGTGCCTTTTATAAGCGATATGATTGATAAGAATCAGGATTGTGTTAATTCTCTGAAGACGGCTACTCGCGTGGCATCGTGACTCGTGTAATCCATGTCATCAGGTTGTGTCCGTATGCCGGCTGACCGGCCCTACTGTACATCAGGCCGTTTGTTTTGTCTGTCACCTCCATTTATCTTAATTGAAGCATGCTTCAGTGTGCAACAGTGGCCAGGCCCGGTCCCTGCTGTTGTTCCCTAATGTAAATCGATATGTTTCCATGCGGTTGGAAAGATCACTAACCAAAGGTGGCATCTGACCCGATACAGCTCAATACGCTAACTACCGTCAGCCAGATGAGGTCCCCTTTCATCAGCATTTGATATGGGAAAACAGGAGCGCGTAACTCGACCGAGTAAAAATAGTTCCTCAGATCATGTCATATAAAGTTAGGGTTATTTGGAGAAGCTCTCGGGGGGAGTTCCTTTTTTTTTTTCAATCTCAGACGGAGCGTGCTGTAAATTCACCATACAAGTTTAACTGCTACAGACCCAATATTGCAAAAAAACCCATGTATTTTAGTGTGAAAGGGCCATAGTAGGGGCTAATTAAAGAGGACTAGAGAATGTGATGCAAGAGGGTGTTTAAAAGGGTTTGTGTGTTTTTTTATTGGTTGGCAGGCCGTTGCTGCACTCTGAGCACCCAGAGCAGTCTGAACTCTCAGTGAACTCCTGCTCTCTGCCGAATTATTATCGAATGAGTGAGCCTGACAAAATATTTTTAGGATGGGGAGAGATGCAAGCAGAGGGTACAGCGAGAGGGAGAGTCGGCAAAGACAATCTTTCCTTATCGCACACACACACACACACACACACATGCTTTCACGTTGGCACCACAAAGAAAGACAAAGTGGAGCCAAACATCAGTTAACAGCAGCAGGATGGTCTCTGACTTGACAGTGTCCAGGCACATTGTTAAAGAGGAGCAGCTCTGCAGGGGCAAATGTCTCACCCAGGCAGGCAGGTATCGAGTGAGTCAGGATGGCGAGTGTCTGTCTGTGTGTGTGTGTTTGTGTGTGTGTGTGTGTGCGTGTGTGGATTGACGGAGAGACAGAGAGAGAGAGAGAGAGGGAGAGAGAGCGGCAGTTGCGTGACTTGTGCTTGGCTCAGCCCTTCAGCCCCCTCAGGCGTTATTTGTTAGCCAGGAGAAAGGAAGGTATATCTTAAGTGTTCGACAGTAAACAGAGCTGCAACGGAGCCCTAATGCTTCCTGGGATTTATTTGGGATCTGCAGTGTGTGCACAGCAAAAAAAAAAAAAAATGATAGGCAGGGCAAGGGATTTTGTCTTGTATCCCTCATGTATCAAACTCACTGGAAATGTCATCACACTAATAAAAACACTAGCGGGAAGTGATGATTTGGCCAAATCACACACGTGTATATACGGTACACACACTTACACACATAATTAAAAAGTTTGGCAAGATGCTATTGAGTCATGACACTCATTTCTTTATTTATAGATATGTTGAAATTGTTAATTTAGCTGAAAAACCTGAAACCAGCAAAGTTTTCCTGATGAAAATTCCCTTGAAGATAAGTGTGGTTACCAGCTAGCGTTTGAATTTTTTATTGTGTGTGTGTGTGTGTGTGTGTGCATGCTGGATCGCTGGCCCCCACTGGAGATTTTCACAAACATCACCAGCACCAGGCCCACTGGGGGAGTTCATGGTAAAAGCTCTCTGAGGCTTTCTGAGTGGCTTAAACTGTAGTTTCAACTGGAAAAAAAAAAAAAAGAAAAAAGAGTAAGAGATGTAGTGAGTGAATAATAGAGGAGAAGAATGCTATTTTTAAAAGTCATGTTGCAGTCCTTTCTTGAGATGAGTTGTGGTTGTTTTGTCTGTTCATGACATTCCTCCGATTGAAGGCACCAGTGGTGAAATCGCACATCTTTGAAACAGGGAATGTAACTGTTCCATTAGGAAGGATTAACCCACTGTCCTTTTATTAAATATAAGAGCAACAATTCCAAAACATGCAGTAAATGCATTGTAGTAGTGTTTTGTAGAGATTAGTATATACAGTCAAGCCTGAAATGATTCATACCCTTTGCAAACTGTCACAGTCTATAGGAAAATCCAAAGGTCTATACCATTCCAAATCCTCCAAGCTGTTCTAAAGCATCCTAATTACCCTGATTCATTGGGAACAGCTGTTTTAATCAACTCAACAGGTGAAAAACAGCACTCTCTCTGCATGGCCCCTCTGTATGTCAGAGGTAGCTCATTGCTATTGTTGTCACCTCAAAGGTTAACTCATTTTATGAAATGAAATGAAAATCTCCGGCCTGCTGCAGCCCTTATTGAATCTTAAGAGTTACATGAGTGTGGCTACACTGACATTTCAACTCCTTTCATTGCTGACACTTTAAACCCTCACAGCTCTCAGATCTTCTGCCAATTTACTGCAACTGCGTTCAGGGCTTACACTTCAACTGACATCGTCTTTCAATTCACGCACTCGAGCTGGCACTGATCCCTAATTTAGACTTTCACTTTAACTGACACTTCCAGTCCAGATTATCCACTACACTTCAGCTGACATTTCAACTACTTCCAGTGCTTGAACTTCCACTAAATCTTCAACTCATTTCAGCGCTTTCACTTCAGCTGACATTGACAAAACTTTCAGCATTTCCATTTCAACTGCTTTCAGTATTTGCATCAACTGTTACTTCAACTACAACTTTAACTGTTTCAGATTTTAGATGTTTCAGTTGTAGCTTTTTCTGGTTAAATGTGACCATTTTATAGCCAAATTATTCCAAAAAAAATTTTTTAAATCTATCTGCAAGGATCATGGCAGGACTGTTGTCTGTCACAGTGGTGCTTTTGTGTTTGACCTTATATGAATGGAGCCACAGGCACCAACCCTCTGGACCTTTCAGGGATGAACACATTGCTGATCTAATGACTTATTCATCAGGCACAATGGCACAACCTCTTAAAGATGGTACATGACAGAGAGCAAAGGGATCAAGTCAGATCATCATATCAGGTGCAGGAGCTCGTCGCAGCTAATGCGGCGAGATGAGCGAGCTCATCGCACAGCACAGGCTGGAGGGATAGCTGCTGCGGTGCCTCAGATTGAGAAGTCAACTCAGAGGCAACGTAGCGGATATTTGCAACAATAGGAAGAAGAAGCAGAAGAAGGAGGGAGAGAAGACGAAAAAGCTGAGAAAGAGAGAAAATGACAGAAAGAGGTGGTGAAGAGAAGTGTCAGACTCTGTTTCTGTCCCCGAGGATCGTGTTTAAATTGGCATGTTGCAGGGAGAGCACTGACTGAATTTAAACAGCTGCCGGCTTCACCCACAGCAACACACACACGCTCACGCACACACACACACTCACACTGGGGCCCTCCCCTGCTCTAAGTTCGCGTGCGGAGCTGGGAAATTCTCCATGCTAATGTGCCAGGGTTTGTTTTCATCATCAAATTGCAAATGTTTTAAATATGCATCACACACACTCATACACACACACACACACACACACCCTCACACATACATTTACCCAGTCAGGGCATTGACAGTCTAATCCTTGTTTTCATACAGTGTCATCTGTCAAATACAGAGCTGGAAGTGGCTTCCACCCATGTTTATTTTTCATACACCACTCCCATAATTTTTCAATCATATTTGATCTCTAATGCAGCATTTCTTGACCTATAATGGATCTCAATGCTTTCCCTGGCTGCGTCTCCACATTAATGCATGCAAGGGCTTTTCACTGTGCGGGATAACAATTAGCCTGAGAACAGGGAGATTAAAAGAGTTCTGCGGAGTCTCGGCATGTTTATATATCGACTGTGCAGCCCGGGTTATAAATCATTCACATCTTAAGCCCTTAAACGGCGAGTTACCACAAAAACCAAAACAAGACATGTGCTTTAATCAGTCATTTAGTGTCTTATTGATTCTTATAAATCTTTATTTCCCGAAAACAAACAATCAGCAGATGGGATGAGAGTATTCTTATTTTCAATGCACTTTCACCTGGTTTAAAATAGATTTATAGCACAATATAGTAACATAACCTCCATTTTCTTTGCATAAACAAAAACAACATAAGACAAAGTGAGTGTTGTTCAAAAATGTTCGGGATGATTTGACAAAATTTCCTGTGATAAAGTTGTCATTCCAAAGTCTAACCCAGTTTCTCCCTGTCAAGAGTTAGCCCGGCCCAGCAAACACTGTGACACTGAAAAGATGTTGATATGACAGCCCGCCGCCGATGTTGAAAGCCCGTGTAAATATAGCACGAAAATCAAAACTGAGTCACATCCACTCGTCGTCCACGGCTGCCACCTGCGTCATTTTGTGAAACCAGGACTTCGATATCTGTCTGATACAAGTTCAAACAAGCTGTTTTTCCGACACGTACTTTTTTACTGTGCTTTACCGTCTTACTGTAAAAACTTTGGCTTTGCTTGGGATGATGTTGAACTTTGCTACCTCTCGCATATTACCGCCTGTCAAATGTTTGCTGGGAGGTTTTATTTGATTTTCTGGGGAAAAAAACAGCAAATCTTGGCTTAGAGATATGGATAACCCAGTTTGGAATGAAGGAGTGTGAAATGCTTGTTTGCCCAAGGTTAAGAACAAAGTCAGCGTAAGGTTATCACTTCAAAAGTAAAGTCCATTGCTTATTACTCTATTGGAAGAGTCGTTTCAGAACTTCGTCTTGTACTTTTCCATTACACCCCACAAAATTATCCTCCCTTACCTTTAAAAACAAGGATAATTTCTTGTTTTCCCTCCCCAGAAAACCACAGTTACTGTATGATGTCCAATGTTTTTGTCCTCCTTTTTTCCTCAATAAAATAAATATTGTGAAAGCACTTCCGCCCGTTTCATTTTCAACAGGGTAAATGGAGATAATCATAGCTTTTGGATAATTCAACTTCAATCATTCTTAGAGGGAGAGATAACAAAAAACATCTTTTGAGACTGAAACTGAAGCAGTGATCCTTCCAAGTCCTACCATGAGTAATATGAGGGTAAACAACAGATCGCTGGAGACTCCTTCCTTGTGACTCATGAGCAACAAGTTCTCAGAAAGGAGAGAGAGAGAGAGAGAGAGACAGACAGAGAGAGAGGCTTGGGGAGGAGAGGGGGGGGGGACCATAATAACATCATTGTGGCTGTTTGAAGTCGCATCAGGCCTATTTCCCAGATACAGTAAGTACAGGCTGTCTGCATGTCTACTGGCCTCTCGCCACTCAAAGGCCACATTCATGGAGGCGCTGCCGCCCTCACAGAGGGCAATTGGATCCACCGGATACCCTTCCCTTCTCACGCAATGTTGTGTAAACCCGGGGAAAATGACCTCAATATGTCCTAAACGAGTTAAGGATGAAGATGCCGCGCCCGCTCACATGTCTCAGGCATGATAATGTGGTGATAGCTTTATAAATACCCTCTCTCATGCACACACAGAAGCAGCAAATGCCGATTGTCCTGCGTCTGTCAGTCCGTCCCGCTTGAGCTAATGTGCTGTTGGATCCCTCTAAAGGCTAACAGATCATCCATACCATCTGTTCATATTCGAATCCTTTGTCTTTCATGTGCGGAGAGTTATCTGTAGCTTCTCATGGAAAACAAGTCCACGGAGCTAACTCCCAAAAAAGTCTCAAACTGAAAAGAGCAGTCTCCCTCGGTGAGTTTAACCCGATAATGATGATTCTATGTTGTGAATCAATAAAGAATAATGAAATCGATTGCACCCCAGCAGTAAAGACATTCATTCTCTCTTTGTAAGTTGTAGGTCTGCCTCTTCTCTGTTCGTCCTCCAGCAGTTTTATTGGAAAATTGATCTATCATCTCAGCAGGAAAAAACCTAGTAAAATAAAGTTTAAACACATTAAAGAGTAAATCAACTTTATGTTGTTCAAATTGACCCAACATAAACCAACCATGTTAGTCATTGCAGCGCACCTAAAATAAATCGGAACTTTACCCCCAATTTCTATCATTTCAATTGTTCAGGTTCTTCTTTCATCCTACACCCATTTTTTTTCACAAGCTATCACTTTCATTATCATTGTATTCACGTCAAGACAGCTGTATTTTCGAAATTTGTTTTGCCTTCTCTGAAGCTCGTTAACCTTCTGTTTAATCCTTCCTCTCTTGTGTTGCCACCACTCCTTGGCCTGGAGGCCTGGACAACCTCAGACCGACTGCCTACGGGAGTGGCTTCGGCCCGCCTCCCACTCTCTACCGCTCGCTCACTTTTCATTGTTTTCATCTTCCTGACCGAGGCTCTTTATTTTTGTTGCTTCGCTTCCCTCACCTGTCCACTTCATGTCATCCGGCTCCCATTCTCACTTTCCCGTGACCACGACTTAGACGTGATGATGAAAGAGGAGCGATGACATTTCATTTTATGTCCCTGTAAATAAGCGTAGCAGCAACTAACAACAAGACGGCTTTGCAATGAGGTCAACATGTCACGCTATAATATCATGAATAATTTTAACACAGGGCTGTGCTCTCGAGAGGTGGATGGGGGGTTGCAAAAGGCAGAAAGGAGGCATAAAATAGAAGGAAAGAAAGCCTGTTGCATAATTTATTGGGCAATCACAATGCCAATTCTCCATTCATCCATCCTCGGACCTGCATCTTTGTTAAAATGTCAGATGGGCCAATTCATGTAGAAAACGCTCAGACTTGACCTAATTGGCAGATGCATACGACCACTGATGAGGCTGCCGTGGTAGACAACTAAGAATGATTCAGATTTTCCAGAAAAATTATCTCTGTTGTTTTGCTGAAAGATTGCATATTGTTGACTTCATTTGTATTTAGTCTGACAAGTGTTTTTCAACATTTGCAGGATTCTTAGAAATTAGTAAAAGGACGGAAGATTACAGAGATTACAGCCTGTCTGTACAGATAATGGATTCTCTTGTAACACCTCCCATGTTTTTAGTCAGCAGCTGGATGGATAGCAGAGTCAAAACACCTGCCAAAAGCCTTCAGGCCTGAGCCTTTTCTCTTGGCAAGCCTTTGCTCCCTGCTACTTCAAGTCCGTCTCCTTCTCATGCAACCTCTCCTGGCCAAATTCTCAGTCAATTTCCAGGCCATATTGAGGCTGTTTTGTGGCCTCCCCTCCCCTGCTGGTGATGTCATGACAAAAAACACAAACTGAGATTTGATGAGCTGGAAAATCTCATTCCAGCTTGTAAAGAATTATTGTCTACTCTGTGTAGAGCAAGTGTCAAAGTGTCAGCTTTAATTATACAGCTCGAGTGCAGGTAATGATATTTGAAATCAACAAGGCTTGTGTGTGTTCATACATATAGACAGTACATACATTGAGACAGTTTGATCATGTACTCATGTGCAACAATTGGACATTGTTGTGTCCTTTAGCATGTCCAGCTCATATATCATGATAACTTAAACCTGTGTTACTTCCAAGGCCATGAGTGTTTTAATCTAATGTTATTTGGGGTTATAGGTTAAGTTATAAAAAAAGCCTTGTTGATGACAAGCACATCTACCCTGCACTATTTCCTATATGACTATATGACATCCTGGATGCTATAATATAAGAATATAGGTCACTGTTTGCAGCTGCTCTGTTGAATTTGCTCTGTTTAAACACCAAAAAACCCCGGCCAGAAACTTTACCCAAGATACCAATACATTAGTCCTCATTCTAAAAGCATCCTGTCTGTAAAAAACAATAAAGTGATTTGCAATAAATTTGTGTGTCATCATAAAACTAATCCGCAAACAGTAAAGATTCAGACATGCTTTGAACAACTCGCGGCTGGCTGTAGGAGAGTTGAACATACAAAAAACATTAAAATAAAAAAAAAAGATGTGATGTTTTTTTGCACATCTTTTCAACATCGCTGTCATTTAATATTGGTATCCGGTCTCAGACACGTTTTTCATATATAGGAGACGTCCAACAAACCAGACCTTTGTAGGAATCTGCAAGTATTTTAGACGGCCAGCGATGTGAATGATCCCTTTGTTACTCTCTCTTGCAAAACCTGCTCAAGTCCCTGGCGTTCACTTTCTCTCTTCCCACTGTCTTTACCTCTGGTTCCCTGTCATCCCCAGTTACTGTATATTCCTCCTTGGGCTATCCTGGTGGTAGAGAGGTGATGAGTGGATAGAGAGGTGTTGGGAGAGACTGTGAGACAGAAACAAGAGGACAGGGAGAAGGAGAGAGAAAGATGGATAGGCCCGGTCTGGACAGGACAATGTGAGGCTCTGTCTTCTGGAGGCCGAAAGAATTGAACGGCTCCGCATGGCCATCACTGTGTTACACACACAGAAGTAAAGACAGACGGGATGAAGAGAAATCCTTCTGTCTTCCCTTCAATGATCTTCGCATGCACTGCTGTGGCACTTACTCTCACCTGTACCAGCAAGTGGCATCATTAAGTTACATGTGGTTTATGAGGTAAAGGCGAAGGAATTGCTTCCTAAGTATGAACCAACCACATAAAGAGATCGTTTTTACGATTCCCCTGAAGCGCAATGTTACCAGAACAGGGGTATCACCTCTGTAATTAATTCACTGCCCACGTTTTTGTTTGTGCCGCAAACACAAAAAAACATGGAAAAATTTACACCTGCATTCTCAAGTAAATACAGTCGGGGGTTTAATCTGCAAATCAGCTCGAGCCTGTGTTGCATTTTCTCTCTGCAGCCACAGGTTGCATGTGTGTTGCCAACAGCGGAGGAATGCTTTGAGCACAGAGAGCCAAAAATAGACATGCTGACCCTTTAAAAGCGGAGTCTGTAACATGTTGTGGCTGCTGGAGAGAGAGAGAGAGAGCGGCACACTGTCTCTTTAAGACAGGCTTTTGTGTAGTGTAGTATTGCTGTAGTAGTGTTTGTGTGTGTGTCCATACACTGTGTGTGTGTACATGTAAAGCTGACTGAGCAGGCGAGGGGTTGCGTGACTACTGCAGACGAGGCTGTGACCTCAGAAAAGTGGTTATGAAAACGATCTGTCGAAGCGAGCAGAGAGAGAGTGAGGGAGAGTGAGTGAATGAAAGAGAAGCAGAGAGAGCGAACGACATAGAGGGGAGAGAGAGAGAGAGAGAGAGAGAGAGAGCCAAGTTCTGCAGAAATGAGTTCATTTGCTTCCTACGCTACACTAACACTGGATGACAGTGGAGAGCTGCCACACACACATATTCCTTAAGGTTTTCAATGCATATGCACATACGCTAACTCTCGCATGAATACCTTCTGTCTACTCCACGTTGTAAAGGCAGTTTCTCTGCATTTCAACAAAGAAATGAGCGAACGACACAACAGGCCAGTTCTCACAGGACAGCAGATAGTGCACTCGGACTGAAGCGATACAAAAAGTCAGAGGCACCAAAAGAGACAGGAAGGGAATATTTTTGTCACTGAGACTCAAAGAGGAAAAAAAACAGGAGAGAGATGGAGAAAGAAAGTCAGGTATCATTTTCCTACTGTGGCAGCGGCATGCTCTGAGAGATTCCTGAGGCCGACCACATGGAAACAATTGGAGACAGGAGGAAAGATAGGAAGGAATTGGAGTATACTGTTAAATGACATGTTGCCATGCATTTCATCTTAGTATGGAAAACTGCTGCTTAATGCTGGAATGAGATTAATTTAGTTCAAGCAATGTTATAGTTGAAAACTGGGATTACTCATATATTTCCTTAATGTATCCTAGTATTATTTTGCTGTTGGGGTAACTCAGGTTTCCCAGGAGAGGCGTCAATCAACATTTTTATATAAACCAATGTACATTTAATTACTATAATATACATATAGTTCATTAAAGTTTCAACTTTTCCTCAACACAGAGTGACGTAATGTGTTTTATGCCTCTGGTACATTTAAAATAATTAGAAGAAGAACACCAGGTTAGTTTCCATAATGTGATTGTGGTGAGACGAGACGACTGTTTTTGCTCGTTGCTTGGTGAGTATGAAAGACTGTAAACCTGCACTGTGTAATCAAAGAAAGATGTAAGCTGTTAATTTTCTTTGTCACTGCACATCTATATGTTTATGATTTACATACTGCATGTTATATATGTTAGCCGAGCTTTCAGGACAAACCTTCAATACAAAACTTCAAAAAATCATAATTACAGGATGAGTGTAATTATATACATTAAGGGAATAAAGTAATCTTTACTTAAGTAAAAAATAGAATTGACTATACAACCTGTAACCTCTGTCTTTAAAAAAGGGGTAAGAATAACGAAGATGGGGATGAATGATGGAAGAGAGGAAAATATGAAAGAGAGAGAGACAGAGAGAGAGAGAGAGAGAGAGGCGGAAAAACATATCGGTGTGCGGCGCAGATTGCGTGTGAACAGTAATGCTAGCCTTCAAAGAGCACAGTGGAGCACATTGTATCCATGCATGAGTCGCTCAACAGGGACAGCGGCATGACGGAGGAAGGGAGGGCACACCAGGACAAGGGCCGAAAGAGGGATGGAGAAGGAGGGAGAGGAGAGAGAAGAAGGGTGAACGAGTCTGCGTCACGACAATTGTGATCTTTGTTGTGAGCAGTCCTGCCAACTCTCACGCTTTTGGCGTGAGATACACTTGTTAAAGCTCTGTCCCACACTCTCGGGCTCCATGTACAAGTCTAACACCAAGGAAAATGTAATTATGAAAACAAAGCCGGGCTGTGCAAAAACATATTTTTACATTACGTAGCCTGCAGGTTGCTTTGTTTTGCATTTTGTTGAGTGCGAAAGAGAAGCGGCAGCAATATCAGATGTGCACTGTAAATATACCTAATTGTAACCTTATGTTGCTGGCGCGCTATAATACGTAATCATTTCAGTGAAAATTAAATTGGTGACAGACAAAACAGCCCTTCTGCATTATGAAACTAGGGCTTTTCTTTTTCAGTGCTGATTAAAAACGGCCCAAACTGCCAGTGATGATTTCATTAACATATATCTTTACATAAATAAAAACACAGATATGACCAGAATCTCTCTCTGCTATGAAAACTGTTCATGAATCCTTCTCGGCAAACACTGTTTCTGTAGAAAGTGCTCTATAATGAGAGTAAAAGTGCTTGTTAAATACGTACCTTGGCAAATAAGAGAGTAAATATTAACACACTTTTCATGTGCTACGATTTAAAAAGCAAAGTCTACATTTCACCCTGCAGCGATTAAAGACCTATATAAAGGTAAAACATGACAAAGAATAAAGAAGTGATGCCTCCCTAAACTGAAAGGTCTCAATGCTTGTAGCCTTCGTGGATGGAAGTGCATTCCAAAGCTGAAGGAGAGTTGAGCTGAAGGCCCGATGTGCCATGAGGATTAGTCAGGGAGTGCAAAGGGTCAAGAGGCCATCTGATTTCAGGTTGTAGAGTTTGGGAGTTTGGGGGCTGAGCTTCTGGAGAGCCCTCTGATAAATCTTCATTCGTTTATCTTAAAGCAGAGAAATGCTTCACTTGATGTCTTTTGTACATGATGAGGAAAAAGCAATCTGCCTGTGCAAAGGTACCGAAAGTTAAAAGAGGAACAGTAAGTGACAGGCCTGTCAAGGTTTCTACCACAGACGTTTCACACAAATGGAAGAAGGGAAAATGCTCATGATTTACTGGCACACGGATTTTTCAAACGGCTTGTCACGATAGCACGGAGGCCTGATTGGAAATACTTGATTGCCTGGGTTTTTTGGAATAGCAAATGATGTGTGTGTGTGTGTGCGTGGATTAAGGGTTTGTCTTGTAACCCTTCCATGTCTAAAAAGGTCTTAGGAAAACCCTAAATTCTGCTTTAAAAAAGAACCACTGTAACGATTCTAAAACCAGCGTGATGTTTATCTCGTCTCACTGAGATTCACGGCATTTTCCAGACCAGTGAAGGGCTTCAACCGTGTGTATGTGTGTGTGTGTGTGTGTGTGTGTGTGTGTGCGTGTGTGATATGGTCTCCCTGCTGGTGCGGGGGAAACCATGTCACACACACGATATTGCGCACACATATTGCCCTCCTCTCTAGGGTCAATATTTACAGTTCATCCTCTTCTGCAAAATCACTCTGTCACAAAGCCTTACCGTCTCTCCCTCCCTCCCTCTCCCTCTCCCTCGCTCTCGCTCTGCCTCCACTGCCTGTCACTTTTACTGTACGTTTCAATGGCTGAGCGTGATCAAAGCCAATTATGGCTTGTTTTGAGCGTGCAGGGCATCCTGTGGAAGCAATACATTACTGGCAACTCGTGCCAATCCACCTCTCCCTCCATATGCGTATCCTCGCCTCCATTCATTCCTCGTGCTAGTACTACACGTATTAATTCATTCTCCACACAGCTGTTGCATCCACTTGGAATGTGGGTGAATGTGAATTTAATGGTGTGTCGTTCCTTATGTATATAGAGGCGTACTGGAGGATGTTCAATACCCCACTTATGCTTTTCCAAAGAGGATTCTTGTGTTCCATGTCTTGCACGACAGTAAGTGGATCTGGTGACCAGACCTGACAAAGTTGGACTTAATGCAGATTTTCTCAGGAAAACACATATGAAATTCACATGAGACAAATTTGGTTCCGAAGTCAAATATCCACCATTTAACATGAGGAACACCTGGCTTTTGATCCCTGCACATGGGGCCAGAGTTGTTATGAAAGTGCTGCAGCCTCAGAGACTGGAAGTTATAAAGCAACATGCTATAAGAATCCAGATGAAGAAGACAGCAATTCACGCATAGGCAGTAAATGATATTATTGATATCATCAACACTACTCGTCATGTTCCAGATGTGTTTATTTGAACTAATTTTAAACTGTTAAACTGCACCATTAACATTATTATCAGTTGTTTAATGTTAATTAATTAAGTGATGATTCTTACAATATTTTTTCATAAAATTGAACTGTAATGTTTAGGTGAAGTTTGCCATGGTGCTGTCACATTGAGCGATAGAAAAAGGATGTTTAAACCATTTATGCATTACTTTCAGCCAACAAATTAAACCATTTCTTACTTTTACCTAACTATTTCAGCCATTTATCCATTTCTTTGAGCAAGACTTCTCTGCTTTTCACACACTCTCATTTGCAGCATTTAGCATCCAGATGTTTGAGCTGACTCAACTAAAAACTATGCAACAAACTGCGTGAAGAGTTTCTAGTTTTAAATAAAGAAATATTTCACAGATGGGATGAGAGGATGAGGATACTATATTTACTGTTTGAGAAAAATCTCAACTTTAAAAACATGACCCTTCTTAAAAATAGTAGAATCTTGCTGAATATGAAGAATGAATTGAATGAATTAAAGAATCAAGCTTTTCTTATCTTCAAAGTGAATAACACTGACTTTGTATTGCGGTGAAACAGCGATACACATCTCGAAGCATTACAAAGCATCAACCTTCAAAAGGTAGTGTCGAGGTTCAAAAGAAAAAAAACACTTTCTATTGTTGTGCGTCCGTTTCAGTTGAGGTGTTGTGGAGGCGGGAGGTAGGAAGGAGATGTCAACACACACCGACACAATGGCACGGTTTCCCTCTGCTTCTCCACAGGATGCTGCACACATATACACACACGTGCAACACACACACACACACACAAACCAACACAGAACAATGGATCCACATATTATGCTTTTATTGATTTTTACCACTGCTGACTTCACTTCTTAAAAAAACAACATTAAGTCCGTAGACTCAGATCACCTGCTGAATGGGTTCTCAAATTTCCCATGAAATGCGGCTTGGATCTGCCAGAAAGACAAGACAGGATATGGAAAACAAGCGGAGGAATTTTGGATTTTTACAGCGTCTTCACACTTCTTTTGTCTCCATCATGTGTAGCATATGTTTGTATTTGCTACAATTTTTATTCTCCCTGTACTTTTTTTTAGAAATTTTAAAGCATTTTACTCAATAAACATTTACTGTATATGAGGCCAATAGGTGGATAAACTTCATCAGCCCCTCTTAGCTGTATTCCCATTCTTCAACGTCATTAATTAGGACCAAACTTCACATCTGATTTCTTGCGGTTACCATCTTCTGGGTATTTTAGTATGATGGCTCCTGCCAAATTCAAGACGCAATACCTATAAAATCTGAACTGCATAATAATACCGAGCTCTTAAGATTAGTATAATCAAATCATAAAAACACATTTTCACTCTAAACCACTCTTTGTGCCAGGTTCCCCACACATCACCCTCACACAAATTGGCTTTTTAACAGTGGCTAAATGAGTCGACTTTTGGCAGCTCATTGGTCAGCAGTGCCACAATTAGCATATTTTGAAGATTTATGCATGTTTAAAGATGATTTTCGGACAAAGAGAGACGTTGTTGTCTGTTGTGAAATGCCATCGGTTGTTGAGGGTGAGATGTACCAGAGTGGTTATAAAGTCTGCGAGGCAACCTTCTGTCTGGCCCTGTGCCACTCCAGTGTGGTAGCGATTACATGAAAATTACACAGCATACAGTACCTCAAAGAAGCAGTCACATGTTTCTTATCAACCATTAAGTGCACGCTTTAGTTCACTTTTCCCGGATCATCACCTCATCATCAGGATTTGTGCCGTTTAATTGCGTTACATTGTCATTTTCCCTTCGCTCTTCCCATTCACTCCAACTTGCTCGGGGGCCGCTCCTATTTTCATCAATGGCTCTAAAAGTAGAAAGACATCGCGTGTCCCTGCTGCAGTGTTAAGTCTATTTAAGGCCTCAACTTATGTCAGGAAAAACTCATTGGCATGTTGCTGAGCTAATAATGTCTGACCACTTTCCCTGCGAGCAAGTGCTCCTTCGGGAATGAAAGAGAGAAAGAGAGAGAGAAAGAGAGAGGGGAGAGAGAGATTCAGGAAGAGAAGAGGGAGAGGGGGAGAGAGAGAGCGGAGCACTAAGACTCTCCAGTGTATAAAATGACCTCGCTGCCGTTGCGTGCCATGGTTTGTTTTCAATACTGGCCACATGTTTGAACATTGCATAACTTCTCAGATGCGGTTTGTAAATCATGAAGTATTTTGGGTTACGGAGGTGTGTGTGAGTGTGTGTGCTGACAGCCACCTTACCTAACAGCTTCAGCTTATTTATCTTCATGTAAATATCTTTTTTATTAAAAGAGCCTGCGTCATAATGCATGCAGCTCTCATAACTGCTGATCACACCGTTGAAAATGACTGATTACTGAACGCTTGATGCAGGGAAAAAAGTACTTTTCTCAGCCGTTCATACGGTTAATCTCCCTTCTCTGCTGCTGTTTATTCCACAGCTGTCTGCTTGCGTCTCGCTGTCCTAACTGTGGGAGCCGTGGCCCAATTAAAGGCTAATTAAAGGGCCATTGCATGAAAACAGGGAAGTCTTTGTAGTGCTGTTTGCACAGGTGGTGTGCATCACATGTTGTAATGGTGTCAGGTTTACACATCAAGGCTGCACACACACATGGACACGCATTGGCACTTATGCACTGTGCACTTGTATGAGCGCACCGAGATGAGGCAGGTTGCATGCTTTAAATAGCACGATTACTTTTTCCTTAATAGTGTTAATTTCCAGGCTCTAACTGTTTAACAAATCAGTCAAGCTGATAAACTAAACAGGTCTGAGATGTTCCACGTTGGCCGTGAACTGCAGAGCAAAACAACTGGCTACATAAGGTAGTAAATCTGTCCAGAGACACCCTTCCTTGACCTCCTTATCTCTCCTACCTCTTTGCTGAGTAGTTCAACAGGTGAGGGAGGACGTCCACTGTATTACATGTCCAGATTATGGACTTGTTTGTTGTAGTATTATTCACAGAGAGGTTACAAGTTCGCAGGGCTTTTATTCTGGAGGTTTTCACATGATTAATCGACAAGCTCATTCATTGCATACAGTCGGGTCCAAACGTATGAGACCACATTAACATTCAACCAGCAATGATGTGCTGGAAAAACTTGTGGCACAGCCATATTTATAACAGGTGGCAACAGTGGTTTACAGTTACATAAATGAGCCTCTGATGAGTAGATCAAGTCCATCTGAATGTCGTTTGAACTCATACTTCAATGGAGGGGATGCAAGGGATCAGACCTTTTGTACAAAGGAGTTTGTCAATACCACAAATTTCCTTAAATTTGATTGCTGACCTAGAAATAGTGCAGAATCTTGAATATGTCTTCATTTTACATAACTTCAAACCTTCAATCCTAAAACTTTATGATTATTTCCGGGTTTACATGAAAAGAGATTTTCGGTGTAGTGTCAGTCTTTTGGACCCTCTTGTACATAAACACCTGATGACAGATGACATCGGGAGTGAATCAGCGGCAATAAAAAATGCCATGTAGCAGTTACAAAGTCCTTGTTCAGGTGTTATAAACCAGAGTTCAGGCATGTTTCCCAGAGGGCTGGCTGGCATCATTCGGCCCACCTGACCCATCCTAAAATAAAATTGCTCAACCACAGCATTTCAAACACGACAGAAGAAATATGTTGACATTTAAAGACTTGTTTCCAGAACAGCTGCCATGTTTGATGAGATTTACAACCTGACGCAAAGACCAATGACGGCCCAGCAACTGGCGCGTTTGTCTAATTTGGTATAGGATCATCTAGATGTGGGAGTGTGAACAAGTCATATCAATCTTCTGTTGCGCAATGCATTTGAAATAATGCAGAGAAATTTGAGAGATAACTTTGCAACTGCACTCTCGGTCCCAGAAGCATGGCAAGTTGCTGATCATACTGATAAACTGTAGGGTTTCATTATCCTCCTGTTGAAAGATGGTTCTTTACAGTAGGTCACCTTCATGCCAAATAATCCACCCATATACTCTAGCTGGATAGGACCAAAAGCTGACTCTCAACTGGGATTCAGATTTTGACAATCTCAAACAAATTGTAAATCCAGCTTCACCGGTAAATATTTCAACAATCCAAGGAGGAAACAGACTTTGCTTATCTGCAGTTTCATCGTAGGATACGCTGTGCAAAATGAAAAGCGTCTCACTGAAAATAGTTTGGAGGTGGAGAACCAACCATTTCTCAGCAATGACATGTTTTGGTACAGTCGACCATAACAGGCTGCTCTCTCACCCTGCACCCTCCCTCAAACACACATCCACCACCACCACCACGACACAGACACACGCACACACAAACAGCTCAACTGGTTTTTCTTGTCAGTGCTCTGATCTGTTGTGGACTGACCACCCACACTGCAACCAAAACCTCCTCGACATGTGAGACTCATCAGCCAAACCTGCTCTTTAACTTCAGGGCCGCATTTGTCTTAAGGTGTTGCAGCTACGACAAAATCACAAACATACTGAGGTTTAATCCGAAGGCGTTTCATATAAAGGCAGGTATATCAGATCGGTGCTTTCATATTCACATGAGATAAGTATCATTCTGTGTTTCCACGAGTGCTGCCGCAAGCATACAGGGGATGTGCATTTCTACTGACACACACCGTGGAGAGAAAGCGGGGTTGAGGTTAACCAGATGAGGGCTGTTATAGAGATAAGAGGTCTCATTTGGTCACGGAAGGACCGGCTATGGATTTAATGGGGATGACAGGTGAATAAATGGTTGAAATCCATTAACCCTCCCACGACACCAGCTTAAGCCTCGCACCTAGCTGGCTGTTACGCTGGCCTCTGTTACGATCTGTTGTCTTCTGCATGTGTGTGTGAGTTTACATGTGTGTGTATGTGTGTGTGCGGGGGCGTGGTTTAGCTCGGGAGTCCCACCCCGCTGCACGCGATGCCTGGGAATCCGTGCCGGTTGAGGATTTACTGAACACGCTTTAGGGAATCCCAGCTCTCTCTCTCTCTCTCTCTCCCACACACGCACACACACATACACACACACCTTTAGGATATAGAGCTGGCATAGTTAACACTGATCAGGTGGAATTGCTCATAAAGATGGCACACACACACATCCACAACACTGATGTAGTGCAGTAACACATGAAAAGTCATACTGCACACGTGCACACAAACACACACACACACACACGTGCACACACTCCCAAACGCCTTCAGGATCCAGAGCTGTCATACCTGACACTGATCAGATGAGATCACACACAACGACAGCCATTACACAGAAATGCACACACAAACCATCTGCACCTGGAACGGGCAATCAGAAGCAAACTTTTTCCTCCCGCTCTGTTCTTCCTTTCTGTTGTCAAAGCCTCTTTTATTTTGCTCCTCATAAAAACGGTGAAGTTAATGATGGCGTGTGATGAGGTGCCAGATTAAAAATTTATGCTCGGGCTCATATGTGATTTAAGTAAGATAAAAAAAAAAATGCTATGTGGTGAAAAAAGCCAGAAGCATAACAGTTTATGTTCCAGTTGGCAGCATATCAACCAGCTTGTTTGGCTTGGAGTCATGAAAATATGAATTTGATACCAAAAGGCAACTGTGGCATCTTGACTATAGTGTACTGTGTAAGCGTTTCCACCCAACTGCCAAACTCTCTTAAGCAAATGTTTAATAGATCAGAAAAAACATATAGATGTTATTCTAAATAAATTAGCTTCTAGAGCAGCAAAATAAAATGTTGTATAAAGATGGGGGAAAAAATGAAATGTCAGGATTTTATGTCTTTGATTAATTTTTTAATTCTTCCACATTGTCATCAACTGAAGTGTATTCTGTGTTTATACTGACCACAAGTATAAGATAAGGAGAAAAAATTATTAGGATTACTTTTTTTAATTCAGCATTTATAATTCAGTGTTCACATAAAAACAATTCTGGGATCAATTAGATTAATAAAAGCAGTTATTAAGTAACATTTCCCCCCAAGAATAACACAAACACAATCTAATCACTCAGCCTTTCTGTCTTTTCTCCTCTCCCCTCGGAGTCTCGACCTCTCCCCCGCCTCAGTGATTCACCCCCGGTGATCGGAGGTGAATTTCTCTATTGTGGCATAATGAGACTAAATGTTTAGACAGGGACAAGCTGTGACCGCCGAGCAAGGGGAAGAGGAGAGGGAGAGACAGGAAAGGAGAGGTGATGTCAGGCGATGACTTTCACATCGGGGAAGTGTTGAAATGAGGGAGGTGTTACAATATCCTCTGCGCTTGCTGGAACTATTTTTTCCTCAAGTACGCAGGTACTTGAACAGCACAGTCATGTAGAGAATAAGACACCTGCTTTAGTTTTTTTTTTTTTCTTGTCTGCAGGTAACCTAAAAACAAGTGCATTTAAGTGCAGAGTAAAGCTTTCATGGATAGCACAAAATGTAATTATTACTTTTACATATGGAGTAATGATGAGGGCTCAAAGCCTCCAAAGTGGTTCAAAGCATTTCAGATAGATCACAGAGTGAGGGTGGTACAGCGGAGTGGTGCTCATCATCTTGTTGGTAGCTATATAATAAATCAAAACTACTAAGTAATTTGGTGGGTGGTGCGTACAATTATCTTTAAAAAGATAACTGTGTAATTAAGGTCAAAACCGTCGCTATCTGTCTGTCATATGTTAACCATCTGGCCCTGCGCGAACGTGAGCCAGACTGGATCGGGTTTAATACAAACCCCGGGTTCGCTTCACTAAGACCCAGTAAGTATCACAATGAAACTTGAAGCATGTTTGAGACACATCTGGAGCTCTATCTAACTCTCCTTCACAGCACAGTGGAGCCACAAAGGATTTCTCCTTCCTTCTAACACATACTTTTTCATGTTTTATTGTCCGGTGGGAAAAAGACTTTGAATCTCGCTCTCTGTTCAATTTATGACAGTTCCCACCCTGGCTTCTCTTTATCTTTTTCCTCTTTTGCTGCTTTTTTTTTTTTATTGCGCAAAAAGGATTCCATTCTTCTTTTTTTTTTCCTCCCTCTTCCCATCTCTTTTAGTCAGTAGTATGGGAATTGATGCTTGAGTTGCAACACCATATTGAGCCATCATTAAGTTCGAATTCAAGTTCTTCCATAAACAAGTTCATGATTCTTCGCCCATAGCAGCTTGTCAAATCATTATCCCAGAATAACATCAATTAAAAGCATTTTGTTCTGTGAGGAAAAACACGAAGCTGAAAGCTGCCAGGCAGTTTTCATTTATCATTCAGACACTATCATTTTGTGATCATTCAGTAAATGCAGTTGATCTTTTAGGAAACACAGTGTCGTGTAACTTCCACATTAGAGCATATAAATGACTTTCCAGGAGTGAGCTCCTTTTCCACTCATGTTAAGCCTCCATCGTCGCAACCCTGGAGCAGATCTGGGCTCAGATCTTCCAGCCTGCTCTCGACTGGTGGACTTCAAACTCCACAGTGCACTATTAAATTTTGGTCTGAAACTAGATGTGTCTGTGCTTGAATGGACAGATTATAGCAGTCTATTTAAAGATGAGAGGCCGCAGTGGAAACAAAGCCTGAATGACAAGACCACACACTGCTATGGGAAGATAATGGTAGAGCGCTGTGTGTGTGTGTGTGTGTGTGTGTGTGTGTGTGTGTGTGTGTGTGTTTCGGAGACAGAGATCTCTTATGAATTGCTATGTCTCGGCCCGTGTGTGTTTGCGCAGAGGCGAGCATGCGTGTGTGTGATTTGTCGCTGATAATTTGGCGCAGGATGCTGAAACTTTTGTTATCTGGAGCTTTATTTCTCCAGAGACAGTGATATCATCTGCCTTATTTAAACATCCCCGCTGCGAGCGCGTCGGGGAGCCCTCCTTCTAAAGTTACACACCAGGTGTCCTCTCGGCTCATCCTAACCGCTTTGGACAGAGACAAAGGTGTTTTGCCAGCCCTAAATGGCTTTGCGGTGCTGGTAATAATCACTGATGTCAGCGAGGAAATGGATCGGCTGACCGCGGAGCTTTTGCTGAGCACTTACTGCAGTGTTAAAATGTGGATCGGGAGGGTAGACAAAGCTCGAGGGTGTCCCGTGACCCCTAGCATTTATTTCATTTAACCTATTCCAACTAATTTTCCATGAAATGCCCTTGTGTCAGGAGCCAGCTCTGTTTTTTTCTGCATTCATCCTACTGGGTTTCACTCTCATTTTCTGTCCCTCTAGTCCATTTTTTTCCTCTTCTCTTCTCTTCTCTTCTCTTCTCTTCTCTTCTCTTCTCCTCCACAATGGAAAAACCAGTCACAGTAATTAATAATTATAAGCTGTGGCAGGCGATAAAATGAGGCATGGGGAGAAAAAAAGAAGAAACAGGTTTCTCTCTTTTTCCCTGTGCCGTCCCTTTTGACATGTAAAGCGTGTAAACTTGGCAGGGCCAAATTTGTTGATTGCGGGCTACTGATGTGACCCATCTGGGGTTGAAACATTGTATTAGGTCTTCGCACGCTATTCTCCGCCACTCCCTCAGCTCAGCAGCTCACCCCCCTCCTTCTGTCACATGAGAAACAGTTGCAGTACTGTTGTTGGGTGAGGAGGATGTGGGTATTTGGTGTGTTTATTTTGTGTGTGTGTGTGTGTGCAGAGAGTGTGTAACGGGACACTGGCCCTGAAACGGACGGTCCAAACCCTGCAGCAGCTGTGTGTCCTGTTGAAGTATACTTCAGCGAGACACCACATCTCTAAATGACTAAGCTGTAAATGTGCCCGTGCTTGTATTGTGCTTATATGAGAGTTGTGTGTGTGTGTGTGTGTGTGCATTCTTAACTGTAAATGGACCAGGGTTTGGAGTGATGTGTCACAATAGTTTCTATTATACAGTCAAGGAGGGAATGTGCCGTTGTTCCACCTCATCGTTCTGTATAAAACATATGAACATGGAGGGGGGGGGCGGGAATTGTTTTCCTGCCATTAAACCAACAGTGGTAGTAAGTCAGTTTGACATCTGTCTAAAATGGGGGAGTTGGAACCACTAGATGCCGACCCTGTTGTGATACATGTCAGTCCTGTCTCGCTGTCTAAAATCACACACTGGGGCAGAATTATGTCGGCACTGGGTTATGATAGTTCTCCTAATGGCAGTATGATGGGGTCTCTTTTTAAAAAGGGATGATTGCTCGAACTCTCTTTTCCTCTCTGTCTCTTCTGTCCTCTGTGAATCTACTTATCAGTTGACTAAAACAGTGGTGCCCTATTTTTTTGTCTGATATCCCCCCACAGCCCGGGTTTGCCCTTGGCCATAATGTAAAACTCTGACTTTTTAATATAAGAGTGGATATTGTTGTTTTTTTAATTTCATAATTGTTAATGTTTAGCCAGTTTAGTCAAGTTTGCATTTGTGCTTCCTGAGTGAAAATTGGACATTTCAAGCATTAATCCTTTACATTGAGTATTTCAACTGTTTATTCATTACTATCAAATATCTGTTTCAACCACTTATGTGTTACTTTAGCTATTTCAACCATTATCAACTGCTTTTTGCATTTTCACTTTTTATCCAATACTTTTAGCTATTCCACAAATTTTACACAATTTCAACTGTTTCTTCATTACTGTACTTTTCGCGAGCTTTTTCAACTGTTTATACTTTTACCCAACTATTTGAACTGTTCGCTCATTACTTTTAGATATCTACTTTAATCATTTGTCCATTACCAACTGCAAAAGTACTGTGGATTAGATGGTAAATGAAAAGCAAAGTGACTAAAATACTGGAGCTCTATGACAGGATTTAAAACTATCCTTCAGTTTTGTCAAGGTAAAAAGGGCATAAGAAACAGTGAGATCACCGGACACTAAAATCCTCAAATCATGTCAGTGTCAGTAAATCACTGTCATCAGCGAAATGCCGGTTATTGTCTTGCCTATTTAGCTGACAGTCGAGGAGAGTCATTAGATTTCACAACAGAGCCGATGAGTAAAAGAACAGAGAGCACGCCACAATTTACAATGTCCTTATGCAACAGAGAGGACGATGCACTGCCTCGCGTGAGCTGGTGACAATAACTCTGCAGTGTTTTGAGCTGCTAATACTTTCCCAAATCAAAGATATTTCTCTTATTCCAGAGACATCCTGAAGCTATTGCAGAGGAATTTCTGTGGTCCTGCTCATAAATCAGACTTGAGCTGCAAGCAGAAAATATTGGAGGACTGGCTTGCATGGTGACGTACAGTACAGAACAGCGCAGCTCCAGATAAACTGCTTTGAAAACACATGTTCTCCACTTCTACCTCAGACATGTTTGGTTTGAGGTGTCTCAGTTGCGGTTTCTCTGCCTGGAAATCACATGCTGTGTTTATGAAAGCAAAAAAAATATTCCCAATCTTCAACTCATTCTAAATCTTTCATTTATTTAAAGATTTCTCGCAGCAGGAACGGAGAGCTATTCGCAAGCCGAGTTAAATGTTCGGTTAAAACCGAGCCATGATACTGAAGTTGACTTTGGAGCTGTCATTGGGCAAAGCAGCTGCTTCAGTTTCTGAGTCTGGGTTTGAAACCACAAGGCTGCAGCAGTCTCATAAATGCTGCCATCTCACTTAGCGCTGCAGTTAGATTTGATTAGATGAAACTTTGATGATTTTTCTCAGGCAATTGGGCGTTGCGACATCGGAGAACAGAAGAGATAAGAAAAAGAGAGAAGTCGAAGTTTGCAAGCAGATGCCACTTTATTAAGTCACAGAGCCATTTCTTCTCTACTGAAGGAAAAATGTCCACAGGATCAGAAAATATTTGCATGAGCAAATGAGAGCACATAGTACATTAAACCTTATATTTCCAAAATTTGACTTTATCAGGGGCAAAAATAAACAGCCTTGATTTCAGTTTCATCTCAGGGCTCTTTGGTTAGAAAGAGTTTATCGGTCCAGGAGGTTGAATGGAATTTCTTAGATCTACACTAACCCTTCAGATCAAGTGACAGCATGGAAATAGCCAGAACTGAGTCACAGAGAGGCAGATATGGGCCCCGGTCCAGCGGCGTTGCCCACAGGTTTCAGCTGTAGGGCGACACCAAACAGCCGAGGTGGAAGTTTATATGCAGCTGAGCCCAAATGGTGGTTTACTGACACATGGTGTAATGTGAGGTTCATTAGTGTGGAGGCGATAATTGCAAGGGTAGTTTGAGAAGCGTGCTGCGCATTAGGTCCTGATGTTCAACTTAAAGCATTTACTGTATAGGAGTTCCCCTTGTGTCGCCTTTCCCCTGTAAAGACTTTCTGAACCTTGACCCTGGAATTCCCATTGTTGTCCAAGTGAATATTTTTGAAGCACAAACTTTCCAGAAGTCACATCAGGACTCTCTGCCCTAACCATTGTTGTTTTAAATTCTTTGACAGATACATGCATGCGTTTCTCTTTGATTACATTTCTATCTCCAGCTTGAAAACAAAGATCACATGCACATGATCTCATCTTGCATTTCATCCAGGATTTTTGTAAGCAGCTGTCTTTATAAGTAATGTAAATCCTAACAAATCAAATTATATAATGACTGGATATTACCTACTATTTACATAAATCAAATTAACCCGCGATATTTCCTCTGAAACTTTTTCCACATTTATCCCCTGCCTCAGCGTTGCAGAGTTGCTCCTCACCATCTGCAGATTTCTGCAAAGTATGAGGACACAAATGTACGATTTCACATCTAAACAGATCTATAGCTCAGTTATATCATGACTTTCAACATGAAATTCCTAAATCTGCTTCTACTAGTTTTAAATTCAGTGTGGGAAAATTGATATGACCATCCCCAGTTTCCCTTGAGAGTTTAACTTTAAAGGTAGTTTCAAATACTTCCCTCAAAAATGTTTGTCATGTCATGTTTATGTCAGCTAAAATGTCTGACTTTGACCCTAGTGACTTATATCTGTGTTTGGTCTGAGGCCTGTGATTCATAGATCCAGAATTTCTCAATGAGGGAGAAAGAATAAATTTGCTTCCAGCCTCTTTTCAGAATTATTGAATGTTAAACAGAATGTAACTCAGAAATGTGTCTAGAGAATTAATTTCTGAAAGAATTAAAAGTATAAAAAGAATTTCAGACTTTAAGCCGCAGATGGTGACGAGTTCAAGGCAGTGAAACATACAGTTGAGTGTTTGTGTCTGTTTGTGTGATTCAGGGACACAGAAACTTTTGGGTCAGTGGACGGAGACACTCAATTCTGTCTGCTGACCCTCCTGTGCCCTACTGTACTGCCTAGCCGTCCAAAACAATCCCTCTTTTTCCCCCGATTCACACACACACACACACACGCACACACACACACACACAGGAGCGCACACAGGAGCACACACACTCACTGACCACTGCTTCCGACTTTGCTTCCGTGAGAAGAAGAGTCTTGTTTTAGAAGGACGAGGAGACTGAACCACATGGTGATGAGATCATCTCCAGGGTCAAACATAGATATGCACACAAACAATTAGTGTGTCATACGCACACTCATATACAAAGAGCAAAAAATAAAGACTGACCTAAAATATAGACGCAAATATAGACTCACACAAAACCACACATGCATGTACAGACAGGAACATTTTCGTGTTACTGTACATACATTTTTGCAAAGACTTTTTTTTTTTTTTTTTTTTTTTTTTTTTTTTACATAAGTCATTTCCTTCGCCCTAACTTTAGCCCTGGCACTCTCCATTGCTCTTCAAAGCAGCTCAAAGGCCAGACTAGTTTCTTTTCATAACTTCTTTGTCTTAGTATTATTTATTCGGCATTTCTACTTTATTATAATAATGACCGCTTGAGAGAAACAGGAAAGATGAGACTCTTTTAATAACTTCTTTAAACCTGCCAAACTTGTTCATGGTGTTGGTGAACCAAATAATGATAACGTTATGGCAGAAGGTCTGTTTTGACCAGGACTTCTTTTTTTGTCAGCTCAAATTTGGCTAGAAAACTAATGTCTTGTGCAGCTGACTTTTACGGGCCTCATACTGTCAAATAACTCCTACCTTAGATTAAAGGCTAGTCCAATGATTTGGTATTGCACTTTGACAAATGGTCACAATTGGTGCAGCATTGATGAGATATCCTCACTTTTACTTATTAATATGTTTCAAAACACTGCATCCTACATTTCTCCTTGTCTGGTAAACACCCACTTCTTTCCGAACCCACACCCTCAGTTTGTAACACAGGTTTTGTGACATCACTATGACATCATCAGGGTTATTTTCTCCGACTTGACAAAGCTCCTCCAGATACACAGAAGACATTATGCAACTGTTTAGCAGAGCTCCTATAATAACCTGACCTTCTAGAGAAAAAGAGAGTGACGTGTCCCTTTAAAAAACAGGTTCGTCTTGTCTTTAATACTTTCATCTTTCGTTTTCTACATACCGTGCACATCCAGCTCATGTCAACAAGGTGGAGTGTGCAACGGGCTGGCAGCTTCACATGTACAGTGAGAAAAATAGTCCTTCCTATTCAGAGCGACAGCCTGTTTGGAGAGGGCAGACAAGTCGGTGTTTGTTTACACTCTGAAAATCTCCTCAGTTGGTCGGGAATTAAACATAACACACACATACATATATATACACTCGTAGCATCACGCTAACACCAGATGCCAGGAAGCAGAGTGGCGACAGAGTGGCATCTACAGCAAAGCCCTGCCATGCGTGACTCTCTCCTGACTTTGCCTCTTTTAGCAAGCTTGCGTGATCCCAACATCACTCCCCATCAAGCCCTCCGCCCCCCTATATCCTTCACTCACACACACATAAACACACATATCGCCTGCTGGGCGATAGCACAGGGGGTATATGTCCTCCCTCCCTGAGCCAAATGAAGTGATCGGAGCAAACGCTGTCGGTATAAACAGGCTTGGATTAGAGCGTCGTGATGACATGCGAGGGGCACAGATGGGAGAATGTGAAGTGGACAGTCACGATATGTCCAGACCTGGGAAAGGATATCTCACTTGTTTTTACCTGCTCACGTTGAGAGCAAAGGGTTTTTGGAAAGCTGATACTATTGTTACTGGATTACATATATTATGCAGCTAATACTTTGTCTCAGTGTTCAGTTTTTGTAAATTTGACCCTCACTGTGTCAGAAGATTTGAAGATATATATATTAAGCGTTTCATTCAGAACTCAGAAACACCATTAAAAATCTCAAAACTAGATTAAAACACGCCATGAAACCATATGAAAGATACGGACATTTTGTTCAATGCATGGTTGTAAATCTGTGCTCACTTTCACAACAGTTTTGCCTAAATTCTTTCATAATTCACAGACGACATCATATTTGAGGTTTTGATGTCACAGCAGACAAGATGCCTCCAGGATGTTTCTGCGAGCATCCAGCGTTTTGCCTGCTGCCCCAGCCTAATACCCTACAACCCAGGGGCGAGGTGTTAGGAGAAAGATAATCAGATTACTGTTGGGTTAGCGTGTCGCTTAATGAATTAGCTCTGTCAGAGGCCAAATTGTTGTGTGATATTGTCGGCGAGAAACACAGGAGACGAGTCGCTCGCGTTAAAGTGAAGCTGACAGGTGATGCCGAGGAAAATCAAATCAGGATGAAACTGTTAGGCCTTGTGCTACAAACAGGTTCTGTGTCTCTCATGCTCAGTCCTGTAACCTTTTTATCAAAACCTAGCATTGAATAAATCTTTTCAGTGATGCTGTAATTGTTTTGCTGTAATTTTTGAAATAGGGATGTAATGAAAAAAGATGATTTTAATACTTTGAAGGGCTGCGGTGGGGTGACAACAGTGAATTGAACTGTGCTCTAGATTACCTGCTTCACAGACTGGTCACATACACACACACACACACACAGAGGCACAGTGGATACATAACACCTCTGATAGTGTCTATTGACTGACAAGTTAATGGCTTTCATGCATAAAGCATGATTGGCATCATGGCTATCACTTGATCCCCCTCAACCCCTGACACATTAACCACCTCACACCCATTTAATTACACATTGGTGGACCTTTCTGTTTGTATGTGTGTGTCATGTTTTGGTGTGGATTCTGCAAGAGACAAACTGTACATACGTTAATATGTTTTTCTACTTCAAGGATTAAGTGTCCCTGCTTACTAGTCTGCAGTCTCAGTATTTTTTACTCTTTGGTGTACCTTGACTTTTTATTGCACACGGGCACTTCTCACAAGCTGCCAGTACTCTTTTCTGCCCTCTCCATATCAGGTTCTCTAGGTGATCCCTAATGTCCCCAAATAAACTTCATTACCAGGGGGCACTATGTGACGCTCACCTGTTCTCCTTCTCGCCTGTTTGCTTTTCTCTGTCGGCGCTCGAGGTGCTTGTTTTGTGTGGCACACTAAAAGTAGAGTGAAAAGAAAGTATCCAGGGATTTCACCAGGAATACGTGGAACCAAAGGCATCCCAGCCTGATGACTTCATTCACATTAAAGCTAGTGTACATAGTTGTTTTTTTACTCTCATAATTGAATGGTTGTCTCCTTGGTTAAATATATTCATGTTGTGAGCATCAGCAATATCTCCATGTATCTTTTATTCATTGTAAAAATTCAGAAAGTAATATTTAATGATTTGCTGATACACACACCAACTTGAGCATCCTCCCCCCCACCCAGCATGTGAATAAGGGGATTACTGACACTTATTTTTTCCCCACTTCAAACACTGCGAATAAACTATTTAAAACTCTACTGGAACAACTGAAATGCATTGTCACAAAGCAAAAAAACAAATGTGTTTTCTTAGCTTATGAAAAGTTGATGTCTTGGAGATACGTGGTTTTTGCAGGACACTTATGTTCTACTCCTTCTCGTCTCATGATTGGAACTGCATGCTCTCCCATTGAACTCATTAGTGCATTTTGTCAGCCACTTTGTACCCACTGTTCCTCCACTAAAAAGAAGTCATCTAAAGTAAAAGCCGGGCAAATGAACACAACTTGTTGAAGTCGTAAAGTGCTCTTTCCACTCCGTCTCAGTGGTTAGCATTTGTTTAGCATTGCGTGCTACAGGAGCATTAGTGTAGTTTCCCTCTCATATGGATTCAGCCTGAGGGACCATCTGCCCATTATTATTTGCCTCAATGGGCCGAAACGGCTCCATAATCTTTTTAACAGATTACCCTCTTGTTATTCAGAGGCTGCATGGATAAAAAAAAACAACTAACAGGATCAACTGACGAAATCAACTTTTCATGAAAGGTGTGGTCTCAGTAAACCTGTTGAATGTTCTGTTTACAGTGACCACAAAACAGGCGATGATTGCTTTTGACTGGCCGACGGGGAGGAGAGTACGAGAGGGATAATCTGAGGCTTGTTGTGGTTCTCTCTCCCTGTTATTTTGAATAATGTGTGTGACACTCGTTGGCACGCAACGCAAGGAGCCGGCGTTCTGCAGAAGCGGTGGAGGTGCATGTGGTGCTGCAGACTGTAACGCTCTCCTCTCCTCTCTGTGTTTCTCTGCTCTCATGCAGGAATGCAGCAAGACTAAAGTACAGGGGTAGAGAACTAATAATTATTCCCTGAGTTGTGTGACTTAAGTATTTCCTTTTTCAGCATGAATAAGCAGGAGAGTCAAAGGCGCTGCTGTGTCAGTTGCAGTAGTAAATATTGAAGCTATATAATAAACACATCTATACATTGTGAACCAAGTCTAGATTTTGATGAAGCAAATTTACTTTTTGGACCAAGGCCTAAATAACTCAGCTTATGAGGAACCAAAAAATAATTTATCGCTTGTCACTCTTTCACTCTTCCTCTCCATCCCTCTTTTTCCCCCCTCTGCAATTCCAATCATATTTAATTTAAAACATTAAATCCACCTCTCATGGCACATCTGTTTCCAAGCTTCTTGTTTGTTTATGAAGCACGAGAGGTTTTCATTTCGAATGTATCTCCCATTAAACTCAAAATCAGCGAGATGGCCTTTACAGCAAAATGCGCACATAAACTTTACGGTTTTAAGAGGACGCGCTGCACGTTAATTTCGAGCGCTCGAATCTCAGACTCGTCTTGTGAAAATGGAGATTGTGCGAGTACAGAAATAGCAGGCTTGCGCTTTATTGTGGCCAGGTGGGGTTCCTGAATGCAACTTTTATTAACCGCCAGCTCCTTGAGAGAGCAACAAACCACAGCCATCCTCATCAAAACAGGAATTCAAGGAAAAACTATTTATAGAGTAACCACGCAAACACATACATGCATGCAGGAGCTCTTTTTTCTTCTACAGCAATGCAGTGAATCTCTAATGTCAATATTGTACTTATTTGCATGCAAGTCCCAGATATTCTGTACTCATACTTTATGTTATTTTGCATTACAAATGTAGTACATTTGACTTAGTTCATAGCTTCCCCACAAAAGTTAAAGTATGTCCGAGTCCCCAAAAAGGGACCGAATTATGTAACTATTTGGATGAGCCTATCAGAGGAAGCTTGAGATAAACATAGAAGCAAAGGAGACAAGCTGAAGAGAGTAAAGAATAGACCTAACAATGGAGTTTCCCCCCGACGCCCACAAAATATACTTCCACTACGTGTGTTTGTTTCTGCAACCTCGAACTGTGCATGCAGGCTTCAGAGCGCGTACACGTGTGTTGTCGTTCATCCTCCGGGCAGAGCCATCGCTGCGATATATGTATCTCATGAGGGGGTTTGTATCCTGAGTTCACCCCCGCCGAGCAGGCCGGGGGGCCGGGGTCGACGGGCCTTGGCTGGTGGAACAAGTCCCCAGCAACGGCAGGAAAACTGGAGCGTCTTGTTGCCTTCAATTAGAAAATACACTGTTGCATTCATTTGGGTACAGTCAAATTAAAAGCTTTCCTGCATAACTGGCTCATCTCACGCAACGCATGCCTGAATGCAGCCTGTGTGTGTGTGTGTGTTTGTGTGTGTCTAAGCGGAGAGCACATCATTTCACGCTGAAGCACATTCTCATTGGGCCCCCATCCATTTGCATCCTGTTAGTTTTTCTAATTGTCTGTATAAATATTGCACCACGTTGGCCTTATGTTGTGGTTAATTTTCCCAGGGCTTGACAAGCCAAATTTAGGAGTGTTTAGACAGCCCTTTTAGCTGGCTCTGCATGTGTGTCACTCTTTCAATGGGTTCATCAGAAAACCAATTTTCTCTGCAGACAAACATCATGCTCACATAAAACATGTGCGCCACAATCAGCCGTGTTCTCTATTTATAGAAGCAATTAGATGACTTTTGTATTATGATTGCTATAATAGTCCTCCAACGTGTGTGTGTGTGTGTGTGTGTGTGTGTGGAGAGTGCATGGCGCCAGTTTAATGATGCACTGTGTAGTCAAGCCGCATACAGTAGCAGTATACACGCTGTAGAGTAGTTGCTGTACAAGTCTGTTTTGCCCAAGGACTCATGTGTCGAGATGCATTACTCCCGTGCAACACGGTGACTGGTGCGTCTGCTCGCCAACCAAAACAGAGAAGTGGAAACAATTGAGTTTACATCCCGACCTCCAATCTGTGTGATCCCATTTGCTCTGTCATAATATCACTTCCCCTTCGCTTCAGTATCTAGGCGCACAACCAAGGCCTTTGTTTGTGTTCTATTCAGGAATCGATTTTTTTTTCCTTCAGAGATAGACTTCCCCCATGCACACTCCCCGCAAAAAAATCACTCACTGATGTTATAATCTCCTCTGAAAGACGAATATTTGTGATTCCTGCCCTGCCTCAGAGAAAAGTTCTTTTTTCTAGATGTTTTTTTTGTTAGCAGACAAAGGGCATTGCTCTAAATCCTCACAATGTATCCCTTCAAATGTAATCTTATATGTCACAGTGGACACAAAACATTCTCATCCAAAGCAATATCGGAAAGATTATAGACCTCAATCCAGCGTTAATATTGCTATGAAGGATGATTGAGGATGGAATCGTCGTAGTTTAATGCAAACTGCATTTATCCATCAACCGGGGACAGAATTACAGTGGAAATAGCTCCTGTTTGTCTTCAGAAAGTTATGAAAATGCCAGAGCCTTCTTTCAGTGAATCTTTTTTTCCCCTCTTTGCCATACTAGAAAAACAAGAAAAAAGTTGAAATTGTAAGGGCTGGATTTGGACTGGGCGAGATCCGGACATTTGATCTGTGGCATAATGAAGTATTAGCTTCCATTACAGTGCAGGCTTAACCTTTTTGCGGAGCACCATTGAGCGCTTGCCAGCAGTCATCAATATTTAACAGCTGTTGCTATTATGAAATTCTTTATGGGCTAATGTGGCTCGCCGGCTTGCACGCAAGGCCTTGGCCGGCTGCCAGCACCCTGTCAGGAGGAAGGGGGGGGGAGATTGACAGACGGCTCGCTCGCGTGACAACCAGCCCTTGATCAGCCAGCTTCTCTCTCTCTTTCCCTCTCTCTCTCTCTCTGTGTGTGTGTTGGTGTTGCTCTCTCTGCTGTGGATTTCCTGTGCCTGTGGAGAGAGAGAGAGAGAGAGAGACAGAGAGACAGAGAAGAAGAGCACTGAGGGAAGGGGGCGGGAATAGGCAAAGGAAGTGGCTCTAAGCCAACCTAACCTCAACACACACATATGCACACACACACAGTTTTCTCTACTCACGCAAGCCTTGTGGGAGGGGAGGGACTGCTGTGCTGCTCAGCGCTTGCATGTTCGGGTCCGGAGCTCTTCTTTACAAGGCGAACACACAGCAGAGGATCAGCCAAAATATGGCCATAAGATGGCACCCATGCTGCTGAAATCAGGGTGACACAGAGTCTGAACACAGACAGATCACATGGACGGTTCTGGGGAATGTTTTCCAGTTGCGAGGCATTTAAAAAACATCAACCCTCTAATTCAATTTTTCCTAAGTTTGGACAATTTTCTTTCTTACCAGCGATGGAGAAAGTATTCAGATCTTTTGCTTATGTAAAAGTAACATTATTGCAAGATAGAAATACTCCATTACATGTAAAAGTCCTGCATTTATATTGTCACATAAGTGAAACTACAGAACTATTGTAAGCAAAATCTATCAAACGTGAAAGTAAGTGTTTTTTTTAGCTATTGCATGTAATAGCATTGGAATACTAATGCATTATTGTGTTGTGGTTGGTGTTGTTGGGCCGTTTAACAGTGCATCATATTTCTTTAAACTCATTATATGTTTTGTGCATAAACTCTAATTAATCTGTAAAATAATGAGTAAGTTGTCAAATAAATGTTGAGCACAGTGCTTAGGTCCTTTGTTACTTCCCACCACTGCTTTTCACTTATTAAAAATACTTATTCATAAATGTAATTTAAAGTCAGCTACAAATTACTTTAAACTGAAGGTAATGAAATGTCTTGAAACGCTAACAAAAAGCAGCAATAACCACCTGTTTGACTCGATTTGGAGTAACTTGCATGCAAGGCTGGCATTTCCCTGGTTAAAGCCGAGCAGCAGCTGGTGTTGTGTCTATGAGCAGCCATGTATGAACACTTACCTGCCCCTCACTGCATATTGCCCTGGATAGGAGCATGAGCTAAAGACTGGGACCTGGAGTATTACCTACCATTCAGCTCAAAACGCATGCTACGCTTGTACTCGCGATTTATAAAACACTTTGAGTCATGCAACGCTCTCCGACAGCACTCTTCAACATAATGTCATGCCATGTCATCTTTGAATTTAATGCCCTAATGTACAGGGTTGCATTGAAATATTCATCTCTGCGTTTTTCCATCATTTTGCGAGACATTTCTTTTGTGTTTTCTCTCCATTATCCCCAGAATAAAAGCATCTCAGCGGCACTGTGGTGCTTACAGAGACACCTCTCCCCCTTTCTTCTTTCTCTTCTCTGTTTTCTCTTGATATTTCTCTTTTTCAGCTGCGTTTGGTAAAGTGGGAGGAAGTGGCTTTAGAGGAGAGGGTGTTGAAAACAGACAAACACACCCAAACTGTGCTGCACACGGCCGTACGCTGTACCGCCAAACTCAAATCACCCCCTAGAGGTTGCAGAAATGAATACCTGATTGGCAGGAACTGTTTCCTGAGCTCACACACACATACACTCACACACTATTTCTTTTATTGTGTGTTCATTCCTGATCTCTGACAACAAGCAGCATTGAAGGTTTTGCATGAGAGGGACAAATTTAGCAGCTTTTTCACTGTGACAGGAGCACCAATCATTCATAACTCTTATCACATTTTACAACCTGTCTTTACAGATGTTTCCTCACTTCTATCTCCTTCCATCATATTCCCTTCAGTAATATCAGATTATCTTTTCATTTCAACGAATCAAACTAATCTGATCTCATTAAAGGCTCCATAGCTCATCCGAGGTGTTCTTTCAGCAAATTGAGGTCCTGAGACAATTGTGACTCAAATTGTGCAAATTGAGGCGGCTTAATATTTGGCGGGTGGTCGAAATATTGCGAGCGCTAAGTGGAAGTGGAAAGACAGACCAAAGGAGCTAGACAGTTTCAGCCTCACCCTTTGGCAGCATCCACATCCCTCTGCTTGTCACTTTTTTACTCAACACTCCTCACACAGAGCACATAAACGCCTCACCATTACCTACTCTGTTTTCCTTTTTAGACCAGAGAGGGAGAAAATAGAGGCAAAGAAAAGCAAACCCGAAGACACGAGCGATGATGAATAAAGCCTGTATTGTTGGCAGAGGAAGTGCCGGTGCCGATAATTAATCATCCCATATGTTTGTCTTTCCTGACGCTGCATCCTCTCCAAAAGCTGTAAGAGAGAAAACAAAAATACATGAGGCGTTGAAGGAGGAAAATAAAGAGGCTTATTAGATTCATTTCCCTCTGCGCTACTTTCCACTGGTTGGATGATTTTGCGGTGATTGAAGAGAATGGTTTTGTGTGTGTGTGCGCGGCCCGCCTGAGTCTGTTTGTTTGTGTGTGTTTGCACCCAGCGGAGGTGATGACAAAATACTTAACGTTATTGCTGGCATTTATGAGTTTACGAAGCTGCCTGTCAATGCAGTCATCAGCGTTTAGCCGAATTTTCAGCAGCACATTGCGGCCTTTATTTTCACCCGGAGCTTGAATAAACTCGCTGTTGCAACTGGTGGAACAAATGATTAAATGTGAAAAAATGAATCCAGGCAAAAATGTATGGATAAAAAAAAAAAAAAACAGGTGCATTAGCTTTGCGTGCTTCAGAGCGGAATTAAGGGAAGGGAGACTCTTCCAGCATCACGAAATCGGTTGTCGATCGCCTGCGATGCCGAGTTGAACAAAGGAAGGGTGGAAAGATGAGGAGGAGGAGGAGGGTAGATGAAGGGTTGATGGGGGAGGGAGGGATGGACAGAGGACAGGAGATGGTGGAAGGTTAAAGGGGGAGGAATGGAAGCTTTAATGGGGTTATTTGATGGGGGTGGGGACTATAGGAAGCATCGGAAGATACATACATACATACTTAGATAGGTTTTCATAATGAGGCTATGGTGTGTGTGTGTGTGTGTGCGTGTGTGTGTGTGTGTTGCGTGACTAATCTGTGCCTGCTACAATGAGTGACGGAGCGTAGGGCTGATCTCTTGGAGTGAGCCACATGCCCCCTGACAGCACACCCATAAGAGAAACACGCAAACATGCCTCCAACACGCAACACACACGTCACCAATGCACATGTGACAGTTCTGCACGCCACTCTGGTATAGGCTAATTGCATGTATACACACGCTGGCATGGTAGTAGGTTGTCCTTACTCTAAGGCGGAAGCAAACATAGTATGTGTGCGGTGGTTGATGTAGTGTGACTTATTTGTGATATAAGTCTGGCAGGTATTTCTACTTTAATAAAAATGAGATGGCACAGACGAGCGGGAGAGTGAATTAGAGCACAATGTGCCGAGAGGTTACAGTGATGAGAGTGACATTCTTTACATCATCCCTTCTTCATTTAACTTCAGGCCCTTAAGGACTCTTCCGCAGACCCTACCTTGAGATCCATAGGCAAAATTTGCTTTTGTGCAGGCCTCCTCGACAAAGAGGTCAGAGGTCAGATCAGCTGGAGAACAGCAGCACTGATTTTCACAGGGAAACTTCTGCAAGAATGAAGCTTGTATTTACAGACTTATCAGTGGAGAAAAAAAAAAGTAATAAAAGTCCATTTTAACATGGAGTCTCATATTCAGAACTTCATTAGCAGATTATGTTAGATTTATAAGATAAACAATAGTTAAAACTCCCAAACGCACTAAAGACTGCCATCGACCTCACCCTGTGCAAACAAGCGAGCTTTGCACGTGCACGTGTCCATATCGTGTGAGACGAATCCTGTAAAGTCATGAAATCCTCCACTGTTTTGTCTTGTTAGACAGGCCCACCGCACAGACTAATACCTGGCGTTAGTGCGGCGCAAAAGGAGACTGATACAGTTAATGTGTCCGCCACATGTCTGAGCGCCGGGTCCAACTCTCTCACGGCCGTTTCTCAGAGGTTGTGGGAGAGATGTCGAACATATTTTGGAGAATCGTTGTTATCATCCTGGAAGTTTCCTGTGCTGACAGCGCTCTCAGCATATGCTCTGTGTTCTGAGTGTGCAACAATACATTAAAGTCAAGAATTTGACCTATGTAAGGTGTGTTTGATTTTACCTCCCAGACCTTGAATACAGGATTTCTGAGCAGCTGCTTGCATAAAAAATTAAGGACCCCATATGATTTTCCTCTTTTGTTTGTGGTTGCTCTTCTCCTTTGTTATCATGTTTTGCATCCTTGAACTTATAAGTTGCTATTATTGTATTTACCCTTTTTCTTTTTTTGTGTCTTATAGCAAACCAAGACAAGACCTCCAGGAAGCACATCAACAGCACCGCATCCTCTAACCCTGAACCCAGGAAAGAGAGCCTTCCACTGGGGAACGCTGTCAATGAAAGCAGCCTCCTCCTGGAAGTAAGAAACCACATGGCTGTTGTTTTGTGTGTGTGTGTGTATCTGCGTGTGGAATATTTTTGTTTGTGTGCAACTCCTGTTCATGTTCGCTTGAACAGAAACTATTGTATGCATGCAAATACTGTCCTGAAGCTATTTTAATAATATCACTTTTTACTATGCTATTATCATATCGCTGCCTCCAGCACATCACCGTCGATGAAATACTCGCAAGCTTGCATACACGCCAGTCAGGAGACCATTTTTGTCTGAGTGTGTGAATTGGGAAGGGGGGGAGGTTTTTTTGTGTGTGTGTATGTATGCGTGTGTGCCCTTCGCCCTTTGCCCTGACCTCCTTTGCAGAGCCGTGGTGTTGCGTGACATAAGGGTGAGACGGGAGTGTCAGAGCTGATGAAGGAGGTGGGGACTCACACACGCTGGCGGCTCGAGCAGCCAGTCATGTGTGTGTGTGTTTGTCTGTATGAGTGCATCTCTGTCTAAATGCATGTGGTCGTGTGTGAAAGTGAGCAGAAGAGAGTGAGAAGAGCACACCAAGCCTGTCAACAGTAATCAGAGCAAGTGGAAGATTTGTTTTTTTGTCAATTGACCAAGGACTTTTAATCAGATTTTAACCACTGATTAATTATGTGCACATATTTCAGTGCGTGACAAGTAATATTTTATTTTGGCGTGATATCAGGAGAGCCAGTTGAACTTGGCTGTATCCACTACACACATTGCACACTATGTTTTAAGAAAAAATAGATTTTATATAAAACTTGAAGATGTGTCGTTAAATTCCTGGAAAAGCAAATGTTTCCACCGAAGTCATCAGAACAAACAGGATGTCATAATCAGACACATACATCCAGCGGCAGTACATGGGAATTGCGCAAACATCAGATCATTGCAACACATTCAATATCCTAATGGCTGTGTCAAACAAGAAATTATGACACTGATCATCGCCCAACAACTACACACACACACAGAGCCGAGGCCGATCCACTGATGCTTCTGTTAATGTGTTAGGTTGTCTCAATGGGGTTGTACACAAAAGGATAGATTGACCGTAGTGATGTGCTGCCTCCCGTTGCGTGACTCAACCTGCAGCGGGGCCTCACAGCAAACTGTGCATTAGCTGGGATGGTGATGGGATCCCAAGAGAGGGAAGAGACAGATATCTGTGTGTGTCTGTGTGTGTGTGTGTGTGTGTGACTGTGTGGTCGGTGGGATTGCGTGTCTTTGTGTGTATGCATGTTTGTGTGTTTTTCTATGTAGTGTGTGTGTACAAGTGTTTGACCAATATAATGAATTGTATATATTGTATTTATAATATCATATTTTCTATATTATCTATAACCACTAATCCTTTGGAGGGTCGTGGGGGGCTGGAGCCAATCCCAGCTGACAATGGGCGAGAGGCGGGGTACCGGACAGGGCGCCACTTTACCACAGGGTTGACACATAAAGACATACAACAATTCTATGAGCAATTTAGTGTCACTAATTAAGCCACGTGTCTTTGGACTGTGGGACAATATATGTTCTATAAAAAATAGGACATCTAATTGGAAGTGGTTGGAAACAAGCATTTATTTGCATTTTATTTTGCCAACTTTTTGAAAAATTTTGTGAAAATTTTGCGATACATTTGGATAGAAACTCATGATAACATCAATAATAATATCATTGTCATGTTCACTCAGGACATTGCCATCCATAGAGCCACAGCCCTAAAATGAAAATTAAAAGAAACCTTGAAGTCTGTGCTCTAATGTGTCTCTTATGTGTGACTGTGCTTTGACTCATTGGCTGATATCCAACAGTTTTCCAAATATAATTCAATATACCAGAAACCCGTATTATTCCAACCTCAGTATGTGGGTGGAGGATGTGAGTGTGTTCTGGTGGCAGAAGCTCTCCATGTTTGTCATGACCTCATCATCACTGCTTTCATCTCCCTCTGACAGCGAGAGAGAGGGAAAACCAAAGAAACCCTGTCGAAACAATGAGACAGGGCTGCCCCCCACCACCACCACCGCCGCCGCCACCACCTCTCCTCCTCCCCGCCCTTGCTTCCAAATCCAGCGAACCAATATTTTATTTTGGGCTCTGCGTGCAAAGCACCTCTTAAGATTTGTAAGTCAAAGCTTTTAGTCTCCCAGGGGCGGTTATGGGAGCCGGGGGCGTCGTAGTTGCAGATATGTGGTGGAGCGGGCCAGCAGCAGGTGCCTGTTTCCATTACCTAAAGGCTTTAGTATGCAATGAACTGAGGGAAATGTGAATGGAGAAAACATACAAAAACTGCATGAGCACAGTGCAGCCAATATCATAATGTATTCTTTCTTTCTTTCTGTTGTTCTTTTCCTACATTTAAACAGAAATATAAAGGTCTCTTGCTCAGATTTTAGTTTAGTTGATTTTATAAAGAAAATAAAGAAAGAATGATAACTATTATAGTTGTAAATGTATTTTGTTAGTTTTTCTTTCCAGCTCTGTCTCCGTGAAATGAATCGTAAACAGCCTGTCCTAGTCCCAACATAACACATGACGAGCATTCTAATAATGGCGTTGGACATGCGCAAAATAAACGCACTGCATCCATCTAATAATGTATTTGCCAAGCATTCCATTTTGGAAAGCCAATTACAGCAATCAACCTACGAAATATACTGTTTTTGCCTGCGCACACTCAGTCAGGTCACAAGTCCAAGGCCTATTTGTTCCAGAAGAATAAAAATGTCAAAGTCCTTTAAGAAGAAAACGGGTTGCAGAAATTTAATGTGGCATTTCAATGACTTGGAAGAAGAATGGAGAAAGGTGAACTGGCTAAATAAACCAAAATGGGCCCAACATGTAAATGCTGGCCTTTTTATGGTCTTGTCGGACCTCCTAAAGGCAACATAATAAAGTATATTCAGGCCATTTTTGTGTCCATTGCTTGGACAGGCTCTCCTAATCCCAGACCACTGAGTCATTTATAAGAGCTTTATACATAAGAAACTTTATATCTCAACTGCATGTTGAGGACAAGCTCTGTAACTGGATATGCATTTTTCATACACTATACTGTATATGAATGAATTTAATGAGAGATTTTAATTGGACAAGCAACATCACAGCTTTGGACTTCATTGCACAGGAACAAGCTACACCTTATCTTTCCTTAGACACATGGTTTCAATACAGCAGAGATCCCAGATAGTGAAATTCTTGGTCTACAAACCAGACATTTTCATATCTTGGCGTGTTGGATTTGGACAAAATGCACTGTTTTCATAAATATATTAGATTTGGCCCCAACATGCTATTACCAGATGTTTGTACAGCCCCATGTGACCAATATATTAAGTATATTGGAAACTCTACAAAGCTACGTTGATCCCACATTACCCTATCGTCATCTCAAAAAGCTTCAGAGCAGCCCAGAAGACGCTGCATGCCTTTTGTGGTGACAGGCACACTCACATCTTTGATGCCCCAATCCTGCTTCGCAAGTGCTGACTCAGATTCAAAATCAGGAAAAGTGATCCATTGCAAAGCAGATATGTATTCGCGTGTGTGTGTGTACTTCCTCTCTAAAGTGGTAGCGTCGTTTATTTTTGAGTGCTCGCTGGAGAAAGCTGTGTGTCTGTGTTTATGTGTGTGAGTCCGTGGGGGGTCACTCTCCCCCTGGATGTCATGACCACGTGCCAGTTGACCTTGTCAAACAACATCTGCATCCACACCGCCAAGAACCTGAGTCATTTTCCCATCTCTGCTCCCCTCCCCGCCATATATGTTCTTCGCATATTGTCATGTCATAGTCCAGATATGCTTCTGTCACAGCGCTGCTCTGTCACAGCATGACTCAAATACCTCTGGGTTTTAGGACAAATTGCTCTGTTTGCAGGTATCAGGGCGCATTATGTGCTCGAGATGGCGCATGTGCAGTGGGCAGAGCTGCTCGCAAAGGCAATCAGATCACTGTTAGCAGAAAGTGAAAGAGGGAGACATAGAGGAAAAGTGAGCATGAGTGTGAATTGAGAGGCCACAGGGACATATCCCACACAAACACATACACACACACACACACACACACACACACACACACACCAGGGAAGACCTGCACAGTCTCGCAGTAAAATAGAGGTGACAGACTCTGGCAGAGGCAGTCACGCAAGTCAAGTAGCCTTGCAGTTGTCACGCTATCACAGCTGTGCACACACACACACACACACACACACATGCACACACACACTGGAAGAGCTCTTTCCCCCTCTTCCACGTCTCCTTCCTGTGTTTTCTTTTTTCTCTCGCACACTTGCTTCCATCTCCATCTGTCCATCCCTCCTCATTTGACCGAAGCCAGTTATGCATTTATTGAAATTTTTTCTTTTTAATCCACCCTCCATAAGCCGCGCCGGCCAAAACACATTCTTACCCCTCGTGCGCACGGGCGTGTGTGAAGAGGGAGAGTGGGAAGGAGACTGTGTTTGTGTCTGGAGTTTCTCTGCTTTTAATTAGCGTGTTTGATATCACAAATCAAAACATGTTACCAGTCAAACAGACTTGATTATCAAAGTTCCCAACTTATGAAATACATAACATACAAGTTTAAAGGGAAGCAAATTGGCGTGCATGTCATCCTCTAGTTAACTACTTCAAAAATACCATGAGACTACATGCAACCAGAAAATATCATAGAAAGTCTTTCAAAAGCAATATTTTGCATTACAAATCAGCTTGTTTTATTTGGCCCACTCATTTCCATAACCATCTGTCTTTCATTTCTTTTCCAGTGTTGTATTATTCTATCTTTTGTTCCATTTTTACTGTTATTTTCTCTTCTGAGAATTATGGAAAGAATGATATAAATTGAACGCTGCTCTATAAAATGTCTGGCCGGAGTCGAATTCTGGCTACGTTTTGTCTCAAGCCTAAATGAATAATTGTACAGTAACGACTGTGACCACAGTTGGGTCGCAAATAAAACAATTTGACTCTGTCGCACCGTGTTTCTGCCGGGTGCAACCGTGCCATCTAAAGTTAGCTTCGCAAAGATGGCACCGATTAAATGCAGTTGTTTGTGTTTGTCAATTATGTATTTGCACTTGAGTTTATTTGCTGCATGAGCTGCCCTGAGTCACCGCTTATTTCTGTCTCTCTCTCTCTCTGTGCAGTCTCTGACAGGCTTTGCCTTGGTGGTGAGCAGCGATGGGATGGTCTTTTATGCCTCCTCAACCATTGTGGACTATCTGGGATTTCATCAGGTGAGTTGAACGTTATATTTTAGATGTACAGTTCTGTGAGTAACATGCTGTATAACGAAGGTATAATTCTGCATGAGGAAGATTCAGACAGAGTAGTAGGCAAGGTCATGTCTTAAGCCACCAATTCACAAAAGTTCTCTGAAAAAGGAGGTGTGTTGTTATTTCCTCCCTCTTTAACTCAGCTTCCAGCACAACTTATCACAGTGTGTGACACTGTCAATCATCCAATGGCCTCCAGCCTGAGGCTAAGGTAACCTGAATCCATAAAACTATTTCAGGAATTTAGGCACCTGACAGCAAACACAGCCAATATGACAAAAAACCATGTTAATATTCATCAATTACTTGTTAGGGGTCTTATTGGTTTCTTTCCTATCCTACTTTTTTCCTTCTTTGTTGGTGTTTCTCTACATTCTCATGTCAAAGGAGTCTAAATGAGAGTGGTATCAATCTTCTCATCTAACTCTCTGCAAGAAGGTGAATAATCCTATATTCCAAAATGGTGAACTATTCAACAGTTTGGATAAATTTGTAATCAAACAGATGAGACAGTTTTTATCATATTTGAGGAGTGCACCTCCCTTTGATATCCCCTTTTCACAGGTCATAATAAATCCAGACTGGTAGCCTCTTATAAAGCCCCTCTCAAGGTTTTCAGTCAACAAGTGTCAGAGATCCCTGCCATTCAGCAGCTTCACCTTTCCTCTTTTTCACCCTCGCCAATCTTTTCCATTCTTCCATCCATCCTTTCCACTTTCCTTTTTCATCTCACAGCTAATGAGCCAGAGTAACAGTCTCTCTTTCAGTCTGCCTCCCTGCTGCCTGATAACTCTGTCTGGAGGGCAGAGTGAACCCGCTAAGTCACAGCTAAGAGGCCACAGGAAGGTGAAGTCCTCCACTTCACCCTGAGATACACTCTGTGGGTGTCAGTGCGTGTGTGTGTCTGTGTGTGTGTGTGTGTGTGTGCGGGCGATGATAAGTCACCAACGGTTTAGCTTCCTTCCTCTCCGGCGGCTATACCCAGCCAGTCATTAATTATGGATGATATCAACACGGGCTCGCCTGTCCTGCGATGCTGAAATCATCCCTCTCCTTCAAAACCATGAATAAAGTGCTTTTCACTGTTAAAATCCCTCCTTTGCCCTCATGTCTGCTTATGCGCCCGCACACACACAAACACACACAGAGCACACTAACACTTTGGGGTAAAAATTCTTCTGCTACAGCGCTCCCACTTGGCTTACAAGCAGACGGGGGCAGTAACCCAGCGCCATGAAATCGACATGAAAACCAAAGCGGTCTGAAAGATCTTGCCTCAGTGTGTGTGCAGGGCGGCATGGGAGACGGCAGACAGACAAAGAAAAATTAAAACTGTGAGGTGCATATACTGTGCATAATGGGTGAATGAATTAACAGTTTTTAATGTGGAAGGTCTGTTATATTCATATATTGCATTTACAATCAGATAAGGAAGAAGTGAACTCTTAAAAAATATAGACACATTTAGCATGAACCTTAAAAGGTATTTGGTCATAAGTTGAATTATTGGGCAAAGTGAAATTTTGAGCTGGTAATGATGCTAGTTAAAAATCAGGGGATCATTAAAGTTTGTACGATTAATCCCCTGGGGACCATGAATGTACAAAATATCCTGGTAATCCATCTGAGAGTTGTTGTGATATCTGTAGTCTGGACCAGCGTGACTTGAAAAGATCTGACGCGGTTTGCATTCAAATAAGTTGCACTTTTACGATTAGGACAGTTTGACATATTTCATGCTCTCTGATGTAACATTGGCTGAAAAGCAAAAGCGCTTCACCAAATTCAAATTCACCAATTCATGCCAGAGCGACCACAAGAGGCCCATTGTGTATACAGAACATGGCAGCAACAGTATGCAAGACACGAGCTATTCATGAGGCCAATCATTCCACGTCAGTATTTCAATTTTGACAAATGCAAAAACACACTTTACTTGCCAAAGCATCCCAGCATGCAAGGCGGTCAAAGCATTTTGTGTGATGAGATGATTTCTGATCATCATAAGCAGACAATCACTGTTTCTCTATACACAACGTCAAGTTCGAATCGTAGTTCTCTGGACTAGTCCGTGTTGTCAGTACTGAGAACTACATGCATGTGAATACATACCGTTCTATATGAGAAACCTAAGGATGAATGTGTTGTTGACAGTGAACAGTCTGTCCCTGCAGTGCATAAAAATGGAAAATTTTCTTTTAGTACTCACAGATCATCATTTTATATTTCAGAGACTGTGATCAAAACATTCTCTTAGCCTTTCCCACATGTTCAATTCTCGCAAAGGCGCTATTGGTTGTTTTTAAGTCACATAGTTTGCCTCAAAGGCCTTGACAACATGTCACATAATTTTGAACCCACAATTGTAGTCAGAAGGACACTTATCCTTAATATACCACAGAAAAAAAAGAAAAGAGAACGCTTCACTAAGTAGCACCACAAGAAAGCCCTGGAGAGGAGCAGAAAACCTCCACTGGCCTTTGATCCCATTTGTTACTGGGGCAGTTAGCCTTTGAAGGTCAGCGAAAATATCACTTATTCTCCATTTTTTTCCTCTTCTTTTCCTCTCCGTGTTTTTTACGAGAAACATAAACAATAGTCACTCGATCCGTCTGTCTGCCTGACTGCCGGTAGGGAACCAAACCACAGGACGAAGCGCCCGCCGAAGACGGTGGGAACAGATTGTGTTTTCAGAGGCAGGCGATCAAAAAGCCTCGCGTGCCACCAGTGTGGAAATTATGGAGAAAGAGCAGGGAGGAGGGAGAGAGGGAAGAGGAGAAGGTTGAACATTTTAGTGAGGAATCTGTCATGGAATGACAGAAAGCAAAGCTATTGCTGGAAAAGAGAGAGAGGCATGACGAGAGTGGGCTGGAACCCGACTCGCTCTGTGTGTATGTGTGTGTGGATGGGGAGGGTAAGCTGGGCTGGACTGCTGTTCGGGAGCTGGTGTCACGCGATGTTTGACAAACACAGCTGCCCTCAGTGGCCCTACAGCTGCCCCGTAGACTGTTACTGTACTGGCTAAATGCTCCTCCGTGTGTGTATGTGCAGACGTATAGCTATACGAGTGTATGATTCTGTGACTTCCGTTGACTTTGTGTGTACAGTACGGTCCTTGTGTGTGCGATGGGAGAAGTTTGCACGCTCCCTGAGAATCCTGAGGCAGACTGAGCGTATCTGAGCAGCAAAAGGCAGGAATCTCCCCTTCAAACCGAGGCTACCAGCTGCAGTGATGAAAGCAAAAAACACAGTGGTTCAAAGTCTGTCTGCGGACGATGTGAACGTGCAACGTGATGTTTCTTAAGACCTTCATGAGATGACATGATGAGTCTAAAACTAGAAACGTCTGGCTGTCACGACTACATACAGGTCTACAAATTTTCTCGACAAACATAACAAAATCCACTCAATTTTTTTCCCGCAGACTGACGTGATGCACCAGAATGTGTTTGACTACATCCACATAGACGACCGTCAGGAGTTCAGACGCCAGCTCCACTGGGCCATGTGTCCTCCGCAGCACCAGGGGTCCGCACACCAGGACAGCCAGCTCTCTGGAGGGACTGGTGGGTACAGCTTATTGGGAAGAGAGGAACCAGTTCCCTTGGGCAAACATTTTGATTAAAAGCTCATGTGGTCATCGTGGTGAAGTTCTGCTGGTTACTTTTGAGGCAGATCTGCAGCATGTGATTGCAGCGACTGATGCCAGAAATCCTCAGATGAATATGAAAATTAAAGGACATGCACCTACATTTCTGCTGAAATCAGACCATCAAAAACAGAATGATTTCATAAAAGATACACACAGTACATCCATTTATAAAATACAAAGACAGCCTATTATTATATGATCATTTGCCAACCACTGTTAAACCAATATGTTTCATTTTGTGCTCTCAGTTATCCTGTAAGAGTAGATCCACTTTCCTGAATGTCAGTATCATTTTAAAATATGTGTACCGTATATTTGCCACACAAATTGTAGTTCAAACTAATTTCTTTTCTTTCTGTGTTACAACCTCAGGTGAGGACTTTGTAGTGAGCAGCCTGTTCCATTCTCCGGAGGTCGGGGGAATTCCTCCCGAGCTCTCCTGCTTCCTCAACAGATGTTTCATTGCCCGGGTCCGATGCCTCTTGGACAGCACCTCTGGATTCTTGGTGAGTGGTCTGAAGCAAACTGCCAGCTAAACTGAACAGCACCTCCAGTTTTCAATGCATTCAATTTTCGCAAAACGGAAAAGTGCAGAATGTTGCAATGATAATTAAGCATGGCGTAAATGTTGCCCACTCTCTGGGAGAAGACCCAGGCCTATAAAAAGTATTATGACTCCTTTGGTACAGCAAAAACTTCATTTTTAATTGCAGCGTGTACAGTTATTTATAGTTGTATTGCAAGGCATTATGAGGTAATTGGGTGCCAGACACAGGAGCAGAATAGGAGCCTGGTTCATCCCTCATGGCTGTGACTGGAGTGGTTTGGAGAACGGCAGTGGAAAAGCTAGAAGCCCTGATGACAGAGCAACAAGAATATGGGGTTTGGACCATTTCACCAGGGTCAATAGAGTTCACTGTCACCAAGTACGCTCCGGTTGCACTGATGTTGGCTGCACAACAGAAATTCTAGATGGCAATTTTCTGACATATACTGGAAGCACTTGTAGCCAAGTAGTGAGCAAATATTGCTAAGATGCTTCCCTCATCAGTCAACATAATTGCAGTAAAGACACACAAATTGCAGTATAATACACAGTACTTATTTTGCTAGCAAATAAAAAGGCCGGAGAATCTTCCTTCCCTGCTGAAAGAATGAAATTAAATTAGCTTTATTGAGCATGCAGGCCACAGTAAGCGTGTGGCTTTATGGATGTCAGTGTTGGTTGGTCGGTCCACCACTATGATGCAGACTGAAATATTTCAACAACGAATAAAATTCCCGTCAATCTCAACTCCATTTTGTGTTTATCCACAGAAGGATTTTTAAAAGAGCATTGCATATGTTCAAACCGGTAAATTCTCCTCCTCTTCTCTCCCAGACTATGCAGTTCCAGGGTCGTCTGAAGTTCCTCCACGGTCAGAAAAAGAAGACAGCCTCCGGGGCTCTGATGCCTCCACAGCTGGCTCTGTTCTGCATAGGTGTACCCCTCCTGCTGCCCTCCATCACTGAGATGAAAATGAAGAACATGCTAATGCGGGGAAAGAACAAGGGAGGAGGAGGAGGGATTATCTCTTCACTGGAGCACGGGTAAGAGGGAACGAAACCTTGTACATCAGCAACATCCTCATAACTTTAAGGAGGGATGATGCATATTCACACTGCGTCCTACTGCAAATCCACTTATAGTTTTAATGGGGGTGCTATACTGTAATTAAAGGTCAAGCTTCTTAACACAAACTTGATGCCTCAGACAGTATTGCTTGAGGTTTGATGCAATTTGGCACCTTGTTATAGCCTCTAGAGATTACATTGATTTGCCTGATGGGGGAACTAGAAGTAAAGGTCAAAGTTTTAAGCCTTGAAAGGTCACAGCCGCTACATCATCAGTTAAGTTTTGTTGAAGCTTGGAGTCATGATGCAAATTGTCACCGGTCATCCCACAGATAATTCATAAGGGACGACATGTTTACTTTGGTTTACTAGAGTTTACATATTAAAAAATACTTAGGAGGCAAGACTGCCTCGACTAAGATCCATGAGGCAGGGATACAAAAACCGCATTCAAAACAGTGATGAAAAATGACACAGACTTCAGTCCTCATGTGTTATTTATTCATATTTGAGTTTATTTTCTGGAGATACCAGCTTATTACCCAGCAACGGCTTTATGAACGCACAAGTATTTACCCTGAGACCCAGTTACCAACACAAACACAAGCCCTTTCCTCACCCAGCAGGCTCTGACACCGAACCAAACGAGCGCTGGACGCCTTACCTGTGGCCAATTAGGAGCAAATACATGTCTCAGCTTGGATAAGGCCCTGTGTGCTTCATGCATCATTAACCGTGTTGGAAGGCTGAGAGGCCAAGAGTTGAGCTGTAGTCAGGGAGCAGAGCCCTCCCACCCCCTCTACTGTTCATTCCTTCTCAGCATCATCCAGGGCAACATGGAGAATGTTAGTTTTCTTTTGAAAAATGACTTAATAAGTCGACAGCATGTTGGCTGGCTGCATCAGGCCATTAAGCTTATAGGTTGTGGGTTGAGTCCTCAGTAGGAGAACACTGCCATGTACAATATACATGGCACCTGATTTGAAGGAAAATACTGCCAGTTAGCTAGTATGAAGTTCTTTTCATATAATGCAATGGGCAATACTTGAAAATGTGTACCATATTTGCATATGTGATGTTGTTGAATAGACACGAAATACCTCTTATGTCCTGTCAGGATCCACCAAGAGATATTATCCACCAATAAAAATGAGTTTCTCCACATGTGCCGCACAGAACTTTAGATCATAAAAGCTCTTTACATCATAAAAGTGATTTTACTGAGGAGTGATATTACCATAGAACATACAGCACTTTGTATATGCTCACTTCCAGATCTCGACTCTAATACTGCTCTAATCCAATAATACTAATCCAAAGCCTGATCCGCTGTTCTTATCTTATCTTATCACTACAGTGTTTGATGAACCCATTGATCAGAAACAGAGATAAGCATGTTGTGAATTAATCAAAAATCAGTAGTTTGAAATGGCCTTTTTCATAATGAGGAATATACAGTATGTGCACTATATAGTGATGAAAATGCATTTGTGAATAAATGATATAATTACCTCAGAAAAAAGGTTCAGTCACATGGCAGGAAAACAGTTTTTGCAGTTTTTCAAACAGTCTTCTTTTAAAATAATCTTCAGACAGAATGAAAAATGGCCAACGTTAGCCGACACCCATGATGGATTTAGACTTGAAATATGCTGCATTTATGAGGGATGCAATCTGGCATAAAGAAACTCACTGAATTCAACTCAGTCCAGTTTGTAAAACTGGACTCAATTCATATTATTTTTACATGTGTAAGTGTGCAAAATCTAGTTTCTTGTTTCATAATCTTGGGCCCTTCCTGCTGTTTGCCTTTTTTAAAGCTTCTACTAAATCAACAAATGTACTGTAAGATTAGGACTGTATTGCAAAATTAGGTCTTTGTCACTGAGTCTTCTCCATTGATTGGTCGTGAAGTAGTGAACAAACTCAAAAAAGCTGAGGTCTGAAACACACTCTTCGGTGTTTTAAGAGAAAATGAAGATATACTGGGTTGTACTGCCTGCAAACTTGCAGTGCTGGGCACCATTGATCTTTGGGTCCTGGATGTTGATTCTGTTCTCAATTTTCAGATGAGATGAATCCTGGAAAAGATGAGTCACTTTTGGAACGATTCTGTCATGAACTTAAGTGAACCAAACCTAGATATTTGTGCTTTGAATCATTCATCAGTCAGAAAAAAACATGCAGTTTGTGGACACGAGTGGACCAGTGATACTTCAAGAGAGAATCTCTTTGTGATCTACACTGATGGGTTTGTCTTTTTGTTTCATGACTAATGGTCTCCTTCTCCTTTTTTCTGATCCATCTCTCCTCCCCACCCCATTTTCTCATGCCATCCCTCTCCCTCACAGTAAGCGAGGAGAGCACCTCCGGAGGCACTCCTTCAGTGGAGGAATGGGTGACATTGCAGACCCTCTCCTCCTCTCCTGTCCCACTCCCGGCGCTACTCAGCGAGGTCACCACACTCCCTGGACCCCACTCTCCAAAGACAACCTCAAGTACCGCCCTGATGGTTACTACAACCAGGAGGAACCCCTCAACTACTGCAAGTCCTCCATGGCTCCCCATAAAGGTGTCAGCCCAGGCCTGGGCGGCGGCTGGCCTCTGCGGCCAAACTCAGGTCCCCTCAGAGCGGGCCAGGGCGTCGGCTATATCCCCTCGAACCGCTTGAACAAGGCCGGTCAGTATGGGAAGCCATACCGCCTTTCCCCCAACTGCCACAGCGGCCGAGGTGGTGAAGTGTTTGTCTCTAAACTCTATGGGAACATCCAGATTCCCACAGATCCCGATGCCTACTGCGTGGACCTGGTGAAGAACGAGAACGGCTACGGAGAATGCTACGATGGCCACCTGATGCCCGAGATGCCACCCATCAAAGTAGAGCACGACTCGGACTCCGAGAACGGCTGCGATGCCTATGGGCGACCATGGGCTTGCCGCGACCCGGAGGCCATTGACCGTCGCTATGGTAACGGGATGTACGACCAGACCTCAGGCCTCCATCTCAAATCAGAGGCAGATTATTACGATCCGCAGTACTCGCCCTGTCAGCGGGGGAAAGCAGGAATCAGCCCACCGTACAACGATGGCAACTACCAGAACTATGCAGTCAACAACAGCGGCAACGCAACCGGACGTCTGTTAAAATGTGACAAAGACTTGGGCAACAACAATGACAACAACCAGTTTAGTCCTCAGAGACTCTCCCACTCAGACTCTCTATGCAGCAACCAATCTATCAACCTCATGGACTCTCATGTCTACCCGCAAGATCCTCACAAGGCCTACATGCACCCGGACTACAACAAGCACGGCACTTACGAGTTCAAAGGTCACAGCCTGATCCATTCGATCAAGCGGGAGCCCATGGACTCCCCACCGTGGTCCGAGAGCACTCATGACATAAGCCAGTCCATGATGGCTGGTCCGAGGAACGTTATGCCGTGTGTGATGAGCACAGGGCACCACAAGTCCAGTCCCTACATTTATATGCCGTAAAAGTGATCGGTGCAAACACGTCAGCAGATAATTACCTGCCCCGCCCGCCCTACACACACACACACACACACACACACACACACACACACAATCAGTGTGCATTAAAATACTTTGTATTTTGCGCCACATGCACCAGCATTACAAAAGGACAGTCTTTGATTACGAGGATTCCCAGGATGTCAAACATTTAAATCGCTTCTTCTATTTGATGAAGAGGTCGCAAACAAGGCTCAGGTTCTAGTGTTAGTGTTGTGACAATCAAAAATAATAACTTTGAATCCAGTTTATGGATAGATGATTTAGTTTTTAAGGAATACATTTTGTAGTTGGTTCCAAGCACCTTTGGATTTAGTGACGATGAGACAAATTATGTTTAGAAACACAATTTCATTTTGTTTTATGTGTTGTGTACACCTGGCTTTTGTGGGAGGAACAAAGATTTTGCTGTAAAAAGATACTTTTTTTTTTTTAAACTTTGTACACAGGAGATGACTTACACCTACTGCTGGGCTTATTAAGGGAGATGGCTGATTGTGAGAGAATACTTAGGAGTGAGTGATAACAACAAGGACAATCTGCCTTGATGGTGGTTTTGCATGCTTTAATGCTTTAACTATAAATGGTCTACCTTTGTCATTACTGCCTCCAGTGATGTATGAGTGGAAACTGCTGTCTTCTATGCATTTTAGAATTATATTAAATCAGTTTGCAGAAAAAAGGTCAAAGTTACATAATTGTAACGAGATAATAGGTTTGCAACCGGGTCTGCTTTGAAAACACTCATCATTCAAGGACTCACAACATCCCTCTTTACTTAATAGTTGTGTTCTGAATTTGATTTTTCAAGAGCATAGCTTACAACGCAATGCTTTTGTAAGAGTATCATCAACACACTATTAAGGACATTTTTTTTTTAAACTTGACAATAATGTAAAGTATATGCAACTTGTAGTTAATGGATCATGTAAAACAATAAGTTGCCATAGCTTTAATTATATTCACAACATTTGATTATTAAACTAGAAACAGCCAGATTACACACGTAGGGCATTGCATAAAGGGCACAGTAAGTAGGGAAACAAACCCTTGTGTCCTGCTGAAGTGTCCTTGAGCAAGTTACTGAATCCTGGAGCCAGGCGCCACTCGTCCCTGACCTCCTTGTGCAGGGGATAAAAGGAAAAGTGAAATTCAAAAGTGATGTTGATGGCTAAACTGATTCAACAGTAAGTCACAATTTGCATTCACCAGCATTAAATTGACATGATGAGTGACAACATCTCAGCTCAGATCACCCTTTAGATTGCAGGCCTAAGATGAACTTGGACCTATGAAAGATGGTCCGCACCCGATAAATGATGTATTCACTATCAGCTGAGGTTTGTTTGAACAAGGTAGAAGTGTTAGTTCGAACTGAAGGAAAAGAAGGCAGTCTGTTGTTACAAGGTTCAATGTTTCTTCTGTCAATACGCACAATAATTTCCTAACTTCAAGTCATGAAACTCCTGTTGAACGTACAAATAATATTGATTTATGTCACTTTATGTCGAAGCTAATGTTGTATAGTGTGGATTAGTGTTTATGGCAAGATCAGCATTTCAACCAGCCTGTCTCACTGCAGATGCAACACATTTCCTTTGAAATGAATATACACTTTTCACGTCGTCTTTTCAGTCCGAAAAACATCAGACAGTGTCTTCACGATCAGTATTTTTGCACAAATGAATTAAAAGCACCAAAATTGATTTGATGTCAGAGTCTCAGTTCTGTGAAGCTACTGTAGTAGTTTCTAAATTGCACTACTGGGAGTAGTTCAGTTGAAGTTCAGCCTAGCCAGATAAGTTTTTCTTTGAGTCAACACGCACAACTGTACATGGTGTCACTGTTTTGAATTTGTCTTTTTCTCTTTGTGTTTCAATAAATGTTGGATGATTTGTATTTATTGTAAGAAGCAAAAGTGCATAATTTAAAAACTACAGTTTTGAAGGCTTTTCTGTTTCACTAAGGTAAATAAATTTTTTTTTTCTTGCTATCTTTTTTGATAATTGTTAAAAAGACTGTCATACTTGTCTCATGGAGGAGGTAGCTGCAAGGTAGCGAACACAGTGTACATATGCAGTGTCTTCCAATGTTTCTACGTGTTTTTGCAAATGGGACTTATCTATTAAAAGACTTTTCTTTATATGGAAAATCTGGGTGAAGTTTTGTTCTTCTGCTGTCTGGCAGATAATAAACAAGGCAACACATCAGTGCCAGCTTGGTGGGCGGGTAACATATCAACGATGATGGTGGCATTCTGGACTGAAAAGCATGTCCACAGTAATCAGATTACAGTCAGTTACTTAGAATATGAATATTGCACAGCTGTAAATGGCAAGCATCTCTATTAATGATTTGAATTTTGCAATAAATGAGTGAAAGCAAACATGTAGTGTGTGGCTTTGTGAGGACTTTGTCATGGCATAAAAATACATTTCATACACCAGAGTCAATTTTAACAAAGAGCTCAAATCCAATAATGTGACAAAATGTAATATAGTCACTCAGTTAAGCTAATGGTTTCCTGCTCTCATAAACGTTTTCCAGAATGAAAAATGGCCAAATTCTATTGTTCCGTCAACGTCCTTGTCTCTTTAGTAGCTTCTGAATTTTTCACGTACACCAAATGTGGTCTCATCCTTCAGATTTGTGTCTCTATTAATAATAAATACTCAGCAGAACAGAATACCGAGTATCTCTAGCCACATTGCCTGTATGATTAATGTGCTGTAAAGTTGGCATGACAGCTCCTTCACACGATCTGAGAAACTTAACACTCGTCTCTCACCGCTGTCTGGGACAGGGGTGAGAGCCAGGGGAATGTTGGCATCCGTAGAGAGGTAGAGGGTAAGAAAAGAGGCAGGGGACAAGAGGAGAAAGAGATGTAACCCTAAAAGCTGTGGTTGAATCCTTGTCCTCAGGGTTCTCAGTAGGGCTGGACCTCCATCCTACTAGGTAGTTAATTGTACTCCGTATTGTACTTGGCACGAGTACTATTAAAAAATAATCCCTGAACATTCACTGTCTCCTTATGCAACAGTGGCAAAATTTCAGAATCACACAGTTTGGATTATAGTACATAACATTTTTCTAACTCTTATCCAAAAATCTGTCATATAGAGGTTGACAAAGTGACGAAGAGAATCAGGTCTTTGATCAGTAAACGATCACTTATCCTTACCATATAATAGTGGCTCATTTACAAAACATTCATTTACTAACGGCCTCTCACGAGCTGTATGAAGCCCTTAATTTTGCTCAGTTCATGCAGTTTCAGCGTGAAGTACAAATGTTTTCCATTTCCAATCTAGCAGGCCATCAGCATGCCATCTAGTTTGCTTTTATTATATGTAAATTAGATCAAAAGAATCCTCCACCATTATGTGGTTGTGGATAATAAGACATAAAATATAGGTTTAGAACATGGAAAACGGTGCATTAAAATAAGAAAAATAACTTTACACCAAAGGAAAAGCTATTGCTGGAATAACGCTCAGCTGTGCAGCACTGTTTGGCAAAGTGGCCGCATTCAAAACCGCAGATTACAAAAGAAACTGTAAAACTAAAACACAAAATCCCTGAGGGTCACATACCGTACATTCGACAATTGCTCTTTGATTTATAACAGTTCGAACTATTAGGTCCAGGATATATTTGAGAGACACCAAGACTAACAGTAAGATATTATTTTCCATCATTCAATTGTGTGAGTGCATGCAGAGCCACAGAAAGACATGATATGCATGTCATATAATAGTCATATAATAGTGTTTTATGCCTGATTGGAGGTGAGAGGAACTTGTTTTTGCACGTGTCTTGCATAAATGGACCACCGTGTTTTGTTTCAGGGGGATTTTTTGCTGTTTTTTTTAAGCATTTATTGGACAGTTATAATGAAGAGGCAGACAGGAAACAAGGGGCCAGAGAGGACTATGACCTGCAACAAATGTCCCCAGCTAGAATCAAACCAGGGACGTTGCAGTTATGTGGACTGCTCAGCTACTGTGGCAGTCTTAGTCGACCATTGTTGGCTTCCTCATCTATTGTTTAATACAGCCACGTATCCTGAGTAGAGCCCGACCTCTGACCTCTACAGAGACTTAAGAAAACAGTAGTAATGGAGCCTGTGACTCTTGTTTGAACGTTTCAGCACTTCTCACCTCGCCTGCTTCCTGCGGACAAAGAGTTCTTGAGATGAGAAAAAATGAATTTAGATTTTGTATAATTGCACTCTGTGTCACCTCTTTATCTTACATGACTGTTACCTGGTTCCTCACAGGTTTGCTCTGATCTGAAGAAGCAAGCCTCTCCCACTGATCTCACAGCTATCGTCAGTCCTCCTCTCTAATCCCTCCCAGAGGCTCGTGTTTGTTTCACCACAGTCAGAGTATAGCTTATAGGGAATTACAGGATACACAAGGATCAGTTAGTGTGGGGGATTTTACTTATTGGGATGATTGTGAGTGTGTATGTGCATATGTGCAAGTGTGTGTGTTTGCATGCTTGTAAATGGAGTAAGCACCAGATAGCCACATCTAATGTTTGTTTGCGAACAGACTACTAATGATATTACAGGAAATCCAGTTATGATCTTTCAAACGTTTAACTATATTACATAAATAATATCCACTATGTCATTGAAAATATACATTTCAGGACAAACTGGATACTGTGTAAAGCCAGGATGTAATATTTTGATAGTCCTTTTTCTCATATACTCAATTGAAAATAGAACAAAGCCAATATATTTAATGTTTGACCTCATCAACTTCATTGATTTTTGTAAATATCTGCTTATTCTGAATTTGATGGCAGCAACATGTTTCAAACAAGACTGGGAAAGTTGTGGACTGATCCAAAAACACCTGTTTGGATCATTCCACAGGTAAACAGGTTCATTGGTAACAGGTGATAGTATCATGATTGGGTATGAAAGGTTCATCCTGGAAAGACTCAGTCGTTCACAAGCGAGGATGGAGAGAGGTTCAACACTTTGTCAAACATAATTGTAGAAAGGAGATTAATATGTGGGCTTTGTACATCTGTAATCATTAGAATCAGGGTTACAGTACAAGTTTGTGGTATCACTTTTTTTTTTAAAGAATTATGCTTTGTGATTCATTTTATTTCCATCCTCTGTAACATTGTGTAAAGATGTTGTACATGAAATGTTATTTCATGTACTACATTTCTTACAACAGTGGATATAATACAATAGCACATTATCCTGAATTAAAAACCACATAAGTCAGTCATGCCCACATTATTAATAAAGGAAGTCTAATGCACATGTCAGTGTGTTGAAATGTTGTTTTATATCAATATATCAGTGTCAAAACATAATTCATATCCTCATAGTTAATATTTCTAGCTTCCACTTTTACTTCCCATTTCACTACACTTCCCATAAACCTCATTAATTCCTCTGGTGAACAGTATTTTGTTGATTCACTATGCAACAAGTTATACAATGGCCACATGTGTGTCAGCAGTGATGTTTTCTACACCCACGTAGACACAGACAGTTGCACAGAAGAACTGTTTTCTTCCTCTCGGATTAAAACACACACCATCAAAATAATGTCCCACTTCCTCCTCCAGTTCTAGACCTGAGATGAAACACTGCACTTACGTTTTCATTCCTTCAGTTGAACAGGGACTTTTATGTTACCAGGGAGTTTCCAAGGATTTCCCTTTCAATGCAGAGATTGCATAGAGCACTGCAGGGCTGGTTGTGACAGGTTAGGTATAACTGCCAGAAAATTAATGAGATTCATTACTTGGCAGTTGGCAAGCAGTTGGAAAATATAGTGCAGATGGAACAGTAAAAGCTAAATGACGTTCATAACTCATTCTGATTCATCAAGTACTAATCCATGAATAATCCGCGTACAGCGAGATTAATAGCTCAGGTCCTGAAAACATTTTTTAAAGGAACTTTTCTGTAAAGGAACTGTTGCTGTTTTTACATTCGTAAGTACATGAGTAATTTCTGTTTCGCTAAATAGACTCAAACTGTGAACTGATTATTACTTGTGTAATGGAATACACACACCACTAAGTGTGTTGTTATGTAGAGCCTGACCAAAGGCAAAAACAGTTTTGTGACTTTACAAGGATCAAGCTATATAAGATGACTTACATATGCATTGTGTCTTACATACACACATAGTTCTGTTCATAAGTGAGTAACAGCTAACTCATGCGAAACAGTGTGTAGTATCCCTCTCTTTCACTTTTCCCCCAAAGGAGTGCTTTGCTTTTGTCTCACTGTAGTTTCATGACTGATGATGTGACAATAAGGGGTGGGGTGGGGGTGGGGGGGCGGATGAGGCTGACTTTAAATGTTTAATATTCGTCAGCATGCACGCAACCTTCGATCACGCCATCTGTATGACACTTGTTCTGTCCTGAGAGGGGAAAGGGCGAGAATGACAAAGACAGGGACAGAGACAGAGAGAGAGAGAGAGAGGTGGAGACATAAAAAGCTGGAGGTGAGAAAAGAGAAGTTAGCTCGGGAAAGGGGGTGAAAACAATGAAAGGAGCACATCCAATCAAGAGCGAGGAGCCACTGCTTAGGGCAACTGTATTGTAAGCAAAGTGTTTGATGCTTGTTGACAGCTGTATCTGTGAGGGGGAGAGTGTGTGTGTGTGTGTGTGTGTGTGTGTGTGCATGTGTGCCTGTGTGTGCAAACCAAGACCTATAATCCTATACCATGCAAGGTTGCGTGACCGTTCATACCCCACTCTTTGCTGCTCCGCACACCATTTGCCCTAATTGGTCACACCCACTCTGTGTCTTTCTCACACACACTAATACACACTCACATAGGCAGATGCACCAATGCATACATAGACACAACAATGTCCGCATCTCCTCTCCCCATGTCCCGCGGTGACAATGAGGAGAATCCTTGAGGGTATGTTAGAGGCACGCATGCACAAACACATATGCATGCACATTAACATGCACATGCAGAGGACACACACCCTACTAAGCATATGGGAGGCAGTCACGCAATCCCTCGTCAGTAGCCCCCACAACCGTCTTGCTTCCTGACTACAATTAGTTAATGAACAATAAAAAAGCACCTTGCCTTATTGTTTACTGTCTTAGCTATGTGTCAATGCCTCTATAACGTTGGTTTCCCAAGGCCCTGTCAGAGGAGCACAAACCGCCCTTCATGTTCCAAACACACATACTCATTTGAGTTTAAATTAGACGTTATTTAACACTATTCATTATTCTTTCATACAAGTGAACTGTCAAAGTCAAGGTCAGTTTGGTTAAGTTTCCAATTGTACTACGACCACATGAAAGCAGGACTTTTCAACCGCTGCTTTATTAGTTACAGTTATTTATACTTTTATGAATGAGTTATTTCAACCATTTAGCAGTCACGATGTTCCCAGCACTTTTAGTTCACTGTTTCATTTACTGTTACTCCTACTTCTAGCTGCGTATTTCAACTGTTTATCCATCACTTTTTTACATTGACATGTGCCGTTTTAACAGTTTTTTATTGATCACTTCTAGCTATCTATTTGAATCAATTATGCATTATTTGAATTATTTCTCCCATTTATCCATTATTATTAAATATCTATCAACCATTTATACATAATTCTTTGACTATTTTAACAATTTTTCCATTACGTTCACCCGACATTTATCCATTATATCCACATTTATCTAACTATTTGAAATGTTTATCCATTACTTTTAGTTAACTCTGTCATGGTTTGGTTTTTTACTAGTTTATTTTCAGTGTATTTTGAGTCTTATATTCCAGTGTTTTTGGTTTAGTGTTTAGTCTTTTGTTCAGGCATTGCTTCAGTGGCTGGAGGTGTGGTCTTCAGGTGCTGGGCCTCTCTAGTCTCTCAGCTGTCCCCAATTCCACCTAACGACTGGCAGCTTAAATACCCCTCTCCTTCACCTGCAAGCTGCCAGATCGTCCCTTTGTTTGTCTCCTTTCCATGCTCCCTGTCTTAGCCTCTGTTTCTCTGGTGTTTCTTGTTCTTCTAGTGTTTCCAGTGTTTTCATTTTTCCAGTGTTTTCTGTGCCTCTGGTGTTCTGTCCTCTTCTTCACCTGCATGTCCCCTGCCGTCCAGCCACAGCACCCACTGCCCAGCCTTCAACCACTGAAACAACTCCACCTGGACTTCCTGTTTCAGTCACCTGTTTGGTTTGTCCTGTAAGTCCTGGAGTTTCTTTTGCTTAATAAATCCATTTTACCCCCAACCTCATCTGTGTCTCACTCCTGGGTCCAATTAAGAACTGAAATCGTGACAAACTCTTTGGCTTCTCTGCTGGATTGATAACTATTTTTCAAGTACTCTCAGTCACTACATGTCCGGGTGTTACAGCTGACTTCAGTATGTGGATATTGAGTATTTTTATATTGACTAAAAAAGTGTGGATTTTAAGTATTATGAGAATTGACATTTCTGTTTTGTCAAGTAAGTTGAGCTCCTCTAAAATCTTTCCAAGTGCCCCCTGGCAACTGCAGAGATACTATGTGGGGTACAAGTGAAAAATATAAGATGAAAGGAAGTAATTGAAGAAGAAACAACATTCCTAGCTATTTTTCAGTCTGTGGGATTTAAAAATAAACTGCTGAATGTGATGGCATTCAATGGGATGCAGTGTTAAAATGAAATGGTTTATGTATGTGCCCAGGGGCGACTAGCCAGTTGAAAGGTTACTGAGTGCGACCTGGTGATTCATAAACTAGATATGCTGGCTGCAGCTGACCGTGAGTCATACACACATGCACGCACATACACAACACACCAGTGAGCAGGCTCTTTCTCTCCCACAGATACACAAGAGCTTTACAAGAAAGTCTCCGGAAACCTACTAATTCAGCCTTAACTACTGTGTATCTCACACGCATCCACACATACATATATGATATTATTAGTCACTCCCATAATCAATCGCAGGGTAAAGGGCCAGCACACATGCTCAGAACCTAAAGGACTGAAGTGGAAGGTCTAATAATTTTCATGTGAGATTAGAAGGAGGGTAGAGTGAGATTAGGGAGCCTCTGCCAGCGCTGTTTGTATTGGGTTGCGTTCATGCTCCAGTTGACTGATTAATCTGCGAGGGTTACATGAGGATAGAGGCTCGAGCCGTCTCTTTTGCTGGCGAATGCTTCTACCTAGTGGTCACAATTTCACACTACAGCTGAGGAAGAGTCCTATCTTTTGAAATCTCATCTGTGAGCATGAAGCCATGGCTGTAATTTACATAGAAAAATGAAAGCAGCTGCTACAGAACAACATGAGTCTGTATCTGTGCTCATTTGATCTGGACAGTAGAAGTAATATCCTGATCTGTGAAATTGATCTAGTTTAAGAAATCAGAATTCATTAGTTCCACACAGCGAACAAAATGTACATTTAATAGAGCCGTTCCTCACGCAAGTGCCAATGACATTCTCAGGAATGCTTTTAGTTTCTGTTTCATCGTATTCATTATTGGACCAGAGTGTAAAAACAGAAAACAGTTGAATCCAAACTTCACCCTAACCCACAAACATTCCTTTGCCCAATTACCAACATTTTCTTCCCTCTTATTCATCACTAGAATCTGCAACGTGTCTGTGTGTCTAAGGTTTTGACAAACTGCGGTTCGCAACAGAAATCCACAAGCTGTTTAAACTAGTCAAATGTTTCGAGGTACAAACATGTGACAATATTGGATTCCTGTATGATCATATTAAACATCTTGGAAAAAAGCCATTAGTCTTATTATAGGTCCAGCAACATTTTGCCATAGATGACTGTACCTTGAGTCACCCCAAAGACCATCTCTTTGTTTCAGTGAGTGTTAAATTCAACTGGCATTTCTTAACAGTGACTCATCAACATAATGTGATTGATTTGCCAGAGCAATGAGCATAATACTTTACTGTATTTTGCTCCAAACTAAGAAAACATTCCCAATTCATTAGACTAATGTGCAGGTCAGGCTCTATTCATACTGGTCAGGTCACGGACATGACATGATTTAGTTTAGATTAGTTCCCTGTACTTTGTAATGTCAGATCTGAGTGGTTCATCCCAATCTCTGTTTTGAGTTTTGGAAGTGACCACAACATGAAAAGAGACAGAGTGAGGGTTTGTGACAATGCCTCCCTGTGGAATAAGAACGTGCTTCCCATTCTCAAGATGTGACAATGCCAACCAAAAACTCCAAAGGGTGTGTTAAATATTTTGGTCCAAAGCTGTTTACCATTCTGGTTGTTAAAACTGTGGGTGGACTGTGTGTCATCTCTGATCTACAGCAGGTATTTTGCCCTTGACATCAAATGGACAAATGGAAAACATCTGTGCAGAGTGGTCACAGGTGGAACAGACTTCAAAGTTTCAACCCAGAGAAAACAGTGCAACAGCAGTTTTCTGCCCTGTGAGTCATTGAGGGTTGAAGTGTTTTGGCCTGCAGTGGACAGCATTTAATCAGTGGGTTTAACTCAGAGTGACTGAAGATCCAAATGTGTCACTCAGGAAATGGTTGCAAAAAAAATGCAGAATGACATAAGAATGTAATTAGGTACTAGGTAGACTGAGATTTAACAAAATACACACTTTATTTTTTAATATACATCCATAGTTCATCATGTTCAGGTAAAATTACTGAATGTCATTCATTCTTCAGTCTCTGTGGAGTTTGTTTTGGTTTGTAATGGGTTACAATCTGAATCAAGATGGAGGAGTTGATGATCAAGAAGAGCAAACCAGCAAGCCAGATGAACAGGAATGTGTTGTAGCCTTCAAACTCCAGGAAGTAGGCTGGACCCAACCAGATACCCTGATAGCGGAGAGAAAATAAAATAGTTTCTTCATGCCAAGGTACATTTAGTTATGTCATTTAAAATACTGTAAAGCAACTTATTTTCAGTTTTAATGTTGTGAATGTAAGAATCGATACATTTCAACAAGAGACCATTGACAGCACGCAACAGTGTCTTGAAGGCATCAATATGCCTGCCACAAAATGCACCATTTTAAAGCCAGTATAATTAATGGCATCTGGTTATGACATGAAGCTTTTGTTAACAAGGTGCAAATCTGAAGTCATACTTAATCGTAACATAAAATGTGATAAACTGACTTACCTGTCCAGCAAACCAAAGGAGCAGCAGTCCCACTCCCTGTTTTAGGGACAGACACAGGTGAGGGATGACCAGAGGGAGTAGACACAGGTACCACAGGAAGTACTGCGAAAGGATAACAAGCAATATTGTTAAAGGCTGTGTGAAGGGTGTGAGCTAAGGCTAGATCATGTTATCATACACATGATATTGTACACTACATTAATATACTATGGCTGGGGGGTATGCTGGAGGACATAACAAATGAAGTTCTGATGGGTGGGAGCCAGTTCAATACCCAACCTAGCAGTCAAAATCTGGGTAGAGTACTCAGATGGATATCTTCCTTTTTCACAAGTAACACAATAATAATCCTGTGATATCAAACTGGAACTGTCATAAAGTAGAAACAGAAAAATCATGGGGATTTTTTTTTTGTTTCCATTCAGGGTCCTGGCATGTATAGCTATGCAACACTAAACTACAAAAACACAGAATGATTTCTTAATTGAATCCTATTAAAAAACAAGCATCCCCTTTGTTTTTACAGCTCATCTCAATCCTGAAAGTAATTTGGATGATTTGCTGGGAAAAGTCAAAAACCAGAAGGGTGAAAGATGGCTAAAAATGAAATCATCTGATCTCTACTTAGACTCTTCTTGATGGTGCTTTGAGTACCTGTGAAGTGCAGACTTTGTTGAAAGAGACAAAGATGGCGGTGTGCAGGAAACAGCAGAAGGCCAGGTCAGAGTGAAAGGCCCACGATGCCACCAACAGCAGGATTAGCTGTGGCAGGAATGCTGCCAGGCCAAGCCACTGGCTCCACCTGCTGTCTGCACCAACAAAAGACAAAAGAATCAGACCGGCCTTAGAAAGCTGCATCACATTCTTCAAGTTTACACCTATTAACACATTATAACTGATTTAATAAACAAGCAAGCTGCTGACCAGAAGCAATGCTGGTTGTGCAAATACCTGCAGTGAGGTAGAGCATATAGAAGTATGGAGAGAAGTTGTGTCTGATGTCCCTCCTGGTCAGATGGTACAAGTAGGTCTCATGAAGGAACTCCCAACCGTACCTGATGGGAGAGGAGTCACATGATCTGAGCAATTCCATTCAAAGTCATTAAAAGTTAGTGTATTTCTTCAGATAAGGGATGATGTGGAAAGGCTTATATTGAATCAAAAATGCTTAAATTAGACGGGCTTCCATTTTTATTTTATTGGGAGACTTTAGATGAGCAGAGTAAATCTAATCTAAAATCTAACTCTATACACAAAAGTAGCTGGGTACCACTAAACGTTAACTGCAATATTTAATACTTGTCAAGCAGGGTTAAACAATGTAATTTCTTCTTACAAGTAATAGAAGAGAGCCGTGAGCATACAGAAGACTCCTCCAGCCACACATGCAAAGAGGAGAAGTTCTCGGTTGAAGAAGCTTCCCAAGAACCCAGTGAAGCTCCTCCATCTCCACCTCTTTTTGTCCTCCTTTGACTTGTTCTCTGGCGTACGCAGGGTCAGAGCGATGGGCAGAGCATATGTAATGGGGTAGATCTTCATATGCACTGACAGACCATAGAGTACAGCTGCCCACATCAGATGACGTGCTAGAAGAAAAAGGTAACAAGTTTATTTGTATCTACATTACATTATAAAATCAGCAATGTCTACATTATTTTACGGAGCTAAAATACCTTCCATACAGAGTAACGTCCCCAGCACCAGGGCCGCCAGGATTGACTCAGCATTCCCTCGGCTGGATACTCCCATGGGTAATGGGTTTAGGAGCCAGAGAGAACAAACACGACGTGCAGTCTGAACATAAATCCCCCCAAAACACAACTTTATCTGCTACGGTGCATTTTCAAGAAGCCTCTAAACTGTGTTGTTTTAGACAAAATTAATGATGTATAAAGTATTTCTGGTCAACACAGATCAGCTTGTTAAAAACTGTGTGAAAACATACCTCAGAGCTCAGACCTCTCAGGCGGAGGATTCTGTAGATGAGCAGTCCTGACAGCACGTCACACACAATGAAGAGGATCTTGCCAAACACCATGCTGACATAGATGTTAGGGGTGAGCATCCAAGCAAGGAGAGGGGTGTAGCGGTAGGTTGATCTGTTGTACGGGGACTCCCCCTGTGCAAAGGTTGAATAATGATGTAGTAGAGTACAGAAAAATTAGCATGATGTACATTAGCAAAATGCACTTAAAATATCAAAAGTAAAAATGCTCATTATGCTAAATGGTCCCATTGTCATATAATCACGTTATTGGATCATGATGCATTAGCATGAAAGAAGCAGTACTTTAATGTTGCTGGTTATGGTGGAGTTAATTTATACTGCATCATATAATGTTGGAGAGTTAGGTCTCTATCATGCATCATGTTTTACAAACTGATATGTTTTGCATGTAAAATTTAAATCTGAAAGGCAACTACTAACTAAAGTTGACAAATATAAGCAGTGGAGTAAAAAGTAATATTTAGTTGTATATTAAGTTTTGGTGGAATGTTTCCAGTTTTGAAAAGTACTGCAGCAGAGGCAGTATAGCATAACAAATAATCAAGTACAAATACTTCAAAAGTATATTTAAGTATAGTCCTTGAGTAAATTTACTTTTCAACACTGGTCTTTTCCATTAGTAGACATGAGGTTATTCAGACACCTGACAGCTTCGTTATAAGAGTTATAAGACTGCTGTTACCTCAGTAATGAACCTGGCAGCATCTGTGAACACATGGTAGTCAATGTCAGTGTACTTCACCACCATAGTCCGGTCCTGGTAGTCCCCATAAGCGACCAAGGCCAGTCGTATAAGGAAGGAAACCGTGCAGAGGAGACGCTTCTCTGTGAGCTTGGTTATGAACGTGAGCCTCTCCATCATCAAACAAACAGGAAAAACCAGATTAGCAGGCACAACTGGGAGCTACGCTAGCTAGTTTGTCGCCTCTGTCCGCTTCTCCGTGGCCATTTCAGTTTGTCTTTAACTCACAGAGGTTTCGAGTAACGTTACCGTCGTATTTCGTTAATAAGAGATTCGTTTTTGAACAACCAGACTTCAAACATGACAACTAGGAAGTAACCCGGAAGTGCGTTTCCTAACATTTTCTCTTTTTTCGGACTTCTGCTCAGAGCGTCAACATAATGATGCTTTAGCACCACCTACAGGGCTGGAGTAAGATTGTATTTAAAGGCCTTGCCAAAGTGTTTTGCAGGCAGATTCTACAAACTTGCAGATGCATTTAATCCCCTTAAACATATTATTTAGATTATTTTTATACCTTCATACTTGAATAGTGCAACAGTCCCAGCCTTGAGGGTTCAACATTTGTTTTCTTTTAAAAGCACATATTACACTTGTGCTCTCAGGGAAGAGAGGTCTGTAGAAATAGGAGCCACACATGAAGTAGTTTCTGGAATATAGTTTGTCTTCCTCATATAGAATTGATCAAAGCATTATACTTTATATATTATTCATATTATACATTATATATTTATAAATATTATACTATTGATAGTTTGTGTTAAACATTAACAGCAAATCAGTAGTAATTCCACTATTAACAGTAAATGATCAAACTGCAGGTAACCCATCTGATCATGGGTGAAACAAATCTGTGAAAATGTCAATAAAAGAAATTTTTAAAAAAAGAAGGGATAAGCAATATTTGGGAACCACACACATTTATTCCATATGTAAAAGCATAAGTACACATAAAATAAACAGTTCAAACGTGTTCTTTATAGTCCAAATTATTCATTATATGCATAATGAGACAATTATATGTAACTGCCCTTTGCTTGATTACAAGCATAATAATCCCCAAGGACCTACATATCTGACAATGTGATTTCATCACACTGTGGCCTTTGGTTACCTATGAGATTAGATAAAACAGACTTTAATGGTATAGATAAAATGGGGTAGGGTGTGAGGGTGCAGCAAACAGGGCCATACAGTACGTGCATTACAGACATAAAGTAAACCAGATCCCAAGGATGAGATTAGGTGCAAAAGATCAACAGTGCAAGAACCTAATGTTCAAGAAGGCACATGATAAACACATAATCACTCATGTAAGAAGTGATGCAAGACAAGAAGCCACAGTTTAGAAAATCCAACACCACAGTTTTCACTGGTGTTGAAAATTACAGGACGGGAATTCGGGGGTGTGATTAGCTACAGGAATCTCAAGAGCGGCGATCTTATAGTAATACCAAGAAAAAACTGTTTATACTGTTGCAAGAGTAGATGTATTGTAATCGCTTCCAGTTTCAAAACACCGCTCTAAATGATGTAGTGCTCACTCAGGGGAGCAGTATCGGCCAGCAAAGAGAATGCTCATGGAGGGGTTGTGCCGAATGAAGAAGAGGAAGGGGTGGTCTGCGATGAAGGCGGCTGGACGCAAGGCACAGCGCAGCATCATGACTGCAGCAGTGGCGGCAGCAGCCTCAGTTCCCTCCTCGTTGACCTCCACGAAAGCCTTGTGAACAACTTTTGACAGCACCAGGTCATTGGCGGGGGACATGCCTGTCAGCAGAGGAGAAGGAAAGAGAATTTTTAAAATAGATATAACGCCTGTTCTCACCCTATGTGAGTATTGTCTTGTTGCTCCTTTGCACAGTTTAGGTTTCGTGATCACGTTTTTTACATTGTCAGGAATATATCTGATATGGTCCAGGCACACGTCTTACCAGAGAAGTCACTCATTGTCATGTCGAAGGCATCCGCCATCCCCATGCTGATCAGGACATTCTTCATGTCATACTTCTCCTCCATCTTGAACCGTGGCAGCCCCACCTGGACCTCAACTTCATCCATCATGTCTGGACGAGTCCACTCCACAAAGTTCTCATAGGTAAGCTGCTTCTCCAGCTTGGGGTTGACACAAAATCACTCATCAGTTTGTCTGTGTTTCTGCTAAGTTTCATTACATGTGAGAGTGTGTGTGTGGGTTCTACCTTCTCCAGACCTGTTGTACTGTCCTCCATTTCAGTGGGCAGAAAGATGAGCATGCTGAGTTCCTTTCCTTTGTAAGGCATCTCTAGAATCTGTCCAACAGAGAGTTTTAAATATTACAGTAAATGTATACACTGGTCTCACAGCTTTTGGTTATTTTTGTGTATTAACAAGACAGCTTATGGGATTAAATGCAACAAACAAAATCCTTTTAAGCTTGTTAGTTTCATGTTTAAGGTAAAAATAAATGTCTGGCTCATAACCAAAATCTCATCAATTCTTTCTCGCACATGCCGTGACAATCTCATAAAGTCCTTCTTAAGCCCATTAACAAAGGTAATAAATGATTAGATCAGTTGTTGACTGCTCAGTTAGCAGTTGGGTGATGGACAGACATATTGAGAAATATTGGATTAATAGATTAATTAACTGAATTGCTTGATTACCTGGCAGTTGGCTTCTGGGATGAAGGTTAAAGGGAACTTGGTTTTCTGGTGCATCATCTTCACTGGCTTCTTGTCCTTCTGAAAACAGCCAATAGAAAAGCATGTAAAACTTAAAGTAAAACTTAACACCGGCTGAAATCTTGTGCACATCACCATGATGCAGTGACGTACAAGTTTACAGCTGGGTGTGGTCAGTACACTGTGACATCACTGCTGGGTGTGAACAGAGGTGAAACATACTTCAAGCTTTTAACCAGAGAGGGAAGCAAAATACTTAGGGGGTGTAGAACCAAACCAGGATTAAACATCACTGAAATCTGGACTTACATTCATCAAGTGGTGAGTAGAAACACTAATGGAACGGTAGCATTTCTCTACATCGTCTACTGTGCAAGTTGCCAGTTGTATACTCACTCAATATGCTCAGTACAGCGCCACCAGCTGAAAACTAAGTCACCTTTCATTACTCTGATGATAGTCCAATGTCTTAACATCTTCGTTTTTTTTACTCTGCTGAAGCTTTGTCAATGAACAAAGCAATACCACTACATAGGTGTGTTTACAGACTCTGCTTACTTGAGCAACAAACATTTTCTTATATGTGATAAAAGAAAACATCTTACATCTTCCTACAACAATTTCTTTTTACTATAACATAGCAACCAATGAATAAGATGTTAAAAACCATTTGGGAAACACTTCCTTCTAATAATGACTAATGTTTAAATGTTTTATGATGGAATCAGATTACAAATCTGTCTTTTTTTCCCACCATTTCCTTTGGCCAGGTTTCCTGTCATGGTCCTGATGTTGAAATCTTGACAATCACCCTTTCTCGCTACTTTTAATGAAGAAGTCAGAATTAGTGTCCATGGTCTAAATGGTTTATGCTACCATACAAAACACACCCCATATTACTGACTTTTGTCAATCAGTGTCAGCTCACTGAATGTTTTCTCTGTGTAGTGTTACCTGGTTGATTCTAAACTGAGCATCACATGTGGCATTCTCCTTAAACTGCTTGTTCCAGTTGCCTTTGAAGTAGATGGCATTGACCAGCACCAGCCTGGTCATGGTGTCCACCACACCCTGGGCCAGCATGTCCTTGATTTTACCTGTTAGGATTGACACATATGTGAAGCAATGTCACACACAATGTCACAATGAAAGCATGTCTGAAGTGCTGAAAAAAGGCAGGGCATATTTTTATACTGGAGTATGTTCTAATTATATGGTAATATATGAAGGTCATGCAACTATGTCTTTATTGTCTATACTGTGATACCAACATGTTATTACAGAAATCACATTTTATTAGGATTATGATCTTTTCTCTTTAAAACGTTTTACGTTTCCTTGACTATTTACTGCATAATTTCTACATTAACATTGAATCATAAGTGAGGACTGAGAGGGTCTATACATTGTTCTTAAAAAATCCTACTAATTCTGCCTTTAATACTGAGAAAATTGAATCAAAGTAGCTCTCAGCCTTCAATTCTGCTCCCTCTCAGGCCACCATAGTAAAACTTTTAAACTCTTGGCTTTGTAAAGATGTGTAAGTTTGCAAGTCAATGTGAGATTTTCTGAGTCTGGAAATCCAGCAATATAAAAATAATTCTGACACAAGACTGTGATTAACATTAATTTGGTCTTCCACCAGTAGGAGATCATCTCACTGGATTGCATTGGATGTAGTGGGCATGCATGGCTATAAACATACTTAGACATGTGTGCGTCAGTGTTAATAAAGCACCTTGTGTCTGGTTCTCCACCCAGCTGTTGATGTTGAGCCTTGCTGCCTCAGAGCTGCTAACGAAGTCCACAGACTCCAGCTCGGCCTTGTAGTGCTTCTTGGTGTTTCCCAAGAAATCCTGAAACCGTGCACAACACATTTTCTGATTCTGATCACCTGAACAAATCATTCATTTAATGAGTGGAATCAAAAGTCATTACAGTCAGAGAAATATTTCACAATCACAGCTTTTCTTGCTTGTATGCTGACCTGCTACTCCCTCATCCATCATATCTTCTCATACAGCTCAAAGATTCCCATCTGTGTCTCTCATTCACTCCAGTTAACTATGTGCAAACAAAACCACACCTTCCCGTGAAGACACACACACCTCAACAAACTGGTAGGACTGCTCTCCGTACAGTCTGTTGGCGACACTCAGAGCATACGGAGCATCTGGTTTGTTGAGCTCGCTCAGCAGTTGGGAAAAGCTTGTATGGACCTCATCCTGACAATCCTGGGTTTTCAGGCACTGTGGACAAAAAAGACAACTATTACTGAGATGAACCAAGTGAGCAGCAGACCAGCATATTATAAATATCATACCAATCTGGCCTGATGGTCATCTTGCCTATTAAGTGATGAGACTATAGACAAAATAAACAAGGTTCTTCTTGTAGGTTGCTGACAGGAGTGCTCCATGCAATGCATTTGCATACACTATTGATTGATTGATTATTAATGTTGAATGATGGTGGCTAACTACAGTATGCAGTCACTCACTTAAAATACTTAGAATAATAAACCTGATATATTTGGTTGTAAATCAATTGGTCCGTAATGGTCTACTGTCAAGAAATGATGAACTGGAATTCCCCATCTCTTGATGGGCAAGATGATAAATTAGATCCCTTTTTACTAGTGTCACACTTTAAGTTGAAGGTTTTCAGTAATTAATTCTCTGCATACTGTAGCCTGGATTGTATCTGAGAACCACTTAATCATTTAAATGTCAATGTTAATGCATGACATCCCAACAGACACAACAAACACAAAATGAAAATACAATAGAAAACTGACTTTGAAAAAGCAGAGGGACCACGTTAACACCAACTGTAAAGAACCCATGGAACATGGCAAGAAACCCAGAAACATTCAAGAAGACACTCAACATCCCTCCACCATGTTGGTATTTACATCTTCAAAAACAAATGTCCATTTTTTAATAAGGACCCAGGATGGTATGGTTTGTCTGGTGGGCATCCAAATCAGCCACGACAGTCATATTTTCCAAACTTGGTATTATCCACATAGAGTGTTATCAGAGTTATACCCTATTATAAGGCATAAATAGCAAAGGAAGCAGCTTAATTTGTGTTACTCTATTTTAATCTAATCAAACTGTGGTTCCAGCAGCTGCTCATAAGAGATAAAAAGCACTTCCGGAAGAATCATATAAAGAAAAGTCAGGACTGCATCCCTGTGTAATATGTATTACTACTGGGTTTTAAGATGCTGGACACACTAAACCTTAACAACATATAACTAGGGCTGCTCCCTTGCATTGCTGTTTTCTTTCCATATTCAGTTCAGAACAGCAGCAGATTGGAGACCAGCAAGTAAAGCAGAGTGAAAACAAGTGTGAAATTCTCTCTGGAACCACTGGCTCTTTGTCCAAGATCCCCTCACCAGATGACACCACCCAGACTGTTAGTAAAAAAGCCCCCTCCGTTAGTTTGTCGCTTCTGTACTGTTGGCTTCATTACCACCTTCTGCAGAAACGGTGGCAGTCTGCACTGGACCTGCTGCTGCATCTGCATTTGCATTTGCATCTCTTGTTCTGCTCCTGCATGCCGCGGCTTCTCTGCCTCAGTGAAGCAGAGGACCTAGGGGTGTAATTGGTAGTGTTCACTGTTCAGTCAGAAATCACCTGTCTCTGGATGTAGACAGGAGGTTATGTCGTCCAAGCAGAGATGTGTGGGTTGAATGGGGTGAATACAGATAACCTTCCTATATACACTTGCTGAAAGATGTTGACTGGAAAATTGGCGAGAGTAATTGCATTGGCATCTTCAGTCACGGCGCGCGTTCTTTGTCACATTGTCCGTATGTGTCACGGTGAATGCATGACCACACCCAGCAATCTTGTCAGGGTGCACTCACCACACCCTGGGTACACTTGTAAATTGCTGGAGCTTTAACCTATGGAGGTCAGCAAAGACAAGACTTTCAGCTGCTGGTAAGTGGTTCTTAAAGATATTCCTGAGCCCATCAGTGCACTTCAGGAAAGGTGCACCAGCTGGAGAAAAGCCAAAACCATAAACCAGCAATGTTTTGAATTTGGATTGCTCAAATATTTAAAGAAAAAAATCTATTGCATGGACTTGATATATGTAGTATATAATGTTTTACACTTTGTTGTTGCACTTCACGATAAATAAGAGAACTGGTCATAAAATCACCTCTAACTGACAATTTATTCTTGTGAAGTTAAAGGCATGTATTATTTCGACTAGTGATTCCTAACCAGGGGTATTTGTACCCCAGGGACTTGTACTTTGTGCTTCTGCAGGGGGTACTTGGAAAGAGAGTAGCTCAACTTACTGGACAACCTAGAAATTACTATTTGATTTTAAAAATATCCACATATTAAGTCAGCTGTAACACCTCAACAATTTGTGCTGCCATTGAAAGTGCATGAAAACTAGTTAGCAACCCAACACAGAAGTCTAAACAGTAAGAAAAAAAGTAATGGATAAATGGATGAAATTGATAAGCTAAAAGTAATGAATAAATGATTGAACCTCTGGTTTAGACAGATTCAAGACATTTTAGTTTCTAAAGCTGAAGTTATATTTCAGAAATATCTGTCAATAACTGTATGTGAATAGTTTTAACTGTAAAAGGCTTCATTGGCCTCCCAATATATTTCTTGAGGTTCTCGTGTCCTTATTTTGTGTAACAACTATAATTGGCAATGCTCTGTGTTGAAGCCCACTAACTGAGATCATGGTTTTTTGTTTGTTTGTTGTTGTTTTGGTTTTTGCAGGAACCAGTTGATGCACATTTATAAATGGTAACAATCTTTAACAAAAAGTAAATGACAAGTGCTGGCACAAATATTTCTTGTTCCCATCAACAGTGTGGTATTTGAAGATTTCCTAAGACAACAGTCCACACAACTGGACTTCCTGGTAACTGGCTGCTTAAAAATTCCTCACAGCAGCTATATGTTACTGTCACCCCTGCTCTCTTTCATGCATGCAATCACACACCCACCATCTCTTACTCACAAAGTCATGCATTCAGATTCATCACCACAAGTCATGACGCAGGCAGGATCACTCTGTTTTGTTTCAGAAAGACTTCTCGGAAAAATACCATCAATTAGTTGGATTTTTGTCTTGTGATACTAATGGTGTAGTTGGGCGTGTCTGTGGGAGTTAACAGAAAGCCACTGAGTATGGTAAAATACACAGTAAGTTCATCACAGACTCAACTTTAAATCCCTCATGAACCCTTGACCCCGTTTCCCTCTGCCACCCCCCGCTTTGGTTCTTGTTAGGGCTCATCTCAGGTGCCATTGAGCTGCAGTCATCACATCTGGCTCTGAACGCTTCATCATCAATTTTACCACCTTCTGGAACAAACCCAGCCTTTGTACACAAGACACAGTTCAAAACCCACAGAGTCAAAGTTCCTTGCGTTGAACAATGAATGCTCTCGAGAATGGCAGTGCGTGACACTGTGTGTAAAATATAAATAAATCACCAACTTTGTCCCTGACCCTTGTGACCACCCTCTAACCTGCTGACCATGTTTGTTTTGCAGGTACTGCAGGTGGACGGGGCAGAGTGGGGAAAGACCTGATTCAATTTGCAGATCTGGCACACCTGGGCCCGGTGCATCAGAAGCTTTAAAAACCCTCTGGAGCTCAGTCTTTCTCTCTTCCTCCTGCCTGAGATCATGTCTTGGTTTGGTTTGTGTTGCTGCACTTTACAACACTGCACCACCATGCACACACTTACACGACTGATTCTACTGATTACACAAACTATGCCTACTTTAAATTAACTTATTGATTAATTTACTTTCATAAAATCATTATTTAAATCTACTTCTTTGTGTGCATCTCCCTTCTGTGTCATGGCCACACGGCCGGCTGTGACACCCTGTCAAACAGGATCATCCTACTGTTATTGCATCAGATGACAGAAGGGCATATAACCTTATCACTAGTGACTGTCACCTTTCACAAGAAATAATTACTTTAAGCAGTATGTGGTATAAATCCATTATCTTTTCAAATGACTGGGGTTTTGTTTTTGTTTTTTATAAGAAACATGGTGGACTTGGTGAAGCCATAATTCCCAGTGTCACTTATCAGGGTGTGTCTTTGTTCTAGGAATCATCGAGGAGAAAAATGTTGCTGAATGTTCTGTTTTACACCATGTTACCTTCCACCTACATTCCAACTACCTCTGCTGAGTATGCAGACAGTCAAAACTGAAGAGTGAGTTCACTAAGGACTCTCTGAAAAAAATGAACACCAATATCTGTTGTTTATTCAAGCAATCATTTTCTGAATCTTGCTGACGCTGTTTATTTTGTTCAAATGCATTAATTTGAGTATCAACCAGTCTCTTATTCCATTACACAAGGTCTATTACTGTATATGCATATTTATTTGATTTCATGTTCCAAGACCAGTGCATAGATCTTTGTACGACTTTGACAATGCTTTTTCTTTAGAATCCCCAGATTTCATAATAGGCTGCACAGACTGGGAACTGATAAGGGGCACAGACACTGATAAGGGGCACAGATCAGTTTACCTAGATCATTACAGCCTTTACACTTCCATATAATGTACTGTGTTCCTATAGTAACAAAACTGAGCTGCCCCCAATAAAACCAAGTGGGGTCTGAAAAGAACAGGTCTTCGTCATTTTCACTGATGCTGAAAGAAAAAGAATGGTGATTCATACTGAATGAGGGCCTGCAGTCATTCCCTCTGCCCTTCAGTCCTATTCCCAGAGGTGTCCGTTAACTTCATGGTAACTTCAGAAGCCACTGACGGTGGTGGTGTTTTAATGGAGTACATTTCATCGTGTAAAATCTGCATCATATTGTCCACCAGACGAACAGCAATAATATAAGATTATAAGCTTCACAAAATCAAGCTGAACCAAGTGCACCAACCTGCAATGCCGTGAATGTCAATGCGTTACTTTTCACAGAGGCAGTGCGTGTGTGTGTGTGTGTGTGTACTGTACCTCTGACATCTGTGTATGCGTGTTGCCTCTGGCCCCCAGCATCACCATAGCCAGGGCTGAAGAGATGCTAAAAGGAGAGAAGAAGATATTCCTGCTGTTGTCATCATCACTCAGCTTTTTCAGCAGAGCCAGAGAGAAAGTGCTGTTGGCCTTGGATAGAGGGGTTGGTGATGCCATTGTGTCTGCAAAGAAGAATTATTACATTAAGAATCATTATTACATTAAAACTAAAAATAATGCTTTTATCTTTATCTGATTTGTATCTCGCTCAGTCATCAGGCCAAACTCCATTGAAAAGTTCATTAATTTACACATCCATTGATTGTATCTGATGTATGATGAAGTTTCTGATAGACAGAGTTCTCATATATTTAGAGCATTTTTAAATGAGTAAGACGTTTCGCAAACACTAAACAGAACAATCAAGGTTACAACAACATACATTTTTAAAACAACTGGTTCACACACCCTAACCTAAGTAGTAATAACAAAGTAGTGGTTGTTATCATTAGGAATTTAGGGTTTTATTGAAATTAGCTGCATCTTTATGGTGTGTATGGAAATTTACCAGCAGACTATAAATATATCCACAAAACATCATACAACAAAGTATTATCAATGGAATATGGTTAAAAAACAGCTCTTTGGCTGCAAAAGGAAACTACTTATTCTGCTAAACTGAATAGCTATATATTACACGACACCTTCAATGACATGTGCATATGCTAACACTGACATACATACTACACATAAGACCAGATCATGAGTGAACCAAGCTCAACAACTGTCAAACATGATGTCTTTCCCGTTTAACCTGTCAGGTAAAACTGATGGCAAACCAATGTGGTTACAGCCTGGATCAAACTACTGCTGTCACACAAACTGTCAATAATCAAATTAACTGAATGAGACTGATGTTCTACTTACTGACAGACACGTCGTGGTCCTCAAGCGATCAGCAGTCTTTCCGTCAAAGTAAGGAAGACTTGTGTTGGAAGCATCAGTTTTATTGTTTACAAGCTGACACGCCCTGAAAAACTTGGCACATGAACTTCCGCATTCTCGCACGTCAGTGTACGGACGCCGAACGGATAAAACTATTCGCTTTTTTCCCCTTAGGAAAAATCACACAAACCGTAATTAATACTTTAGTAATTATCATGAATCAACACAGTTTTAGTGTCAAAATGACCAGTTGATTTGTGAATAATGATATTTCCTCACAGCTTCATTATACCACTTCTATACTGAAAACAGACTGTGACCGTTAGTTTTCTTATGTTGTACAATAATATTAATAATAATAAAAATAATTATTATTTAAAACCTGAAATATGACTGAAATATGCTGAGATTTCAGCATGTAGTTCAGAAAAAATTAAACAGACAAAGGAAGGTTAATTAAATATATGTTTTTAAATCAACTAGTAGCAACAAACAGATTCTGTGTATCAAGACTGTGTCGGGCATAAGAGGAAGAAATAGTGTGAGACAATGCACTAATCATGAAAGAATATAGTGATGTTGCATATCAGATTAAACAGCAGAACCTGGGCTACAAGAATACATAAGCCATTTTACATGCCCCAAACACAACTCAAACACCAACTAAATGAATTATGAAATATAGAAATCTAGCGCTGTGATACTTTATGCAAAATGCACAAACAACCTCTCAAATGAAAGCAGACAGTCCACAGATTCCAAACATATCCATCAAAGTTCTCTAAAATCAAAGCATCAGTGAGAAATAACCCAAAGAACAGCAAAAAAAACGAAATCGCTTCTTCAAACTATAGTTGTAAAATTTCTCTTACCTTATATCTTCTGTGATGAAAAGTTTATTTTATCGGTAAATCCACGCCGGAATCAGTTAGTACTACTTCCTGTGTTACAATGAAATCATTCCTGGCGTTTTTGGTGGCTCCCTTAGCCTGAGGGAGCTATGGGGTGACCCTGCGCTCAGCAAGCGACTAGTCTCCAAGATGGCGTTCTGCTGAGTCTGATTGGCTAATAGTGCTGTCAATCTCATGTTGGTGGCTCAACCAGGTCTCAACCACTGAAATCGACCAATCCGTGACGGAGATATAGCCTCGCGTAACCAATGACAGCTCCACAGCGGTTTTATCAGCGTTACGCATAGGACGCACAGGCCGCACTACGCACAGCACGTAGCTTGTTTTAGTCAGTGCTTTGCAGCTGTATTTTGGCACTGTCTTTGTTCGAAGAATGGCAAATAAAAGTTCAGATAGAAGTTATAGTACAGTTGAATGTCAGCCAAAATCCAAAATGTGCCAAAATGTGACCTCACCTGAACTGTCGGTACTAAAAACTCTCTAATTTTGTTCTGCTTCACTTTATCAGAGTGAAACTTTGCACAGAGAGTGTTCGCATATTGTGCTATGATTTGGTAGAGACTTAGAGCTGCAGCTGGATCATTCCAATACAGATCATTTAAAAAATGAATTATTATTTTGCAGGCGAACCTGAAAATTTGTCATTTTTGCTGTGTGCCATCTTCATTTACTCTTAACCAGTAACATATATACTGATATTTACACATCTGAGCAAATCTTACAAGTGTTCTCTTTATTATGACACAAGAATTAGTCAAATACACCTTATGGTTGCAGAGATATACTCTTTATTATGGGTATGTAATTTTCGAGCAGAGGCCTGAAAAATAGCTTATAATAGCTAAATCACAATCACATTTCCCATCTAAATTACTATTATCTAAAAAATAAAAAAAAAATCCCATCCTGTTTTCAAGAACACCATTTTGCAAGCAGCTGCAAGTCAGAATCAGAATCAGGTTTATTTTCAAGTGGGTTTTCACATACGAGACATTTGCCTTGGTATGACAATAAATGAGAAAATATAAGATGATGATTAAAGCAGGTAGGTTGCAAGTATAAGTCAAAAGCATGAATAGACAGCAACATATGAAAAAATGTTTTAAGAGCAATAGAAACAATATGTACAATATAACCATTAATTAGATACAGTGCAGTGTCAGTGTCCCCATGTGGATTAAGACCCAGCTCCAGAGTAGATGTTCCAACCAAGTGCAATACATCAGCTCCCTCTTCTGGCCTCCTGGCTTTAACTGAAATAAATAATAATAATAAAAACATAACAATAAAGAAATAATAAAATGATACACAAATAAGGCACAGTGTTTTCAAATAATAATCATATAGTCATCAGGAAAATCACTTGTTATCATTTGGGACTCAGCACAAGTGCACCTGCAAGAACAGAACAACTGGGACACTTTCACTTTTGTAGCTCTGGGTGATAATTTGAGGGTTCAGTTAGTTGAGTCACAGAATGGGCCGGCAAGGAGGATGCTCATGGTGGTGTGATGCCAGATGAAGAAGAGGAAGGGGTGGTGAAGTGGGGTAAATGGAGATTGAGACACATCATCTCACGATAGTGAGTGTGGCAGCAGCAGCTTCAGTTCCCTCTTCATTCACCTCCACAAAAGCCTTGTGGCCCACTTTTGAAAGTACCAGGTCTTTGGTCTCAGACATGCCTGTCCACTGTCTTGGGTAAACTTAAGAATCCATCAGAGTAGTTTCCTCTGGTAGTCTTGTTGAAAAAAATCTGTCCAGGACATGAACATCCACTGTGTGGGAAGTTGTTACATTTGCCAAACTTGAGTTCTTTCTGTTTAAAAATACACACATTAAAGCATCAGTCTAACCATGTTGTTCATTATCTAAGCATATTTTGGTGGATGCAGACTTTATGCCTGGGACATGCAGCTTTACACTCAGCCTTTCATCATTATATCATGTATGTGCGCATTCAAACCCCACTTATAGACTTTTTGTTTTAAGAAGAATCTGCAGGAAAAGAGGCAAGAGGAAAGTCAGTTTAATGTTTCATCATCTTCACTGGTTTAGTGTCATTCTGAAGAGAACAAACAGAAGAAGCACTCTTTTATAAATGGAAAAATTCAAATTAATTATTAAATATTTGCACTGTGGACTGGGATATATGAGCAGGGTCAAAGTTCAAGGTGCAATGTTTTGACAAAGTAGTTTGTATTGTTTGCGTACTGCGTGCAAACACTTTGTAAGGGCGGCTGCAGTGTGTGCAAAGTGTGTTAAACGTAAAAAGAAATAATTGTTAGTAGTTTTGGTGCCAGATCTAACCAATGTGGAGGGTGTGTCATGTAATAGGTGTGTCCTGTAGTACTGTGGAGCCACAGTCAGACCTACACACTTCCAGTCTTAACACGCCACTTAATTGAGTTGGCCCACATTACGCATGTAAGGATTTATAAAATAAAACATGACACACATTGATTCATACCACGCTGTTTATTCTGTTTGTTAAGCCAAAGAAAACAGTCTGCATTCAATGACAGCAGTAAAACCTTGATGCAAACTCTTCTGTCTTTGCTACATTTTCAATACGTGCATATTATGCAAATTACAGTACAGTTAATTCCACATATAATGATGATAAGGTTCCTCTATTATATCATACACTTTTTAAATTTCTTTTTAAACTTCAAAACATCTTGAACTTAAATTGTAAAACATTCAGTTGGGCTAAAGATTAAATTATTTCTTTTATACGTACTCAAATACAGGAAAAGATATGTTTATTTATTTCATTCAATTTGTGATCAGATTTGGGATTTAGCACAAACACACCTGCAACTAACACCTTGGGACTGTGGGAAACAACTGCAACACTTTCAGTCTTAACAGATGAGCTCATGAAAGGAATGTGAGGGTGCAGTGACTAGAACATAGATCAGCGATAAAGAGAGTACTGGCAGGATGCCTGAGCAAAAGAGGTGATGGACATACAGAAGAAAATACAGTCTGTGGGCTGATTTTGTCTATATCTATCTATCTATCTATCTATCTAAAAGGGTTTTACATATATGAGCCCAGGGGCCCATTGTTTCATAATCCTTTCATATCTGTAGGATATACAGTCGTGCTCACTCAGGGGAGCAGTATCGGCCAGCAAAGAGGATGCTCATGGTGGCGTTGTGCCGGATGAAGAAGAGGAAGGGGTGGTCTGCGTTGAAAACAGAAGAAATCATTGCAGTGCGTTCCGCCAAGATAGCAGCAGTGGCGGCAGCAGCCTCAGATCCCTCCTCGTTGACCTCCACGAAAGCCTTGTGAACGACTTTTGACAGCACCAGGTCGTTGGCGGGGGACATGCCTGTCAGCAGAGGAGAGAGAGGCCACTCCATTACCACACAAGTGTAACCTTTTGGGTGTTTTGAAAGACTGATCAAATCTTTAAAGGCAATTCTGTATATTTCTGTTTTCCTATCAGTCCTGCTTATAGACAATATTTTTTATTTATTTCCAACCAGAAATGTTTATATTTGAGTATTTTTGCACTGCGCTTCTAAGGGATCTTGAATCTATCTTATATCTCTATCTTTTTTCTAGGATTGTCTACAGATGACATGAATGTCTTTAAGCTAAGCATTTATTTGTCTCTGCAGTTATGTTGTGCTCGTAAAACAATTATGCATCATGTACATTTATGGCATATATCTCACCAGAGAAGTCACTCATTGTCACGTCGAAGGCATCCGCCATCCCCATGCTCACCAGGACGTCTTTCAGGTCATACTTCTCCTCCATCTTGAATCGTGGCAGCCTCACCTCCACCTCAGTTTGACCCACCAAGTCTGGACGAGTCCACTCCACAAATTTCTCATATGTCAGCTCCTTCTCCAGCTGTTGTGGATAAAATATATATTAGTCTGTTTCTTTGAAAGTGTGCATTTGTTTACTGTGTGGCTATATGTGTTCTACCTTCTCCAAGCCTGTGGTGTCGTCCTCGATCTCATTCGGCAGGAAGATGAGCATGCTGAGGTCCTTCCCCTTATAGGGCAGCTCTAGGATCTGTCCAGAAACATTTTGATTTAATTTCATTAAAGATAGCCGTATTAAATTGTATCTTGGAAAACATAGTATTCCAGGCCTCTCGTGGTTTGATAATTGCGATTATGGAAATTATCTTAAACACCATAAATATGACTGTTTCAGTCGAACCTTCAGTTGAACCTGAACCATTTGGATCATGGTAAATCGGTCCACAATATTTTACTGAAATCTGTTCCCAAATTACTGAAATATCAAATTGCATGCCAGACAAACGTGGACAAAACCATACCGTTGAAATAATGTGACATTACCTCACAGTTGGCCTCAGGAAAGGAGGTGAGAGGGAATTGACCCTTCTGGCGCATCATCTTCACCGGCTTGGTGTCATTCTAAAGACAGCAACAAACAGAACAAGCACTTTTCTTGTTGAGTCATTCCCTCAAACTTCACACTCTATCATAGGTTTGACTTATGATGTGGAATACACATCATAGTTCTGACCTGAATTAATCTGCATATTTATAGTTTTCTGTCATGAGGGAGCCATTATTAAACACATTTTATTTTTACCATGGAAGCCTGATGTGTTTCTGGTGAAACATTTCATGAGACGTGCAAAGATGTTTCCTCAGGAATGTTCTGGGATCAAGTGAACATGAAAATTTGGAGTTGAAGTTAACTGTAGTTTGATTGTACATGTGTGCTGCTACATCGACTCCCAAGACAGATTTTCCCTGTGGTAGACCACAAAGTCTAATCTAGTCGAATGTAATCTAAGTCTTATAGTGACCAATTTATAAAACCTTCTTTTTGTCAGAATTCCTTGACTTTCCGTGTCTGAAGCACAACTCCAGGATATCATTTCAGCATATTCCAGAAATTTCACGACCTCTGGGAATACTGGCGCTGTCTCGGACTAAAATGGACTTTTCTAGTCAGTTGCAGTTTGCACACCAGTGGCTTCATTTTCACCTGATACTGTGAGCTGCAGGAGATCAAACTACAAACGTGATACAATATAATGACAAGTATCACTTTCAAGCTGTGTATTTCCACCTAGCTAAACTGACACTGCCTTGTAATGTTCTACTATCAGAGTGAAATGCCAGCTACAGTTTTACAGACCTCATGTAAACTGTGGACCATCATGCAAAATCATGTCATAAACCCAGAATGCTGCTTGTCGTTCCTCACTGTTTCTCCATCCAGTGTTACCTTGTTTATTCTAAACTGAGCATCGACTGTAGATTCCTCCTCAAACTGTTTGTCCCAGTTGCCTTTGAAGTAGATGGCATTGACCAGCACCAGCCTGGTCGCATTGTCCACCACACCCTGGGCCAGCAGGTCCTTGATTTTACCTGGTGAACAGTAATGAGAAAAGCCAAGATCATCAACAGTGGGTCTAAAATAATGTCTAAATTATGATTTAGAACATGAGTGTCTAATTTCAAACAGCAGATTGCAAGTCTCTGTGTCCTATGGTTTTAGATCTTAAAAGAGGAGACACGAAAAAGCCCCAACGGGAAGATCTCATGCTGCACTCAGGCTCAGATGGTGTTGGAAGGTTAGTGATATGATCAGGGGCTTAATAGTGATATTTAAATGTAAAACAAATCTGATAAAAACACCAGGGTGGAAATGCTACCATGCCTGTAAATTTCCTCACTGTGGGACAAATAAAGGTATATCTTTTCTTATGTACCACTAGTGCATTTATCCAAAGGAAGGATTTAAGACATCCAATTTCTCACCTAATTGTGGCAAAATTTAGTTTCATTAATGGGGAAGTGGAAACAATAGAAAACAATGTAATGAAATCTGTGACCTGATTGTAACATGTAAATAGAGCCTAACAAAGGACCAAGGACTGATCCCTGAGGTTTCACAGTGGCTGTGGAGGATTTTCAAAATAGAAGTTGGAAGATGGACGTTCTTAAGGTTTGTAAAGGTTTCTAAAGTATGGCAGACATGAGCACTTCACTCATACAGTTTTTTCATGAGACAGAGAAGGCTTGGATCATGGCCCTAGATTTAGTTCCCAACCTACGTCATGTGCTAATGAGTGTGTCTATGTAAATGTGAGCTCTACCTTGCGTCTGCTCTTCCACCCAGCTGTTGATGGTGACCCTGGCCGCCTCTGCACTGGCTTTGAAGTCCACAGACTCCAGCTCAGCACCGTAGTGTTTCTTGGTTTCTGCTAAGAAATCCTGAAATCGCACAGGACACATTTGAAGACTTACACCACAACTAAATCTGCACATTAACCAATAGAAGAACTCTGAATTTGAAATAAAGGCAACATGAGTGAAGAGCTGAAAGTACTCATTCGGTATGATTGCCTGAGAACTGATCATCTAATTTTGGCTGAGCAATAAAGGCAGCACTTTTTTTTACAGCAACTGCATTGCAGGTTTGATCTTAAGGCCATGTTGCAAGGTATTTATCCACATAACTAAATTGCAAAGCTTCAGTTCACTCCTGAGCACAACTGGTTCACACACACAATTACTTAGTTCTGTGGTTGTATACCTTCTAAACCTTAAAACCAAATATTAAACAGAGCTTTAAAGTTGTGAGAACTGGCTAAAATATTCTCACATTCCAAAAATGTCCTCTCACTCTGTTGGTTAAAAACTTGCTACACATACTATTCTCACACATACACATACACATACACATACACACAGACCTCAACAAACTGGTAGGACTGCTCTCCGTACAGCCTGTTGGCGAGGCTGAGGGCATACGGAGCGTCTGTCTTCTTGAGCTCGCTCAGCAGTTTGGCAAAGTTGGTGTGGACATCGTCTTGATCACTCTGGCGATTCAGGCACTGCGAACAGCCAGAGAAGACCTGCGTGTTACAAAGACACACTGAGCCAGTAACAGATGAAGGACAGTTTTGTATTATCTTAATATGGACCATTGGGCAGCTTACCTGTTAAATGATGAGAACAGACACCAAAATCATCATTAACCATGGTGCTACATGTATAAACTGTGTTTGGGCAACCATTATCAAGGGAGAAAATATTTCACAGCTTTAAAGCTAAGATCATTCACAGTGACTTAATTGACGTGCCAACAGTCTGTGGACCAAAAGTAACATTTCTGTTATAGGGTCAGCCTTTTCTTTTGGGATAATGCTCCTGTCCTTCTATTGATGTTACTCAATTTGCGCTTGTATGGAATGCTGCCAACTTATAATGACATGATTGGATGATTGTGGTGTCATTTTTTTCATCATTTATTGTAATTGGAATGACCCTCGGCAAAATCTCCCACGAAGTTTTCAGAGGTTTAATTTCTCTTTATGAGACCCCCAGCACCTTTTGGAGAGAACGTGGAAACAGACAGAAACAGACCAAACACCAAAACAAACCAAACAAAAGCCTTCACACTATTACCATATAACAATATAAAATAGAGCATGGGGAAGGTGTTTAAGAAAAAGCATTTACACACACAATTACCCACTCTTATGTTGAATTTTCCACCTGCTGCATAAATCTGCTTATTTTGCTTTTGTGAGCTTCACATTACACTTCACATTTCCAAATTCCGTTTTAAAAGAGGCAGCAAGATCTTGGAAATTAGCAAGCAAAGCAGTGGGAAATGAAGCGTGAAATACTCTGAAACCAAAAACTTCACACTTCCTCACCAAATGAAACCACCAAGGCTAACGATTAATCAGTTCTTTGATTGTGGCTTTTGTTGGCACCTTGAGCAGATATCCTGGCAGATTGCTGTGTTGCTGCAGCTGCTTCCGCATCTGCGTCCGCATCTGCATCTGTGACTGCATCGGCGAACGCATCTGCAATGGCGTCACTGACGGCTGCAACGGCTGCTCTGGTTGCTCTGGCTCAGTGAAGCTGAGGACCTGGGGGTGCGAATGGTTCAACAATGTTAGTGTGCATCTGGTACCTGGCTAGTACCTGGCTCATGATGAATTATATACACACATCAAGGCATTCATGCACAGACACGTTTTCCACGCCACCGCTGATGACTCTCAGGAAGGATTAGGCTATTTTGTTAACCTGGAAGGTCAGACTGACTTACAAGTAAAGTTCTGTCGAAAGACTGCTAATGCCTATTTGCCTACTTGAACATTCACTCCCATTCCTATTGAAACTGTGACGCTTCCAGCCTCGCATCCAGCTGAAAGGCAATTATGGTGCCATCAGCATCCCATGTCTTGACCACTCTCAGTCATATTTTCCTATACTATCTGCACAGTGCTATAATGTGTTGTTACTGCACAGTATAGTGTACAGAATGATTCTAGCTTTTTGTCTCCTTATTCACTTTTTAAATGATTGTTTTCTTTATCTCATATTAGTTTTGTGATTTGAATAGTACATTGTTGTAACACAGTTTCAGTCTCGGGTCACTCCAGTCTGGATGGTGGCTGCAAGTACTCAGGCTCACACAGTGGTTTACTCAAGTAAAAGTAGCAACACCATGCTGTAAAATAATCCATTATAAGTCAAAATAATGTATTAAAATAAGACTGAAATAGAAGGACAACAATGAACTCTAAGTCCCAAAAGTAAAAGTACTCATCATGTGAAAAAGTGGTCTCTGTCATGGTTATATTACATATTATCCTATTTGACTGTTATTGCTGATGTATTAGAGTCGGCATGTAGCACATTTTTACAAAGTATATCAAACGTGTACTTGAGTGCGGTACTTGATTAAATATACTTAGATATTTTCCACCATTGATATTCACTCCTGACAGGATCCCATTTTGACTTTGCTGCTTTAATGTGCTGATAATTTTTATGCTCTACAACTCAGAGAAGAATTTAAACAATTCCTCTCCCTGTAATCCGAGTCTGAACAGAACAGATCCCCGCCTTTTTTTGCTGATGCTGGGAAACACAATGAGTAATTTATGCTTGTGCAGGCACTCCTGCCACACCTCAGTCTGCCAGACGGTTAGGCAAAAGTTTCCCAGTGGTACACAAACTTGTGCATGTGAATGAAAAGTTGAGCCCACATGTTTTTTATGTTCTGATGCAATGATATGGTGGCAAAAAGAGTGCATGCTTGTTTAAACGTGTGTGTGTGTGTGCATACTGTACCTCTGACATCTGCCTATGCGTGTTGCCTCTGGCTCCCAGCATCACCATAGCCAGGGCTGAAGAGATGCTGAAGGGGGAGAAGAAGATATTCCCAGTCTTGTCCTCATCACTCAGTTTTTTGAACAAATCCAGAGAGAAGGTGGTGTTGGCCTTCGACAGAGGGGTTGATGCCGCCATTTTTCTAAAACAAAAGATAGCAGAGCATTATTCATTGCATTGTAAACTGTAACAGATCCCGTTATCTGATAATTTGCACACTCTCCCATTTGGACAAGTTTGCCTGATTATGTGACTCATAAATAGCTTTTAAAAAGTTAGAATTTGAAGGAATCGGCCTCTTTTTCAGCCACAAGTGAGAGTATTTCTTCTTCTCCATTCTTGCACTTTTCATGAGGATGCTCAAGGACCATATGAGTTTTTCAGTGAAGCAGAATGAAGCCCAGCTCTTTGGCCTCTAGGTTTCATTTGTCAGCTATCAAATATCACAAGGCTTTCAAGCTCAAACAGCTTGTGCAAACCTGTAGAACTCGACTTACATATCATTTTACAACTTGGCAGTGTCCTCCAACAACCCCATCCCTTCCTGGACATGTATAGACGAATTGTCATTTTTTTGTTTGCTATCATTTTTCACATAAATCAAAATTGATTTAGAGCCTGAAACAAAAAGTGAAATGTCACCAAACTTGGTGACACATATCATACAGACATCAAGCACATCACTACTTGACCACTGTTGTCTTTAGAAACCAAGTGAAAAGGGCATAAATCAACAGCTGTTAGTTGCACAAAGCCTGGCTGACACCTGTTACCTCTTGCTGTCACTCTTATCAGCAAAAATCAAGTGAAATTTTGGAACATGCTGTACTTACTGACTGATTCTCTTCTTCAGGTCAACAAGTGATCCAGAATGATTCAGTTCCGGAAAACCTGTTCTGTGTTATTTTACACTTTGACACACCCAAGTTCAAGTAGGTCTTGCCGCAGCTTGAGAAAGTGTCAAGAAATCACACCCATCAGTGCAAGACACACCCCCCAGTGTCATTGTTTGGGAACATATGCTATGCCAATGGGAGTTAAGTGTGACTAAAACCAGATGTAGATATAGTTCAGGCAACAAACTTTTAAACAATAGTTTTAACAGAACTTATACGTTCTGTTATCAATGCAGATGCTGATGTCGTGGCACCACCAAATAATAGAGTTCAACATGTACTTCATTTGTCAAAGTCTGGACAGAGAAAGCAAATTAGGGATGACGCATACAGTGGGACATTATTTGCCGCTAGTTTTTCTCAGGTGCAACAGTTTCTTCGGGATACAGGTGCAACATGACAAACCATGCAAGAATACAATTACAAATTTGTTATTTTGCCATATAACATTTGGCCACTACAGTCTTGTGAGTCTGGTGAGGGATTTAAAAATATAAGGTTTGCACTAGCTATTATTTGAATATTGAATTTTTTTCAGTGTGCATGCAGAACATTTGGGGTTGTGGTGTTTGCATTTTGTCGACTTAAAGATGCATCAATGCCATCTGTGACCTGCGTATGAGGCATAAAATTCAGAATAATTTCATAAAATGAGAGCATGTAAAGATGAAATACCAGAGGTCCAAGAATCTACCTTTGTGGAACTTGCGATGCTGCTCAGGTGTACAGCTACCAATTGATACAAAACAGTCTCTGTCTTGAAGGTAGGACTTGAACTAATTCAGGACCATGCCAGAGAGTTCAACCCAGTGTTCAAGTCTTTTAATATGTTATGATCAGCCATATCAAATAGAGCAGTAGGGTCTAATAACACAAGGACAGAGATCAGAATCTATGTTGAAATTAATGTCATTGACAGCCTTGATATGAGCAGTCTACAGTGTTCTGTGGTGGGGCCTAAATCCAGATTTAATTTGATATGGTTCTGTGGTTGTTTAGAAGAGATTCATGCTGATTACCTTTTTTCAAGTAGCTTGATAACTGCAGTTTTCAGGACTTTCAGGGTTGGGAAAGACTCCTGAAGGAAACTAAAAACCTTTATAAAATGTTGAAGGCTGTGACTCAAGGCAGCATGTGGAGGATTTGAAATGTAAAACAATGTCTGCAAGAGTTGTGGTGTTCATGACATCAAACTAAATCATTTGTACCAGATTAGTTATAGCTGATTGCTAAGTCACGGTATTTGACTTCAGTAATTAAGCACTGACAGTTTGCCTAATCTCTCAAATTTTTCTGTGAAAACAAGAAGTAAAGTCATTACATGACTTTGTAGAACTGAACTCAGGAGGCATTAGTACTTGGATTAGTGAGTTTATCCATAGTGGCAAACAGTGTGCATTAATACGCTCTGAATTAATGATCTGACACAGGTATGACTGTCTTGGACTTTGGACCTGGACTTTGACATTAGCTTGTGAAATATGATCGATGACATTTAAGGTTTTGGAATTAAAATTGCCCAGAAGTTCATTGACTGATGAGGCGTTGACAAAGAGGAGAGTCATCATGGAGACTGCCTGAGAAAGTGCCACACTACTGTTTTCACTGGTATATAACCTTTTGACTGTTTCAGACCTAGTGCAAGTGTACACTGTCATATCAAACAAAAGAACTGAGAGCATAAGTTAGCATCAAAGACCATGACATTGGAGATATTAAGACATTGGCAGAAAACCTGTTATTTAAAAGAATAGTTTTATCGCTGTTATTTAGTATAACAGAGAAATATTCAAAGGAGTTGTATATAACAAATTACAACTGTTTGCCCAAGCACATATCTTTGAATACAAGGACAATTCCATATCCTCTTCTTCCTGCTCTAAATACATCCAGAATGTTAAAGTTAGGGGGCGCGGACTCTATAACATCTGCTGCCTTGTTGTTTTCATTCAACCGTGTTTCAATTAAAAATATAACATCGAGTTTATGATCTGTAATAAAAGCATTACTTCAAAAGGATTTGCCTGCCAGGGATTGTACATTTAGTAAAGCCAAATGCACTGGGTTAGGGCCGGGTTCACAGATTATTTTATGTTGGCAAGGAAGAGCAATTAGATTTGATAATTGTGCAAACTGAGTTGGATACAGCCTGATTCCTCTATCTCTAATAAGGAAAGGGATTTTTTGAAACTATGTGATTAGATGTGGAGTAGTACTTTGTGAGGGGCAACTGATCTAGAATTACCTATAGTATTTAAAACAGAGTGAAACACTGAATGAAAAACTGTGACCTTTTTCAAACACGAACCTGAGAGTCAGCAGATTTTACTTGATTGTACAGCAAGATCAATGCTCACTGATAGCAAAGACCCCCTGTAATTTAGGTGAAGGCCGACACATTTAAAAAGCTCAGTTTAATTATGAAAAGAAATGAAATTTTCCACATGAAAAACATTTTGGGTGTTGCACTAGGCTTTCAGCCAGATGTGGAGCTTGAGTAAGCAGCTGAACTTACAACACCAACGTATGGGGGGCGGATGACTTATCCATAAAGTGAAGTCACACAGTGTCTTTGCAAATGTAACCATTGTGCAAGAAATCCAAGGCACATCCATGTGTCTACATTATCATGTGAGCTTCAGCTTGTTCCAGGGATAATCAATGACAGGCTACTTCACATAGCAGGACCTATTCTACACTATATACAGTATAGGTGTTCATATAATTTATCTACTGCTTTATAAAGTAAAGTCAGTAGACTGTAAAGTTTGAAAATGGCAAAGATCTCACACTAAATGTTCCGCAGTATGAGCGTACTACGCGTATTACTGGAGGATACCACTAGAGGGCACAACACAGAACTCAGACCGGATATGAAGGATGTAAACAATAAAAATGGCGATACTGGAGTAGGTTGTTAGGTAGTAATTCTGAGCTCATGGCAGAAAAAGGGACAGCGGTGCTGCGGTAAAAGGTTTGTAAGCCCCCTAAATTAAGAAAATTTAGATAATAGCGAGGATGTTTCTGTAATTCTGCCAATGCGATAAACCGTTGAAGAGAAACACCAATATTTAAAAATGTCACATAAAACACACAGACAGCCGGTCAGGCGTCTGCTGCCATCCCCACACTTGACCGTACACTGTGTTACAGCGCCATCACCTGGGTATCTTGGCGCACTGCAGCTGTCGCGGTCTGAATTCAAGCGAGCTAACATGAAGTGCACAGGGGAGGAGATAAACAGCAGCAGGACAATCATGCACCGGGCTGTATGTGTGTAATAAAATTATTGTCTGAAGGGGAAAGATACTGGACCTGTACGGTAAGCGAATGACCCTGTCATCCTGCGTCATGTTAGCTTTGTCCACACACACACACACACACACACACACACACTGTCCATCCTAGCTTACAAGCTAACGTGAAGGTGATGTGATAGCCTTGTCCCAGTCTTTCAGTGGGATAGAGGACACGCCAGACGCTGTTCAGAAATGTGTCAGTTAAGCGTTTACTTATTTATTATCTGCAAAATACATGAAAGAAATACATTTGACGAACTATTGGAAATTGCTGCTCAATTCGGCTTGAGTCTAATAATATAAGCAGCTCTTAAGTCAATAAAATGTTAGCTTACTTTGTTTGGACTTGTGAACAACAACTTAAGTTAATGAGCCAAGCTAACGTTAGCTGCTGTTGCTGCAATGACTCTACACCTTATACAGTATTTACAAAATTACCTAGCTGTTGTTCTCTAAAGTCTGAGCCAGTGTAGCTACCAGCTGTGCCTGAACCGAAAAGCAGGGCAAGGTTACACCAACTCCATTTGCCCCATTTTGTTAATGGAGTTCGTGCTGTTCGGCTGTTGCGGTAAGGTTAGCTTCGCTTGCTAACGTCGCTAGCCACGTCGTTAGCTACTTGACTTTAGAAACATGGCTTTAAAGTATGAAGCTGGATATTAGGCAGCCGGTGTTTTGTTGTCATGTTAGCTCCAGTCCCACCTCTTTCATCATGTTTCTTAGGATCAAAATAGCTTAAAGTGACTGAGTGAGCAGCATGAGCAATAAGTGATCTGTTTGTTTACTCCTCATGTTTACCTTTTCATCCTTTGTACACTATACACCCAATAAAATGTATTACTATCCTGTTATTAGGGTTTTCATTTGGAGTGATACAGAGGCACAGGGCTGGCTTTTCTAAGCTCCACTGATGCTGGATTGATGTGAACACTTTTGACAGGTTGTTTCCAGTATCAGTCTGAACAAAATCGATTTCAGGTTTTTTTTTCCCCTTGAAAGTCAACATGCATTATGTTCTTCCTATATCTCAAATCTAAGCAGCATGTCTCATTTCTTTTGAAGTATTCACTGGAAGGTCAGACTTAATCTGGAACAGATAAAAGCTAATCAATTTGCACACTAATTATCTACAGGTCTTGGCTGTTTTTTTCCCCTTCATGAATTTTACTCATAATGCACAAAACCATAAATTATGAATGACATGTGGCTTGTGTTAATAATTCATCAGCCCTCACAGTCTGGTCCCCTTATTTCAGGATAATGTTCACGGACAGTTTGCATGTAGGGAAGCTTATAGTCGGTATAGTGTAGGCTTGATCATGATTAATACAAGGATCGTACCGAATTTGTCTTGTCCTTTTTTGTACAGGGTGTTCAGAGTCTTCATCAGCCCCCCGAAGTGTGCATTGCAGCATCTCTTCATCATCACACAGCACGTCTGACGCAAAGGAAGGTCAGTGTAGGTGAGAAGAACCTCGCTGACTACTGCAGTGGCGGGGCAGGAGCACGCAGCTCAGGAAGATGGCATCACCCTTCGTGCCTGTCCCTGTGCCCATGGACAGAGCCTTGTCAGGAGGTAGCGGCAAACTCAGACGGCCACAGCGGGCTTCATCCCTAGGCAGCGTGTCCAGCAGCTCGTCCTGTTCCTCTATCACCAGGGCGGCTGGGGAGGACCATGGAAGAGGATGTGGATTAGGTTCCCAGCGTCAGTCCCGCTGCATGGACAGAGGCAGCCGGAGCCGGACACCACCACCCCCCCAGAGCCCTGTGACACGGGCCAGGGTCAATGGGAGTCTGGAGCCATCCATAGAGTACTCCAGCTGTCCACGCTCCATATCGGACCCTGTGGGGAGCCAGCAAGGCGAGGAGAGGCCTATTACCCCCACTGTGCTGGGGTATGAGGTCATGGAGGAGAGAGCCAAATTCACGGTATGAAGCCAGAAAATCTTGTAAAGCTTATATGACATCATGACATCCTTTTGGAACTTACATAGGAATGTGGCACAACACTCCAGCTAAGAGCCCTGACTAAAGTTTAAATGTTACATTATTTAGCCCATATTCACTTCCACGTTGGCAGCATGTTAACCTCTTTCTCATTTTGCCTGCTGGAGAATGCTAGAGATTAAAAGTATAATGTCAACATTTCCTCAGCAAACAGACATTTATTATTTGCATACAAATCATCAGTGGAGACACAAGTTGTTCTGCACTTCCAGTAATTACAGAAAAGGTGTCAGTAAGTTTTCTTCACGGCATTACAGGAGCTGAACAGAGCTGTAGAATTGTGGGCTGCGTGAGGAAAGAGGTGGAAAGGAATAAAAAACATAAATTGTATGACAACATTCTAGTGAACAGTTGGGAGTCAGTCTTGGCATACAGTCTCACCTTAGAAAGGAAGACAATTTGGCTTTGCTCTTCGATGAAATCTTATTTTCTTTACTATGTTGTTTTATGTGATCCTCATAAAAGTCCACCTGGCAAAAAACAACTCTATACTTTTGCCGTTGTAAACCAGGGTTTAATGTTCTATGTGAGTGTGTTTGTTGTCTTATCTCTGCTGTAGGTATTTAAGGTCCTGGTCAGGAAGACTGCAGATGAGAGCTGGGTTGTTTTTAGAAGATACACAGACTTCTCCAGACTCAACGACAAGGTGTGTTTGGGTGTGTTGTCTGTACATATGTTTGCAAATGCATGTTTGTTTGGAATGTGTGAGCAGTCGCAAATCTCAAGCCTTTCTGAAACTTAATTTTGCGGTCATCCATCCATGCGTGCAGACACTTTGTGATTATCAGCTTATCACTTTCAGCATGCTCTCTTTTCACTTTTGAGTTTACTGTGGACTGTGTGTGATTAGAGCTACACAAAGAAGCCCTCTGTTTCCAAATAGCCAACAGGCCCGAGCCAATAAGGGGAACAGGTCTCTCGTGGTTTCGGGAAAAACAGTTTGGTCCCAGATTACAGAAACTAAAGACATGTGATGATACTGTATGAGGAGACAGAACCTACAACAAAAAAAGATGATGTTTAGAAATCTGCAAGCAAGCATAAATGATCTCTCTAGTCATGCAAAAATATTGATTAAGACTATTACTGTAATTCACGGTTTACTAATGTAGATGCAGTAAACCCAGGCAACAAAAATGGAAGCACAGGAGATGGGAACACCCTACATTCAGCATGGAGAGAGCGGACACTAGAGGGTGTGGACATCCTTTTCTTCATTCCTGTGGCTTTTCCACAGATGTAGCTATAATCTTTATGCTGTGCTGGATGGTCTCTTGCTATGCATGTAATGTAATATTGTACAGGCCTCATTGATCATACACTTAACTGGTCTGAAATGTTTCAACATCAGGTGCATTTTTGACCACTGTGGCACGTAAGCACAATCATTTGGATGATATTCCTACTAGACTTGCTGTGGTAGTCTGTGTTAACGGTGGTACACAGTGTTCAGCTGTACACAGATAACATTACTTGCACGTCACATCATGTTTTTTTAAAAATAGAAAAATAATGTTTAGTTCACTTTCAGCACCCACATTCATGAGTTAACATTACAACCAACATGTACTTAATATTGGGATTACTTTACATTTCATCTGTGGATGGTCAGTGTGTAAAATTGTATGAGTTATATGGGTTGTATGAGTCAGATTCAAATGTACCTTAAAAAGGGAGTAATCACAACCTGATGTGAGATTGCTTGACAACTGTAGTTATGCTGACTGAAATCCAGAAATAAAAGTGAGTGTTCTGTTTTTCAGTGCATTTCTTCTAAGCATTTTATTTAGTTCAAGGTGAGAGGAACATAGTAAGCACTCTACAGATATTGAGCATCATCAATGAATATCTTTCTTGGAAAGCTTTCTGGTGTTGTCATGACTTCATGAACTGGTGGGAAGATGTCCTCTCTGTGGCATCTCTAAGTCCTATGAGTAATCATTATTACAGCTAGAGCTACATTACAGTTATTTAAGATGACACGCCTGCTGCATATGAAGCTTATATAAAAGGCAGATGTGCACATTGAGATGAACAGCAGCGTAGATGCAGTAACTATTATGGTCAAGACATGAGCAGATTTTTAATATGCAGCACTCCACACTAGGTGGCTGGCGCCAAATATTGCTTGTGTAGTAGTTTGGACCTCAGCCAACATTGCTCTACTCTTAAGTTTATGCACATTGCTCAGGCCACCAAGTGTTAAAACAAGTAGGTGTGCATACATGCACACACACTGACATCAGGGCCTGTAATCAATACAGTACATGCTGTCAAGAATGGCTTTGAATTCATCTGCATACATCTGTTTTAAGGCTCTAGTAAATCACCAACCATTTCTTGAATATTTCCGTCAGGCGTAAAGGCAGAGAGGTAGGAAGGCATGATTAACTTAAGAGAGGCAGTCAGCACGGGACAATGAAGAGTAGATTTCAGTCAAAAATCAGGTCAGTAGGTTTATGCAACAGAGGCATTTGCCAATATTTAGTAATTCTCCTTGAAATGCACACAGTGATTTTAACTGAAAATGGCTTCTGAGAGCACAAACAAAGTAGACAATCTTAACTGGCCATTTTGGATTGAGTTAATTTATTCATTTGATGGTATAGTGACAATTCTTCATGTCAGGAAAAGGTTTTGCAACATCTATAGAAACATATCAGACCACTCCTGCAACACAGTCCTCTGCTCTCTATATATGTGCTCAAGATGTTCCACACTGTCATACTGACAAAATCTGGTTGACTACTGCATCTTAGATATTTAAACCTCATCCAATTGAGTTTTCATGTCAATCATTTCACCCACCCACTGTGTAGCTGTGCTGGAGACCAGGGTGAAATTTCTGAATTTGTCTGGTTTCGCATGTAAGCGCAGTTCCTCCTGTCAGTCATAACTCAGCATGAGGCTGGGTGTGACAGTTCAAATCTCAATATTGATATTGGTGGCATCAGTGCATCACTCCGGCTCCGCTTGACTGCAGTATGGCACCGTCACAGTGCAGTTTGTCATATGCACCAGTACATATATGCAGACTTTATTTGATAGTAACAGATGGAGAGGTAGACTGTAACTGTTACTGTAACAGCTGTACTGAATGTAGGAGAGATCATGTCCTACTTCCTTCCTCTGTTTCTATTTGTAGTAGTTTGGACCTCAGCCAACATTGCTCTACTCATTAAGTTTATGCACACTGCTCAGGATACCAAGTGTTAAAACAAGTAGGTGTGCATACATACACACACACACCAACCCACCCTCTGCCGAGCAAACTGACATCAGGGCCTGTAATCAATACAGTTTCTCCCAAAGCTGAGTACATGCTGTCAAGAAGAGCTTTTTCCTAATCTGCATACATCTGTTTTAAGGCTCTAGCAAATCACCAAGCATTTCTTGAATGTTTCCATCAGGAGTAAAGGCAGAGAGGTTAGGAAGGCATGATTAACAGTGAAGGTCTCAATAGAGATAGTCAGCACAGGACAATGTCACAATGTGTGTGTGTGTGTGTGTGTGTGTGTGTGTGTGTGTGTGTGTGTGTGTGTGTGTGTGTGTGTTGTAGCTGAAGGAGATGTTCCCAGGCTTCCGCCTCTCGCTGCCTCCTAAGCGGTGGTTCAAAGACAACTATGACAGCGACTTCCTGGAAGACAGACAGCTGGGACTACAGGCCTTTTTGCAAAACCTGGTTGCACATAAGGACATTGCCAACTGGTATGTGACATGATTAATGAATGTTTTTGTTAGGTTGAAATGATATTCTTAAGTTTGTTTACAAACTACGTGCCTTGGAAAGTGCTGACCTAATAATTGATAATTGCTGCTTTTAAATGTGAAACATTCAAACTTGAGTGTCACAACTAACAGCGATTTTTTGTGATCTGTACAGCGATCTGTATTTGTGTTATTAGCACACTGATCGAATCAAAAACAACAAATATGCACACACTCATTTATGCTACACCCTTTGTTCTTCTTGACAGCCTGGCAGTGAGAGAGTTTCTGTGTCTTGATGACCCACCTGGGCCTTTTGATAGTCTGGAGGAGAGCAGAGTAAGTGTGTGTTCTAGGTGTGCTCATACCCTGTATGTGTGTTTGTGCTGCTGTCCATGTCACTGCAAGGCCTTTTAAAAAAAGGATTCTTGTTATATTTAGTAGGGCAGTGTGTCAAACATTAATACACTTACACACAATATGCTTAATACATAAACTTTGAGAACTGATCAAAGAAGTATCAAGTATCTAAAGTTGACACTCCTTTGTGGATATTGGGGGATATTCAAGCTTGCTGCGGTTGCATCAGGCCCACAAAATTTTGCATCAGCACAATTTTTCAATTAAGCTGGTGCAACAATAAAATTGTGTGGAAAAATAACATGCTGTTATATCACTGGTACTGCGTTTTTGCGGTTCTAAGAGCTCTTGTAAAATGACCCTATATACTGCACATGTGTTGATTTGCTGCCACATTCTTTCTGCCGTTGCTATAGTATTTTTATTGTTTGTGCCATCAGGACTGACAAGTCAGCAATTTTCTCTCTCTCATTCTCACTGTTTGAAGTTAATATCTCTGCTCGTCTGTGTGTGAGATTTTACACCCCTGACATTTCAGATGCAGTTCTTGTATGGCCGTTACTCTTAAGACAACATTAAGCTAAATTAAAAAGTGTTTAGAAAAAAACAAAACGGAGAATGGTATCCAGTATTCAAGTCACGGCCAAACCTCCATATGGGCACTGTAGGTAAGCCTTGAAAATGAAACCCATTTTACAGCGGGCACTAAACATGTCACAGTGTCGCCCCTCATAAAATAGCCTCCTTGACCTGGACATTTTTTCAGGAAGACACCTTGAACCTTTCTGTTAGAAGAGTGTAATTATAGATTTAACACATGGCTTTAGATTAATATACAGCCTGTCTTTAGGTTTACTTGTTGAAAGTTCCTAAATCCAATAATGTTGTCTGTTGTTTCTCACGGTTTGCCCTCCACACTTTGTACCATCAATCAATATTTTCTCTTCTTCTTTTCTCCATTCTTTCTCCATCACTGCCTCCCTACAGGCATTCTGTGAGACTCTGGAGGAGAGCAACTATCGTCTCCAGAAGGAGCTGCTAGAGAAGCAGAAGGAGATTGCCTCTCTAAAAAGGAGGCTGGAGGAGAGGGAGCAGGCCATCCTGCTACTGGAGAAACATATCAAGTCAGTAGAAATGCACAAACATGTACACACAGAGAAATGCAAGATATGGGAATAAGGGTCACAAATACATGCAACATACAAATTGCGTACTTGCAAGTCACATCTGACAGAGGACACGACTGTAGTAATTGAGGTCCGCACACAAGCTATCAGTGGTAAAATAGCATTAAATGTAGTAACTAAGTCAATAAGAGCCACCTGGTTGTGTGTGTTTCTGTCTGTCTGTCCCAGTGGTGAGTCTGTGAGCCCAGAATCTCTGTGTGGTCTGTCAGCTCAGGGCAGTGAAAGCAGTGCAGATCCAGATGTGGAGTCGTCTGCTGCAGAGGCTGATCAGGACATGCCTGATGACACTGGGTAAAAAACAGACACACACACACACACACACACACACACAGAGTTGTGAATAAGATGTAGGAGTATGTACACAAACACCAATCAAATAAATACTAATGAAGTCTTTAAATTCACAGCACTCTGGTTTTACACAGAGCAAATGATATTTTCCCATTTGGTGTTTTTGCTGCCACAAAACCAAAAGTTAATTTCCTAATGCTTTTAGGAAGTGGTTCACTGGTGAAGGCAAGGTTAAAAGTGTACTCAGTAATTCTAATTGGATCACTTCTTCTCAAATTCAGCACTTGTTGTACACAAAAAGCAAAGCGGCTCAGACCAAACCGCACAACACTGTTCCAGCCAATCAGCCACAGGGCAACCAGTTACACACACATCCTTGCCAGTGAGAAACAGAGGTGCACCATGATAGTCATGAAACACAGGTAACATTGGAGATATTACCTTGCCAACTTTGTGTAAAAATATTTGACTTGCTACGGCAAACATCCCATTCTGTAACTTGGAATTACACATTTTCCCATATGTGATATTACTTATTGAGGCCTTTGCTTCCTCCTGCCAGTTTAACACATGTACTGACTAAATGATACAGGGCCAGGTCTTAAATAGTAGTCAGCTCACATGTTAAATTCAGCACAATTCACTTTTGCAGCATTAATACATTGGTAAATTAACAACACCCACCACTCGCTCTGAGCTTCTCATAGCAAAATAAACTCTGTAATGTGTGTTAAGTATTTTTGGCGAGTTCTACTTTTGCACCTTCTTGGTGTTAAGCTGCTGTTAATAAATGAATTCCTGAAGCTGTTTCCTTTGAGCCTTTGGGTGAAGGAGAGCAATTATGGCCCATTATGCCCTGCTGGAAGCTCTTAATGTGAAACAGATGGGAGACATGTTGAGTTTGCATCAACAACAACACGGAAAATGGGAGCAGATTGAAAAATCTGGAGTGACCGATATACAGTGAGAAAACTTATACGAATGTAAAGCAAAGGGGAAATGAAGGCCTGATCCAACTAAAGGCCTGGAGCTCTCTTCAGTTGAGGTAAAGAAGACTGTGGCTGATCTACCATAGCAATCTTGATTGATAGTGAGGAGTGTGGTTTTTTTCTGCCTCAGCCTCTATCACCCGATCAAATGACACCAGTGGAAGTATTGATCCTAAACAGGCGAATGACTCAACTAATCATATTTCCTTTGATTCATCGGTCCTCACCAACTATTAGCCTCCTTTTGCACTTGCCGTGGACAGTACAGAGGCATTATAAGTTAAATTACTGTTTATTTTCTTTCTTTTTTTCTTGACGGCACATTCATCTCTATCTCCACATGACGCCCAGATATCAGAGTTCATTTCTAGCCACCGATCATACTTTCTGGATACTGGACTGATATATTCTGTTATCAAGAAATACATAACCCAAAGTTTGATTTATTGAATTTCAGCCCCAAACGAGAGCCATACTTTGTCTTTTGAAAAAAAATTATTCATTGGCATGTAAGTCTGTAAAAATATCAGTGACAAGAAAAGTGATTAGTATTGCTATTATTTTCATAACAGCCACACCCATTAGTTTGCTTTTTAAAATGTTTGTGTTTTTTTGCCCTTATATTTCACAGCAGCGCTGCCCCAATCTGAAAACAGAGCCCCGTAACGTGAGGTACTTCACATACCAGCTCAGCAGGAAAACCCTGTGGCTTACTGTCTTTTCTTCTTCTTCTTCTTCTTCTTCTTCTTCTTCTTCTTCTTCTCAGTAACATGCATCCCACTGTTAACTACTCTATTGTAATGGAGGTGTCCTGTTTTATGGTTTCAGGGTGTTAAAGAATAGGTTTGTATTATTTTCAACTCTTTCTTAATACAGTACTCACATGCTATATGCGCAGTTGCTGTAATTGTCTCTCCTGTCCATAATGGCCGTACATATGACGTGTGAGTATTGTATTAAGATTTCCTTGAAAGAATCCAGACCTATCTTTTAATTGCTTGCAGTCAGGATGTTTATCAAGGTTGGGGTCAGCTCACTTTCAGTGCACCTAATTCAGAAAAATTGCTAACATTTTTTCTTGACACGATCACTTCCCATCCACTTAATCTGTGGTGGCCTAATGGACACACACCTTCCAAAAATAGTGTTTAAAATCCTAGACCTCCTAGAATCTTCCTAGAATAGTTTTTAAATCCAAGGCTTGAGAGTTCCTGTTATTTATAATAAAAGGGTGCAGGTCATAAAATTTTAGGTAGGTTTCACAACACCTGGCCAAATTATACATTCAAGTAAAGTGATGTATTGAGTACTGTTTCCTCTTTTCGAATTGATGACCTGAGAATGATTTGTCCCCGGCCGTGGTGTGTGTATTCGTTGTAATGCAATGTTCTGTGCTCTGTGAACCTTTTGGCTGTGCCGCACTGCTCCCCTGCATCATATGTGACTAACACATGCCTCTCTTTCACGTGGTGACATGCGCTCACTACGTGGGCATTGTAGGTCATTTCAGGTCTTCCTCCTTCCCCTCCCCATCTGCTGTCTTGACATACAGGGAAAAGTTTCTTTACTTCCAACTTATAATATCAAAGACCCAGATTTGGATCTCAGCTGGTCACAAATTGTGATTTCCTGATCCTGAATTCAATATATTGTGTGCATGCTTTATTATGGGGATGTAGACCAGTAATAATCCATTACCTGTCATGCAGTGTGAGATGGGAGAGAGTCAGAAGCAAAGCCTGTCTTCCTGCTGTGTTTTCAGTGGACCTGTTACTGTAACTAGCTGGTGTTGTGGCATTAATAACCTGTCGTACTGTATCTGTCTCCTCCCCACAAGGATGGCCTCTCCTCTGCTGTACATGTCTTCTTGGATCCTCTCAGTCTGTCTGGCTTTATGTTGTCTGAGGTGCACAGTTCTCACATTGCATTTCCTTTGAGTTGAATGAGTCAAATGCTGAATGTATTCCCTCTGCTGTGACCTCCATCTCTCTAGTGGCAGATGTGAGGTCCAACTGGTGCGATCATCAGCCTGTTGGTGTGGACCGTCGCTCAGCGCCTCTCCTCCTGTCATCCAGGTCACTCAGCTTTACCACCAGAAACTGGAACACTAACAATGAACACCGGTCCTTCTCTCCACATGTGTCCTCTGTCTCCTCCTCCCGGACCAGACCACTCCACTTTCCTTATGTTTAAGTGCTATTTCAGACCCTTCGTTTTGTTTTTTTTGTTCTGCCTTGCCTTGACCTTACCCCTCCATTCTCCCGTCACTTTTAGTCTTGGAGCAGGATCTAAGGCAGCCTTTAACTCAAGATCTGCGTGTTGGGTTAAAAAGGAACAGTTTTATACTGCAGCAGCCTGTGTCACTTGTATTTCCCTATATACTATGGCTCATGGGAGACTTTATCTAGCACCAACAGAAGACTTCATTCTGAAGACGTTGTGCAACTTCCTATAAGAACTTTTTCTGGAATTACTTTGCCAAACCTCATACTAAGTTGATCTTTCTTAGAGTGTGTTGGGATTTCTCATGCTTGCACCTCCTTCCATGGCCGACAGATTGAATCAATTTGATCCTGCGGTCACAAAGCCAAAAAAAGAAGTTAATTGAAAACTCACTCCACTGGTTGGTTTGATGATTTTCACAGTTGTGACAATCTAGAGAAAACCTGAACCATCATCTCACCAGTTTCTGCAGACGTGCATTGTCTTACAGCTCCTAACTTGTGGCAAGAGGCCCAATCTCAAACCAGAGAAACAACACCACCATGTGGATATAGAAATATGAAAAAAAGTCTGGATAAATTTAAAGTCTCAGGATACGCATTGGTCACCAGGTGGGTATCACAGAGGATTGATAACTTTCTGTTTGCATGTACTTCCATGTCATTGCTTTGTACTGCCATTGACGCACATTGAGGCTGTACAATTGAGAACATAGTGTTTTCACACAGTCCAACTCAATTTGCATCTAAAAGCTCACATTCCCTAATGTTTTCAGTGCCATGCATGATTTGTGGTAAACCAAGTCCGACAATAAGATCTATAATTGCAGCCAAGGAAATGCGGTAGCTTTTCCCTATCATTTTCACACGTTTTGACACACATCAAGTTTTCTTCAAGGTGTTGATTAAATCCACAACTATTTACAACCCTAGACCTCTTCTGACACCTTGCCTGTAAATAGAATTTAGAGTTGGCCTGGTCTTCTATCAGTCAAGGTTGGCTGCGATGTCGTAGTGTTGGGTATGATTTACCTATTTTACAAAAAGACACATTTTTCTACTTACTCCTGCTGGTGTTTTTTCATGCAAATAGTTTTGGTTTTATTTGCTTAAGGTTTTAAGATATCCTTTAAGGGTTCTACCTCTATCTTGATACAATTTACGTGAGTACAGTTTTGTTTGTGGTGCTCAAAATATTGAAAAATTACAGAGAAACTCAGCAACTAGACTTCCCATAAACAATCTTATGGTCACGAGGGATAATCCACATACCTCACTTTTAGTGAACAGTTTTAACTAGAACCGCCATGTTGATGGCAACATCTAGGTGGGAGCATCCCAAGTAACTCCATTGCATTGGGATGGAAGCAGACATCTCAAAATTCAGAAAACCAAAACTATGTGCAGTGCTGGATACCTGTAAGAGTAGGTAAGAATGTTTTTTTGTGATTTGGGTGAACTGACCCCATTCACTAATCCCCAAAAGCCATATTTTTAGACCCAAATAACACTTAAGAGGTAGGGGTTTCACACTCTGTGATGATGAGTAAATGAACTGTAATAACCACAGCTAATGCTGAATCGTCTCAAACTAGGCCTGGTTAAAGGTCATGTGATGCACTTTATGGATGAATGGCAACCCATAATATTTGCTAGGATATGGTTTTTACTACTTCATGTGTTTGAGACAGAAACGTGCCTTTTCAATCACTGAATCGGTTCTGATTCCCAAGTGGATCTAATGTGTTAATATGTGAGTAATATATATATGGAGTTTTGTTAATGTTTTGTTCTGTAAATTCCCTCCACGCATAATTCTAAGTGCCTTGGACATTGTTCACCTAATGTTTCTTTTGATGTGTTTAAATAGCTTTATAGATTTTGTAGGACATGAAACAATTCCACCACGTTGCTGTTGGAAATAATGTTTTAAATTACACTCATATGTATATGTCGTAGCTCGGAATAGACTGAACCAACTTTGGGTTTTTTTTGTACTATTACATGAATTAATATCAAGTCTTCACATCTACACCCATAGTTGCACTGTAAATGATTTATATGAATAACATTTGGTATCACTATTAATGTCCTGGATTTAAAGGGATAATTGACTGAGAAACCTGGTCTGAAACGGACACTGTGGATAATGTAATACTATAGCAAAGAAGTTTATCAGAAAGAAATATTTAATTCACACACAACTAAACATGGGATGATGTATTGAATGCACATGTATGTTCCCTCGCATTTAAAGTCTGTTCATGAAATCAGATGGTTATCAGTAGTTCGTGCTCAAGAGAAATAAACTGTCAAGTCTGATAAAGTCTGCCGAGATGATGTGGGTTTACAGCATTTTTAAAAGTGTGTTGCTTTCAAAAAATAATAAATTCTCACTGCAGACAAGACATGTTTGTTTACCACCGCAGTATCTTTTTGGCTGTAACCTCAAAAACATTTTAACAGCGGAGCAGCTTCACTGCGACAGGGGGATATCACGTTTACAATCTGAGCAGTAAAAACTGCACACAGCACCCCTTTCTTTTCGGCACCGCCTAATGATCCTGGAATTTGATTTTAGAACACGTCTAGTTTTTCACAGGGTTTTCCCATGCATTTTGAGTTTTTGACATTCACCCCTCAAAGCAGAAACACTCTTATCTTATTATCTCTGTGAAAGATTTTATGTTTTTGACCCTGTTGTTGTTTTCGATGCAATTTGGTTGAATGGTCAAAACATAATGCTTTTAGTCACGATTCATTGCAGTAGCACCACTGCACCATCCTTTACGTGTGTTGCACTTTTGTGTTTTTTTCAGATCATTTGAACCATGAGGTGTAAATGCAAAATTCTTATTTTTCTAGGCCCTCGTGTCTCAAAAATAAGTTAACAGTATTGGTCACGCCAATCCATCCTAAACAGATTTTCTGCCATTGAGAATTTTTGGTAATTTAGCAAAACTTTTTCACTTAAGCATACAATACCTGAGGATATTTATCCACTTGTTTGTGGGGACATCTTGCTGTTTCTCCACAATCGGTTGTTGATCACAGTGGGCACTCGCAAATTTAGACCACGCTACAGCATTTGATAAATATAACTGGATGTAACTCAATAAGTGTCATATTCTTGAAACACCACTGTCACATTCGCCAATGAACAGTGATGTCTGACGTAACACATTGAGATGATAGTAACACTTGCGTGTGTGTGCTTTCTAATCATTTGAGCTATTTAGGAGAGGGAATACTGTTCATGTTTGCCCTGTGACTGTGACAGCTGTTTATTGTTCTTTTAATGGGGGTATGTGTATATCCAGCTATGGTTTACAGCCGTTCATATAGACGTTTACAGTCACATGTAACATCTGAGTAATTCAACACATGGAATGTCCACTGATGAGCTTCACAAACAATCTGGAGGACACATGAGGCACTTTGCAGATATGCTGTCAAGGTGAGAAGAGAAGCAATATTGTAGATTGTCATCTTTGCATTACTTACTTTAGTGTATTAAAGATTCTTTCCTGGCATTGATAAAACCCCAGAAAACAAAATGACATTTGAATTTTTTTTTTTCGTTTAAAAAAAATGTATGCTTTACATTGGCTTGCTCTAATGTTGTATGCATGGATCTATAAATATGCAAAGAATCCCTGCCCCCTGCTCCATCCACCCGTCCTCCACACCTCAACACCTTCACCTTCTGCATGGCAAACCTCATCTAATTCAGGAGCTTGGCCATGTGACTATTTTGAGTAGCTTTCGCCATAACTTTGTTAGCAGCATCATTTTCTAGCACACTGCAGATTTGTTGGAAACAATGGATAAAACAGAAGACAAATAAACTTAGTGGTTCATCAACATGTTGGATCGTACTCGTTGGCCTCCAGGATAAATGGATGGAACAGCGTCAGGCTTCAATATAAGTTTTGTGGTACAGTGCTCTGGAAAATGACTGCTGCTTATTTCATGAATGATGTGTCACGTGTTAAGGTTAAAACTTGATTACCATTGAAGGGCGTCTGTAATACTTCTCATCTTTTTTTAATGTGGAGAGCTGGTTCTTTGTTTTCACTGCTACACGAGGCAAAACCATGTACTACAAAGCCAGGAAAGGTATCATTTTTGTCATGTATACGCAATTTAGATTGAAAGTTTGGAACAGGGAGAGCAATAAACGACATTTTTAGATCTGCAGATGACAGTTTGCCTCTATTTTTACAATGGCAGTCATCACCTGTTGCCTTTCATGTTTACGGTGGCTTCAATGCCAGACCTTGACTGTCTTTCTGGCCATGTCCACAGAAAATCTCCTGCAAACTATTTGCTGCCCATCTGTATGCTCAATGTCAAAGTCACATTTTTTGCCAAAATATGGCTAAATAAACCGCATCTGTCTCAGTTTTGAAACAAGGATTGGCACCGACCTGGCCACCCAAACCCTCGAGCAAGTTGACTCCACCCTGTCAGTTCTGACACCCCCGGATGGTTATAGAAATAAATACTTAACATATTACACACTGGCTGTATTCATCATGCTAAGCTGTACTTGGGTGGCCAGTTGTGTAAAATGCTCATGTGTAAAATGCTCATATGTAAAATGCTTGTGGTCTGAAAAGGTTGAAAATTCATTGAGGTGTTCCTTTAAAAAAAAATTGACGATACTATAGGTATCATCAAAAATGAAGATACTATTTTTAAATGTTCTAAATTTCATTAATTAATTTTCTGATTTTTTTTTTCCTTCATTTGTGCAGGCACAGGGCAGCACAGGTTCACTGGAATTGTCATGCGTATCTCTCAAAATCAACTTGTGAAACAATATATACACACTGTAATTGTGTAAAAATACACACTATGAATTATTGCACATATGTTACTATGAGTAATTGCACAAAACAATGGACTGGGGAAAGACTGTATGTCAGAGATAAGGGAAGTCCTGGACATTGAGAGGAGGTGAGGGAGACAAATACAGAAACACAGTTTATAAAGAGTGTGAATGATGTCAAGTGTTTCGGGTCCATAGTTTAGTCTTTAAGAAAAGACTAAAGACTCAACTCTTCACTGAACACTTTGGCACTTGACAAGCTCCAATAAAACAAACAAAAAAAAAAAAAAGAATTTTAAAAAAAATTGTATTTTTGTAAAATTGTATGTTGTAATGTATTCCCTCCTCACTGCCTGTAGGCATAGGCCCTATCTAACTTGAACTTTGTTTTATGGCACTTATCCAGGTTGTTTTCTTGCTTCTTGCTTCTAGATCCTTGCTTGTGTTGTATCTACTCTCAGATGTACGTCGCTTTGGACAAAAGCATCTGCTAAATGAAATTGTAGAATTGTAGAATACTGTGACTGAGGTGGGGCTTTGGTATGTCCCCCCAGCCTTAATGTCCTTTGCAGTCAGTCTGACAGTAGGCGGAAAAAAGCTGTTGCCTCATGAGTGGTGATGATCTCTGGACTGTGGTGTCTCAGGTTGTATCCTGAGTTCTTCCACCTGAGCAGAGAGTGAGCAGTGACACACACAGTGAATGCTCTCAAAGAGTCCTCTGTACGCCCGGGTGCTGCTGTGCTTTCTTCACCGTTTCCTTAGTGTTTTTGATCCATCTCGAGTTGAAGGCCTAGAAACTTGTGAATATCAGCCCGCTCCACTTCAGTCCCTGTGATGATGAGAAGTCCTGAGGTTCAGGATCTTTGATTTTATCTATGTTAAGAACAAGGTCGGTGCCCTCTCCGTAGAGAATGGTTCTGTCCACCAAGACAAGACACTTTATGGCGACCAGCCTAAAGTCTCTACTCAGTGTCTGTTCAGTCTGTCACCTCTGGCATCGCAACTGTTGAGGTTTGTCTGTTAGGATGATGTCTTGGGTCTTGGCCCTGTTTGTGTTTCTCTTGTCATTAGTGACAGATTGGACCCCTGTCATATACTATATGTGTTGTTATCCTGGTAGCAGCTCTCAAGTTTTTGCAGATATGCCCATTTTGCTGCTTGGATGAAGTTTTGTAGCTGGACCTGATTGTACTTCATGATGTCCCCTGACTTGAAGGCTGCACAACTCCTCTTGATCTTTAAACATATCTCCACATTGAACAAGGACTTTTGATTGGGATTATGTTTAATATTTTACCTTGTCAACTTAATTGATTTTTGTAACGACCAAAGACTGTGAAAGTTGTGGTCTGATCCAAAAACACCTGTTTGGATCATTCCGCAGGTAAACAGGTTCATTGGTAACAGGCGATAGTATCATGATTGGGTATGAAAGGTTCATCCTGGAAAGACTCAGTCGTTCACAAGCGAGGATGGAGAGAGGTTCACCACTTTGTCAAACACATGGTTGGATGAAGGAGATTACTACATGGGCTCAGGAACTCTTTGTAAAACTGTTGTCTCACAGTTTGTTTGCAATACTGCCAGTGCACTTTCATTAACAAGCAGTGTCTGGATAGGTTTTCTCACATGCACTTAGTGTAGTGGGAACATGTGTGCAGGCAAATTTAGTATTTCATGATTTTCTTGAACACATCACCTGAGAATGAGGTCGACTCCTCCCATGGCCCAGCCCCTGACTGAGTATTTAAAGCACCTGTGGCATAATGTCTGCCCTTTGTCTCTGCTCGATTGCCACATGGTCTTCTTTGTCAATTTATTCTGGGTTTTTTTTTCAATTACTCCCTCTCTGCCGGCACTTCCAGAAATCCAGCATTCAATGAATCATTCAATAAATATAATTATGAGTGTGCACACATCACTCCGTATAATGCACTGCAGCCTGGAACACGACTGAGATATTACCCTAATGTCGGTCCGCTGGGACTGTTTGGCAAGGCACTCCATAGCTTTGTGGTTGGCTTTGAAGACCTTGCAGCCTGCTGCTCTCACGGACCCGGGGGCTCCTCTGTCTGAGAGGCCTACTTAAACCCATAAACAGTCTAGTCATCACACATATGTTGTAATAATCATTGCTGTATTATATTGGTGCATGGGTGTTATGTAGCAATACAAAAGCCAAGATTGGTGAGTATGTGTAAGTGTGAAGAGTTTGTGTGAGAGAAGGTCAGTGAAAACGTTCATAAGGATGCAAACTGCGATGTGTGTTGTAGCTCAATTTCTATTTCCTGCTTGTTTGCTTACCTGTGCTTTGATATATTTATTGGCATGTTTTTACGAAAGTGGTTAAGATTTGTGTCTTGTTTAGAGTTTTATCTATGTCTATTAGTGACACACAAAATTATATAATTTGTGTCTATATCAGGTCTTTCATGTGGCTCATCGGACCTGGATATTAACATTCCATTGGAGGTGAAAGTGTATTTGCAGCCTTAATTATTGCCAGCTTCCACAATGACTAAATCAAAAGGTGAGCTAGAGTGAAATGTTGCCTCTTGGATGAAGGCCAGCAGGGCGCAGCTTATATGAGAACAAATAAGGCTCTCTGAGATCGACAATTAGCTGTTGGACAAGTCTCTTCAAATCCCAGCCTATTCTAATAAGAAAGAGGCATTTATTCATCATTAATCCTTGTTAAGGTGGATCCCTGGCCTGGGTTTCAGGATGGAAGATTCCAGACAAGAGTTATTGTGATGATTTACGCAGCTGTGTGTTGGGGATTATATGACACGACTTTTAGCAAGAGTAAAGCATCAAAGCTGACACACGCTCTTAAAGTGCATAGTAAATGAAACAGGTATCCTATTGGAATCAAAAAGGTTCCTTTTTTACAGCACCAGGTGACTAGAAAAGGGGCGAACGGCATGCCACTGTAAAACACCAAAGGGCCGTCCCAGGAGCCTAAGGTTTATATCTCACATGGCGCATACTGTACCTCATATTTGCAACACCACAGTTCAACTCCCAGCATGAGGTGTTTCATGTTTTCGGCCTCTTTATATCTTCCTGAGACCCAGCCTATCCATTTGTGTCCTCTGTAGTGGACATTTGTTTTTGGTCTATTTCTTTTGACTCATTTGAGCTACCCCACTAAGTCCTGGTGGGCTCAGTAGAGGACATCCTGGTCTTTCCAATGATATCTCATGTGTTTGGGTGGGATGAGGGGAACTTTGTTTTCATGCTGAGACAAAATGGAGACTGCAAATACAAACACAAAATGCAATGCAAAATACAATGCAAATACAAAAAGTCAAATATTGTTAAGATATTGGGTTTTTTTAACTATGGTAATCTTATATTTTCTTGTTTATGAACATGTCAGGAATCATAAATTGGAGTCAGAGTTCAGTTAAACTTTTTGTTAGGAAAAATAATAGCAATTTTATGAATGTCAGCTGTAATGGACATGAGGACGATTAAATGGGGTTAGCTAATAGCTAACTAGCTTGCTAGTTCTTTGGTTACATTCAAATTTCTGCCCCCAAAACACATTTCTTTGTGGGGTAATAAACACGTTGAATGTATTTTCTATGTAAAGTAATTAATGTAATAAATAAATTGTTGTTTATAACTGAATTTCATTCGACCTCTTTAATTTTGACACTATTGTAGGAGGCAGAACCGAGGCAGAGAGAATTTTGTACCGAATAGTTGATGGAGATTCAGATTTGAAATTGTCAGATGAGGAAAATGTTAACAATGAGCTTGCTACTGCTGGAGAAGAGAGGGAAAGCTCAGAAGAAGAGGCAGGAGGCTCATCAGATGAGCTGACAGACACAGATGAACAGTGACCGCATGCTGAGCTTCTATCGCATGGCAAGCAGAACCAAGAAATGGACCATGAGTGTGATTGCTCATTTCTTTGATGTTGCCATCACAAATTCCTGGATCCAGTACAAGTCTGACAGCATAGTGCTTAACCCATCAGCAAAAAACACAGAACAGTTCCTGGACTTCAAACTGCATCTGGCAAATGACCTGCTGAACTACCTGACGACACTGACAAGAGAGTAGACGACAGTGAGGAGAGCGAAGAAGAGTACGAGTCACCCATCGAAAAGAGGATTCCACAACCAGAAGCATCGTTAAGAAAATATGGGGCCAGGCGCATGCCAGAGATATGCTCGAGACATGATCTTGATTTGCAGAACCCATTTTGCTCTTCCAAAAGGAGGCCTTTCATTAAGTAGACCTGTTATTGATATTATTAGAAAACAGTTTGTAGACTGTGCTCATTAGGCTCTATAATTTTAATGGCCCCTCAGGTTCTCAGTGTGGGTTTTTGATATCGATTTTTTGACTTTACTCCTTTCAACATGTTTGAAATAATTCACAAAATATAAAATATGTTGGTAGATTTTAATATCTCGTTTGGTTTATTTTCAATTGTAGTTGCTTTCCCTGGTTTTGCTTTATTAATAGCCATTTGGACTTCACTATAAGTGAGATCCTTATTAAAGTCCTCATCTATGTAATATCCTGTGATGTGGAACTCTGCATCTCTCTTCAATCAGATCCATATAGTTTGCAAACTTAATTAGTTGATCCGGAACTAATTCTTCATGGGAGTCACAGCTTTGTGCGCAGTCATATGGTACTATTATAAAGTCAACCACAGCTTTATCCATCACAGATTCAGGGGGCTTATCCTTTCATTAACAGCACATGCATAATTTAGATTCTTTTACAAATTCAATTATTGATTCCCCATGTTTGTTTACAAAATCACTCATAGAGGCTCTTGAGGGGACCTCACACGTTTCTTTTAAATGATCGTCAAAACCAGCTCCTTCTGCTATTGAAATCTCCACAAAGATAAACGAACTCAGCTGCTGAACATGAATAAATTTGACTCAGAAGATGACATCTCTGGCGGCAGGTAACAAATGACAATAACAAAAACCAATGTATCCTGATTCCATATGCCAAATTTCAGACCTCAAATTCCATTCGTTTATCTATAACATCAGTTCTATATGGGTCCAACAGATTTTTCTTAAAACCAAAAATAATTAGAGTTATATACTTAGAGTTTTCTACTGTTCACCCGTTAACGTTCCAGTGCATGTAGAGTAGGTGAAAAGAGTCCTGACCATGATGGGCCAGAGAAGCAGTTCATCTTCTGGACACAACTGATCCTCATCCTGTTTCATAAAATCTGTCCCTGATGGGATTTCCTCTGGATGGTGCAGAAATTTAAATTCAGCAGTCTCTCTGCCTTTGATTTGATTGAAGCAGAGCAATCATCCTGTATCAGTCATTTTCCTGTAATTTCTGTGTTCTTCTTAAGAACATGACTTTGTTTCACAGAGAGTCCAGCTGGACCTCGATCAGGCCTGGTCCCGACCTCCTGGCTTCAGCATTCTGTTTTCCACCAGCTTCCTCAAAGGGCAGACCAAAAAAACATGGTTATTCTCATGCAAAGTTTGTTGTAGTTGTTTTTCCTGATGTTTTGTTCCATCTGCTCAATAATTTAATTTCAATATCCAAACTATCATGCGTTTCCGTTTTCATCCATTTTCATCGTGGAATCATGCAGGCTGTCAAATTTACTGTTCAGGTTTTTGTTCAGGGATACATCGTTCATCCCAGCGATGCCCTCATTTCATTTCTTCATTTAATTCTTGACTGACAACCTGATTCTCATTTGCCCTTTTGTCAGCGTTGCAAGTTCTTTACACTTCTCTCACTCTGTGTTGCATTATATTTGTGGATAACAACAAAAAACACTACAAATTCTACCAGAGACATGTGCTCTCCCAGCACGTTTAGAAAATGTAACAGCAAAGTGAGGGAGCTGCTCTACTACATGAGGTCTATGGTGTGTGTCTCTACAGGGGGGTGTCAGTGCTGATTATTGTGGTTAACGTTATTGTTCGTCAGCCCTAAATCTTTTAAAGCTCTGAAGATAGCTGTTGTTGGCTGTGTTTTTGTAACTGGGGACATATCTCCATGTGAACCCCTGAAACCTGCTTTCTCCATCTTCAGAGCATGTCCAATCTTTTTTTATCTGCAAAGCACTTGGATACTGTTATCCATCTTTTTATTACATCCCAATTAGATGACTCTCTCTATATGTTCCTGTCCAAACTGGCAAATCTTGTCCAAACATCAGCTGGCTCAGAACAGCAAGACTACTCGCAAGATCCAATAAAAGATTCCATATAACCCCAATAAAAGTAAAGCTCTACACTAGTTGTTACATTTTTAAAGTAGATTTTTAGATTTAATGACCACCTGTAAGACATGTTTGGGACTGGCTCCTGACTGTATGTCTGACTTACTAACACTATACAAGCCTGAGTGTAGTGAGGTTCTTCTGGCGGGTCTATTAGTAATTCCCAAGGTGATATTGAAAAGCACACAGCGTTCCTCGACCCAGAACAACCTGCCAGCGAAGATCAGGCAAGCTGAAGCACTATTTATTATCATTATCATTATTTTAGAATTTCAATTTTGTATATTAAATTGCTCCTTTTGGATTATTTGTTTTTTTTATTATTTGTACTTTTTACAAAGATGCACTTTGTAACTGGCTTTGGAAATTTTTTTATTTCAATTGAGTCTGATTTGGATCAATTTGATTAAACTACACAAAAAATATATATTTTCTATTTTGTACTCATATTTGTATCTATTATGTTGGTGTTCACTTAGCGAAGAACCTCACCTGGACCCACAATACCAGCTTCATGGCAAAGACATGCAACTCTCTACTTTCTGCAAAGGCTATGAAAAGCCCACCCATCACTCTGAGCAGCTGTTGAACTGCCTGGTGTGGAAATGACAAAATTGTTTGGCTTAGTTTTTTGTGTTTCTCTTTAGCGTGGTCCTTTGATGCCTGGGGAAGACATTAAAAGAGTCATGCAACAAATTTCGCGGGGTCCCAAATAATTATGGGTTGGAGTCCTTTTAACTGCTTTAAATGGATTAATTGGTTGTACTCCATTAACTCATTAAAGTTCCCTTTAATTTTTTGTTGTTTTGCAGACAACAATAAATGAGAGTTACTCAATTTCCAAATGTAGGCAAATCTGACTCATGCACTAAAAAAGGGCGGATTGGAAAAAGCCAGGTGGTGGAACAAACAAATAAAGTCAAGTGATGGTTAACATTTCCAATAGATGGATGGCATATGTTGTTGTCAGAGATGAGTCATTAGTGAGGATGGTGACGGAATGATGTAATTTGCAAAGGATGTCAGGCAATTGCGAATTTATTAACCGGCAGTCAGTTAACATTCAGGCAGTAATTCATTGTCAGTCTGCTTGTGTTCCAACAGAATAGGGCAAAGGTCAGAATCGACAACAATAAAGAAGCTTGTGTAGCAAGTCTTGGCTGCGTGGTGGCTACCACAGCCATTGGAGTGTTGCTATAGCCTCAATGTTGGATATAACATTAAAGGAACAGTTCAGCATTTTAGGAAACTGACTTTGTTGCCAAGCGCTAGATGTAAAAAAAATATCACTTTCTTGTCCGTCCGGAAAGCTTGGTTTAACTCAAGCCTGGCTCTGTCCAAAAGGGAACCAAATTCTATCTTTGAGCAGGTTTAGGAAAAGTTAATTGTAATTTGTGACTAAGTAAATCTTTTTCATGTATAAGCTGAGGTAACACATGCTCCAGACAGGCTGGGAAAAGGTCATACATTGCAGACAGGAGCCAACAAACAGGGGTTACTGGGTGAGTAGATGCTGGGTACATCTTTGCATGCTAAAGGAAAATATTGTTGGAGACTGGTTCATTCCTCCTTTATAAGTTTTTATAACCAAGAGGTCATCCAAACTGTGGATGGCAGAACATACCACATGTGATTAAGTTTCCTCATGTTTGCTCTCTATAAATTTGAACATAAGGGTGTAGTGTTCCTTGGGTTCGTTACAGATGGGCCAGTCCTGTTTTTACTGGCTATGTTGCATACTCTAATTAATCACGTGATTTAAACTACTAGCTAGATAATTTCTCCTGATGACATGGCTGATATAAGATACAGGGACAGGGATGCAACTAGAATACAGGGTAGATGGATAGGAAAGAATTCAGAGATAAAGAAGGACGCATCCTTGTGCTTTTGGCCAAATGGTGATATTAGGGGGAAATGAAGACCCAGATCTGCTCTTCAACTTTAAGAAAATTCCTCAAGACTTTGGAGACTTCCTAATTACACTGAGTGGAGATTTCAACCAGTCTCCAAGTCCAAACAAGTCCAAATCTGGGATAATCAGACTTTCCAAAACCCAGAAAGCAATGAAATCTCTCTGCACACATAACGGTCAACATGATATATGGAGGCTACTTAATCCAATTGCTTGTGACTCTATATATTTTTCTCTAGCAGCCATTCTGTTTACTCACCTATTGATTATTTTCTAATTACACACTCTCTAATCAATAATACTGGGAGCTGTAGCACGCTGTAAAAACATAGATTGGAATTACTATCATTTATTTACTAGACATTAATTAATCTTTACATAATACAAAAGATGTGCAGGTTGGAATCACATTGAGCTCAATTATTCATCAATTGCATTTTACTCAGTTTGAATAAAATCGCCGCTGTGAAGATTTAATTGTATTTTATCAACGTCAAAGATGCAGAAAATGCATTGCTTTTACTTAATTATTTTTTAATATTCATTGGGATTGAGATTCCTTTAAATCACCTTCCACCCAATGCATTTTGCACCACATGGACATCAGTCGTCATCTGTCACACATTTCAGGGACATTTTCCCAAAAGTAAGATTTGTTTAAAGGTATATCTTATCTTAATTGCTGTTAATTAACACACAATTTATAATCAAGTTGTTGTAGCACTTAAACATTGTTTTGTGTGACTGCAAGTTACCAAACATGCCAACTTTACTGCACTGTAAGTTCAAATTAAGCTATATAATTAGAGTTTTGAGGTCAGTCTGCGTTGTTTTTGATTTCATGTGACTTTCCCAAGTAGCCATATGATGCCCTTTTAAGATAACAGCTAACCTACTTTTACCAGTTTCCCTGTTCTCAGGCCGAACTTCCACCCCTTTCCCACGCAATAGTGCACAAATGTAGGAACAAACATTCCTGCTACAGTTACATTAACTGCATTTCATTTTCAAGTCAGTTTTACTAACATTATTTTACTTGAGTACACAAAAACATGTTAAAACCAGTGTTGTACTTCTGAGCTTTTGCATGTTTTTGGGAAAAAAATTTTTAGTTTTTGGGAAAAAAAAGGTTTTATTATTTATATTGTTGTTAGGTTTTGTCTCACTACATTTTGAAACATAATACGTCATTTCCTCTCTCTTGGCTGGGGTTGTGCCGAGTCCACCAAGGCTCTCTGTTATTAGCTTTGTAATTTCAAGTCTCTGTTCATGATAAAACGAGGCCACAGCAGGAGATTCAGATAGTAAAACTGCCCTTTCAAAGGGTGAGTGCAGCTCATGCTGACAGTTTACACCGAGCTGCGCTTGTCAATGCTGTTTTTGAGGTCGGTAAATTAGACTGTGGCACTCTCAGGACTCTGACCTGCCAGAGAGAAGCTTCATCTGTTTGTGTCAATACATTTAACACTGTGTGTATTAGGTTAGCATGTCTTACTCAGTCACACTATCTGTCATACTAGTTAAATATAGAAGCCATACTGCTAACAGTGTATATCCACAGAACACAGTAAATCACTCAATTAGACTGTGGACAGTCTTGATCAGACCAAAATAAATACCGGAAACAGAGATCACTTGAAAAAAACACAAGAATTGTTCTTTATAGATGATTTGCTAAATAATGTTTCAGCCACTGATAGTCTTCCTCGGGTGAAAGTGAAGCAGGAGACAAATACACATACTACATGTTTCAGTATTCCAGCTTTTAGCATACCCTACCATACAGTTGCTAGAATTAGGTCTCTTCTCCCTTTTAAAAAGAGAACAGCATGCACACTTGTCCTATTTGAGACTTTAAAGCTTTTTGTCTTTCAGATTCAGAATGTGTTTCACAGAATCACCTTGAATCAAAGTTCATGGCCAAACTGGATGAGGGCACAGATACTGGGTTGAGGTTGCAGGTATCCTTCAATGAGTATTATGTCTAATAATATTTTTTATTAGGGATTTTGTAATCGAGCTGCTGGAATATTGTCCGCTTATTATTTAAATCTACAAGGAGTAATGTTGGTCTGGAAGAGTACGAAATAACTGCAGACCTTTTAAAATAGTTTGTATACACTCCTTTTCACTTTATTAGAAACATAATTATTCAAGTTTATAATGTAATGAATGTGTACATTCAATTATATGTTTATTATTAAAGTCAGTGTTTCTAATTCACTTCAATACACACATGGAGTAAGTGAGAAAGTCCTATTGGCTAACAATGTCACATTCTGCCTCTGTCCCTCCAGACATATTCCGGCTTCCTCAAACAGGTTTATTGCCATGTTCATCCTGTGAGATGCCGTCTGATTTTTTCTCCTGTCCCAGTCATCTCACAGCCACATCCAGCCCCCCACTCCTGCCCTGCAGTATTCCTGCTCCCGCCCACCTGCTCACCTGTTTCCTCTCTCCCTTTCCCACCTTTTTTCTATTCACTCCTTGCCAGATCCTCCAGTGTTGCTCTATCTATCTTTGCTTTCAAACCTGTCACTTTGAACCCTCTCATCTGTGACTACCTGCCCTAAATGATTACATGGACTGGATTCCTTTCTGCTCCTGACTGGACTTCACCTGTCTTGGACTGCCTCTGTGACCTCTGTGACCCTTGTCACCTTTGGCTTTGTACGCATTATATGTTATCTTTTCAAATAACTCATCAAGCTGTATCGGCTTTGGAATCTGCATTTCAGTCCTACTCCTGTTGCTCCGCTCACACCAGCCAAGACAAAGAATCCCTCCCACCGTCAATTCCACTTACATAAGAGCACAATGTTATGGAGGGTGGATATTATTGCAGTATATGTTAAGCACAAGAGAAATCTACTGTTTCCTATAGGGGACAATACAGAGCATATAGGGAGCAGGGCAGCCTGAATACAATTAGAAAAAAAAAAAGCACTGTTGCTATATAATAACATCACATGGGGTGTTTATGAGTCCAGACCAGCTTCAAAGCAGATTAGAGAATTTTTTTTCTCTTTTCATGATCTTTAAGCTATTCCCACAAGAACATTTCTTCAGTGCCACTTTCAGTGTCAACATATTTTTATTTGCATGGTGTCACTATAATATTATTACTGAAATGTAGGTAAAGATTGTGACCTTTGAATGAAGATCGCTATTACATTTTTCTTATTAAGAGGTGCACTTGTGTAACTCTTAACTTATTTAGGACCTTGAATGCAGCATGTAATGAGTGCTATTGTATAACCATGCCTAACCTGCTTGTCATTATCTTTTTGAAGGGGACACAAATTCAACGAAATAAAATGTTTCAAATATAAATGTCGTTGTCAATAAGTGTGAGATCTAAAGTGAGTCATGAAGGTTGATCCTGCTGTGAAGCCTGAAGACAAAGAGGGGGCGTGTACTTTGCACGTGTAAACTCTGCCTCTTAAATAAGTGGAGACAAGAACCGGGACGCCAGAGTTGGACATATAGGCTGCAGCTAGATCTTGCCTCTCTGGGCTCTCTCCACTGTGGCATCGCAGTCAGGATGAAGCTGGCGGTGTCGTGCTTTTGCATTCTGCACCTGGTCTCGATCAGCACCGGAGTGTTGACCCGCGACGAGCCGCCGGATGCAAGCAGCAATCAGACTGACAGCAGGACCGCGGCCCTGCAGAGAACAGGTGAGTGCATGGACCCATCCGCTCCCATGGACGCTGTTCATTCATCAGACACTCTTGTTTTTTGTCAGATCTAGCAGATATTAAAAGAAAAAACAATATGCAACAAGAGTTTTTAGAGGATGATAAAAAGTCACTGTAAACTTACAATGGAGTTGCTGCTTAAAATAGTTTGTGCCTGCAAAAGCTATTGTATTTATATAAAACATTATAGTGATAAAAAAATGAGATATCTTATAGAAAAATGAATAAAAGTACTGCACAACATTAAGTATTATTTGACTATTAGCTTAAATCTATCAATATAATATAATATATATGACAAATAAATATGATCTATTTTGAATTGAGATCATGCAAATAATTATATGGCATCATTAATAAGGTTTGTCCAAAATTTTCTTGCAAAATCAGAGCTGCACATGACAAGAGCAATTTAAACCGCTGGATTTTAGTCTGACATTAAGAATGCTTCCAAATGTACTTTTTACATCAAAATGTGAAATGATCTTGTCATCTTGCAAAAGCACAACCTGAAATCCTGTGCAATATGTAGTTAATGTGAATCTGAGTCTCTGGTTCCTAGGGTTGGACCTGGGATGAAGTTTTTTTTGGAGTCCTGGTAATAGGCTCATATTTAGGAGCTCACTCTGACAGATGTGATGATGAAAATGAAGATATTTGAGACAGTATGTGAATTGGCACAATTTGATGATAATATTGAATCGTAACCCACTGCAGTATATACTATAGTATATGCTATATACTCCACTATATTTTGTCTGTGTCCTATAAAGGTTGCATGACACCATTAACATTACAGTGTATATTTCTGTATATATGTTGTTGTTTTTAAAAATGTTCATAACTGGTGGCAGCATAACTTACATGTTCATCCTCAGTGGCATCATGCAGACTGTCAAGTGGTCTGATCTCTGCAAGACATAATTCTTCAACTGGCGCTTCCACAGGCATAACGTGTCCTGCAAAAGTGTTTCAATTGAGGCTGCTGCATTTCCACATCTGCAGGGCTGATTGGTACAGAAAAATCTATTTAAAAAGTCTATACAAAAAGTAATAAAAAATATGACATACTGCAAGTTTGGATAGAAAATGGAAAATACTTGGGCTTTGGCCAGAGAGTGCTCTGATCTGTCACTTATTTATATAGCACAAGTGATGTATGCAACTCCGAGTGCTGGAAATAAAACATTTAAATGAATAAAAGAAAGTATAAGAATATAATAAAACTAATAATAAAATAGCATTAAAAGTCGAAATAAACAGACACTGGATAAAATCCAGGCTATAAAGCTGTTATCTTTTACAGATGTCCATGCTTTCTGCCCCCGTCAGATCCTCTGGTAGGCCATTCCAGAGCCAGGGGCCATAGTGGCTAAAAGCGGCGTTGCCACTTACATAGTGTCAGGTTTACAAGAGTTGCGTTTTTTCGCGTTTATTATAACTTTTTAGTGACAGATTTATGCATGTGCAGATTTACGACAGCGTAATTTTAGCAAAGCAGCTCCTGTGTTAGGCACAACAAGATCCGGCAGAGGGAGGCCCTCTTCTCCTCATAGCACTGCACAGTTGGTATCACGTAGAGCACCATACATCAACATGGGGAAACACTTGGCCATTTTTGGCAAGATAATAGATAAATGGAAAAAAGAGCAATAAGAGCACATGTGCTAAAATGGAAGTGAATCATATAAACAGTATGCAGTATGTATGATTAAAAACGGTATGTAGTGCAGTAGTGTGTTCAGCTGTCACTCAGAGGTGAGCTGTTCAGTGGTGTTATGTTGAAAGGTAAGAATAATTTCCTGTGACAGCTGTGTTGAATGAGTCTGTTGAAAAATGAGCTCTGCTGTCTCTGTGGTGTGTCATGGAGTTCATGGGATGGATTTTCTATAAAGGAGAGCTGTGTTTGGTGACCTCCTGCTTTTCTCCCTGACTCGAACATCTCCAGGTTTTGGCCACTGATTTTTCCAGCCCTGTGAATGAGTTTATTGATCCTGCTGGCATCGCTGGTGCTGCTCCCCAGCAGACCACATTGCAGTAGATGGACTGCTGGAAGATCTCCAACATCTTGTACACATTGAAACATATGAGCTTGAGCATATGATACTTCTGCAAGTGGCATGATTCAGAGTTCCTGAAAACCACCACAACAGACAGCGAGTCCCCCCCAGCCACACAAACCAGGGCCTATCCGACAGTCAGCAATCCAGGAGACTTCTCACCCATTTGAAGTTTCTTGATGGCATCAAAGGCACCGGAGAAATCAAAAAACATGATGTGTATAGTGCTGCCACTACCATCCACAGTTAGTGAGCTGCAGCAGGTGGATGACAGTATCTTTCACACCCACCTGAAGCTGATAACCAAACAAAGAAGAAGAGGGTCTAGAGCAAGTTTCAGTTGTGGTCCAAGGTGGGCCAGAAGCAGTCTCTCCAGTACCTTTAAGACATTTGATGTTAGGGCAACTGATCTAAATTCTCTTGAGACCAGATGGAGTGGTTTTCTTAGGTATTGCGGTATAACACAATGTTTTCCATTCAACGGTATCCTTTCTGCAACAGACTCATTTTAAAGATGTGTTGCAGGATGCCAGACAGCTGGGTAGCACAGGACTTTAGGACCGTGGGATGGATACGATCAGGGCCTGCAGCCGTGCCTTGGTGAAGTGTATCCAGCCGTCTCCTAATGCCTTTGTCACACTACATGACTTTGTACGTGTAAGTTGTCTGTAAGATTGCTGTGCGGTTCACACGACACAACTTTCTGTCCTGCAATTGGAAATCTTGAAGTCCTTATGGTTTGCACACTACATGACTGATCTGCAACAGGGGGTCACACATCACAAGATCTTTGCCCAGCAGGAATCCCCGACAAGCCTGTCTAGTCTCCAAACTATGTTTTGTCACGAAAACACAGGCAAAAAATTCTTGTTGTCATGTTGCATGTTGTTTCTAGCTGCTGCTCTGGTGCTCTTTTGTCTGTCTTGTTCAACTCCTTGCCCCCCCCAGCCCATGTCTGCTCTCATTGGCTGTAGCTGGGGTTGATTTGTTGTCTGAGAGGGTGTGAGGACTGGTCCTGTGTAGGAAGGCCCAGCTAGAGGTCCTGTGCTGAACCTGTTAAAACACACATTCAGCTCATTTGCGCTCTTCAGGCTGCCGTCCTGCTGACTGTCTTTGATGTCGAAGCCTGTAATCTGCTTCATGTCCATCCACACATCTCTGATGTTGTTGTGCTGGAGTTCATTATATGGATCCTTGCATGTTGTCAGTCCCACCTGCCGCTCACACGGTACCTTTTTCAGATCGCTCATGTCATCAGACAGGGCTCTTCTTTTTATTCCGTAGATGGACCTCTGCTGGATAGGAAAGGTAGTAGCTGGAGAGGCTTACATGAAATTACATCTATAATGTTTTGTTGTCTCATGACAGAATAATTATATTATGATCTTTCTAGTGATTAGGAGATACAATATATTATGATGATCCTATGGAAACTAACAATGTGCCTCTGTCCCATTGTAGTCACCAGTTGCATATGGTGACCTAGCCACAGTTTGTGCCTATCATTTATTGCATTCAAGCAGTGATGGAATGTAACTAAGTACATTTACTGAAGTACTGCACTTCAGTATAATTTTGAGGTACTTGCACTTCAATTGAGTATTGAGTTGAGTATTTCCATAGTGCTACTTTGTACTTCTATTCCACTACATTTCAGAGTGAAATATTGTACTTTCTGCTCCACTGCATTTATTTGACAGCTTTAGTTACTAGTTACTTTATTTAATTTTACCAAACTAAGCAGTGAGAATGATAAGTGGGTATGTTGCCCCACCCAAGTGTGAAACAAATCAACAGAAGGATGAGGGAGATGTCAGTCCAGCACAGCACAAATAAGTGAAAACACCTGTCTGGGTAGACTATGGCTATGCAGGGCTTTTAAAAGGGATTTTAGGTACAAATTATAAAATACCTTTATAAAATATGATGCATGACTACTAATTATGCCACCAAACAGTATAATAACACTGACAGGATCCACTCTGCTTTATGAGTACTTTTACTTTAACTACATTCTTCTGATTCTGTACTTTGAATTAAGTGCTATTTTGAATGCAGGGCTTTTATTTGTATGTGCTTTATAATATTTGCACACCGAGGTATAACTACTTTTATTTAAGTGAAGCACTTAAATACTTCTTCCGCCACTGCACTCAATAGTCTTGATGTCGTTTCAATAGGATCTTTCATCCAGGGCAAACAGAGACCACTGTTTGCGAGGAGAGGACAGTATGAACGACAAAGGATTCATGTGCCGGTAAGATGTGCTGGTTTATATTCCAGTCAGTGTTCCAGTTGTATTATCTGAATTAAGAATTAATTCAAATAAAGTCAAAAGGTTCAGCTACGGTTTGTGCAAAGCCACACATTTGATACATCACAACTTAAAATTAAAGTCTTCGATAAATGTGTTGGTGTTTCAGCTCTGGGCCTTTTTGGAACTGATAGTTAATTCCAAAATTTTTGAGTGTGCAAGTTTCAGTAAAACAAAACCAGCACTTTTTAGTCTTCAAAACAAAAAGGTGAGGCAATATTCATTGACAATATTATTTTGATGCTCCCACATTCACCTACCCTGTCTCCCTCTTTCTGCTCTCTCCACATTCTAGAAGCCCAAAGAGGTTCCTGTTCCTCAAAATAAACCTGCTCCTCCTCCTAAAGCGGGGCCCAAACCCATGAAGCCGAACTGCTCCCTGATTACACAAAGCTGTTTGCCCCAGGCTGGCTGCTGTGACCCATTTGCCTCATGCCACTGTCGCTTCTTCAACGCAATCTGCTTCTGCCGGAGGACAAACTCGTCGAACAAGAAGAAAACATAAAGAACACCAGCAGACTGAGACACAAGCATAAACTCAAACACACACTACAGGCCTATGAACAGAGATGCCAGCCACACCGCTACAATCGCATTATAATCATTTATTCAACACGCAGATTGATGCACTGTATATGGATCAGACAATAGTCATCATAATCTTACATAATCAGCCTAAGACAGTAAACGCACATTTCAGTGTATTACTTACAGTAGATGGCAGTCAGCACGCCCCCAGTTTGAAGAAGCAGAGAGATGTCGTGGCACAGAAGCAAAGCAATGTACCACTTTGGATGGGGTCGCCACCAAAATGGATTTCAGCCACCTAAAGAAAGGCTGACCTGAAAAAAAATCAACATCACTTTAAGTGTACACAATATTTAGAACATTTTTAGCACTTTACCTTGCTGTCCATATTCTCACATGTTGAACTTCTGTATTTCTATGCGTAAGCAGAACTGTGCCATGTCCTGTGTTATGTTGCAGATCAGATGTTAAAAATTAGTGATTGTGACAATGAAATGCCATCACTGTGGAGATGATACCATTAAGAGCCAGAGTATACAGAAGAAGAACTTTTGCAGATGGAGACTGAACAAGCCAAAAGAAAGAGAGTTAAACTTCTGTGGAGGAAACTGGAGCATTTCTTTATTGGTTGTTTGGTAAGTCGTTTCATTTATTTGTAGGTATTTAACGCTATTTTATCTGATGGTTGGGCATAACAGTGCTCTTGTCTCAGTCTTACACATGGAGTGTTGATGTCTGAATTTTGCTGTCTGTCACAGCTGCCTGTCCAATATCATTCCATGGAACTGGGTGAAATCTATATGGTGACCTGAACACTTCTTTGTTTGAACAGATTGGAAAAAAATACAAGCATGCGCCATCTTTGAAATCTTTAGAAAAATGAAGTTTGGTTTCAGTCTGATCTCGCAACAGCACTTTCTGACCCAAACAGCTGATCTGTGGCGTAAAACAATGCACAGCACAGTTGTCCTTATGTGTAGTAACACATAAGTTCTACAGATGAGGACATGTGGTGTCAAAGGAAAGGGCTGTCTGACAGCAAGGCAAACCACTGAAATTATTCTAAATATAGCATATACTCATACTCATATTAATCCTTTTATTTAGGCAGGCTAAAATACATTCTGCTGCTGCCACGTTTTACAGCAGTACATTGATTTGGCTCCGGACCTGCTTCTCCAAAAAGGGGGTTTGCCGACCACCATCTGTAGGTCATACATTGACTGTGGATAAGTACTTCAGTCGACCCCAACTGCCTCTTTCAATACACAGTACCATTTTTGAAAGGCAGCTGCTTGGAAAAACTAACCACCATATAGTTAAGCTTAAATTCTTCCAAAACTTTTCCATTCTTATGCGAATTCCTTTGCATAATAGTGACTGTATGTTATCAGTATTATCATAATCACTGTTCTCATTTTCATACCGCTGTCATTATTGCATTTCATCAGTGTTCCAGTTTTACAGCACCAGTGTCCTGTGACTACATATATATGTTGTATTGTTTTGTTTTATTAATGTTATGTCCATAATTGTGTGAATTACATGAGAGAGCTTTATTGGATAAAAGAAATTCTTTGTCAACCAAAATTTTCAGTGTGGAAGACGTTTGTTATGTGGTATACTTTGCCTCGTGGATAATTGCAATCAGACACGAAACATGAACAAATTGTGCTCAGCTGCAAAACTTTATGGGCGTGTTTGCGCTGTGATATAGTTAGTGCATTACCTTTTGTGAATCAGACCGTGAGGCAGGGCAGATGGTTGAAAGTGATGGGCAATTTATTGTGCACACTTTGTTTTGTTAACAAAATCCATCTACCAACACCAATGAAGGTCCATATTATTTGAATGCCTGAATATAGTCTGCTGTATTTAATCAGTCTGCTAAGGCAACGGCTAAGGATGGCCAATTACACTTTGAAAATGTAACATTAACCAATGCTGAAGATCCAATTGACTAAAATATTAATTTCGCTGATATATACCTGGATGTCCCTTGCCTGAGCCTCTCTGAGACTCTGCCAGTGAACTCTCTCTGTGTTGGGGGTCTGAATGCTCCTCTTTTGTTCAGCCATCATATGTCAGACTGCCTAGTGTATTTAATGTGTGCGTTCCTGTCACTCAATGCCAGTTTGTCTTCGTACCATGTGTCAAGCTTTCCAGCCTGTTTCCCAGTGTTATGTCCCTGTGTTTTGTCCTCGTGTTCTCCTAGAGTTTTGGGATTTTTGCTTTTGTTTGGCCTGCCTTATCTGGTTATGACCCTTGCCTGCCTACCTCTCTATCCTGTAGGCCTTTTGTGCAATGCCTTTTAGTTAATAAATCATGGAACTGCAGCCCTGCCTTTGTTGTCTGCATTGGGGTCCAATCCCTTGTGTTCCTGCTCCCTTGCTTGCGCAACTGTCACACCTTCTCCACTTCTTAGACTCTTGTCAGTCTCGCGCACACACGCAATATCCCAAAATGACTTGGCCACTTACCCACTCCCTTCATCCTTACTTCTAATCCGAGGGGGAAGCAAGTTACAGTGCTAAAATCTCCAAATACACAAATCTTCAGGTCTCTATCTTGCTTATTATTTGAAATAGACTCAGTGATAACTATTCCCCTAATCATGCATTGATCACACATGGAACAGGAGGGATAGGAGGGAGGCAGGTCATGACTTCACCAAATATTTCTGCATGCCCATTCCATCTCCCAATAGAGGGGTCTGTGGTCATTACCAGATAAAAAATGACATGTAATCAGGACTAAAATCTTCCGGTCATTTTTGCATTTTCTTTGCTTAGACATGTATGTTTGTGCTCGTGCTTTTGACATTTCAGTAATGCCAAATATGACAAATAAATGCATAGTATTACTGGCTATCAAGACTAATTCCATTCCTTTTTGTGGTATACTTGTGTGCTGCCATCCATCAGGTATAGTAGCTTATGTGTAAGTTAGAACATCACTGTTATACTCTTATAGTCTGTAGTCCTGTATGCAATTTAAGTTTAGATTTTAAATCGTGTCTTGATCTCCTATGCGGAAAAGGTATGACCTCACAACTAAAGTCAAAAGTCAAAGTCAATCATTTCTCTTTAACTGCTAAAATAAAAAAAATGTACATCAAACACATTAAGTATCACCTTTCTGGCCATTGGGACAGCTGCTCTGTCCTCCTCTATTGTCTGCCTGTATTTAACTTTTATTTTAAAAGTCATCTGGTTGAAATATTGCATTGTTCCATTGAGATATTACTAGTGAGAGGGCTGTGTTTTCTTTCATTTGCGTCAGGATGCAACTATACTACCATTATAACAGAATTATACCATCCTAATGAGAGAAGGTAGTTATTATATTAATGTGTCAGTGCTGAGGGCTTACATTTCATGTCTTAAGAGATCATTTGTTATGGAGCTCTGGAGGACCTCTGCTGTGTCACACGTGTCTGACCTCAGTAAAACATACTGAAAATGCCAAATGAGCCAAAAGCTTGAAAATTGTGCACTTGGGAGTTAGATGGAGTTCACTGCAGGCTATGATTAATTTTGGTTCATTTTCCATTACTCTTTGCATTCTCACTGTCACCACAGATTTCACAGGCTCCACACCTGGGATGTGTGTAGACTTCCACATACCAAGGTGACTAGCTTCATCCACAAGCCTCACATTTGATTCATTAGGCGTAGGTTCCCTGAAGTTGAAACACATTGTAAACCGAAATCTTGTCTGTGTTTTTGAAGTGACATGAAGTTCACACGTGACTCAGTGTGAAACTTGTGGTAGAATATCATGAATACTTATGTAATGCCATATGCACATGATGTCAATGTGTGCAGTTTCCAAGGTTGTGCAAACAAACTGCTGGCAAACAGGTTCAACACGTGCCAACCATTCAATTGGAAAATGCATTAAGAAACACTGCTTAAAGGGTTAAAAATAGATGTGCACTAATATGTTCAGTGTAACGTTACATCCCTGGTGTCAAGCAGGGAAGCAGCGCATATACTGTGCAGTGCTGTGTCCAGTAGGTCATATAGATCAACGCAAATTCCAAACGTCTTTACTTTGATGCCCATTTGTTTTCCTTAAATTACGACAGCTCTTTCCATTTATAACCCCGTTGGTGACGTCAATGCATACCTGCAATCCAATACTACAACACAAGATATAGCCTCAAAAACAAATAAAAGTTCAACAGCTTTCTGACATGCTCAACTAAATATTTACTGCATGAATATTGAGTTGGATTGCATTCGATGGTGGTTATGTCATTAAACCCACCATATGTTGGCTATATATGATGTTGATGTTCAGGTTGGAGATCCAAGACTTGAAAAACACTTTATCCCAAGCACTCTACTGGTGAAACCTCTCTGGATGACTTGTTAATTTGTTTTTGTTCATTCCATTCTCATTTAAAAATGGATGTACCCCTTACCTTTTACCTTTACAAGTCTATCTGCTCTCTGCTTGTAAATATGAGATTATGAACGCATTTTAACAAGGAAACGTTGAGTGTTCAATTTTCTATCTGGCATGACGCTGCAAGTTTACGTTAGGTTTAGATCCAACTTATATTATGATAGAGGTAAGTTCATCAACCTCGTGCCTTTGATGAGTCAGTGATGAGGGCAGTGTTGTTTTATCATCACATTACACAGTTGTTAAGAAAGGTTTAACTCTCTTTAATTTGTTTTCAACAAAAAGTCACTCAGTAGATTGAGGAGCCCTGATCTGGATTGGATTAGATTCAACTTTCTTGCAATTGCACAGATACAAGTACTGAGTCAACAAAATGCAGTTTCGCATCTAACCAGATAAAAAGCAGCAAAGATGTGTTTTCACCACCCTCTGCAGTGCTTTCCAGTCTGTGAGAGTGCAGTCAGGGTACCATACTGTGATGCAGTTAGTAAGAATGCCCCTGATGGTCAGCCAGAATCGCCAGAAGGAGACAGATGGACCTCCTCAAGAAGAGGCACTGGTGAACCTTCTCGGTTCTTCAAAGTTGAAGTGTTGAAGGTTCAAGAAAGGTGCTCAGACATGTGGACACCCCAAAACTTGAAGCTGGAGACACATTCAACCTCTATCCCATTGATATAGATGGGGGTGTGTGCCACAATAATCTCTTTGGTCTTCTTGGTGTTGAGGGCCAGGTTGGTATCAGGGTATCGTGCTGCCAGATGCTGGACCTCCCCCCTGTAGGCCTAGTCATCCTCGTTGCTGATGAGGCCAACCAAGTTTAGCATCAGCATCTAGGGGATATATGCTCCAACAGTCGATGTAAACACTTTGGGCAGATAGATAGGTCTATACTTAACCTTGAAATGCTCTGTAATATGACTGAGGAAGCAACACAAATGCAGCTCTGTGCAGTAAGGCTCATGATGGTGGCTTGTGTGTTTGCCTCAACGCTGCAGTGCACATCACACTCTTGTGCAGCTTTGCACTGCACAGTTCACTAATATGCAAATCATGCCTATGTGGCTGTTTGCTTTTGGGATATGCTGGTCACAAAAGACCAGGAGAAGAAGAATGGAGAACAGAACAGAGGCTTGGAAGTGATGGCCAATGTGGACAATCAGCAGCATATTTAAAACACGCATATGTGTGAAATAGTAGAGAGCACAAGTAAATGTGCATTTGTCTTGAAAAAATACAACAGTGTAGTCAGACTGTTACCACTGGGAAAAGGTATAACTCTTTCAATTTCACATTTTGTATATGCTTTATACTTAATGGTACTGGATTGTGAAGTGAAATGCAGCCCATGGGAGAGAGCTGGAAGGAGAGCATCCTGTGTTTCCACTTTTCTTAACACATGACAAGGAATATACTGAAAGGGTCCCAGCATCAAACTCAAATACCTCCACACTGATCTCAACCAGATGCATATGCTGACTGTATGGACCTCTGAGGTATATTTTGTATAGGCAGACTTTGTAGACTATTGAGATAAATCAAATATTTCTTGAGATCCTCAAAGGCTGCAGTATTAATCCACTGCAGTAACCCTGCAGTTTTTGATTGGATTGGGCCAAGAGATACGACCTAGTAACACATTCACACATCATTACACATAAAACTATATAAAAGGTGAACACTTACAAATAATTGCAGGTATGGAAAGAAAGTGTGTACAAAAGTTTACTTTGGCATCCTCTGCTGGTTTACACATACACACACACACACACACACACACACACACACACACACACACACTTATTTTCAGCTTCTCTTCAGCATAATGTTTATCAGAGATTCACTGATCACTAGATAGATTTAGATTTAGATGTATTGTCCCGGAGGAGTATGTTCACAGCATTGTCAATGAGGCAGCTTGTTCACAGCCACTGTAACCACTGTGTGAGTATTAAAAACATGTTGTCAGTATCAGTGTGCTGTCACCATATGACTGCAAGCCAAAACTATACTCTTAGAACCATATTTACAGTACAAGAGCCTATATATGAACACAGAGACTTATGAGAAGATGAGATGCAGCAGGCATGCAGTGGGTCCTCTGGTGGACAGAATAGGTAGTGACAGAAAGCTGGAGAGGCTTACATTGAAATTGTATTAATATGTTTTGTTGTCTCGTGACTACAAAGTAATTATATTAAGATCTTTCTGGTGATTAGGAGTTATTTCCAATGTATTACAAGGCTATAGAGTCCAATAATGTGCCTCTGTGCCTAACCTGTCGAACCTAGCTAGGCCTATGAATTATAACTGCCATCCTGATCAGAGGAGGTAATTATTATATTGATGTGCAGGTGTTTTGCTCTGTATGTTAGTATATCATTGTGTCTGCAGGATGTATTCAAATTACAAATTGGACCTAAACATTGCGTCTACCTTGAACGGCAGAAACCCCAGAAAGCTGAGAGTTTCTCTCAACTGGAAAAGGCTGAAAATGAAGTAGGTCAGCAGTTTAAATACAGGATATTCATGATGCAAAAATGAAATCAAAACCCAACTCTATGAAGGGATGAAAAGGAAGGAGCACAAATAAGCGCGTAAGCGTGTATAAGCGCTCTTGATTCCACATAACATGTTGTTTGCATCCGGATGTTGTTTCCCCTTAAATCCAGGGCTGAAACCACAAAATGCCCACATTGGAATTGGCGGCCAACCAAAGTGAAATTTGGCTTTCATTTTCGTGAGGGAAAGGAAGTAGGCTAATATCTACCCTAATTCGCCCCAGTTTTCCTCCCCTCCAGCAAGGGTAAAAAATGCTGATGTTTTTTCAATGCTGTGGGAAGGAACAATGTATGTTAGAGTAAAAAATGTAAAGTTGTCTTTTCTTCTGTCATTACATTGTGATATACTGCTTTGGTGATATATCAATTTATAATCTTTAACATTTAGAGAACATGCCACTCGTGTCCTCACACATGTTTTTTTATCTGCTCAAACTGAGGACAGTTTGTTAAGGCAGCATACGGACGTCAGGGTGGTTCAGTTTCATCCTCAGCTGATCTCCTGCCCTTGTTCCCTGGCTTGTTGATGAACTGGCGGATTAATATCTCATACGTCATAAATTTCTTCACAAGGGGGGTCCACTGAGGGGAAGGCATCATGGGAAGGCAACACGCTTATGTGAAACCAAATGCAGCTGAACTTTGTTTTACAATCACTGCAGGCAGCTTCCCTTTCAAACTGATGGATGAGTTTGGTAAATGAGATGGCACATCACTCAGAAAGGGTGTGTGTAAGAATACATGGACCCCACAGTTTATTTCCACAGTCTTCCCCGTATTTCCTCAATATCCTCAAGAGCACCAGAGAGACAGATTCATCTTCTGAATAGATTGTTTGTTACGGCGCTCTGGAGGACCTCTGCCGTGTCAAATGTGTCTGACCTCAGTAAAACACACTGAAACCGTACCTGAGCCAAAAGTTGCACAAGTTTGTGCACTTGAGAGTTAGATGGAATTCACTGTCATCTATGATTAATTTTCCTTCATTTTCCATTACTTTTTGTGCCCTCACTCTCACCACAGATTTCACAGGCTCCACACCTGGGATGTGTGTAGACAGAATACCAAGGTGACTAGCTTCAACCATAAGCCTCACATTTGATTCATTAGGTGTAGGTTCCTTGAAGTTGAAATACAAATTTAAAACCCAAATCTAGTCTAGCCACGTGACTCAGAATATATAATCATGAATACTTATGTAATACAATATGTACATGATGTCAATGTATGACAGTTTCCAAGCAAACAAACTGCTGGCAAACAGGTTCAACACATGCCAACCATTTACTTGGAAAAATACATGAAGAAACACTGCTTAAAGGGTTAAAAACAGATGTGTACTCATGTGTTCAGCGTAACGTTACATCCCTGCTGTGAAGCAGGGAAGCAGCGCATATACTGTGCAGTGCTGTGTCCAGTAAGTCATATAGATCAATGCAAATTCCAAACGTCTTTACTTTGATGCCTTAAAGTACGACAGCTCTCACTCCATTTAGAGAAGCATTAATGAGTTTGTTTTCTCATGCGCACGTGTTGTTGATGGGGTTGATGGGAAAACAAGTGATTCTCAGCAGGCCTCAATACAATACCTTCTATAATGCAATCAGTTACAGCAACACATGGTATGGCCTCAAAAACAAAGGTTTAACACTTGACATTATACCTCTCAAAGAGTATTTACTGCAGGACTAATGAGTTGGATTGCATTAGATGGTGGTTCTATCATTATGCCCACCATATGTTGTAACCATATGTTACAGATGAATTGAAGAAGAACTGAAAAACACTTCATCATAAGTGCTATGCTAGTAAAACCTCTCTAGATGGCTTGTTAATTTTTTTGTTGATTTTATTGTCATATAACTTATTGTTATATAAATGTACCTCATAATCCTGTATTTCATTAATGTCTGACATCACACAGCATTCTCTATTTAGCAATGGCGCTGTAAGGTTTACATCCACCTTATATGATGACAGGGATATGTTTATCTATCTGGTGGCTCGGAGGAGTCACTGATGAGGGTGGTGTTGTTTTATCGTGACATGACATGTTTTTAAGAGAGGTTGATTTGCATTTGTTTTCACCAAGGGAAAGGTCATGGAGTCACCTTCTTTTCCTGGTGGAAACCTGGATGTGTGCAAATTTAGGGGTTCAAGCATCAGAGGACACACTCAAAGGTTGGCCTAATAGTAGCAATAGAGAAGGGGTGGGGAACCTTTTTCCTATCAAGGGCCATTTCAGTTTTTATAACATCCTTTGAGAGCAAGGCTAGATTATCATCATCTTATGCGATGGGTGAAACAACCTCTCTTTTTTGTGTCTCCTAAGTGGTCGGAAGTATGGAGGCTGTGAAAGTCATGTGGATGGATGAAAAAGTAGAAGTAAATAGTAAAGTAGAAAGTAGATTTTGCTGCTTGCATTTAACTGCTACCCTAATATTCTTAATGTTTCTTGAACAGTAGATGATTTGAGGGGGGATGAGCAGGGACGTCATGCAAAATGACCAAAATACCCCTTTGTTAACCTGCCATCCCTTTTGATCCCCCCAAGGTCACTAATAGACAAAATGCATAATACTGATTATATAGTATTAATAAGTATTGCCATTTTTTGTTTTGTGGCACTGATTTAGTTCAAGTCACCAAGTCAGTCACCCAGAGTTAGTGAATCCCCCACCAACCCCCAGAGCCCATAGAGCATGAGCACCAGAGCCTTCCTCCGACCGAGCTGGCTAACTCCTGTTTTAGCCCTTCCCTGACTTGAATGGGATGAAATAATTTAATCATGTGGCTGATTCTAAATGGGTCAAATTCTGATGGTGAAATGAGTCATATCGCAGGGCTCCTTTTCTCATGATTGTGTGCGGAGAAAAATGGCTTTTGGGCCCACCAAGACTGTGAAGCTGTACTTGTAAGATTTGACCACTATGTCAAATTGGCTTCAAAGCCTGGCATTGTTCATTGTCAGTCAGACCTTCAGGGCAGGGCAGGGATTGGGTTCAGGGTGACACATGAGTGGCATGTGGTCTTGCCTCATCTTTGCAGTTTGCACTAGTTAGTAGCAAATGGGAGGGGTGAGTCAGTGAACAAGTTAGTGGAGATGAGGACTTGTCGCTCCCCAGTAAACATCATCATCATTCGTTTCAAACAATTAATTCATGACTCACACATTACTAACACACAGGGGAGTGACGAGACAGAAGACAGACAACGGTTGGAGAATTTAACGAGTCAGAGAAAGGTAATTTCACAGCTTTTAATCAAGAATGGACAGACTCTTAAGTGTTCATTCTTCTTACAGGCAGTTCAAAGGCAGTATGTCTCATTTTCTGAGACTGTGGCATTTTTGAAAAGTGGCACTGTGAAGCATCATGACAAGACAAAGCACAGAGCATCTCTTTAGCAAATATATCCAAACTGAGAGCACAGAAAATACAACATTTTATATGGCTCTGACTAATAACGTAAGTTAGACATTATGATGTTCCAGACCTTTGCTTGAACTGGACCTCTCTGAGTTTTACTTGAATACCACTCCATCGGCAGCTTTTGTGAATTTGTGCATGAAAAAGAACAGGAGCTTGACCTTCATTGTTTTTTATTTTTCAAAAAGAGAAATGAGCTTGGATTTGACTTCTGTCCAGACCAGGTGGTGTTCTGATTGGGCCATCACCCCATTAAAAATGAACAAATTGCCTGGTGGTTATAGAGCATCTTTGTAAGAGATGTGTGTTGCCAGATCTGAGACAGAGACACGTCTTGAACAAAGTTAATTTTCTCCTTATTTGTCTGTCTGAAAAAATATTTTTAGTGTCAGAATGCTATGAAAGATATGTGGCTTGAGAAAAATAGGTCTAATATTTACATTGTTGACTATGGGGCGAAAGAATCTGTCGCAATCTGTGCTCACGTTCACGTCTCCCATTGAAGTGAATAGACTCAAAACCTGCCAATAGTGTCCTAAAAGGGCAGAGCAGTAGTGAAACCTACCTGACACAGATACAGGAAATGACTCTATATGCTATGTCTTCTTTCTGAACCATCTCTGATGCTACTTGCAGCTGGTTTTCCAGGTTTGGGTCAGTCAGTCGTGAGCAGAACGGAGTCTCTGCAGTCTATTTTGAAAAGAACTGCTCACAGTAGTAGGTTGTCCAAAACTTCAGCACTTGTCTCCTCAGAATGAGAAAATCTTAAAATTAATTGTTTGTCCATTTCTCTTGGAAAGTGTGACATTCTGCATCTAACGTCACTTTTCTTTTCTTCACATTCGCCAAGATGAATGTCATCAATGACACATAACAGTCGTGTGTGTGGTGCGTTCACCCTGAGTGTGATACTAACAGACATACAACTGGAAGGGAGACCACCTGTGTTGGTCTACTATTTTATGCCCCACATTACATCTATCCTTGCTGCCCTTCACTGTTGCCTGTGAGTTTTAGAATTGATTTTAAGATTCTACTGCTTGTTTTCAAAGCCTTTAACGGTCTGGCTCCTGTATATGTGTGATTTGTTGACTCCCTATAAACCAGACCGATGCTTGAGATCCTCTGACAGGTTCCAAAATCAAGACGACAGGGCCTTTGCTGTCCGGGCCCCTCAGCTGTGGAACTCCCTGCCTGAGGATCTTAGACAAGCAAACTCGGTATCCTCTTTTAAATCTCTTCTCAAAACTCATTTTTATCATTTGGCTTTTCTTAGCCGATGTTCTTTTGTTTTTATTCTTTTTATTTTCTTATTTATTCATGTTATCTGTTTATATGTATTGAAAAGTGTTATACAAGTAAAGTTATTATTATTATTATTATTATTATTATTATGTTATTTCTTTTAATTAATTGATGTCTAGAGAATTTTTTCTGTATTTCCTCATGGGGCAGATCAAACTGTTTCATGGCCACATACAGCTTTGAGGGCAGATGTCCCCCACCCCTGTGACAGAGGAAAGGTCGCTATAGATCAGGTCAATGTGACATGATTTTTTTTGGGGGGGGGGGATGCTGGTCACAAAAGACCAGAAGAAGAACAATGAAGAGCACAAGATGTTTATGGACGACCAACAGCATTCTTACAATACTTATAAAGTATGAAAAAGTAGATACCACAAGTAAATGTGCATTTGTCTTGAAAAAACAGGACGGTGTAGACAGACTATTACCAATGGGAAAAGGTATAACTCTTTCAATTTCACATTTTGTATATGCTTTATACTTAATGGTACTGGATTGTGAAGTGAAATGCAGCCCATGGGAGAGAGCTGGAAGGAGAGCGTCCTGTGTTTCCACTTTTCTTAACACATGACAAGGAATATACTGAGAGGGTCCCAGCAACAAACTCAAATACCTCCACACTGATCTCAACCAGATGCATATGCTGACTATAGACAAGGCAAGGCAAGCCAAATTTATTTGTATTGCACCATTCATACACATGGTAACTCAAGGTTCTTTACAGAGGTGTAGAAATACATTTTTTTTTTTTTTTTAAATAGTATGCTTCATATGGAACTAACAGGTCTAGGATGTAATTTGGTCCAAGACCATTCAATGCCTTATAAACCAAGAGCAAGAATTTGAAGTCTATCCTTTGACTCACAGGAAGCCAGTGCAATGATTTAAGGACTGGTATCCATAGGACTATATGTACTATATGGGACTATATGTCCTTCTGAGATTTATTTTGTATAGGCAGACTATTGAGGTAAATCGATTTTTTTCTTGAGATTTACAAAGAGTTACTCTCTCTCTTGCACCGTTGCAGATGGAAGGAAAGTGATTACAGAAGTGTTCTTTGGCGTCCTCTGCTGGTCTACACAAACACATACACACAGTCACTCAAACACACACACACAATTCACACATAAACACAATAATCAATGACACCTGTGTTTTTCCTGCAATGACGTCAAAATGACTAAGTTTTATGTAAGAATATTACAACAGAGTGACTAATGCAAATGTTAAAAAACACACTTGTTTTGAAGTCTGACACATGATTTATAGATTTGATCACCTCGGTTTTACACCAGGAATGATTAAGATTTTTACTGCCCTACTACACAAATCAATAATACCGTATCTACTCAGGTGTAATGCCATTGCTGATCAATGGTATTGAATCAACAGCTTTGACTTTTAAAACTCGCTTTCCAGCCTGCACTGCTTGTACAAACCCTGCTTGTTCTGATGTTCTAAGACACTATGCTTAATAATTAATTTCAAATGGATGCGGTATATACAAAGTTAAAAAGATATCTGGTGAAAGCAAACATAGCCTTGTGAAATAATCTGCTGTTTGTTGTCTTGAAAGTGAACTTACAGGCCATTTGGCTCACCTAAAAAGCGGTGGCACAAAGTGTGTTATTGTATTCACCCCTGCTAATGCACATTCATGATTCACAGACAATCAATCTATTTCTATATAAATGGTTGAAGAAATCTCTTTATGAATTTACACTCAATGGAATGTGATTATAGTAAGAAAAAATGTTATTGTAAGAGCTGGAAAGTCAAAGCATAAACAGATTGGCAGAACAGGTCCAAAGTTCATCTGAGGTATCACACTGCACACAGTTATTAAAAATTAAAATAAATTATTATTTTTTCAATCCCATTTCTCCTAGTCTGGTTCCATTCTATGGTCTCTGCAGAAAGTGTGCTCTTAACCACAGTCAAAAATCTCTGTTGCAGATGGATTATTGAACACACAAGCTTTAGCCAAAAAAAGAAGATGTTAATGATTTGGAAATGAGAAAACAGAAAGCTTAATAATTAAGACCCATCAGACATAATAAGAACCTGGCCTGGTGTTGTGGTACAGTAGTTGCGAGACTTCACTCACTGTAACCTCTGGATTTCAAACCTCAAAGCTGATAAAGGTCAAACCAGCTCAGAGAATTTGAGCTTTTGCTGGATATCTGATGTTAAAAGACTCAAAACACACAATGATGTCAAGTGTATCTTAGAACCACTTATATATGGCAGACCACAAAACCTCTAAAGCAGCCAAAAACAGCTGCTGGTGCCTCCGAGTAAAAACAAATCACACCAGCTGAAAAAAATGCAAAAATGTCCCTGGGTTAATAAATACAGTTTGTAATATTTACTAGATTACATTAGAAGATAAAGGTTCATTAATGCACTGTAGAAATCAGGTCTTTGCAAAAACAAATGTACAACCAAATGGGAATAGAGCAACTTGTGGTTTACAGTATATATTTGTGATCCCTTTATAAATAAAATGAAATAAGTAAATAGAAATAAACCAACATGTACTTGTGACCCCTTCACCATAGGTCATCTTATTAGTGTGTAGAGAGTGTAGTGAGCATTTCAACCAGAGTGATTTGGAGGGTTAAATTGGAATCTTTTTTTTTTTTTTACAATCAGAAGTTTAAAAAGTCATAAAAAATAAAATTAAAAAAACACACTTTTGGGTAAATGTTTGTTTTTGTCTTTTATCATCTAGTCACCCCTCAGATCTATCTTGATCCCAAGATTTGGAAACACTGCAACATATGTTTGTAAAATGAGTGTGAAATCAGTATGTCAAGGTACTAAGTTGAGCAACATTACTGCAGCAGTAACTAAAAATAAATTAATACAATAATGGAGAAATATTGATATGGGAAATAAAGTTATATTTCACATAACATACAGGGAGGATGTGCTCTCATTTACTTTGGTCTGTCCTGTAAACAACAACACACACATTATGAATATTTAAGTTGCACTTCTAGATATGCACAGGAAAAGTAATTATGCTCTGACCCAGTTGTCCATCAGAATAAAATAAATATGTTAAACACATATGTGATGTGTTGACTGTGGTGTCCCGTGTTATTACACAGCAGTATTTGGGGTGGCGCGCCTGTCGCCTGTGTTGTGCTGCTCGGAGGCTCCAGCACAGTGATGGCCAGAGACCCGTAGCGGACTGTGGGGCCTGCGCGGCTGGGCATTTTACCGACAACCGTCACGTTAGAGAGACACCGAGAGGAGGACCGGAGCGGAACAGCGGACGAGGTAAAACGCGGCCGCTTGTGTAGCTCAAACCTTTAGGAGCGACTTTCCCCTAAACTGCTTTCTTGACAAGTCTGTCTATCATCTCACCAAACTGTTTTTGACTGTTAGCTCTTGTGATGGCGGACGGCTAGCAGAGCTGCTAAATACATTAGTTAGCCGGCTAGCTGGCACCAATTGGATAATAGCTAACTTGGCTAAGTTTGTAACGTTAGCTTGCTAAAACTAGCCGCGTCTGCTCTACTGCAAGTTGTTCAGCTAAACATTAAACGGACGCATTAAGTGTTTCAGTTGTGCTGACATTACCAACTGGCTAGCCAGTTAGATATCGTGACTATAGTTAGAAGGACAGTCAGCTAACGCCAAGCTAGCTACTCACATAAATAACACTAAAATGGGGATTTGTGTGTGGCTAGCTGGCTAGCTTATTGATAGCTAGCCAGCTGACTTTGCAGACTGGTGCCAGTACAATGCTGCACGTCGTTAGCCAACCTTATCTGACAGATACTGTACTTAAGGGATATGTCTGGTGCAAATACAAGTTTACCAAACTATTGGATCAGATTTAGGAGATTGCTAACGTAAGGCCAATAGTTGCCTGTTAAGTTAGTCTTACTTTGTGAGCTAACCTTAGCATGACAGTAACGTTAGATCATCCAAAGTTGGCTCGTGTTCGTTAACCATATCAGAGTTTGTGTGTGTGATGATCAGTTTTTGCGCTGAAACGTCAAAAAGATGTTGTTAGCTTATGGCTGGAGGATAGCCTGAAATGTAACCTTTATTACCTAATAATTTATGCTCTTGTTTACTGAAGTTTGCAATCTGAAAAGACAAAAAAGCATAGGTTGCCTCTAACTTTTCAAGGTGTTGACGTTGGAAGGTGTTTGTTTGGGCATGCACAACAGCTGATCGAAGACACAGGTAAACACAGGCCTGGCATGAGGCACACTGCTATTTAATACAACATTGCTACATATCAGTAGCCCCCTTCTATAAATCCTGGACTAGAACAATGTAACACTTGTACTGTAAATGTCCCCGACTGGCAAAGATGGAGACTTTTGAGCCCAGTGTGTCACAGGGCTCACATAGTTCACTTGGGCTTAGTTAATACCTGATGGGAGATCCCTATCAATAAAGGTTAGGCCCAGCTGTCTTCATTCTCCCTCTGTGGATAGGCTTGGCCTCAAAGAGAAATAGTCAAACATGACTTTATTTGTTTCAGTGGCTGACGATTTTTTTTTTTTTACAGTTGACAATATTGCATGATCTGCTGTCTCTCAACTATGTATTAACAGTGGTTTGACAGCTCTGCCTGTCACATATTGTTTTGTTGGTACCAAATAGGAGGAAATTACTAAGAGGAAGCTGTCACTTGAGCAGCAACTTTTGCTGTCTGGCTCTGAAATATACTTGTTTGTGTTCTCTTTCAGTCTTTCTCTCTCTGCCACAAACACACACGCACATGCACGCACACACGTACGCACGCACTCACTCACTCACTTACTCACTCACATTGACCTTTGGAAAGCAAGAAAGCAGCTGTGGGGAAAGCGGGAGTTGTAGCCTGCCACCACTGTGTGAATTTAGTGTGTCATGCCAACATAAAGAAAAGTTTAACAACTCCCAATTGTTATTGAGATAAAGGGTTAACCATTGTTATTCACTTAACAGCCTTTACTGTATGCAGGAAAATTGAAAAGCACAGTCACAATTTAACTATCTAGGCAAAACTTTACCGTTATTACAAATCTGGGGTACCTGATGGCTGGTGGACTGCTGCAGTAAAATCCTACATGGTCAAAAATGGACTGATCGAAACCTGCAAGGTGAAAATGAAGCTTCTCCTGCCTCCTGTAGTCATAAAAGTTCATTTTAAACCTCCTTTTTGTCTTGGGGTTGGGTTCATTTTGATCTAAACTGAAGACCAGGACAACCAAACAAGACTAGAATATATAATGGCGTAGTCTTGTTTTCTGTTACTGAGGTTATGACTTGTTTTTTTTTTGCCCGGTTTTGCGGGGCTGGGGTGTGTTTTGAAGGGGGCTTCAGTCCTGTTCATGTAAGCGAACACCAGCTCTGACATCATGGTCTGCCCAGTTGTATTCTAGTACAGGCAGCTCTAATACTGTGTGTGTGGGCCTGAGCGTTCATGTTGGTGTGTAAATTGTTATGTGTGTGAAATTAGAGAGCCTTAATACTGGTCGTATGAGCTTAGTTTCTAAGGTCTGTCAGCTACCTTCCCTAAAGAAGCTTTGGCATTTGTGCAGACACACAGACACGCATGCACCACAAAATATAAAGTGTATTGTTCAACAGTAACTAGGGTGCTAGCTGTTTTGTAAGCAAATCCCTACTCCAAACCTGCAGGCTTTACTTTCAACCAGTCGACCACTCGCACACAAGAGCATATAAGCAACTGGTCTCATACAATGATACAAGAAAACCTGAAGCAAGCCTAAGAGACATGGTTAAATACTATTGATTCTCAACTGAGCATGTGATGATCCTACAAATTTAATGTTTATTATGACTTGGAAAAATTGCCTTTTCAGGCCATATACAGTATGTGATGCAGCCAAGAGCTGGTGAGCAGTTGATGACTTGAAGACAGAACTGTTTTAGAATTTTGATTGTTTTTGGATAGTTCCTGTTGGGTTTTTACCCAGCTAGTTTGCAGACCTATCTCTACACTTTGTTTTAACACTGCACCAGAGCTGGAGAAGAGAGTCTGGCTAAACCCATTTTAATTTTTGTACAGGGTATTAAAAAATTGTCTGACTCGTTTGTATTTCTTTAACCCCCTGAGACCCACAACCTGCCAGTGGGTTTGAAAAAAAAAATCTCTGAAATTATCATCTGATTTTCAAATTTCTGACATTCCTTTTGGAATGGACCATGTACCACAAAAAGGAAAAATAACCTAATCTATGCTGAATAGTGATATTTCATCATAATTGCTTTATTCTACATGTCTCATTTGAAATATCACCAAAATTAAAACATTTGCACTAACCAGATCCTGCAAAAACATTAAATTCTGAGCAACCGGGAAGCCTTGAATGACATGGAGAGCAACAAAAAGACATTTTTGAGTTTTCCCTACTTCCAGTCATGATCAATCACAATGGTCAGAAAGTGCTTGGGGATCTGAGGGTTAAACCAATCAAAATCGTCAAGTCCAGGATGCAGCATCATTGCCCTGGGAAAATAGTGTTGGGGGAATTTGTTTTGGTGAAATATTTGCATGTAGGAAATTGACACCAGCTAAATAATATGGCTAAATCCCCACAAAAGAACCAATCAGGCCTGACTTATTTCACAATCCAAATCTTTATCAAAACTTGCCATTTTCAGCATGTAGGTTGCTAGCCTGGAGGAGGTTGTTGTTGTTTTACATAGCGCCAGGGACTTTGAACAGTAACCTGCAAATAGTGGAAGGGGAGGAGAATGCTAAAAGTCAGCCAATGGCAGACATATACCAACAGCCTACTCCAGTGAGTCAGACCATTTCCCAGCTGACTGAGGCTGTATGAGGCAGTGCATTTTAAAGTCTTTTGCAGGGAGTTGTTGTCTGGGACTAATGTGCTGACAGTGGTTAAATGTCAAGGAGTCTTTCATACATCAATTTGTCACATCCCATCGCTGTACGCTGCTGGTTGTCTTCACAAGGCGTTTGAGAGGAAGAGACTGAGTTTACACTCGCTTAGCCATCTGCCATGCATTATTAGACAAATGAACAGAATAAAATGTCTAAGGTTCTGGTGGGATGTTTGTAGTTTGCTGGTATTTCAGATATTGTCAAGATTGTGTTTACTCAATAGCTGACTGATGAAATGCCCTTAGGACCCTGTTTGGTATAAAAGAATGTATTCATAATAATTAATAATTCATCTAATTATTTAAAAATTATTATAAAATCTGATCACATGTCTCCCCTGCTGGGCTGTCAGCTGAAGAGTCAGTAGAGGAGGTTGTACCACCGTCTGGTTCAAAAGTGGTTTTGCCGACTACACTGACAGTCATCACCAGAGCAGAAGTTGTGCTGCTCAGCCTCACGCTGTCCGACGTCATGCTGTCCTCTGTCCCCGTCACCTTCTCCACTTCCATCACAGATAGTTTTTTTAGTTTGTGGTCATTTTGAGACTCAGTTTACAGCCTTCCATGCTGTTGCACCTGCTTTTCTCTGTGTGCAATGACACAGCTGAAAACAAAAATGCATTGATTTGATTGACAAAATGCAAGTCGACTCAGGGTCTTCTCGACTGATGACTTGAATCATGGACTTTCAGGGGCCAGCTCTATTAATGGCTTCCATTTAAATGGGGTGCAGTAGTTTCAATAATGGATAAATCATATCGGTTGTTTGAACCAAAAAAAATCTAGTATGCCTTATAGTGTAGCACATATCAAGTGGCACATAAAACCTGTTGACCCATGTGTCAGTCACTCTGTATAAGCAGTTCCAGGGGCACTTGGGGCCAGTCTATTGCCTGGCTAATCACTGTTTTCATTATTCATTTGTCAAGACCCTTGAGAGTGATGGCAGACAGCCGCTGGACTCTGTCCCGTTCCTGTCATTTATCCCCTAGTTTTTTTCCTGTTATAGCTGTCACCTGCCTACCCCTTATGGAGAGCTTTTAAGCAGTGCCAACCTATGTTTCATTGACAAGATTGGTTGTTTGCTCAGTGATCTATATCATTGTTTTGGGGCCTTCTCATTATGTGTCCCCATAGCTATATATTAAGATTAGAAATCAACATTTTGTCGTAGCATGGTTGGCATGCAAGTCCTCAAAATAGCATTTGTTACATGTTAAGCTTTGCATATTTCCCCTCTATGTAGGTATTCTTCAAGAAGGACATGGGATGTCTATAATGTTTTTGTCATTTTTAACACCGTGAATAGCACCTTGCTTATAATTGTATACGTATTATATTCTCTGATAATTGCAGGATGTATTAGATGTCTTGCTTTTATTCAGCCTAATTTTACATGACAGTTGATTTTGTTTTAAATAAACTCCAAAACTGGAAATGTTCTACTTTTGAAATATTTAGATGAAATGGATGTTTTATGTTCCATTTAATTCTAGGTGACTTGGAAAGAGATTTCGTACATTAAAAAAAAAAAAAAAAAAAGGTCAACTTAAACTTGGTTGAGAGCTATGGCTTTTAAATGGCTGATTAGCCCACAGCAGATGTATTTTTGCCTGACACTGTGCTGCTGATCATTTTTCTTCTCTGTCTTGCCCTGTAGCCTGCACACTGATCACATTGACTTAATTCTGGCACAGCCTATCCCTATCTTCTTAATTGGGTTCCTCATAAGCTGCTTAAAAGCTGCCTGCTCCAACTTGGGGTCTATGTTGTGTGATCGACTAGCCTCTGTTTCAAGCGGGTGCTTTGATCATTTAATCATATCAGAAAACACACTTGGCCCTTGGTACAGGATCAGGAAACAGTGGGTGTCGTGACTTCTGGAGCTGAGATAATTAATGGACATGTTGTCTTCACCTTATTGTCTTGTTTTGTTCCTTTGGTTCCTGTGGAGGAGGCTGGCATACCTGATGTTCTTGAGATCAGTTGTAATTACATAGACAGCTTAATTTACTAACTACAAATTTGATCAATTTTTAAGAAAAGGTTTTTACGTTTGTGTACTTGCTGTAGCTTTTACATTAATGTGACTGCATTTCATTCGTGTTTGATCTGTATAGGTCATCTGATGGAAGTGTCACTTGGTCCTACCTAGGCAGATTGCCACTGTGGCTTTTTACAGAAAACTAAACATCACATCGCAATAATTTTGCCAGCACATTCACGGATTGAAGTGCATGTCTGAAAAGCCCTAAACATGCACTTTGCCAGAATTGTGGTATTAATTTTAGAAGATCTAAATATGCCACCGAGGTAGTGAAAAGAAGCCAGACCCACTGTATATGCAGAAGCTACATTGTATAGATGATGGTAAACTCCACAGCTTTACAGCCGTACAGCAGAACATGGCACATTGCAGTATGAGTGATCAGACAGGTTTTAAACAGGTTCAGTTTAGCCTAGTTATCTAAATCACAACAAAGCTGACCATCTTTGAAATGTTTATTATACATGATTGTGCTTCTCTTTGCAAAAACTGGAAAAATTGTGTGGCATAACAGGTCAAATGAGAACCACGAAGTAGCAAGCTGCATGCTATATGATTGCTTTATGAATACCACATTGACAAATCAGGAGGAATCGGAACAGGTGTCATGAACCAGTTCTGAATTGGAGCCAAGAAGTAGGAATTTGTAATGGTGTTTACAATATGGCAGACTGAAGTTAGTGCTCACAAAGGTAGCTGACCTTTGTAAATGACAGTAGTGACACAGGAAAATGTAATCACACATGCACAATAACAATTTCACTGAAAGGAAGAAGTCGGTTTATTGTTGGGAGTGGAAAGATGTGGACAGGGAAAAAGGGAATTCACTGACAATCATCACCGGAGCAGGAATTGTGCTGCCATGCCTCACACTGTCCGACGTCACGCTGTCCTCTGTCTCTGTCACCTTCTCCGCTTTCATCACAGTTAGTTTTTTTAGTTTGTGGTCATTTTGAGACTCAGTTTACAGCCTCCCATGCTGTTTCACCTACATTTCTCTGTGTGCGATGACACAGCTAAAAGTAAAAATGTATTGATTTGACTGTCAGTTGACTGACAAAATGCAAGTCGACTCGGGATGACTTGAATCATGGACTTTCAGGGGCCAGCTCTATTAATGGCTTCCGTTTAAATGGGGTGTTTTCAACATCTGCACATACTCTGCAAATACTTTGTATACTCTGCAATTTTTCTGCATATTTTGCACTCTGCCATATATATATATATATATATATATATATATATATATATATATATATATATATATATATATATATATATATATATATATATATAGATTAATCACAGGGTTGCTGTGGATTAATTTTGATTAATCACGATTAAATATAATTCATTTTTAATCTATATTAATCGCGTTTCATTTTGCATGAGCAAACAGACTTAAGAAAGAAAGGAATATATGGGAACTTAACGTGTTTATAAAACACCTTTAACAGTTCATGTTAATAAAAAACTTGTCTCTTTTTCAAAACAAACATTTATCCACATTAATATGGCCCTGTTACTCCTTTTTCAGCCAGCTGCTAAGACAAATCAACTTGTTGACATTGTCAGTACCGGATCAACTGCCCATTTGCGCATGCGCAGCAACATGCGCAACGGTATCTCTACTTGGACAAACTGCCCGAAATGCGTTGCCAGAGACGTTTCAGGGATTTTGAGTCTGTATGCGCTGCAGATGGGTTAATTGCGTTAAAATTTTTAATCAGATTAATCATGATGATGGATTAATCCGCGTTAACGTGTCAATTTTGACAGCCCTAATATATATATATATTTGCACTACATCTCAGGTTTTAGGAAAATGCCTATGTTCTCCTAGTTGTGTTAGTCTAGTCTTTGTTGTCAGTCTACTTGTATGTAAGTACGGAGATCAAAGTGAAACCGGAGTCAAATTCCTTGTATGTGTACGTGTACCTGGTGTGTACCAGCTGATTCTGATTCTGATCTAAGCATAGAAAATTGAATCACTACACTATTTTACAACAATTTTACTGAAAGGATGAAGTTGGTTTATTGCTGTGGAGAAGACAGGGACACTGAATTTTGAAGTTAACCACTGATTAAACAAGAATCAAACGTTTGTGTAACTGGTGATCAGTTTTAGTGGGCATCTAGCCAATGTTGCAACTATATCAATGGAAGTTAGCAAGCAATATGAGCTTTTCACAATGTCCTATTTATTCACCCATGTTGGGAAACACGACAAATTGTATGTGTATATCTTGCAACGCATGTTGAAAATTGTTTTACACATACTAAGTTATAAATTGGTGTCTCAACCAGAGGTTGGACTTTAAACTGCTGAAGTTTGCACCAGCAGTTCTGAGCTTTGAGTTATAAAAGAACTCTTTTCTGTTTCAGAGGAATCATGGGACACGGAGTGGGCTGAACCAGAGGGTCTAGCAGCACACACCAATTGTGAGCTTGTTTTTTTCAGTTTTATGTTAATGTAATATTATAATATCATAAAGAATTACAGCATTAAGAAAATAATGTTATTTGGTCTGTTCATTTATTTTATTTCTTGTTCATTTTTTGTACTGATAACACATGTAGTAGATGGGGTTTGGTATGGTGGGAGAGCCCATATATGTATACCCTTGATGTTGATTTTAGTATGCTGATTGTTTTGTGTTGTTGGATTGTTTAATTTATTATTTATGTATTCATTTATTGTTTTAATGTTTGTTAACTTCCGTGTTTTGTCTTAAAGGGTTTATCCTCTAATTAAAATTTGAAAATAAAACAATTGATGTAATATTAAATCATAAATCTCTAGAGCTAAGAGCTGGGAGGGCCTCGACCACAAACCTCAACGAAATGTTCAGAATATGCTGAAGCAGCTTCTACAGTTTCTGAGCCGTATTTTTATTGGAACCCTGCAGAGTTCATCTGTCTCTTATTTGTGAATGTACTCAGTATATGTCTTGTGTGTTTGATGTTTGCTCTGTTTGTCTCCGTGTGTTTATGGTTTTGAAGGTTCCCCACTGTGGTGTATGACATGGCCACGGCCTCATCTAGAGCAGAGTCTAGCCATAACCACAGAGGAACATCACAGCTCCATGCCATTGGTGAGTCCAAACACACACACACACACACACAGTCGGCTATAATGTTTGGGAGTGGCAGAGTAGCATCAGGTTCTAGACCCTGTCACTCCCTCAGAAGGCTAACACTGAAGTGCTGTGTTAGCAGGATCTCCTGTGTGAAAAATGTTTTTTTTTTTAACTCAAGGATCAATGATGTATAACATTATTTAATCTGAATAAGAGTGTCAACTTTATGTCAAAAATGTAAAATGTTGCAAGTGAAAATGAATACTTGTCTCATCACTTCCTATATGTCCCCACCGCTAGTTTCCTGTGCTAAAATCAAGAGGAAGAAGAGCCTCTTTGGGACTGCCATTTATGTGGAGGTGACAGCGGAGGGGGAGTCGCGCCGCACGGCGAAGTCTCACAGCTCCTCCAGTCCTAAATGGGATGAGAGGCTCACTCTGTAAGAAGCAACAATTTTCCTCCTCTTCGTACCTGACGTTCTGTATCTATTTCCCTTTCCTGTGCATGATATATATGTATATTAAGGGAAGTTCTATATACACAAGTTCGTGTTCACAGTGTGCATCGTAAATGAGTGTTGGAAGGCAACTCATGAATCCCCAGCCACTTTTTTATTTAGAGAAGATAAAATGAGACACAGACTTTAAGGATTTGTGTGTTGAGACTACCACAAACATCTGTCTTCTCATACTCCCCCTAAACAGAATGTTCCTCAAGAGAGGGCCAATGTTGATCTTTAAATATCCAAGTTTCTCCAAGTTTTAAAAAACAAAGCTGTTGAGAGAGACAGATGAACAATAGTTCTCTCCTCTCAAGAAAGTCTTTTTAGTTATGTTGGTTTTGTGTAGGAATTTGGGGCCTTGGTCTATCTGACAGTCTATATTTTATGTAACATAGTGATGAAACATGTTTATAATGAACTACGGAAATTCAAAGTACAATGACTAAATACCCTCAGGTGGCTTATCTGATAATTATTAGAACAAGGGAAAAGGCTGTACTACAACACACAGAGCTCTTTGTATCATCTGAGACACCAGTGGAACCAGCAGCCTGAACATGGCAGATATTGACAGATCCCTGTCTTCTGAATAGTTTGACAACATGCCAGAGACATGTCATTGCAAATACTAATTGTCTTGATTGGGTAATTATTGCTGATAAGACAGAGTGGTGCTGTGTTTGTCATTTTGTGTTTGCACCATGGATGTTTTTCAAGCTGTTATGAGTCATACACAGGGCGCTATGATCCTACATATTTCTCCTTAGGCAACTGTGCTCAAGCATGAATACAATTACTGTGCTGTGTAGTGTTCATTTTGTGTAAGGACAGAAAACACAAGGAGAGCAGCATTATGTGACCTGAGCACATCAGTCACTTAGCCTGCAGCAAGGAGAAGTTACTCTTGTGAGGTTCTCTTTTTTTTGAGGGGAGAGCAGATGTTGGAAAGAGAAACTGGAAGAATGAGAAGCATCTAAGTAATAGTTGTTTTCTTTGTTGCTTTGGGAGCAGGAGAACATGTGTCACCTCATGTCTCTTGCTGTTTTAACCCCCTAACATTTTGGAGAGGAGTGGTGATAAAGTATGCCCCTGAATAGATATGAGTTTACGATTTATTATAATTCTTCCTCAGCATTGGGGAGCTGTGTGGCAGAGTGTGCAGCCATGTTTGAATTGCGGTGTTCTTCTGGTAGCATTGGTCAAATGGGAAACTCCAAGCCCTGACTGACCAGTGGTGTAACTACATCACTCAGTCATTGACAGACTTTTGAGTTTATAGGACTGACCACTCCTGTGGTCCAGCCCAAAATACTACTGATCAAGTACAGACGCTAAAAGTAATAACAGCAGAAAAAGGAACACAATCGACCAGATCTATGATTAAGATAAGATATTTCTTTATTAGACCCACAATGGGAATATTTAAAATTTGTACAGTTTGATTTGTCCTAGTCTTTCTTCTGATGATGTAGTAAATTTGTGTGATTTGTTTTAAAAGTTGTTTTAGGAATGACATGTATTTGTTTGTGTGTTTCTGACCTTTTAGGAATGTAACACCACACACACAGGTGGATTTCAAAGTATGGAGTCACCACACCCTGAAGGCAGATGCTCTGCTGGGCAAAGTCACGCTAGACCTAATGCAAGCCTTGGAGCAGCATGACAGAAAATGTATGAATAAGCAACATCCAATATAAATAACTATAGACTATATAACTATAAATAGATATTATTTTATTATAATGTATTATGAACCTCACAGCCTTTTGCTACATACATACTGTATCTTTATCCTTCCTGATCTTCTACTGATTGATAATAGGGATCATTAATGTTTTTGTGAATCAGAATCACTTTGGCCAGTTTGTTGCACACTTCAGATCCATGTGTCTTTTTTTCCTAATTAAGCATTTCTATGCAAGTGGTTTGCTTTAAGTTTTTCTTGGTGTCACTTTACTGTAATGCCTCCTCCCACACCATCCCTGCTTTGGCCCTACAGTGGAGAATGTGAAGGAGGTGCTGAAACTGAGTGCGGAGCAGAAGGGAGTTCAGGTTCCCATTGGGGAGCTAACTGTCTACCTAGATGGCCTGACTGTCGCTGACCAGGAGGAACTGGCACCACTTACCAACGGCAATACAGCAAATGGCACCAGTGAGCTGAGTATTTATTTGTTAGGGGTGGCTGATGATGGGGCTACCGTTTTTATTTATCACGTGTACTGGGGAATGACAATCAGTGAGGAAGCACACAGAGAGAAAAATGCCGCAAAAGCATACATACACATACATGTACTCAGGAGAACAGTGGTACACTATCCCCTAGTACAGTTCTAGTACAATGGAGATTCCAAAGCAGTTGGGATGCTGTGTAAAACGTAAATAAAAACAGAATGCAATGATTTGCAAATCCTTTTCAACCTATATTCAGTTTAGTACAATGTCAAGATATTAAATGTTTAAACTAATACATTTTGTTTTTATTGTACATTTAAGGTCATTCGGAATTTGATGCCCGCAACAAAAGGTGCATAAACTGAAGCTGTATATCAAACAAGAATAGGAAAAATGTTCACTTTCATTTTTTTTTCTCATTTACATTTTGCACAGCATCCTAACTTTTTTAGAATCGGGTCGATTCTTGTTTTCATTAATTTACTAAATATGCACTTGCTGACATTATCTGTAGGCTAACATTTTTTCTTCCATCCTTTCCAGAAGTCCAACAGAATGGCGATACCGTCCATGAAAATGGAGACTCATCGTCCTCTTCCTCAAGGGCTGCCAACAGGTAAACTAAGCGAACCAACCATTTTAGGGCATTTAATATTGCTACACATATTTCATGTCTACTGTATTTCTCCTAAAATGGCTGTTGGCCTGGTTAGAATAACTCCTTCAAACCAAGAAGCATGCTTATTCTCAAGTAAAGGAATGCTAACATTGTATGTTAGCAGAGTTTCCCACAATGTGCCCTGCAGGATCACATGAAGGCATATTTTATATTGCTATTATTCTCATATTCTATTGTCTTGCTCTAGCTCATATAAAAAGGGCTTTTGATACTTGATTTGCTTTACAGAGTTCTATTTCTTGTTTGTCCATATTTTGCCTTTTTTCAATCCTGGTCATCCCCTTATCCTGCTTTAAGTTCTAGTGTCGCCTCACTGGTACCACTCCTTATTATCGCACTTATTATCGTCTTATTGTCATATTGTAAAAGTGCCCTTCAGTGAGCCTAACAGGGTTTTTATTGGAAAGCAACAAAGGAAGCACGTTTGCTCTGCGCAACAGACGGGCGGCTGGTGGGGGGGTTGAGAGGATTGTGGCTGCCTGGCTCCTCTCTGCATTGCAGTTGCTGAGAGGACTGCAAGACACAAACAGGGGATTATTGTATTTAAAACTTAGTGGTGATCCCCCCTCTGGGAGTTCCCAAAATGGCTGAGACAAAATTTTCCATTTGTCATTGTTATCTAAATAATTAAACCTCAAACATGTGCTTATGAAAGCAAGACAGACAAGCAGTTTTGTTTCAGTGAATTCAAACATTAAAGATTATGGCAGAATGCCATGTTTAATATAAAGCGCTAAAGAGTTTAACAATAAGAAACCCAGCTGATGTGCTTGACCAGGACTTTGCAATTTTGTCAGATTTGCCTGACATTTTTGGCAGCAGACAACCCCACAACTCACATTTCACAGCTCACATTTTTAGTCTAATGTTCTTCAGCTATGCACCACCCACTGGCCTCACATTTTGTTGCAGAACAGTCCAACATCATCCAGCAACCTACTGTGTTGGTCCATAAAATAGAACGACTTGGAGCATGTGCTGCACTGCTTCTGCTGGTTACGTTGCAGTCTTGGAGGCAGTGGAGAAAATGATTGGTGTGATAACTTTTTAGAGTTGTTAGGTCCTGCCTTGCGATCGTATAAACTGCTGTGCATGATGTTGGGTTCTGATTAGGCTTTCTGGATGTACTGTATTTCCCACCTCCCCCCCATATTTGGTCGGTCTTAGCCTCTCTGCTCATTCCCCAAAATGTGACTTCACTTGCAGCATATAAAAGCCAGCCAAACGGAGGTAAGCAGTCGGCTATTTGGCGAGGAGCCGATGCTTGGGGAACCCTCTGCCCTACTTCTTCCCGTTTGTGTCTCTCTTTGTCTCTTAACTTGTTGTCCTTCATGGTCTTACGTCACTGTTATGCTTGGCTTCCTTGCAATCTCCATTGCCTTTCTTCTCTTTTCTGTTCACCTCTTTGAACCTACGCCCCTTTTATTTATTTTTCTCTTCTGAAATCTCTTTATTTCCTGAACTTTACTCACCTTGCCCATGCCTTGATTTCTCTTATTTTTTTTCTTGTTACTCTGCTGTGCTTTGTTGCGTTTCCTTCCTTCTTTCCCTTCATTGCAGTTAGCTTTTGTTTCAGCTTTCCTTCAGACAGTCAAGTAAGGAGACCCTTCCTGTGGAGCCAGAGGTGCCAAGTCTCACAGCCTGTCAAAACACGATACTGGCCTCCATGGTGGCTACAGGAGTACAATGTTGTATTTGGGTCGAACTGTTTGTCCCTACTTATAAAGTTTCAGCAATTGCCTCTCTGTTTTGTCTGTGTACCTAATTTTTCTGTCTGCATCAGATTTCAATACTTAAACAAGCCCAGTTAATGTTGATTTATCATTTATAGTTAATCTATAGAAATAAAACATTGTAATGGATAAAATGAACAATCAACTGGAAGGGCTGTCAGTGTCTGCTGAGCTTTACACTGAAATTTAAAGTGGGGGAGATATGGTGGGAAATATACTGGCATCACTTTTTGTGCAATGCGTCTTACTGGACATTGTGTATTAAGTATAGTAAAAGCTTTTATCATTGCTGATATGCTGAGTAGTAAAATCAACACTGAGTTGATGTTTCTGATGTTTTTATGCCTCTGCGCTGGCGACAGCCTTGGCTGGAGGCATTGTGTTGTTGGGTTGTCTGTTCGTCTGTGCGTATGTCCATCCCATTCTCGTGATCGCGAACGACTGAAGGGAATTGCTTCAAATTTGGCACAAATGTCCACAAATGTTCAACTCAATGTTGAACTCAAGGATGAACTCTTAGATTTTGGTGGTCAAAAGTCAAAGTCACTGAAAAATTTCAAGCAAATTTTCTGGCCATTATTCAACACCATACCTCAGGAACAGCATGGCAGATTGTGATTATATTTCACATTTGGTCATATATTGAATTGGTGACACTATTCATTGGTGCCCATCTTCAAACTGTGGTGATTGTATAGTTCTTCTGTGCTTCTGTGTTGATGTATGTGAAGCATCCACTTTTTAGACTTTCACTTTTTTTGTAGATTATTTGCAGCAACATCCATATTTGAAGCATTGTAGTTCACCATAAGCTCATTGGTTTTGCTGATATTGAGCCTCTTCTGATTGTAGATGCACCATGTGATGAAGCTCTCTGTCAGTTCTCTGTTCTCCTCTGTAAAAACATTCTCTAAGCGAAGACAGCATTTTTCTCACTGGACGTTATTCACTGTAATCGAAGATCTCAATATATTGATTCCACATTTCACCAGATAAATACACTGAAAACCTTTAAACCTCACATATAACAGCAAGGCACTAATTCTAGCTATTGTTGCTGACTGGCAACCTACCTCTTACCCAGACAAAGCCTGGACTTGAGTCCTATGGCAGATTTTGTCCTGATTCTAGTGTGGGCACATCTGTGGCACCAACTGAACTCTGCCGACTCACAAAAGGGCCTCTTCAGCTGTACCCATTACGTCAACATGCCATCCTATTATGTCCTGTCCTTACCCCTACAAGACAATAGTCTCAATGTCACAAGTCAGTCTTTTATCTGACACCCGCACACTCAGTGGAAGTAGCTCACATTTAGCTCACCCTCACTAAACCCTGTAAATTGAATTTATTACAAGCCGGGGTTAGAGGAAACAATGTTGAGCTTTTTTGTTCTTAAAAGTTACATCACATATACTCATGCATATGAATTATATCTAATTTACTGTAGGTATGTAATTTGCTAGGATTAATTAAGGTATTGTTGTTTCCCCCTCACCGATTCAGATTTGATTAAATGCTTTTGAACTCTTTGTGTGTTTTCTCCTAAAGTTCAGTGAATGGTACAGAATTGGGCCCGAGGTCAGGTTCCTGTTCGGCCTCCAATGGTCTGGATGGTCAGGCGCCTTCCAGCTCCTGCAGCCCTGCTCTTAGTCATGTCGTCAATGGAGACACCACGCCCAACTCCACCCCAGTCCACCAACCCTCAGACAGTGACACAGAGAGCAGGACGGGTAAGTTTGATGTTTAGTTTGTATTTCACAATGTGTGGATTAGGATATGTTGGGAGGTTTGAAATAGAATCCCTGGATTCCCAAGTTTGTATGGTATGTTTCCAGGTTTTTCAGGGCTACAGAACCCCGTAGTTTCCCAATATGTTTTATATTTAGATATGCTTTTCCCATTTATGGCTACAGCTCCCTCAGAGTGACAGTGTTGTTGCATATGATTCACCTGAGAATGAGACTATTTGTATACTGAATACATTTGATAAGCTCTTGACTTGTGTAAAAGATCGAACAATGCAAATTATTACCCAACCACCTCAATTATACATGTGTACTGTGTTGCCTGGACTATGCGCAGGCCACTTAAAGTTGAAGTTCTTTATTGTTCACTGGGTCCTATTGAACAGTAAAGAAGATCAGTAGATTCATTTTCATTAAGTGAGACCTGTAATCTCTGCTGCTGTCAGCACCTCTGTCGAGAACTCCCCGGAGCGAGAGACAGAAAGGAAAGGAAAGCAGACTGCAGTGTAGTGTGGAGGGCAGGCTGGGCACCAGTACCATGTTAACTACTCTGAGCTGAGACTGATGAGAGAATGTTAATTCTTTACTAGTATACCTAAGTTAAGGCTGTCACCTAAAAAATCCATTTCAGATGAATTAGAACTAACACTGTGAATGCTGTTTGAATAAATTAAAATACTACCCCTGTCCCCTAATCATAATTGGCATGGTTTCCCTCATTCGTGGTGCCTCTGCTGCCTGGCTTGAGTGTGAAGATAACAGGTGACTTCAAAATTATTATATTTTCAGACAGCAAACAGCCTAAACTTTATCCATCAATGATGTCACATCCAAAATACTTCAGTACATTTTTCATTTTTCCTGTGTTTTAATGTGTTTCAAATAAAAATTGCTTGCCCTTTTAAGCACCCAGCCGCAGGGGGAAAAGCAATTTGCTGCAGTCAGCAAGGAATTCTAAGTTTTGGTGCAGGGAGTCCCTACTATAATGTACAGTGTTTTGTTTTTCCATTTCCACCCCTTGAACTCCATCTGTATGTGTATGTAGATTCCTAGACTACAAGACTAGTGGGTGCTTGTTGTGCAGTGAACCATTTAAAAGCCAGCTCTTTTCCTGACATCACTGACATCAGGCCTGGACGGAGGAGGTGTCAAGTCCTTGCATATAAACAGCACTGTTGTCTTTCTCTGACCTTCCTGCAGTCAATGGGGAGTCCTGTGATGCTGCTCTGGGTCCATCGTCTGCGACAACAGGTGATATACTACCCTCTGCAGATGACCACGAGGACTGCAATCAAGATGCCACCGTGCCAGACACTGACACAACACCAAATAGCACATCTCAACCCCTGCCAAGCTCCACACAGGCTCCAGCCTCTTCTTCTGCTGCTAAGCCTACCGATGGCGCTGCTGCTGCTGCCGCTTCCGCTGCTGCTGCTGCTGCTTCCTCCACAGTGACCTCCACAGCACAGGGGGCCACCACCATCCCAACCTCCTCATCATCGTCCTCTTCCTCCCCAGCGCTAGGAGAAGCAAATGCTTCAGGAGGTGGTGGTGGTAGCAGTACTAGCAGTGCAACTGTAACTACAGATGGGGCCAAGCCCAGGCAACAGGTCCCCAATGCTGGATCCTCAGATCCTCTACCACCAGGGTAAAAACCACCACAATTCCCTGACTATATAACATCACTATTTTTCAAAGCTGTTATTACATTATGAGGTGTTTACTGTATTTAAGAAGATAGAGATAATAATTAGATTTAAAAACATAAATGTGTAGTCTCTCAGTAAATAAGGTTGTCATTTTAAAGTGATCAAGATCTATCTTTTGAGTGTCAAACACTTTAACACCCACACTACTCATTTCACAATAATGTAGCATTTTAGTATTTTATTTCTTTCTATTTCTGTACTCTTGCACAAACCTTATGAAGCTTTTTGTTTTTGCAGCTTGCTTTTTTTTTTTTCTTTTTCAAATAGTTGTAAACTGTTGTGCCTTTTAGGTGGGAGCAGAGAAAAGACCCACATGGGAGAACGTACTATGTAGACCACAACACCAGGACTACTACCTGGGAAAGACCACAGCCACTACCACCAGGGTGAGGGTCTCCCTTTTGCTCTAATTCTGTCATCAGCCCTTTTACACATGGAGTCTCTTACCAGGTTAATCTGTTTTGCAGTGGCTTTTTGGCTTTCATGCATAAGTCGTAGCACCTTGTTTAGACCTGATGACTTTCAACCATATCTGCTACAAAAACAAAAATGGTATTGTTAGTTTCAATTTCATTTCTTGCATTTGGTCTTCATATTCATATTAAGACCCATTTAAGCAAATGATAATGCATAATTGAGAGCAGAAGGCAAACAGTCCCATGAAGCACTGTGGTGTTTCTCCACCAAGTCGGTTATTTACTACCTTAACATACTTGAGAATATATTATTCCACTCATTCCAAGTCTACTTACAAAAAAGGTATACGTTATGTTCAAAGTGTGTTTGAGCTAAGTTAAACTTGTGACAAGGTCAGTTTCACTGAGTGCTAATGTCTGATAATGCATTATCAAACAGAAGTATTGTTTCTATGAAGGTTGTTGATCGTTTGTGTTCAATTGTATGTAGTTTCTTCATGCTCTTTTATTTATTCTGAGTTTAGTTGCCTATGAGTCAGTTTCAGGTATCAGTGATTGAAGAGACTTCTATTTAAATCACACTGTGAGAACCTGTGAAGTGTTCCTTATTGTCCTGTCCCTCTCCTTCACGCTGCCAGTTGGGAGCGGCGAGTGGATGACCGGGGGAGGATCTACTATGTGGACCACAACACCCGCACCACCACATGGCAGCGTCCCACTATGGAATCAGTCCGCAATTTCGAGCAGTGGCAGAGCCAGCGCAGCCAGCTGCAGGGAGCTATGCACCAGTTTAACCAGAGATACCTCTACTCTGTAAGACACTTCCCACCCCCACCCTTCCTCCAAACCTTTGTCCTCTTAACCCACTTTTAAACTTTTAATACCTGTGAAATACCTTTATTGTGGATTCAGTTTTCCTACCTAATAATTTAATTTGTCAGCGTTTTCACTTTTTAGTTTTAGTTGTTTACTGTGGATTACCACCCATATGACATACACTGTTTGTAGCCACTGTGCATACAAACATTCCATACTAATATTCAAGTAACATAAATATCCCCCATTCTAAAAGGAGGTCACACTCATGAATTAAAAATCAAAATGGCCAGTGTGTACTTCATTTGTACATTAGTGAAATGTAGATTGCTTGAATATTATCATACAGTCGTGTATCCTATGCATGTTCCCGTTCCAGTAAAATATTGAGTTTCCCTGCAATGACATAAGTCCACGTGAGCAGAAAAATTTGCACTCTTTCCATTTAACACTCTTTGCAGTTTCTTTTAAGCAAACGTCCTGCAAATGTGTGTCCTTAACAGCAAGGTCTATACTGAATACAATTGCTTAGTTTATTTTTAACTCCTAGTTTGCTGCCAACGTGCACAACTGCAGTCTTTTGCTCTGTGAACACTATGCATTATTGAATCACCTGACCACGCAGGATCTATCCAGCTTTTAGCTTTTATCAGCTTGTCACCTTTTAAAGTGTCCATTTAGCTGAAGCCGTCAATAATTGGTTTTCAGTGTATTTCTGTGTAGAATGCAGTCCAGACTTTTCCTGAAATCTGTACTTAAAACTGTATTATAACTGCACATAACGCAACTACAACAATACAGCTTTGAAACAGTGAAAGCAGAAATGGTGTTTACTGTGATACTGAACTCAAGTTTCAAGTTATTACAAGTTGATTTTCATAACATAGTGGAATGAATGGAAATTGGTGACTGAACTGAAAGTGGTAAAAAGACAAGTCAGGAACCTGAAGCACTACAGCATGCTTGGAAAATCATTAGCTTTATTCTAAAGTATATATAAAAAATCAAATAAAAATTAACTGTATTATTTTCTCATGATGATCTTAGAAATCAAACCTCAGCTTCTGATGCTGGCTATAGATTATGTAACCCAAAACTTATGTCCTTTCCATCCTTCACCTGATGAGTCTCATCTCTTTCTGTGGGTGCATTTGTTTAACAACCCCACTCACTCAGTACACAGCTCAACCCATTTAGCCTAAAGGTGAGAACTTTACCTTGTCAGAATTTAAAATGCTCCTGCCCCATCTTTGTGAGGGTCCATCTCCTCAGTCTTTGATCTCTGCAGTGATGTCATCTTCACCCATGATGATTAGCTTACAACACAAATCAAAAGACAGTCAACTGGGGAACTATTGAGCAGTAACCAGCCACAGAGGCCCTCTTGCCAGCAACATAGCAAAACATTTCTGATTATTTCTTCTTTTATTTTCATGTGGGATTTTTCACACTCGCCTGCTCTCTGTTGTGGAATATATTTTTTTCTTTTAATGTTTTTAATATCCTACATATTTGGAATATTTTTGACAAGACCAGCGTCGTCCTTGTGTTTTCTAAATGGATGTCTGTGTGTGCATCCCTCGCTTTCAGGCATCCATGATGTCTGCTGAGAATGATCCTCTTGGTCCACTACCTCCTGGTTGGGGTAAGTTTGCATTCTTTCAGCTAAATACTGTACATATTTTCTTTTGGAGTTGGTATGTACTGTATTTTACATGGAAAACACAGAGATGTATGGTGTTGTTATGTGGGTGTTGATACAAAAGTACAAGTACTTTATGATACTGTTTAAGTTGTATCAAGATTATTCTGAATGTGTCCAGATTGGGGTTTTTTTGTCTCTGCCATCTTGACTCTCCTCTCAACCTCCTTCCCTGGAAATCCTTCCTCTGCTACTCGTTGTTCACAAAGATCACAGATGACACCTTTTCAGAAAATTCTTTGTTTATAGCATGAGTCAGCACTGGTGATAATCTGACATGTGTTGCCACATTGCAGGGCCAACTCTTCATTCTGTCTATTAAGCTGCAGATTCCTGTCTGTGTTTTTATCAACTCCAGAGAGACGTGTGGACTCCAATGACCGAGTGTACTTTGTCAACCATAACACCAAGACAACGCAGTGGGAAGACCCCCGAACCCAAGGGTGAGCTCAGTGCCGAAAAACCACAAAAGGGAAAAAAGGGAAAACAGTGTTTTCCATGCATGAGAAAGTATGTGAAAGACCTATAAAATGCACAAGATATATTGTATATCATGACTGACAGATGCCTGTATGAGGGCTGTACAATGGTTATTGTATAATCTTTTGTTAATCTAATGTAATTAAACAGGAAGATAGAATGTATAATTAAGGATCTTTTAAAGATAATACTTTTTAATATGAAATGTCATTCAAGAAGTTAATAGGCTCATTCCTGCCTCGCACTACATTGAGTTCTCTTTGAGGTTTACTAGTGAGCTTACTGGCCTGTAAACTGGTGTGCCAAAGTAGATTTTTTTCCCCCCACTTACACCAGTGTAAATTCTAGGATCTTCTAAGTAATACCATAATATTTTGAGCTTCCTCAAAAGGTACACAAATTATATTCTGCATGTACTGTGCCTTGGCTGAAATCTCAGTCTACTTTCTACAAAATTAACAGAAATCGTCGATCCATAAAAAAAAAAAAATCATTGTTCCTCACCTGGGGACATGCTATCCGTGCCACTGATCTTAAAAAACAGCCTTAAAAGAACAAGGTATAACTCTAAAATCCATCTACTTTTATGAAGTTGTTGAATAAATATTCAGCAAAGAAAACGTTGAGGCAACTGTGGTAAGCAAGTTCATTGGGCTGGAGGCAAGACATCTGCTGTTCTGACCTTGCTTCAAAGAAGCTTAGATGATGACTCGTCTTTTGTTCCTGAACAGAATGTTACGAGTACCTTGTGACACCATGATGAACAGTTAATCTGCAAGAACAAGATATAGATAGGACTCCGTTGGGCTCCAGGTTGTCTGCACATTTAGATAAAAAGATTTTTTTGTTAAAGGTAGATCAGTCATGAGAAGCATATTCAAATTAATGTCAGAGTCTGAACCATGAACTTCGCTGTTCAACAATTTTTAAACTAACATGACAATAATCAGTAGTCATAGACTGCATTCTTCAAACAAATGTTTGTTGTATTGTAGTATCTAGAATAACATACAGCAGGTCATGATCTACAGAGGAACAACAGTCTGTTATAATCAAAGGTTTTTTAACTAATTAGCCCCCACCAGTACCAAAAAATCCATTCTCGCACCATCTTTCAACCATGAAGGTACAATTAACCTGTAGTTGAATTTATTTTAGAAAAACATTGCAAGCGGCAACACCTTGTTCACCTGTTCAATGTGATGAACAGCAAGTAGTGATAATAGTATAACCTATAAAAGTTGGCCCATCATGAAAATTCTGAAAATATGATATAACCCTCCCATTTTTTTCAAGCAAAACTTTCTGAAAAAGGTTTCACCTAATTTTTAAGGCAGTAAATCATACACTGAAATACAATTGGAAGATAAAGCTTGTTCAGCAATCCATTGAAATAAATTGAAAGGTCACTGTTCTCTGTTTTCTTTCTTTTCCAAACACAAGACAGCCAGTATCATACACACCAGCTTGTCCTCACACAAGGCGCAGCAAAAATGTATGGCTCTATAGCACGCACACAGTGACCAACAGACAAAGTATTGTGTAGTCTGAGCCCGTCAGGTGGCAAGTGTCTCTGGCCTGTCTAGATTTCACAGCAGCTGTAGTTTGACAAGTTCACAACCAAATATGGGGTAAAGTCTGTTGAGTAATGTTTCAAAGTTCCATGTAGAGTTGTAGATTTTTCCTAGAGTTGTGTTGTAATCAAATGTTGTTTTGGATTTAGATCTTATTTTTTGACATAGCTTCCATTTTCCACACTTATTGGTCCATGTACTGTATATAATTCTTCTTCTGTGTGTGCAGGCTACAGAATGAGGATCCTCTGCCTGAAGGTTGGGAGATCCGGTACACAAGGGAAGGAGTTCGCTATTTTGTGGATCACAACACCCGAACCACCACTTTCAGCGACCCCCGCACTGGAAAGTCCTCTGTGTAAGAACACGTTTTAAAATAATTTACTTGTACATGTGTGCTATATTACATTATGGGTTGTGTCTTGTCAGTAGCCTGCAGGGACCATACTGGATAATTTCTCACATGTGCCATATTTTTTCATTATATCGTAAAGATATAGTTATTCACCCCTATAGGAAAAAAGCTCCTTTTCCATTGCATCTATCAGCTTCTACTTGCTACGTTTTGACCTTTAAATCTTTCTGTTCTCAGCACCAAAGGCCCTCAGATTGCTTATGAGCGCAGCTTCAGATGGAAGCTTGCCCATTTTCGCTACTTGTGCCAGGTAGGTGTTCACTTTCTCTTACTGCATCACTCCATTTCTTGCTCTCAGTCACTTGCCCTGATCTTGATTTCCCCCCCAAAAGCATTAATGTTGTGTCCTGTCTTTCCTCAGTCCAATGCTCTCCCTAGCCATGTGAAGATCACTGTCTCCAGACAGACATTGTTTGAAGACTCTTTCCAGCAAGTAAGAAAGTCCTTCTACCCCTGTCCAGTTTCAATTTCAACTATTTAAACATACATGTTTTTTTCAGACTTTTCCTCTGCTATATATTCAAAAACATTTATGTCAACTGTGCCTGTGTCACTTGCTGGTGTATTTTAGCTGATCTTGTGTGTGTTTTCCCTGTTTGATAGATTATGGCCCTGAAGCCTTACGACTTGAGGAGGAGACTCTATGTTATCTTCAGAGGCGAGGAGGGTCTAGACTATGGTGGCTTAGCCCGGTAATATAGGCAATATATATAAATTACTTTCTTGTGCAAAATAGCTTTTTGTGAAATGTGAACTGTAACTGATTATGTGCAACTCTTGCCTCTTCCTCTCTTCTGTCATTCTCTATCTTTCATTCTTTTGCTTTTCTTCCCCATTTCTATTCTAAATCACCCTCCCACATACTTTCTATTATCTTTGTTCTCTCTCTTTTCCTCTGTCTCACCTCCCTTTGCAGAGAGTGGTTCTTCTTGTTGTCCCATGAAGTGCTGAACCCCATGTACTGCCTGTTCGAGTACGCCGGCAAGAGCAACTACTGCCTGCAGATCAACCCGGCCTCAGCCATCAACCCGGACCACCTCTCCTATTTCTGCTTCATAGGCCGCTTCATTGCAATGGCAAGTTCACATGCTGCCAGCACACATGCAAACAGTCCTGGTAAAATTAACCTAACATTAGTCCTGGTAACATTAACCTAAGCAAACACAAGAATTGAAACAGGCTGAAACTTTCACATCCCATATTTTGACTAAAATAACCAAACCAGACGTTGCACAAACTGTATGTGGTTTTCAGACTGTCAAAGTTGAATCATGTTGCACAGCTCTTTGTCAGTACACCATGCTGTGTTCACTAAATGTTTTCAGCTGTCACACCTTCATCAGGGGTGGTGTCTGAGGCTGCATCTGGTTTTTATATACAGTATATTCATCTGTCATGTGATCGATATACCACCACAGATATGGTATTTTCAGGTTGACCAGCAAAGTAAAAAAAAAAGCTCTGTTTTTATTTATCTCTTGCTGCAGGCACTTTTCCATGGCAAGTTCATCGACACCGGCTTCTCTCTGCCTTTCTATAAACGCATGCTGAATAAGAAGCTAATACTCAAAGACCTGGAGTCCATCGACCCAGAGTTCTACAACTCACTAATATGGATCAGGTAATTTGTGCCTTCGCTCTGCAAAGCCTTCAGAATGTAATTGTGTATTCTTCTGACAGCAGAGAGCATGACTTGGTTTATCGCTTTCACAGTTAGTGGAGACGCACAATGACAAACCCAAAGTATGTAATTAATGAGATACATGTTATTTGATGTGAATGTTTTCAACCCTTGTTTCCTTTGTATAAAGTCAGTGTGACCCTGAAACAGGCTAGAACCAAAAGGCAACAGTGCATCATCATTTTTTGGTATTTCTTTGTGTTTAGCTTCCTTCCTCTCTTGCACAAGCTTTTGTTTAAAAATTCAGTGTTGGGTAAATAAAGCACATAACATCTAATACTAAGTCAATATGAAGTGTAATAGGTTTCAGGCAGAGTGTAAAACTGTTTTGAGTGATGACAGTAGATTGAGAATTGTTGGAACCACCTCTGTACCACGAGGATATGGAGAAGAGGAGGCAATTCAAGAGCTATTCATAAAGAAGGAGAACAGACAGAATGCTGAGATGAGGCAGTCAGATTATATGCCAATGGTTGGAAACATGGACGTCTTAGATTTGTTTGTTTCTTTTTGCAGCAATGAGCTGTTCACCCACGATTATGCTGTGACAGCAACACAATCTAATCTCTCCTCAGGGACAACAACATAGAGGAATGTGGTCTGGAGATGTACTTCTCAGTGGACATGGAGATCCTGGGGAAGATCACTTCTCACGACCTCAAACCTGATGGCGCCAATGTTCTAGTGACAGAGGAGAACAAAGAGGAGTACATCAGGTTCAGTATAATCACCGTTTTATCGTAACAGGGACAATATCTGACCCCTCACCATCATTTTGAGAGGTTAATTTCTTTTAAAACTTACATTTTTGCTGTCTGCCTTTGCAGCCTAATGGCAGAGTGGAGGTTCTCCCGTGGGGTGGAAGGTCAGACCAAAGCTTTCCTGGATGGCTTCAACGAGGTGGTTCCACTTCAGTGGCTGCAGTACTTTGATGAAAAGGAGCTTGAGGTGAGCAGCGTGCCTGATTCTGCTCTGGTCTAGTGCTGTTGTGACCTCAGTTGTCGTGTTTCTAATGTGTGTGTATTTTATTCATAATAAGCCTCCTGCACTCCACAGAGCTTTTAACCTTAACTGTTTAATTGACCATTATATTATCATTAGTAAGATGAAAAATGTGTACAGAAAATGTATTTCTCTGTTTTTATGTGAGGATTCCTCTATGCATCTGTCACTCTATTTTTGTTGATTTGCTCCATGTTCTGTGTGTCATTTATGTACTTGTGTGTGTGTGATCCAGGTGATGCTGTGTGGCATGCAGGAAGTGGACCTGCAGGACTGGCAGAGGAACACGGTGTATCGCCATTACACAAGGAACAGCAAACAGATCATCTGGTTCTGGCAGGTACAGTCTCACACACACGAGCCCACAGTGTTCCTGTATGCATTAAGCTCTGATGTTTGTTCCACAAGGGCTTGCATATGAAAGACAGAGTGTTACTGGCGCAGAAAGTTGAGTTCATGTTGATATTATGTGTCATATCATCTGATGGTCTGTCTTGTCATGTGTGAGCTGTCACTGACGGGTGTGTGTGTTGTCACTTCCTTCCCTGCAGCTGGTGAAAGAAGTGGACAATGAAGTGCGACTGCGGCTCATGCAGTTCGTCACTGGAACCTGCAGGCTTCCTCTGGGTGGCTTTGCTGAGCTCATGGGTCAGTGACAGATAGACACAAAGAGAGGAACACATTTACTAACGTATCATTCAGACACCAAGAGCTACAATACACATGACAGTCAATTGTTTGATTGTCTCACCCCTCGTCATCTTTTGCATTTTAGGAAGTAATGGGCCCCAGAAGTTCTGCATTGAGAAGGTGGGGAAGGACACATGGCTTCCTCGGAGCCACACATGGTGAGGGGAGAACTCATGGGATTAATTTCTCTCTAATGTAGGATTTTACACAGAAATATTATTCTAGTATATTAAAGTTTACACAGATCAATAGTTAATTATGATTCAAATAAATAATAATGAATGGACTTAATGACATTACACAGGCAGAAGCACAACACCAGATAGAAACACTAAAAGATCACTGATGCCGACGTCAGTCTAATCTTTGCTCCTCCCTCTTTGTGTTTTTCAGTTTTAACCGTCTGGACTTGCCTCCTTACAAGAGTTTCGAGCAGCTGAAAGAGAAGCTGCTCTTCGCCATCGAGGAAACAGAAGGATTTGGCCAAGAATAGAGGGAGGAGTCCTCTTGTGTTTCTCTTCCTCCCCCATCGCTGTTTATTCAGCCAAGTAAAACAAAAAAAAATTGCACAAGATAACCACCAATGTATATAAGCTATTTTGTCATTTAAAACCAAATCTTAATTTGCAGCATCATTTTTGCCGCAATCCCGTTCCCCAGCCCTGATATATTATATGACACCCTATCATGAAATATGCAAGCATTTCAGCATTTGTGCTCCTCTGTTTGAAAAACAGAAATCATGGATACTTTTTAATTTCCTCCCCACTGCTGACTGGCTTTTTAAAAGAGACTAAAAGTGTTTTTGAGAGGATTTTATAGTTGAAGCGCAATCTTCTTTTAAAGCTCTAGTTCTATAGAGCTTCTAAAAGGCAAGAGTAGTATTGGGGTCTGGTGCCTGATTTTTGATTTTCTTTTTTCTTTTTTCTTTATTCCCCCCCTGTTGGACCCATAGTAATTATTGTGTTTTTTTGCGCTTGCATGGCTGCCTCTGAAGATGAGAAGACTGCTGTGACCAGACTCCCACCACCACACATACACACACAAAGACATTTTAGCATGGATGCTCTGTCTCTTAGTGAGCCTTTTTTAACCATCATCATCAAAAAGGCGAAGCGTTCTGGATGGACTGATCTGAAGCAGACGAAAAACCCTCTCATACAGTTTTTCCCCTCAGTGAGATTCTGGACACCAGCCCAGAATACAAATCATCTTCGGATCCTCCCGTTTGGATAAAGACACAAATTAGGAAAAAAAGACACTCATGAAGTTGGTGGAGGTGACTGTATCAGATGAAATAAGAGGACTCCAGGAAAAAATTCTGAATTAAAGTAAAAGAGTGAATTGCGTGTGTGGTGGTGGTGGGGTCTGTGGTTCATAGTTCTGTTTAAGCCAGAGACACGGGATATTTTGCAAGCCACCAAGACAGCAGCCCTTGACTTCAGTCGGCAAGCAGGATGCACACCAGGATGACATAATCATGAGTTTCATTTACAGATTGAGTTGTTTGAAAAATTGTCTCAACAAGAAAGTCAAAAATCAGACTCTGGCTCTATGGTTCTTGTTTGCTCTGCTGATTCTCTTTTGCATAATTCAGTTTTGATCTCGGACTGTAAAGTGTCTCCAGTCCTATGAAGTCACTGTGATTTACAGAGCACCAGACATGATTATGCTTATTTGATGACATGAAGATCACATTCACTTTAACTCCTAAGTTACAGGTAACCATAAAAATCAACAGCAGCATATTCGGACATCTTGTGTTGTAATAAGGTCTCAAGGACGTCTCATTCATGAATGTACTCTTTTCAGTACATTCATACATGTGCTGAAAGAAGCTGTTGCCGCCTTCTCACTTATTACAACCATTAACTAATTTTAACTGAAGCTACTTCTGCATAAATATCCTTGAATTATTATCATGGAAGTAAATATCCTTCGAAGCGTCATGATTTTTTTTTTTTAGTTTTAGTCAGTGATCTTAAAGGAGATCACAGATGCTGAACTAAAAAGTATCAAATTTTGTGTCTTGAATGACATAAAAGTAACATGTACAAATATTGCATGCTGGCAGCACAGAGCAGAAACTGGCCAAGTCAAAGAAAATAAGCATTGAAACATGTCTGAGGGGGTAGGAATTTTGGTCTTTGGGAAAGTATTAACAGGGTCATAAACCTGTACCTGTACAGTATTGTTAGAAAATAACAATTCTGTCACATACAGTGTGTGTCTGTTATTGGACCGTGCAGTCAACAGTGTGTCTACAGTTAAGTGACACAAAATTAAAGCCATAGTGCTGAGCCCACTTTCCTGAGATTATCCAGTTTAATTTATTCAGACCATCTTCAATTCTCAGGTTTTGTGCTGAGATGAGAAAGCCTTAGTTTAAAAAAGATATGTGTGTATAAATCAGTACAGTTGAAGCTGTTTGCAGAAAAGTATAATTCACCTCCAAATAATGATTACAAGATTCCGTTAATGAGACACTGATGTGCCACAGACAAAACGTGTGGAAAACCTTCCACAGTGCAACTCACAGCAGCAAGCCTGATGATGCATCACATTGGTATATGTTGTGTGTTTATTGTTTTTGCACCCCCTCTTTCCCCTCGTCCTTTCTTTCCTTAAATGCTTCAGGGGACATGCCCTTTGTTTTTCAAAATGTCACGTCTGACTCCATTGTTTCTAGATGACAACTCTGGTGCTTATTCTTTCAGTCAGTGGCAGGCCATTCTCCTCGTTTTCTCAAGCAATGTAGGTTTTTTTTCTTTTTCTTCAGACCACTGCAAACAGCAGCGAGCTGCTTTAGACTTTCTAGGAGGAGCTTGTCATTCCTCGAGTTATCAGTCGTGTAAATAACGCATTCAGCTGTCCCTGCGGAAGAGCTGGAAGGAGGGACGACAGTAGGACAAGAAAACATTTACTGTAGCAAAAGGAGCCGACTTTTACGAGAAGTCAAAACTTCATAACTTTGTGCTTCCTTTTGAACAGAAACCTGTAATCAAAGAAAATCAACTGTGTATGTGAATATTCATTGTATAAAGATAATGAAAGTAAATAAAGTACTTAAATATTATAATTAATTACACAGAGCCGCCGCTCCATTGATGGAAATCTGTGATGCCTTTTGTTCTTATCAGAAATAGATGGGACGTTTCAGGCTGCCTTCATCGTAGCAAGTAACAGGATGAAGTATCACATGGACAGGTGTTTTTCCTCAAAGCTGAGCTGGTTCATGATACTGTTTATCATTTCAGTACATGATAACGCAGCAGGGAACTTCTTCCCATGCTGACTGCGGTTGAGGCCGCCTGAAACGCATCCAAACTGTAACATATCGCGTGTAGATACACACTGTAAACACCAACTACACTGTACAGAATGCCCCTTTACTGGAGACGATGTGTATAGAAGATTCATTTTTAATCTGCTTTCACCCATTTTAATGAAGAGAGATGGATTTATGAGATACAAATAAATAAGTGAATTAAACCCCCTCCATGACCATGCTTTCTTTTTTTTTTCCTTTTTTTTGATGTGATTATCGGGGGATGAGAGGCCTTCTGCTCAGGATTCACAACGAAACTGTTGGCAATTTCTATTCTGTTCTTAAAGAAAAATAATGTGCTTTTGGTTTTTCCTTTTGTTTTGATTGGATCTTGCCTGTGGAAAGAACCATATTTAATAAATGTATCTGACCATCTTTACAGCTGGTTTGAATTCATTTTTAGTCAATATGTGTACGTCGATGGCTCTTGCATACCTTCAAACTATTTGAATGTTAATCTCGATTAGAATAGGTTTTGTTTTGGTCTGCATGTGATCTTTATTTCCTGTACTGTTACAGGCCAAGTTAATTAACCAACAGAACCAAAGTGCCTTAGCAAGTAGTTATAAGGTTTTTCTTTATTAATGTGACTTCGTCTTGAGGTTTGGTGTCGTCCAGCCAACTTCTGTCACTGTGGCGTTTAGGACCCTTGCGGAAACTCATTCCATCTTCACAAAACATTTTATGTGTTTAGAGTAAAAGCAGTTCTTGCATCAATATGTGATACGAACTAATCTCACTGCTGTCAAAAATCATGATTACACCTCTGGCAGTTTGTGATTGGCGTATTACTGTGAAGATCTTTAAGGACCTTTTAAACTGTAAATTATTTCTACAACCACTGATGCATTTGTGACCAGGATTTATTATTTCATTTAAAGAAATATGTTCATTAACAGCCCAATTTAACGCAGAGTATCTTTTCAGTGTTCAGGAATTTAAAATTTACATTTGATTCCAGAAAACCAGCTACTAGTGCTTGTATTAGTATACAGGTACAGTATGATAATGAAACTGGCTACATTTCTTGATCTGAATTTAAAAAGTGACATGTGTCTTCAAACACTTAGACCAGCAAATGCCGGGAGCTCTCTCCTGCCATATATCAGAAAACAACAATAGATACATAAAGTCTTGACTACTGTACTATCAAAAGTTTCAAGTTGTAGTTTCGGATGATTCGGATCTCTCAGAGGCACAAGTGATCTCTGTGTGCAAGGCCACTCTCAATTATATTCAGAGTTCCAAAATCATAAAAAAAAAACATTTGCATTTTAGTCTTGTGTTAGTGATTATCAACAGTCCAAAAGTCCTCAAAGGCATCCTATTCCACACAGTGGTAATTACAGCTTCAACCCAACTTCTTCAAGAGGTCAACAGCTTCTTTGTGAACCTGCAGAGGAACAAACAGACTGTAAATCCACTGAGTGTGTTCACGTCACGCATCAAGATTCCTGTAAGTGTTTCAACACCTTCCTCACAGTTGACCTATATTGCACCTGCTCAAGCAGTTCTGAAAACACAGTAAATGAAAAGCTAGTGTTCTTGGTGTGTGTACCTCTTTGTCTTCCAGTGTGTGAGCAGGGTACTCTTTCGCCTTGCTTAGCCAGAGCAGTGCCTTCTGTCTGTCTTTCATGGCCATGTAGGTCTTCCCGAGCATCAGCAGATTTTTACTGTAGAAGTTTGGATCGACTGAGAAAAAGAAAAACGCAGAAACGTGTCTTAGCTGAATGCATTTTAAACCTTTAAAAAAACATTTGGAAGTTCAGTGATGTTTTGATTTCTCTGAGAATTTGAGCTGCAGCCAGCAGGAGTTCAGCACTTTTTTAGTCGTTGCCTCAGTGACTTTATTAGTATGCTGTGTTTTACCTTCTTCAGCTTTCAGGAAGAATTCCAAAGCCTGAAAGGCAAAAAAGTATTCATTCAGATGTCTAAAGATGTTTACAACTCTCCAAACCAAAACCAAAAAGTGAAGAATAAGTGAATTCAATTCAGCCTGAAACTGCTTTAACAATCACCAATGTGCATTTAGTAACTTAGCAAAAGAAGAATGGTTATAGTGTCCTCACCTCCTCATACGTGGACGTAGGTGGTGAAGAAAAAATTACAGCTGCCACCTTACGTTGATACCACGGCAGCTCAGCAAAGGCAAAGCACCTAGGAGAGACATACAGGTTTGTCTGAATAATAAAGCCTTAAGTGACTTAAAGCTCGAACAATATATATTATAATATAGTTATTTGGCACAGAAGCGATATCTTTGACAAAAGGTCTGATATTGCTTCAACAGTCTGTTGCATTTTGCAGCCACGCTGGCTCCATGGATGGCAATGTCACCATGCTGGTCCAGATTGAGTACAGCCTCAGCTGCAAGCATGGCTCTGGATTCTTAGTTTCGTTTTTATAGTATTGGCATTTTTGCCTTTATTAAATAGAGCCATTGAACAAAGGTCCCCAGTCAGACTAGAACTGGGGACATGCAATTACATGGTTATTGTCTTCAAGCCCTGTATCACTCGGACACTCAGTCTGCTGCAGTTCTGAGGACATTATACAGCAAATGAGCATTTACTTCCCGGTGTTTGCAGATCACAGTGGATGCAGAATGGTATCAAAATGTTTTCTATTCATTGTAAGTAAGTAGAGTTTACTTTAGCCCTGTCGACCTCTAGTGGCAAGAGAAATGCAACAATGATGAGTACAGTTTTTTTCTTCAAAATATATTGTTTCCCTTAACAAACAATATGTGGTAAATGATTTCAATCTTTAAGTCTTATGCTATTTTGTTATTACACGGTCTCTTTACATCAGATTTACACCCAGTTCTGTTTGCATTCTTTGGACCTCATAGAGTGACAACTGCATTATTTGTGCCAACACTCTTGAGAGTGTGTGAGAGTCTTCACTCTCACCACTGCCACCATTCACACAGCAGACAAACTTATCCCACTGCCAACTTCACTTCCTCAGCCTACAGAAAGAAGAAACACCCTGAGTAGTCACATATAAAACGGACTTGGCTTCTCTAAGTTTGTATCCATGTTTGATTTGATGTGAACTGAATTTTCAGATGCTCCTGAAATAGCTGTATTGAAGATGATTGTTAAAGTAAAAAAAAAGAAAACCTACCAGTAACCCAAAATATGTAAGGAGGTGGCATCTTTGGGATTGAGCTGGATGGCTCTCTGGGAAAAAGCACAGGTTTTACTTCAGAATATAGATAACTGTGATACGATGATAATATGAAATAGACCCAAATGTCCTCTCACCTCTAAATGATCCCTGATGATGTATGAATTTCCAATTTTCACCTTGACTCCTTCCCAATCCCCAACGTCACTGAGACATATGGCGTACCACTGTGTTAGGACAGGAAGAATGTTGAGCGTTCAAATTGGACCTAATGACTTTTAAAAATAAACCGTACTGTGTTGTAATGGGTTGCTGAACTTGGAAACATGGGCACATGACAAGTACATTTTGTGGTATGAAACGAGCTAAAAAACGTCTTTTTCTCTGATAAATCTGATTGAGGTAAATCAGTAATCATCTCTCAGTGAAACCACCATCTTACTTTGTGTGCTGCGAAACACTTGTCATCTTTCTCCAGTGCCTTCTTTGCATATCCGAAGGCCTCGAATATCAGCTGCTTCTTCCTGCTGGCTTCCATGTCGGGCAGGAGAGACAGGTCACGAGACGCACGGGCCAGCCTCCACAGAAACTCTGCATCATCGCTGGATGGACACACAGCACTCGCATGAGGTTACACAGATCAGACCAATCAATTAGTCATTGTTGACTGATGTTACATCACATATAGTGTTTATACAACCCCAATTTCAAAAAAGTTGGGACGCTGTATAAAATGTTGATTAAAAACAGATTTTGATGGTTTGCAAATCATTTAAACCCTATATTTAACTGAACTGAAATAGTGCAGAAACAACATATCAAATGTTGAAACTGAAAAATTTGATGCTGGCAACATGTTTCAAAAAAGTTGGGACAGTTTACCATTGCGTTGTTTACTCTGTAAATGTTTGGGAACCGAGGAGATCAGTTTCTGGAGTTTTGAAAGTGAAATGTTGTCCCATTCTTGTCTGATATAGGATTTCAGCTGCTCAACAGTTCGAGGTCTCCTTTGTCGTATTTTTCGTTTCATGATGCACCAAAAAGTTTTCAATGGGTGAGAAGTCCAGCAGGCCAGTTTAGCACCAGGACTCTTCTACTACGGAGCCATGCTGTTGTTATATATATGCTCCAAAACCTGTATATATTGTTCAGGATTAATGTTGTGTGTGTAGATGCGTAAGCCACCCATGTCATGGGCGCTGATAACAAGACAGGTGGTCCCTCTCCTCTTTAGAGTGGAGGACGTGGCGTCCATGATTTCCAAAAAGAATGTCAAATTTGATGATTTGATTTGTCAGACCACAGGACAGTTCCACTTCGCCTCAGTCCATCTTAAATAGGCTCTAGAACAGAGAAGTCGGCGGCATTTCTGGATCATGTTTATATACGGTATCCTCTTTGCATGGTACAGTTTTAACCTGTATTTGGCTGCATTTGTGGATGCAGTGATGAACTGTGTTAATAGAAAAAGAAAGTGATTTTGAGCCCATGCAGTGATTTCCACTACAGAGTCATGTGTTATTTTAATGCAGTGTCACCTGGGGGCACGAAGATCAAGGCCAACCAGTATTGGTTTTCAGCCTTGTCCCTTTTGTACAGAGATTTCTCCAAATTCTCTGAATCTTTTAACGATATTAAAGACTGTAAATGTTTGAACTATTGTTGAAGAGACTCAGCTTCTCTGGACTGCTCTTGTACTGAAGATATTATCTAATTTGCTCTGCCTGGGCACCGGTTCTGGGGATGTCACCAGGTTCACCTCGGTGTGTCGGCCAGAACACCACTTAAGGCCGGTATTGCCAGAGGATGAATAAGGAGTCCGGTAATGGTTGACCAAATTGTTTATTACTGTTGCGCTCTGGTTGTGTGGTTTTCCTATACAGAGAGTAAACAAATACAACAATATGAAACATAATGTGTACATAAATCCCACCTATACAGGATATGCACAGCATTACCAAATTAACAATAAATAATAATAATCCAGAGATATACAAATAGACTAAATATCGCGTAAACTCCAGCAACAATAAACAAAGGGAGTGATTGTATTCTCCCGCTACCAAACAGACAGGATGTCTTATTGTGAAAAGCCAGACGAGCGCGCTATTTCCGGTCATGTAGTTAGCGCAACTTGACTTGGCAGTGTAACAAAACACACTTCGTAACAGTCACATTGTATTTACATATTTACACTCAAACGCAGAACTCTTAACAACAGTGACAAATGAAAGAACACGTGCCGAAGTCGGCATATTTCTGACATGCTAAACCGGGTGATCAAAGAGCCGTAATTAGCATGCATAAAACGGGATCTAATTAGCATATTCATCCCGTACCTAAACTCCACATTTCCACCGGCATTTTCCCATCAACACAAGAAAGAATAACACCATAAGCAATATAAAGAACAATACTCACTTTCATTCACGCACAATAATTCACACAGTAATAAGTCCGACACAGCAACCTGTCGCTTCTCGCTAGACTAACTCTAAAAACACACAGTTAAGGCAGGTGGGAGTGGCTACCCATAGCAACGGTGAATGGGCTGATACCTGAACGGCACATTGAATAGTGGCAACATAACTGAATCCTTATCAACTCTAAATGAAACTTTGGGGCCTTTTCTACAGCTCTTTTCATACCCAGTCATGTTTCTAACCCAGTTGCAAATTAACCTTCAGTTGTTTTTTTTGCATTATGCATTACATTTCCAGTGTTTTGTTGTCCTCATACAAACTTTTTTGAAAAGTGTTGCTGGCATCATTTCAGTCTCAACATTTGATATGTTGTCTTTGCACTATTTTCAATTAAATAGAGGGTATAAATGATTTCCAAACCATCAAAATCTGTTTTGAATCAACATTTTACACAGTGTCCCAACTTCTTTGGACTTGGGGTTGTATATATAATGTATGATATATACGAAAAGTCAGAACAGAATGGAATTGGTTATGGCTGCAGTGTGACTGAACTCTCTCCTCACCTGTCCTTGTACTGCAGCAGCAGCTGGTACAGCTTCTCTGTCTCTGCACAGCTGTACAGGTAGTCGGCCTGCTCCAAAACCTCATCTGCATGGACACAAAACACAACACCAAATTCTTTGTGTGTCAAAATCTCTATTTGAACAATATGTCCCATCAGGCACAGTTTGCCAACTACCGTTTTTTAAAGCGTGGACCACAGCTGAACTCTGCACTCTGTGATAAGCCTCATAACCGAGACAGGACAGCGCTGGGAGCCCCAGGAGGAATGCAGCTCCTCCACTCTGAAAGAAAGGAAGTACATACATAAAAATATGGAAACATACGCAAGAGACTACTTGAGTTAAAAAAGAGTTAGAAGCCATGCCTGGCTGCTGGCTATTACTAATCAGTCTCAGTTGACCCAAGGAAACCTGACTCACTGCGGAGGCACCAGGTCACTGCACTCACTCATGTTCACTGCAGGACTGAACAATAAATCAGAATATCTAAATTGCAGGAGCTGCTTTGATAAAGGTAAAATGTGTCACAACATACTATTATAAATGAAGCATAGTGGTGCTGCAGAGATGCCCTGGCCTATTCAGTGAACATTTGTTTTGCACAGACCCCAGCAAAAATCACATCATGATCATTTTTATAATTTTAGTGAAAATGAAATGCAAAAAATACCATTGCACTAAAATATCACAATATCTACCAAATGATCACAGTAGCCTATGATATTTTGCTTCAGCTCTAGTCCATTGTAGAGTTTGAAATTAACTCTCTTAAATGATTTTATCAGTTAAACCAACATGTATTTAAATGATACACGTCGACCTCATCATCCCACTAAACCAGTTACACTTTAACACAGTGATGACAGATTTGCTGGTGCATCCTGATACAAAGCTGCAGCAGCTCTGATGGTGCTAAACCCTGCTGACCTTTTACCTTCATACAGCAAGCACTTTTACAATGACACCCCTGTTCATCCAAAGGCTACATTCATGAACCAGAACATCGGTAAGCAGGTAAAAGTGAACGATCACCACAGTTTGATGCAGGATGACAACTATCTGATGAGTAAGTGGAGAATAAAAATGCATTGTTATTTACAGTGAGAGCAGCAGCAGTCCGCCTGAAAGTTGTCCTGTAACACCGGCTGGTCCCTCTGATGATGATGGGTTTAGCACCAGATGCTGACAGTAAAGTCCTGCTCACACACCGTGTAAACACTATTCCTGCCATTGTGTCAAAAGTCCAAACGCTCAGCGATCAAGAATTTAAGTAGGACGGTATCCGCATTTACAAACAAAGGACGTTCAAGAGCGCAAACAGAAAACGCTGCTATAATGACAATAATTGGGAACGATTGTCTCTTGACTAGCACACATACATTATATTTTATTGTATAGGTGACATTAAAATTGGGACATATGTAGGTACATCTTTGCCGTATATTTATATTTTTCCTTTTATTTGGATTAGATTAGGTATATGAAACAGAGTAAACACTTAAACGGGAGCAATTAAAGCTAATACTAAAATGTTTTTTTGGCTAAAAACAAGTTTGATAGCACAAAATGAACACATTAAATGCTCTGTTGGCAACATGAACATATACGCAAAGTAGTGCACATGTTATAGCAATGTCTTACATGTTAATTAGCCTACACAGCAACTTAAATTGTCTACTGCTACAAAATATGTGTCTTGAATGCAACCCGGAGAATTATGTTCCCTACAAATACAGCCGATAGGAAACAAGTAAAACTCAGTGATAGTTCCGCCGTAATTTTCCACCAGTTAGTGTACCTCACACAAAGTGTTCATTTAAGCTTAGTATGACTGTATGAGATACACATAAACGAGTAGTTTACTATGATTGATAACTAGATAAAAATTAGTTGTGAAAGAGGCAGATAGCCTGCTGGGCGCCGCTGAGCTCCTCCCCCGGGTCGCCCAGCTGTTCTTGTCAGATAACGCTAAAGGTTCCGCCTTCATGTGCGACCAGAGGCAGACAAAACTCTATATTACTCAACAAATCAACAGGTAAACAAGCCTGAGCAAGCTTTCAGCTGATGTAACAAACAATGTGTGTGTGTGGAGACTGGGGTTGCTGTCAGTGTTAGTTTTCGTGCTTCAGGCGTGGACACACCCACCTAACTGGCTCTGAACCTAATTAACGCTAAGCTAAAGCTGAGGTTAGCCTGTGTAACGGTAACAAACTGCCAAAGTCTTACTCCAAGAGCTGTGTTATATTATTATCAATATACATTTTTAGTGTGAATACAGGCTACTCATATAAGGTTGTGCGTTAAATAAACCTGCTCCCAAACTGAATAATATATGTAATAATGTATTACGTGTGTGTCTAATAATATGTAATATGTGTAATAATAAGAATAATAAGTTCTTCTTCTTTTTCCTCTTCTTCTTCTTCTTCTTATTATTATAACATATCGTGTATGTATGTAATAATAACATGCAGGTGGAAAGGAGAAGGAAGTAATCAGAGTACTTATTTAAAAGTAGCAATACTACAATGTAAAATTACAATTCAATCAGTTATTATGCTCAGTTGTCCCTGTCAGTGAAGTAGAAAAAAATCTAATATTTACCTCTGAAATGTAGTGGAGTTGAAGTATAAAGTAGAAAAAAAATCGAAATATTTAAATCCTAATACTTCAAAATTGTACTTCAGTGCAGTACTTGAGTGAATGTAATGAGTCTAACCTCCGAGAGTATTTGTTGATTATCTGAGGTGCATCTATTTGATCATCCTAGCACAAGCTGCCATGGCCTCAGGTGGGCCCCCAGGGCCAGGAGCCACCCATTTGGCCTCCAAGGTGGAGCTGACCATCTCCTGTGAGAACCTCATGGACATGGACATCTTCTCTAAGTCCGACCCCCTGTGTGCCTTGTACCTCAACACCTCAGGCTCCCACTGGTATGAGGTCTGTATGAAGTCAAGGGAGGTGAAGTGTCAAAAATAACAGGTGTTATGTATTTGAGTAAGGCCTTATTTTGAATAAGCTCTTTATATAGACCTTTGCATACAACATAGACATAACTGCAGATATTGTTGGCACAGTTGTTTATGATGCTTCCTGTTTTATATTTACACAGAGTACATATTTGGCTTCTGATTTAACTAAAGTCATCTGGCATCATCTTAGATTATTTGTATGCATTTTTGTTGTTTTTGTTGTTTTGTGTTTTTTTTGTGAATCAGTTTGGGCGCACAGAGATGATCCTGAACTGCCTGAATCCAAAGTTTGCCAAGAAGTTTGTTTTGGACTACTATTTCGAGATGGTGCAGAGGCTGAAGTTTTGTGTGTATGATATTGACAATAACACCTATGACCTGAGTGATGACGATTTTCTGGGGGAGCTTGAATGCACCCTGGGCCAGGTGAGCTTCATTTTGTACTGTAGCAAAACTTTGGTTGTTCCTCCGCCTTTTCATTGATCTGTGACACTGCCAGCGTTTGTGTCCAGATTGTTTCTAACAGGCAGATGACTCGACCTTTGTTGCTGAAGAACAAGAGGCCTGCAGGTCATGGGACCATCACAGTGAGTGGAGTCTTCTCACTTGTCAAAGATATATAGAAGTGATAAGCAATGTCTTAGCTGTGACTGAGGCACTCTGTGTGAACATGTGGCTGGAATGTGTTCAGGCAGTTGGAACACATGATGAGGCATGATGCTGTAGAGTACAGAAAGAAAGAAGAAATTTTGTAATTTATTTTGAGATGTGATCATAGCAAACATCCAGGAAAAGTTATCTCTGCCACATGATCAAAAGTACAAAATTGCCCAAACCTTTAAGAGCTTTGATTCCTTTTTTTCTTATATAGATCTCTGCTGAAGAAATAACAGACACCAGAGTGGCAAACTTTGAGGTGTCAGCCCGCAGGCTGGACAAAAAGGTACTGACAGTAATTTTAAATAGATATGACATTTGGGGTTCTTTATTATTTCAGCTCCTTTTTGATTTCACTTTAAAGATCCTGAAGTGCTGTAAATTATTAACTGACTTTGGTTCTTCAGTATTTGTGGTGGTCCGACCCTTTCCTGGAATTCTACAAGAGGACAGAAACTGGCTGGCAGCTCGCTCACAGGACAGAGGTACAGATACAACCCTGATTCCAAAAAAAGTTGGGACGCTGTGTAAAACATAAATAAAACAGGAAGTGATCATTTGCTAATCCTTTTTGACATATACTCAAATGATACAAACATCACTGTTTTTTGTAAATATCTGCTTATTCTGAATTTGATGGCAGCAAAATGTTTCAAACAAGTTGGGACAGGAGCAACAAAAGACTGAAAGTTGTGGACTGATCCAAAAACACCTGTTTGGATCATTCCACAGGTAAACAGGTTCATTGGTAACAGGTGATAGTATCATGATTGGGTATGAAAGGTTCATCCTGGAAAGACAAGCAGGGATGGAGAGAGGTTCAACACTTTGTCAAACACATGATTGTGTAGAGGATAATGCTGCAGGAACACTTCATAAAACTGTTGTCAGTAAACATAATTTGTTTGCAAATGATTGCACACATTACAGTGTCCCAACTCTCTTTGTAATCAGGATTGTATTTACCAGCAACTCATTCCTCTGCTTGCATAGAACTATTGTCTCATCATAATCCGTTTGTGTAGGTGGTAAAGAACAACCTAAACCCAATATGGAGACCCTTCCGCATCTCATTGCGATCTCTCTGTGGAGGAGATGTGGAGAAACCTATAAAGGTATCTTGTGTTGATTCATCTCATTTAATATTCCCTGTAAATGCAGCCTATTAACACAACTTGTTCCCTCCCCACACCCTGAGATGTAAAAACTGTAGATTTTATTTCTCCTTTCAATTTTTTTTAAGATCAGCTTATTTGACCATGCTCTTCTAACATACTAATGCTTAATCCTGTAATTGCATTTTCTTTTCATCTTACAATGCTCCCAAACAGCCGGATAAGCGGTGTGTGTATGTATGCACGGTTTGTGACGTCACCCTGTGAAGGTGTGCATTTTTGCTCTGTTCTTTTTACGCAGCTGAGTTACTGTCATTCCATTTATTTTGATAGCTTAGAGTGAAATGTGATTATTTTTGCATGTGAGGTCTGACCTTTGTAATTTATTGTAGTGTCAGACTGATGAATGATGATGCTTCCTTGCTAACTACAAATAGTGAATAGTGTATAATTTAATTATGTTTATGTTCAGAGAAATTCCTTTAAACATTTTAACACCCTGACAAAACAAACATGTCTATGCACCTACTACTAATACTGCTTTTTAATCAATATTGAAATATATCTTTAGATGACTATTAGCTAAAATGTCTTTAGAAAAACTGTATCACATCAATACATAGTTGACTGTCTCTGAACTTATTGTGGGGTAGCTTTAATTTTGTCTACCACTACAGAAAATGTCTCTCTTTGTCTTCAGGTTGAATGTTATGACTATCATGTCAACGGCTCCCATGACCTTATTGGGACCTTTCAAACCACACTTGTGGAGATGCAAATGGGAACACACATTTCCCCGGTGAGACTTTTATGTGTGTTTGATTCCAACTCTACCAATAAAAGGCCTGTTATTTTCATTTTAACTGGCATAAATATGACTCATGTTCTCACTTGCAGGTTGAATTTGAGTGCATTAACCCAAAAAAGTTAAGGAAGAAAAACTATAAAAACTCTGGGGTCATTTGCATCAAGCAATGCCAGGTAATGATTTAGTATGTAATGTAAGACTCTTATTCTACCTTTATTTCAGGATATTTTCTCTCAGTGAGCTGCTGCGTTGGTACATCTTTACATTCATTTTTAAACTGTGCATTAGACTTGTGTTAGATTTGTGTTGATTCATGCGTATGTTAACACTCTCTCCAATGCATTGCATCACTTTGTGTACATTGTTAACACAATGTTTACCCTTTCAGGTGGTGAAGGAGTTTACCTTCCTGGATTATGTTATGGGGGGTTGTGAAATCAACTTCACTGTGAGTTTGGAAATGATAATAAAAAAAGTACTAAGAATAAAAAGTACAAAAAAAATACTAATAATTATTTATGTTCACATTTACCATTCTAAATGAGCAAACCAAACACAAATGCAATAGTAAAATAAATTGTTATATTTTATTACATTTTTTAAAATGGCCTTAAAATTGTTTCCAGGCAGCATGCCTCTCTGAAATTGAATCTTGGTATATACTGTATTACATATTGTTCGTTTGCATTCTTCACTGAGCTGCTCCCTATATCTTGATCCTTATCCTCTCTCTGACCCGGGCCAGATTGCCATTGACTTCACAGGCTCTAATGGGGATCCCAGCTCTCCCCAGTCCCTCCACTATATCAACCCTGAAGGCTATAATGAATACCTGACAGCCATCTGGGCAGTGGGTAATGTCATCCAGGACTATGACAGGTAAACTCGAGCTCAGATGCACGGACATGTGATCAAAAAAGTAAGGCTTACTGACAATCAAAGCCTGTCCTCATACATTCCCAAATTCCCAAATTCCATTGCTTACTTAATAATATTTACACCAAGGTAGTCAGGTGCAATATAACATTTTCTAACTTCTGATTCTGAAAACATCATCAACATGATCACACTCTACAGGATTCAGTTTTACAGCTTTAATCTATTGACTAATGTAACTTGTTTATGTATGGTATGTATGTTGTGTTAATGTTACACCTATACTGTCATTTTTCTGTCTTTCTGTGTAGTAACAAGAGGTTTCCTGTCTTTGGTTTTGGAGCCCAGGTCCCTCCCTCCTGGCAGGTATGAAAAAAGTATATAAAACATTTAAAATCTTAACTGTCTGAGAACAGACTTGACATCTGACATTTCATCAGGTTACACTCATACTGCAGACAAGCACACTGTGCTTTCACATCTGTCTTTAACCTTTCTCGAGCTGACCAAATTTCTGTCATATACAGTAAATCAAAGGCGCTTGTTAGAGGACCAGTGTGTAGGAACCTACAGTGGCCACTAAAGGCACTGTAGAGTCAGTGTTATCAATATATTTTGTCACTTACCTGGCTGTCATTCTATTGTCCTTGTATATCAGCATCATTATTGGTCTCTATGTGATTTCTGACAAGATAAACATCGACTTAGGAACAGTGTAACAAAGTTGACAGTGTTTTTCTGATTTGTTCCATTTAAACACTCAGAGATTGATGTAAAATTGTGATGGACTGTATTCAAAAGCTTTTATATAATTTTCTACAGGTTTCACATGAGTTTCCTATCAATTTCAATCCAGCAGATCCATTCTGCGCAGGTAAGTCAAAACTTGTCAAGTCCGTGTTTGGCTGGTAAAAGTTGTTCAGTAAGGCTGCACTGGTGCTGCTTTATATTAGTGTATGTGTGTGCATTGCAGGTATAGAGGGTGTGGTGCAGGCCTACCAGCAGTGTCTACCTCGGCTGAAGCTCTGGGGCCCCACCAACTTCTCTCCTGTCATCAACCATGTAGCCTGTTTCGCCAGACAAGCTCTCCGGCAGAATATGGCCTCAGTAAGTAGCCAGATTCTTTTCAGGCAATTTTGCAAAATACTCAGATGTCAATGTTAATTCCGTATCAAAAAATATTAGATTCATTGTGTTAATATTATTGATGAAATGGTAAAAAAAAAAAAAACTATACTGTTGCTTACTTAAATCTCCCATGAGAAGACTCATTGGTGTTTTTGTCAGAGATAACCTCTGATTTCTTATTCAGTATTAAAACATATTGTCATTCAGGCACTATGTAATGATGCAAAAGATGTGTCCTAATGTATAATTTGCTAATGATGACTACAAGCCAAGTGGCAAGTCAAACTGGAAATTAAAATGATAATACATAATCTTAATCAAACAATCTAGGAATGATGAGATAATATTTAATCATATTGAAACAAACTTTGGATACTTAGCTGACGATGCCCAACTTGTTTTCTTTCTCCATCTGCAGCAATACTTTGTGCTGCTCATCATCACAGACGGAGTCATCACAGACATGGACCAGACACGCACTGCTATCGTAGAGGCCTCTCGCCTGCCCATGTCAATCATCATAGTGGGTGTGGGCGGGGCAGACTTCAGCGCAATGGAGTTCCTCGACAGCGACGACAAATTGCTGTCTTCGCCCAGAGGCGACATCGCCTCGAGAGACATCGTCCAGTTTGTGCCCTTCAGAGATTTCCAAGTAAGCAGCAGCCCATACATTAATGCAGTTAGTGTATATATATATATATAGTGTATATATAAGGGATTTTTCATGAAATTCATCAGAGAATAGTTCATAATTCAATATGCACTCATTAATGTCAGCAATCAGGGTCCAGAACATGACTAACTCTTATTCTTATATGATTGTCATTGCAGGGAAACAGTGTGGCCCTTGCCCAGAGCGTCCTGGCTGAGCTGCCTGATCAAGTGTCTACCTTCTTCAATTCTTACAAGTTGAAACCCCCAAATATATTCAGTGTTTCTGATCCGTCCTAGAAAGGTGGGTTAAATGAAGCCAAATGCCTCATATTTACTGCTTATCTGCTTCTCCTGCACATTCTTTCTGCATTTACTGTATGGAATGGTACAAATTGCCAAAAAAAAATGTCATTATTCTAAAATCGGTGGCTGGATTTTTAGTCAGCTTTGAAATTTGATTTGTCTTGATATAAAGTTCATAAAAGACGAGTTGCTGTGACCAAAAGACATGATATCTCATATAGTGCATGATAATACCAAGCAATCACAATGAAAGTAATCAGAATATACTCTGTCCACTACTAATGTAACACTAGATATGTTGGTACGACTGTGTTGATTAAATGTCATTATTTCTTGTTTATTTCTTTGTCGTATAAATGTTTTTTTGGCCTTTTCTGCTGTTACTTTGCACAGTCTCCCAGTGCTGGAACCTATATTTCTTAGTGTCTTCATCATCATCATCTGAGAAAGCAGTGGGCTCATATAGTGTGTGGTGTGTTTTTTGTCTGTCCAGGCAGTGAGCTGTGGAAAGGGTCGTGGTCAGGCGTTGGACAGGTTGCATCAGCGTCAGCGCCACTACCATCACACTGACGTGACACTGTTCTTTCAGACTGTTGACACAAACCCCGGTTGCATCTGTATATGAGAATGAAGTTTAATATATGTACGTTGATGATGTGATTTTGAGCATGATGTTTAATTTGATACTGAGCTTGAGCTTTGCCTCGATACTGTGGGTTTTTGGAACATAGCCACTGAGTTTGGAGGAATGTGTGTAAGCAGCATAAAAAGTGTAATATCGGATTTTTAGTCGAATGTATGTTTTTTCTTCTGGTGTCAATGAAGGGAACGTTTTGTCAACTGGTGGACATAAGAAATCAAACCACAGTCCAATAAGCCATATTTAGGTTTATCTAGCTTTCCAACAAAATATATTACACACTGTATTGAATTGTCAATAAAAATAACATGCTTGTACTGTATTCTACACATTTACATGAATAAACACATTTATGACACGATTTTTGGATGCAGTTTGGTGTGAATTTGTTTTGGAAAACCTTCATGGAAACTGTAGACAGCTGAACTGGACAAATCAACAATAATAACATCTGCTAAATAACTGGGAGGTGGTGCAAGCGTTTCACAAGTAGATGCCCACAGCTCTCAGTATAAGTCATAACTTAGTCATAACCTGATTATGGGTGTGCTATAATGAACGTTCTCTTCCCTATTTTAAGGCTGTTAATCTGTGTTTATGTTTGTCAGTTCCTGTGTGTGAGTATGTGTCCTCCAGGCTGTGATGGCAGCAGTAGGAACCTGGGGTCATAGGTCACAGACTAGGTTACCTCTAGGTGGTCTCTGAGCATCTCCTGTGAGAATCCGCTTTGTGTGCTTCTCATGAACAGACGCAGAGGTGAAAAGCTTGTTCTTCTCATATTAAATTTAAATCTGTGCTAAAGTGCAGGTAGGGTGCAAGTTGGATCGCTAATGCTGACAGAAACAAATCAACAAAAATAATCAACAACAACAAAAAAAAACCCCTCTTGATTTCAGCTTTGGAAGAAGTGAATCTGGACATTGTGTCCACAGCTTTGAACCACATTTATCCTCTTAGCTCTCATATTAGATAGGTGGATGGATGGATGGATGGATGGATGATAGATAGATGGATGGACGATGGATGGGTGGATGGACAACAGATGGATGATAGATAGATAGATAGATGGATGGATGATAGATGGATGGATGGACGGACGATAGATGATGGATGGATACATGGATGATAGATAGATAGAAAGACAGATAGAGATAGATGGATGGACGGACGATAGATGATGGATGGATACATGGATGATAGATAGATAGAAAGACAGATAGAGATAGATGGATGGATGGATGATAGATGAATGGATGATGGATGGATGATAGATAGATAGATAGATAGATAGATAGACGCAAGAAATATCACATTAAATAACAAGATAACATAACATCTTTGAGGCTTTGTGACTGTGTTTAAACCTACATAACGATGACAGCACGGCTCCATTGCAGCAGGCCGCCGGGTGTCCCCCTAACTGGAAACGAGCGAACAGGACACCGCCCACCACAGTTAGCTGTAGCTCCTCCGCCTCTCACTGCTACTAACGCTGAAGACACATCCAGGTAGGACATAGACCGAGAAGACTGCTTTTGACATCATATTTTCGCTGTCAAAACAACTATTATTAGCTAGTAGCATAGCTGCTAACTTAGCTCTAGCGGTTACGTGGCTGAAATCGTACCTATCTTGTACTGTTCTTCGTATCATGTGACGGTAACGTAGCTGAAACGAAGAAAGGGCGTTAACGTTAACTCGTTCACACTAAACAAGCTAGACAGAGTTAATACTCATACCTTTTTTATTTAACTTTTAAAGCTTATAAACGTCAGTAAAGTGTCTCTTTATTGTAGGCTGTGTTGCTAACGTTAGGAATGTTATGCTCGGTCCCTTAATATATTTCCTTCCATTAACGCCAACAAAGTTACATTAATGTTAATTCTTTAATAAAGGAGACACCTGATAAAACAACTATGAATGTTTTAATGTGATTATTACTTATAGCTTTGATTGATCATGCATCCAGTACATGCCTCAGCTAACGCTAGTCCCGTTAACTGCAACCAGATGCAGTTCAACCCTGGTATTGATTCTGCTGCAGGTCCCGCAGATTCAGGCGTTAAAAATCAGGACCGTGATGGAAAAATCCGAGGTTTTATTGAGATTAAAGTGGAGCTGAGAGGATCGTGTGCTGGCCGAATTTACGACCTCAACCAATCGCAACATCTCTTATATAGATGTGTTGAACAAAATGTTCTTTTACAGTAATAAACACGTTTATGACATGTTCTTGAATGGATTTTGGTGTGAATTTACAGCTAAATAGGACAAATCAATATTGCTATGTAAGCCTGAAGAAGGGGGCATAGCTCATGCAACTTGGCTGAATATGGGTGTGGTGTACTGGATGTTTCCTTCCATTTTTTTGTAAGACTGTTCATCTTTGTTTTGTCCTCCAGGCTGAGATGGCAGCAGTAGGAACCCCGGGGTCAGGGGTCACTGACTGTGTGACCAAGGTGGCTCTAAGCATCTCGTGTGAGAATCTGCTCGACATGGATACCTTCTCAAAGTCTGACCCTCTGTGTGTGCTTCTCATGAACAGCTCAGGGCCCCACTGGTGCGAGGTTAGTAGGTCAACAGGTCGGTCTTTCAGTAACTCATCCAGCTGTTAAGTTAAACTTTAAATGTGTTGTATTCACACCAGAGAACATGTACTGGTTCAGTCTCGCTCACTGAAACGACAATTTCGTTTTCACCCTGAATAATTGGAGTATTTTGTAATGTAGTTCCAGTATTTCGACACAATTTTGAAGTGAGACAACTCAACTGTATTTGCTGCCACTTTGGAAATGTCCCTGCTGTGAGTCAAAAGATTGTCTGACACTTGATACAAAAAAAGTCCTCGACTCTGAAACATGTTTCCGTGTTAGATTGGCCGGACAGAGAAAATCAAGAACAGCCTTAATCCCAAATTTTCCAAGACTTTTATCGTTGACTACTACTTTGAGATGGTGCAGAAGCTGAGGTTCGAAGTGTACGACATTGACAGCGACACCTGCAGCCTGCAAGATGCCGACTTCCTGGGAGAACTGGAGTGTACCTTGGGACAGGTTAGCCCTCTTTGCATACCACGTACCACCATACCACTGTAGCGTTTGCAGTGATAGCTAAGGTAATACAAAGGTGTTTTTTTTTTCAGATTGTGTCCTCAAGGAGACTAACAAGACCTCTTATCATGAAGAACAAGTCACCTGCTGGAAAAGGAAGCATCACTGTGAGTTGCTTTCATTCAGGTTGGCAGTGACATATAGACTGTCAAGGATATTTCATTCTGAGTGCACATGCATCAACGCAGCACTGTCTCATGTTTTGCAGATATGTGCTGAAGAAAGAACAGACAACAGGGTGGTGGAATTTGAAGTTGCGGCTAGAAAACTGGATAAAAAGGTATTGATTACTACTTTACATTTGAATTATGTTTAGGAATTCAGATATTGAGATGATCCAACTGATGAGGAGTTCCAGGATTGAAAGTGACATGGGAAAGTTACAATGATACCATCTGTTTTGTTAGTGCTCCTGGCTGTAACAACAGTCACTAGTCATAGGAGTCACCTGAGGCCAAGTGGAAATGACTGTCCTAGGAGTTTGGGCTCATGTGACAACTCCAAGTATCTACAGCCAAGTCCAGTTGCCCTAGATTCATCCCTCCTATAATTTATTACCTCCACCTTGGTATCCATTGTGAGACTGCCGTTAACCTTTTTTTTTTTTTATTACTCTGCCCCTGCTAAGACGCCACCTAATTACTAAGTAGTAGTGACTAGTTTGTTTGGATTCAGCTGCATATTATTTTTTTGTATCTCCAGGATTTCTTTGGCAAGTCTGACCCTTTCCTGGAATTCTACAAGCAGACGGAAACTGGATGGCAGCTCGCTCACAGGACAGAGGTACACATATACTCTTTGTGTGCCATCCTGCCTGGTCCAAGGATTCTTGGACAGCGCATGGACAAGTAATGTGTATTGACAGTTTAAGGTTTATGCAAAGTTTTCTTTAATCTATGCTGTTATGCAGGTGGTGAAAAACAACCTAAACCCAATATGGAGACCATTTCGAATCGCATTGCAGTCACTCTGTGGAGGTGATGTGGAGAAATCTATAAAGGTACACACACACTCACACATTGACTGAAAGGCATTGTGACTGATGACACAGCAGCCTTTTTCTACTCTCTGTTTTCTTTTGTGATATTGGGAGGAAATCTTAGTGCATGATTTTTGTAAAATCCCTCCTGTCTCGTCCTGGCTTTAGCAGTGTTATCAAATGTCAAGATTTAATGAAATGAAATGGTGACTTAGAATCTAAAGATTTACAATGAATATTAGCTTCTCTTTCAGTGATGGATTAGCTTTATTCAATGAGTTAAAATTTCCCACAGTCTCTTCCATGCAGAAGTGAAGATGCCTGTTAGATTTGGCAAAACTGACATTCAGGGATTGTGACAAATGGGATCAGCTCAAAGAGTAGACCAAATGTAATTTCATGCTTGTTTCATACATTAATTATTATGGTAGATGTTTCTTTTATAACTCAAACTCAGATGTGTTTTTTGAATATCAACAACTAAAAAACTTTTTTGATCATTGAAGCATTTTCATTTTGTCATGTAAAATCAAAGAAAGACTGAATCAAGGCCATGATGGGAACCCTGCCTGTGTTTTATGGATTACTTCTTATGCATATCTAAGGGTCTAATTATCTTGGTACAAATAAGTAAATGTGTGTTAGCATTAGTTTATGTATGTTGTTTTTTGTTTCCACCCTCTAACCCTGTAAAAGCACACTTGTCAGGAAGAGATGATTTCCAGTCGACAGTACAAGTGAGTTTACTGTGAGTGTTCTTCTCATGAAGGATGCAATGTCTGTGACAGGACAGGCCAAAGTCCTAGATGCATCTACATCTATCTTAAAGGAAGCCGAAAAAAATTTGAGGAGTGTGGCCCATTGGTCAACTTACCTGTAAAATGATAAAAGCATTGTCACCACAATCATCCTGTGTGATCATCCTGGTTGATCACTGACTTTCACACTTCCACTTCACAATAAACCTCACTATCTGGTATTTGATATTAACTATGTTTTATTTTTAAAGCTTATGAAATACATTTCTTTGTCATTGCTAGTAGCCAACTATTATTCATCATGTTATTATTTAAATTACCTGATAATTATTACTTTATTTATGGATAGGTAAGTTAACCAACGGCACAATTTCCCAAAACTTTTCCGTTAAGATGGATCCCTTTTTTTTAATTATCCATTAGCTTTTCTTAGCTGTTCATCATGTAGACTGACTGTAGCATCAAACAGTTTGTCTAATCTGTACTCGTCGCTCCATGCTGTGACTAGATCTGTTTGTCTTTTGCCTGTTTTCCCAACACTGAAGGCACTCAGAAGCTGCAGTGTTCAAATTCTCAGCAGGTACTCGGTGTATCTTGCCATCAAGGGGGTAGTGGGACCTTTTCCATTCTGTTTGTCAATTAGAAGGCTTGCGTGTGTGTTTGTTAGATTTTTCAATATCAGGGGGTTGCCTTACATTTGTAGCTTCACCCCTAAGGCATGCCTTTGTCTCACCTGCTTTGATTTTTTTTACACACTGGTTAAAGATTTTTTTTGCTCGACTTAAAGAGAATTGACTGAATTTGTCTTGTTTCTCCAACTGTCTGTGTGTCCCAGGTGGATTGTTATGACTACAACAGCAGCGGATCTCATGACTTTATTGGATCCTTTGAGACCACACTCTCCCATATACAGCAGGCATCACAAACATATGCGGTGAGATTCTTTCCCACTTTGTTTTCTCATAACAAGCAATTTATAAAGCTCGACTGGTATTTTTAAACAGTGCGTGTATTTATACTGTATATATCACTTGTGTGGTGTGTTTGTGCTCCTCTCAGGCCGAGTATGAATGCATCAATAGTAAGAAGAAACAGAAGAAGAAAGGATACAAAAACTCTGGTGTTATCATTGTAAAAAAGTGCAAGGTACTGTGTTTTTTTTTTCTTTCTGAACTAATTATTTTCTTAGTTCCACAAGATGGAGAGCTCTTCAGATGACTTAAATAGTGGAACTGCCTGTATATCTAAAACATTGTATACACATTTGTGTAGTGTATTTTATCTTGCCACATGTTATAAGTTTAAGATAATAAAGGTAAATGCAGAAACATCACTACATGAATAGTTAAATGATTTTCTGTCACCAATATTTATTTTCAGATAGTGAAGGAGTATACTTTTCTGGATTACGTAATGGGCGGCTGTCAGATTAACTTCACTGTGAGTACTACAACTTTCAGTCAACCTACCTCTTTTAATGAATCTCAGGAATCTCAGAAATACCAAAAAACCCTGATATTTACATTTTTAGCATTTTTTACATTCCATTGTATATTGAAGATTCAATATGCTCAGAAAACATTTACTATGACGTAGTCAAAGCATGATCTAATTTAATATTGCATTTGCATCTGCATTTATCCACCCCCCGGCCAGATTGCGATTGATTTCACTGGCTCCAACGGGGATCCAAGGACCCCCGCGTCCCTCCATTACATCAACCCTCAGGGCTTTAATGAATACCTGGCAGCAATCTGGGCTGTCGGTAATGTCATCCAGGACTATGACAGGTAAATAAATTGTTCTACATAAGACATCATATCTGAACAAGCACCCTGGTCACTTTTACGTAAAAGTCACAACAGCAGTCTTACTGGGTCAGACCTGACTCGACTCACTTTCAAAAAGGTACAAGTCTGAATTTAAAGTCCTCAGATGTACATATGGAGTGCAGCAGCACAAGGTCAAACATACAGAGAGAGAGAGATTGAGAGAAAGCGTCCTCTAAGATCAATATAATGTATTATTTCATTTATCATCTCTTATGCACATATCAGTTTATTAAGTGAGGAAACACTGTCAAAGAGCCAATTTTATTTTTCTCGTTAGATGAGATTGATGTGAAAATGTATCCATGAATTCATGCAGCTCTCTCTGTAAATGTCCTGTCGTATCAGAATGAAGCTGTAAGGAAAACATGAAGGTTCCTTATGTATTAAGAAGCCAGCAATGATGTGTTTCATTTGTCTGAAAAGGGCTGTAGTCAAGTCCTTATATGTATATATAAACTTACTTGGACAATAATACTAATAATTTGTTTCACTTCCTTCCTGCAGTGACAAGATGTTCCCTGCTTTTGGATTTGGAGCCAAGATTCCTCCTACAATGCAGGTGATTGTTTTTGTTAAGTTAAAACATACTTTGGTATTTGTGATCATTACATACACAGATTAATAGCTGTTTGTGTTTGCAGGTCTGCCATGAGTTTCCCATCAACTTCAACCCATCAAATCCATTTTGTGCAGGTAATAATAGACTGGAGCTAATATGAATTCACATTCACCCTGTGTTTAATGAGACAAAAGGACATTTAGCAAAATTTTTGTGGAGTTTGCCTGATTAGATTATTCCAGTCTACAGAGCAGCTGTTATGTGTGCTCAGACTTTCCATGGGTTTGGCTTGACACGGTATGACATGAGATTTGGGTCATTTGTTCTTCCACAGAAATTTGGAATGGTATGTTCAAAGCATACATGTAACTAATGCAACAACTAGTGGAGAAAGGATATATTGATTATTTGATTTGTCAGTCAGCAGAAAATGCATTGACAACTAAATAGATTGCAAAGATAGATTTGCAGAATTTTTGTAGATAGAATAAAAATATTATTGATGATAAAAAATACTGTACTGAATAGATCAATCACTGTTCTAACATAATGTTTGTTTCAACATGTCCTTGTTCCATAAAATCATCCTTGTGTGCAGCATGCTGTTCATTTCCAAACATTCTGAATTACATGGAGATATGTATAGAACAACATGCCCCGTAAGACTTAGTTCTGTTTGCCTGTGTATGTGTGTGTGTGTGTTTTTGTGCTTTTTAGGTATAGAGGGTGTGGTCCAGGCCTACCAGCAGTGTCTGCCCCAGGTGAAGCTTTATGGCCCCACAAACTTTTCCCCAATCATCAACCACGTTGCCCATTTTGGCAGGCAAGCCATTCAGCAGCAAACTGCCTCTGTGAGTTACTGGAAGTCTAACATTGCTCAAAGTAGCATAATTGTAGCTGCTGTGTGCAAATGTTTGTTATTGTGCAATTGAATTTCAATCAGTTCTTTTCCACACAACAGCAAAAGGTGAAGGTGAAAACCACTTGCACCCTCATGCTGAGTCATTTCCCCTTCATATCAATGTTTCACAGCAATACTTTGTTCTCCTCATCATCACTGACGGAGTGATCACAGACATGGATGAGACGCGCCAAGCCATTGTCAACGCCTCTCGTCTGCCCATGTCCATCATCATCGTTGGAGTAGGGGGTGCAGACTTCACTGCCATGGAGTTCCTGGATGGAGATGATGGAAATTTGCGCTCTGCTACAGGCGAGGCCGCCATGCGGGACATTGTGCAGTTTGTGCCATTCAGGCAGTTCCAAAACGTAAGCTATTTCATAAAGCACCATCTTTGTAGACATGTGCCCACCTAAGCTTCTTTATAATACTGAAATAATGCGAACATTTGAATGTCTGCACATCTTATTTCAGGCAGGCACTGCAGCCCTTGCCCAAAGCGTACTGGCAGAGTTGCCTGACCAAGTGGCCTCCTTCTTCAATTTATTTGGCCTGAAGCCCCCCAGCGAACCCAGTCCTTCCTAGAAATGTAGGAATACCTCCAGCGACCCCATTCCATTCCTTCCACCCCACCTTTGATCCGCAGCTGCATTTTTTTTAAATGACACATTTACTACACTTTCTTCAAATTTTCGGCCGAACTTTTTTCATTAGGCCTTTAACTGTAGGAACGTTTGTAGTGAGGATCCTTGGGCCCGTTTTTAGTAGTTCACGTTCTAACCATAGAGAAATTGCTTTAGGATTGGCCACACAATAAGATGTGAAACAGTGTTGCCACTGCCATTATTGTAGTCATCAGTCTGTTTGCACAAAAATGTGCACAGTTTATCTGAATACTCAAGCGTTTCTCTTTCTATCAGCAGTGTGCTGTTCAGATGCAACAGCCCTCTGGAAACATTCATATCCTTATCATAATTACATATTCTTTAAATCCAAATCAGACACCTGTGGCTCATCCCTGTAACCCCCTGCTTCTCCTTTTTGGTTACTACAGTTAGTTCCCCTGCTAAATCGCATATATGTACATACATATATATATATATGTATGTATTTGTCACTCTCACCTTGTTACTCTGTCTCTCCTTCTTCTCTTTAGTGTCCTCAGGAAATGCTTGCTCAGAGCGTCTTGGCAGAAATCCCCGGCCAGGTGATGGGCTTCTTCAATACCATGAGGCTAAGGCCACCCCACGGTGACACACCTGTCGCTGACCCCTCAGCATCGGCGCCACCCAGTGATGTGTCATGAGAACCAACTTTTCTCCTCAGTAAACCAGCTCCAAATACTCGGACACCCATTTTTATCTGAACTGTTGGAGCCGAGCCTGCTTTCCTTTCCCTCTAAAGATACTCATAACCCCACCTCTTCCATGGCCTTATGAGCATGCAACATCCAGTCATGTTATGATTTGTAAATACTATGTACCAGTAGTATAAAGCAATAGTACACCCATATGGTCAAAACATTTGCTAGCATGTACTTAACATAGATATTTAATGTTACATTTACATAGTAATGCGACTCAAGTGCCAGGATTGTTTATTATTATTATTATTATTATTATTATTGATTTAAGTAATTTCTTATATTTACTGATCTGCACAAACTAAGGCATTTATTGACACCAGTGTGACTCAACAAGATCTTTTGTTTTTGTGGAAAAACTGAGGCAGCTAGTAACAGCCATCTCATTAGTCTGTCAGAATGTTTAGATGATGAATGTCTAGAACTGGAGTATTTAATGTGTTCTCCATGTCATTTCCTCCAATAGCTGCATATTACAACAACCACAGGTTTGTTGCTTTTCACACTTTCATGGTTCCCTGGGAAATTAAGTGTACCTTTCTATTGAAACATGGACCCTGAAGAAAGCTATGGCTGTACCAAATACAGTACAGTCATGTTTACATAATGGTTCCATATATAATGGATTAAAAAGTTTGTGTAAACTAATACCGTTTGTAGATTTCACACTACACAAGCTATTACACTGTGTCCTTGCTACTGTTTTGTACTTCAGTTTGTTTTTTTATATCTAGTTCCATGTTTGATTTGATTCAATATTTTCTGCTGAATGGATGTCAAACATGGAGAATCCCTAGAAGTGATTATTGCCAGTAACTGGTGAGTTTTATTTGGTAAAACGCATGTTTACACAGATGTACATTAGAAGTTCACTGTCTTAAAATGAGGCAATAGAACCTCTCACTTTGCTGGCTGTTATGAAAATGGCCTTATATATTTCACTAAGTATATATGTATTTTTCATTGTTAGTTGCTTGCATTGATTGTACTTTAGCATTGCACTGTAGCATTGCCTTATCTAACATACTTTAAATTTTTTTTAATGAAAAAAAATCTCATTTTACATAAAAGCCAGCTCTTATTTCAATATATATGAAATTATTAGAATTAAGACATTCAATTTTGTGTTATGTTTGTGCTACTATCTTCCTGTCATCACATTAAAGAAATATGCTGATGTATTTTCACAAAGTAGCGATTCATTCACAACCAACTTTCTTCATTGTTGAAATGTGTTCAGGGATTCAGGCATGTGAATTAAATACTGAAACCACCAGACACAGTGAAAATCTTATTCTTATGCACATTTGTTTCTACATATGAATAACACAGCTGACATCATAAGATAGATTGTAGATCATTCAGAGAGAGCAGCTCAAATTGTTTTAACACTGGACTTTGTACAAGGATGCACCCCACTTCACTGACATAAATGATGGTTATATTTTTTTTTTATATCATACTAATGCTCATAGTATTTGTATTATTAATTAACACGTTTGTTTTCAAACAGTATAACCCTCAACCCTGAGTGTTCCTGTCCCCAGTGGCCATAGCGAGTAACTGCAGAACAATATTAACTTATTAATTGCGTCAGTACCGATATGCCAGAATAGTAAAACCTCCGGTAACTTCTTTCAAATAAAGGTGACGGAACTGAACAAGTGAGCCACAAAACCCCCCAGAAATGGCTGTGAAATCATGTTTATTTAATTTTCTTGGATTCATTTTACGATATACGTGGATGCAGTTTCACACTGTGACCACTGGGGGAAGCCACACTACTAAGTCTTCCGGTGATCACTTCAAAATAAAATCGTCAAACTTTACAGCGATGCAGTTAAGCTCATTAACAAGCAGCTGCAAGACCGTCGATGCAGCTGTAATAGTTCTGTGAGTCTTTTTAGTAAAATACTTTCGTAGTTTTGGCCTGTTGAAAGCTTGTATAGAGTCTGGTTGACAGCAGAGCTTAAAGGTTGGAGCTGAGATCTAATCACGACACTTAGATTCAAAAGGGCGAAACCATCGGAGGGGCTGTTTCTGCTAACACCGCTGACATCGCCTCGGTTTTTTCTCCCTGTCACTCCTGTAACGTGTCTACGACGGTAAGTTTGACTTTTAATTAACATCTTATGATGTGGAAAGCAGCTAGTTGTCAAATCGCTAACTTAGCATTTACTAGCCCTGTTAGCCTGCTAGCGTTAGCAGTTGTACTTTCTCTTTCTGTAGCCCGTCAGTTTTTCTCCTCCCCACCAGCTCGACTTCATTAATGCTGAAGTTAGTGTGTCACATTTTCCATGAGACTCAGTTAATGTTTCACCAGACCAGGTCTCACCACCTACAGCTGTATGAAGCTAGCTAAACTCTGCATTTGATGTTTGGGGCGTAACGTTAGCGTTGGGTGTTTCCACTGTGTTGAGCCATCTCGTAAAGGTAATGTAAAAAACACTTAAAACAACTCTGTTTGCTTCTTGTTAATAGCATTTAGTTTTGGTAGAAGGGCACACATATTTGTATTAGCAGAAATAACTTATCTCCACCTTTCAGCGCTAACAAATCGTGACTAGCATCTCCACAATTTGCACACGAAGTTTGCGCCTCATTGCTTTTAAATGTGTTTTGTTCACACACTAACGTCGCTGTCTGCCTGTGTTGTTTCTCCAGCTTGTTACCAGTCAGACATGGCTGCTCAATGTGTGACCAAGGTGGAGCTCACAGTTTCCTGTGACAACCTCCTGGACAAAGACATCGGCTCCAAGTCCGACCCCCTGTGTGTCCTGCTGATGAACAGCTCTGATTCCCAGTGGTATGAGGTCAGTAGGATGGCTGGATCCAAGTACATGTAACATCAGAGCACTTGCTCATGTTAGTGAACTGGTGTAAATCTGCTCAAATCTGGTTGATTTAATTTCGTCTGGATGTCAAACACACCTAATTTTGAAAGGCAACAATGCCTTAAAGAAATCTCCTCTGCTCTTAGAAACCAGTTCTACAAGATCTTAAAAATAATAGAAATAATACATTTTAATCAGCCTGGCAGTTCTGTCATGTTGCCCTTGTGAGAGAAAAGAGCAGTGTTAATCGTTAACCCCCTGATGGAAAAGTCAGTGTTGTGTAAAGCAGCAATCACATCATGCCCATTTCCTCTTTCATCAGCGCAAGTGTGCCAATATGTACTACTTTACACACTGTTGTTGAAGTTGACAGCAATGTTGCTTCTCATATTTGTCTCTTGAAATGTGTGCATGTAGCAAAAAAAAAAACTAAAAGCAGTCCAACCTTTCCTAACAGATGGGACGCACAGAGAAAGTCCAGAATTGCCTCAGCCCAAAGTTTGCCAAAAAGTTTGTCATCGACTACTACTTTGAAATAGTGCAGAAACTGAAGTTTGGGATTTATGACATCGACAACAAAACCATTGACCTCAGTGACGATGACTTCCTGGGAGAACTTGAGTGCACCTTGGGTCAGGTAAGGAGTTCCTTACTTCTTCTGGAAGGACATGACTCTGTGTTCACAATACATGTTTGCACAAGGCCACCTTTAAGCTTCTGAAGCCGATGATAAATATATCCACTTGTAAGTGTTTGACCTAATGGTGTGCTCAAAATTTCATTTCCTTACTATTGATATCATGTAACAGAATGTATTAATTAATGGTCACAGTTCCCTGTAGTATCAAGGTTCACAGAGGACATGTGCTGTGGTGTAATAAAATACCACTATTGTACCATGTTAGTTGATCAAGAACATTGAAGCAGTTGCTGTGTTGACACTCCCAGTGTAATCTGACCACAAATGTTCATTCTCCCTGATTGTTTTGGATTTTACTTGCCTTATTGCCTCGGGACTCCAGTGTTGTACTCATCCTCTGCTCTGCAGACTGAGCTTATTCATTCTGCTGCTTTTGTTGCAGCTACTTCTTCTTCAATATATAATTTAACTGCTCTCTTTTTTCACTTGCTTTTAGGTTGTGTCCAGTAAAAAACTGACCCGACCACTTGTCTTGAAGAACAAGTCCCCTGCAGGAAAAGGGACCATCACAGTGAGTGGCAGAGAGTGCTAAAGACAAAATGTTGCAATGTTGTTTGGCTGTATTTATTTTCCCCTGTTGTTTATTTATTTTCTCTTCTATTTTGCTGTAGATCAGTGCAGAAGAAATAAAAGATAACAGGGTTGCGAATTTTGAAGTTGAAGCAAGGAAACTAGATAACAAGGTATGAATGATTCTTTTTGAAATGGTAAAGGCTGTTGTTCATTTTTCACTTTCATTTTACTTATTGCTGTGTTTCATTCCTTTATTCATTCACAGGATTTCTTTGGGAAGTCCGACCCTTACCTGGAATTCTACAAGCAGACTCCAACTGGATGGCAGCTGGCTCACAGGACTGAGGTGAACACGCTCTTGCAAATGACAGTGCTGCTACTGGCTGTTTACCAGCTGTGGAAATAAAGCTACAATTTCCTTAACAAGTATTGTAATATTAGCCTTTCATTTCTTTCCTTGTCATGACTACATGGTCCCTTTTCCCAGAAGCAGTTAATGAAGCCAGTTTTAATAGTTTTTAATGTTTCCCTAATGTTTACCAAGACTTCCATTTTTTTCACTCATAAATGTGTGAAAAGAGGAACCATTGATTTCCTAGCTGTGTTACATCACAGCTGTTGCAATAGCATACATGTAGGACCATACTCCCATCTGTCTAATCAAAAGATCTCATCAAAAATCCAATTTGTTGGAATAAGTGTCCCACACAACAGTAGATTCTGTAAACCTCTTTCTATGCTCTCACCAAACAGCTGCAAACAAGCTTTCCAACCAAATCTTAAATCTGATGTTATTGTCACTGAGGACACAGACAAATCACACTTACAAGTGTGATTGAATTAAACAGTGTGTTCTGACATCAAATAATTATCATTATTAGAAAAAATGATAATGATGATGCTTATTATAAATCTGACCATCAGAGCTAAGGTAATTAACAATTTATTTACAGTGTGTCAATTCAGCTGTTTTACATGTTGAGTGATTTGATGTTACTTGTTGAATTTCTCCCCTGGGTATCGAGAAAGTACACAAGTCCAACTGAAATGAAATCGCTTTTTTTTTTTTTTTTTTTGTCTGCTACAATATATATTTTTGTTCTTTAAATCACTTGCCCTGTGTTCTCCTTTGAGGAAACTTATGTGTTATCTTTTTTTGTTTCATGATGGCACCCCGATCTTTTCATTTATTCATTGGAATACCAATAATTCTCCTCTAGTCGACCTGGTTTACATACAGCCAGTCATATAGTTTCATTTTAAACCATATCTGCACAAAGCACTAATGTCTGTCTCCTTTTATATACCCCTTTCAAACTGGACAGAAAACCCACTAACATCTGGCTTTTGTCTTTAGTGGGAAAGGGCACAATCAGTATTTCACTCCTGGGTCAAATGTAGTGGACTCTGTAGAAGTCATCAGTGTTTATTGTCTCCAGCTCTGGACAGCAGTGATGGAAACATTATTTATTATCTTTTACAGTCTGGGAACAAAGTGCAATGGTGACGTTGTTCAGTTGGCATTGAGTTTGAAAAAGACTGAATGAAAGATATAAAAAAGTAACTGCGGTAACGTTGTCAGTGGCCTCCATGCTGCTTTGTACTGTTCCCTGTTTTCACATGCGTTCGTGACGTCTAATGTGACACACCAGAAAAAGAAACAGAAAGGCAAACTTGTGTCCTGGCCAAGGGAAAGGAGTCAGTCGCCTAGTTTTAGCCTGTTTACCTGCATTTAAAAACCCCACATATAGGTGCTAATTTTGGTATAAAAATGGCAATCGGCAGAGTTAGTAGCAGTGAGCCAGATTGCAGTCTGCTACACAACAACACAGACTTTGAACAACAACCCACATTATATTTCCTGCTCACGTCTTCTTCTCATCTAACTTAAAAACAGGAATGCACGTCTTGTCCTGCACCTTAGCAACCGCACAAACATTCACCGGGACACTGCTGACATCAGTTTGCAGGCTAGACAGCTCATAAGCTGCTCAGCGGCAGTGCATTAATCAGCATGTAAATATACCTGCAAAATCCCTTCTCTCCGGTTCAATGATGGTGTCCTACTTACTCTTAAATACCACTAACAACACCCTGTCTGTCCATAACATGTAGGCTACAGCACAAGTTTGTTTACTTTGTCTCTCGTTCCCCTGCTGGGGCTCAGCCTGCCAGCGCAGGCAGAGGAACGTATCTGTATTTGTCCATCAAGTACAGACATTCTTCCCGACATTATTTTTGACTTCAAAAGGGGATGACTAAATGTGATTTCAGTTGGACTTTAAGAATCTGCATGTGTTCCATATAAATTCTTGATGGAATATTGTGCACTTTTATAATTTTTTTAAAATTCTGTCCTCAGGTGGTGAAGAACAACTTGAATCCAACATGGAGACCCTTCCGAATCCCCCTGCAGTCTCTCTGTGGAGGAGACATGGACAAACCTATAAAAGTACCTATAATACTTTTTCTTAATATCTGAAACCTTAACTACTTGCACATCTGGAACATGTCTGTTTGCCACTTGCTCCAGCCATTGTGTTGCTGGTTTTGGTTTGATATCAGTAGCACTGTGTATATACATGATCATGAAATAATACAACCATTCTCGAAGGTGTAAATGGTTTTTAGAGCAAAATTGTGTCGGCTCTCTCAGATATCTCAAAACATGTGAAACTGATTGGAGTGTATTTAGTGCTAGCTTGATGATATATATGTTTTTAACTTCTGAAGCAAACATATCAGGAAGGAAGCTGTTTCCAACCATTCAGTTCAAGTGAGTTACCAGTACCTTTAAAGTGTTTGTCTTTTTTCATCTTACCATCACTTAATGGGTGAAGTGTGTGTGAATGAAGTAGATGGGGGGGAAAAAATAGAAGACACCACCTCAGCAGGGTCTCTTTCATCCAACTTAGTCCTGCCATGAAAACGCATTTGTCTGAAACTACACATAGTCTTCTTTGAATCATTTTACTGTCAGCTTCTGTCTAGTACACTCATATAGAGTTGTGTTTAAATCTCACTTGTTTTTGTTTCTTCTGTTTTCTGTCTCCGGTTTTATCAACTCAAATTACAAAAACCTGCTCTCACTGACCACTTGTGGTATCTGAACTTGCAGATTAGTTTTGGATTTATTTGCCCAGATTTTTAGAATCTGCTTCCAGTCCAATACAATGGAGATGAATGGAATTTCGAGGTGTCCCAGTTACTTTGGATAATGCATAGATCATGTTGTGAACACATTATATAGGGACTATTCCTTTTAAAAGTGGTTCTCAGTGAGCATTATTTTTTTGTAGTTTGGATGTACTGACCCTTTAGTTTGTGTTTTCTGTGTGAAATATATAACAGTTTTCTTGCTTTCCACATCACCGTGTGCTTTTATCTGTTTCCAGGTTGAGTGCTATGATTATGACAACGATGGCTCACACGATCTTATTGGAACCTTTGAGACTACAATGACACGCCTCAAAGAAGCATCACGAACATCTCCGGTATGAGTGTGTGTGTGTGTTTACATTGTTTGGATGTAACAACATTTCAAACATGGTTCTATGGTCTCGACCAGCTTGTGGCTGCTCATTCTGCTTTTCTTTTGTGTTGTGTGTAATTAAACTGGGTTTTGGTGATGATCAAAACCCACTAGTCATTGTGAATTAGCAAAATGTAAATTTCCAACACTCTACTTTTAGTTTTTATGGTCATCTGGCATTAACACAGATACAATGCTGTTTTCTTTTGTCCGCAGGCAGAGTTTGAATGTATCAACAGTAAAAAGAAACAGAAGAAGAAAGGCTACAAGAACTCCGGTGTTGTCAGCGTGAAGCTGTGCCAGGTGCAGTACTGCGTTTTTTGTATGTTGAATATGTTCACTTGTGTGATAAATCCTTGGACTTTAGCAGCAATATGGATTTAATGTTCTCCAATACTCTCTTAAAGGTGGTGAAGGAGTATACCTTCCTGGATTATATCATGGGAGGCTGTCAAATCAACTTCACTGTAAGTTCTGGCTCCTCTATTAATGCCTGTTTCTATTAATTTGTATTATTGGGTCACTAATAAGGCTAATGATACCTGGATGATTTGCCAGGTGGCCGTCGACTTCACAGGCTCCAATGGCGACCCCAGGTCTCCTCAGTCTCTGCATTACATTAGCCCTAAGGGAGTTAACGAGTACCTTTCTGCCATCTGGTCTGTGGGCAATGTCATCCAGGACTATGACAGGTATATATGACATAAAACACAGTCTAGTACATTCAAAACTTCATATACATCATTTCTGAGTATGACCTTGCTGGCAGTGCTACATGCATTTGCATTTAAATGACAAATATTCTATCACTTATATACTAGTGTTGTTCGTCCCTCTTGTTTAGTGACAAGATGTTTCCCGCCTTTGGCTTTGGTGCCCAAATTCCTCCCACATGGCAGGTAAGACTTGCATTTAAATGCGAAACTACACAAATGCATGCAAAAGATAAGACTGTTGTTTGCATGGACTTTGAAGCCAAACGAAAAGTCAGATGATGGTTTGGCACAAGGCACGATATCAGATGGAATTGTGTTTTACTGTCTAACAGGTTTCCCATGAGTTTCCTCTCAATTTCAACCCATCAAATCCATTTTGTGCAGGTATGTTTACAAATCAGGTGAAATTACACAGGTTATCAGACAGGTCGAAACGGATTGTTTTATTTGTGTGTGTGTGCGTAGGCATTGAAGGTGTGGTGGAGGCCTACAGGGTGTGTCTGCCCCAGGTCAAGCTCTATGGTCCCACCAACTTCTCCCCTATCATCAACCATGTAGCCCGCTTTGCTCAGCAAGCCATCCAGCAGACAACTGCATCAGTGAGTATTTATCTGTTCAGACATCACCGGTAATATGACTGTAGGCTCTCATAGCCAGGCTCACAGTTGTGCATGCACAGAGACTTTCCATATTTAATATATCAAGTAGTTGTCCTACCATCAATTTATTACAAAGGAAGATAGTTTGCACTTCATCAATATTAGTCTTTTGGCTGAAGTGGTCCTTTGTAAAAACTGCTGGTCCTCATTTCCTAATTCTATATGCATCATTTCCACAATCGAGCAGGATGATATGATAATAGCTTCATCCAGAGCAACAGGAAATTCTAGGATAATACCACAATAATTGCGTGTTTCAGCTATTTTCAGATGCCAGGCTCATATTTATTAGATTTGTAAGCCCAGGAGAGGTGCTACATAGCAGTTGTATGCTTAATAGCTGGCTATATCTGGAACTCTCCTTTGGTTTTAGGTATAATTAGCCTCTTAAAAGCGGCAAGTAATACCAGTGTTGAATGCAATAATCACACAAGTGGTGTGAGTTGCCTGCTTCCATTTCGTGCCTCTCACTGCTCTATTTGCCGGTGAATATCACTCACTGGCAGCAGTCTGCTATAAATGGTGCTTCGATCAATTGGAGCAGGAAAACTAACAAATATATTGGGATTTCATTTGAAATACTGTAGCTGATATAACTCAAGTATGACTTGATCATATCAGATAATGTAAGAAGAGTTTGGCTCTTTTTCAAAACCTGCAAACCATTCAGCCATTTGATTATCGACCCATCTATCTCTGTTGTTGCTGTCTTTCCCTGTAGCAATACTTTGTTCTCCTCATCATCACTGACGGAGTGATCACAGACATGGATGAGACACGCAGTGCCATCGTCAACGCCTCACGTCTGCCCATGTCCATCATCATTGTTGGAGTAGGGGGCGCAGACTTCAGCGCCATGGAGTTCCTGGATGGAGACGATGGACGCCTGCGCTCTCAGACTGGCGAGGCTGCCATGCGAGACATCGTCCAGTTCGTGCCCTTCAGGCAGTTCCAAAATGTAAGTCACAGTTAAAACATGGCACCTTTTATATTACTCTCTTTATAATGCTTTATATAAGATAAGCAAATTGTATTTGCTTTGATTTCAGCTGTTTTTTTTTCTCAATAAAACAACGCATTGCAATAAAAACTGCATGCTCAAGCTTTTTTCATTCACTCGGTGATTTCCCTTTTAACTGGCTTCAAAATTACAAATCCAAACATACTATAGCAGTGTTCCCATCCAATGCCAGTATACTGGCCCAAACCCAGGGATTCCCTGCCCCTCAGCCAAGATCTCACTTAGCTTACTTGTGTGCATTGTGTATTTATCTCTTTTCAGGCGCCCAGCCAGGCTCTTGCCCAAAGTGTATTGGCCGAGTTACCTCAGCAAGTGGCCTCCTTCTTCAATTTATTCAAACTGAAGCCTCCCCACGATCCCAATCCTTCATAGGGGTACCCCAAATATTTCATATAAAGCCCACCACCATCCTAGTCCTTGCTTGCCCTATAAATAACTGCCTCACTGCATGAATCATTGCATGTAGTCATTGCTATCATCATTATTTTACTCTGATGCCTTCCAACTTTTTCACCTCTATTTTACCGAAGATCCATCATCAGTGCTGAGTGAGAAAGATGGTACAATAAATTGTGTTGTACTTTCCATCTGAAGCACTGGTTACTGATCTCAGAAACATATTCTTGTTTCCATTAAAGGGAAAACTCCTCTGTTGATCACTAAAACAAATTGGTAATAGGATTTTCAGTTTTAGGCTTATTTTATTGTATTGTTTGTTTGAAATGTTGACAAGATAATGTCAAGACATTTTCAGCACAGCTACAATAACATCATATTTTCAGATATTTTCAACATTAGCTGTGAATCTCAGGGTCTGGTGTGATACACCTGCACCTGATACACCTTTTTTCCAGACTTCACACACAAATGTTGCCACAATAAGCGCAAGCTCAGCAGCCAAAATGGTGAGAACTGTTTGTGCAGGATCATGTATTGTTCACCAGTAAACCATGAGTTCACAATTTGTCATGACCACTTGAATTTTTGAGTTTATTTCCAAGGCGAATCATTTTGAACATACACAAAACTAAAAGGAGGAAACAATATTGCTGCAGTAATTGCCATTGCTGTCACTGTTGTTGCTAAACTACAAACAGGGGGCATTGTGATAAAAAAGAAATGAAAAGCAAAGATCATTTGCATAAAAAGGGTGGAATTTTCCTTTTTAACTGTCTTCATCTCCATGACTTTCTTCCTCACGCTAATCACAAAACAAATCATTTAAAAAAATGTAGGAATGTTTTTTTTTCTTCACCTTTTATACTTTTTAAACTCCTCCTTTTGCACTTTAGGCTCCTCGAGAAGCCCTGGCAAAGAGTGTGTTGGCAGAAGTGCCAGTTCAGCTGGTGGACTTCTTCAATACCATGAAGCTCACTCCACCCAATTCCACCAATCCTGCACCAACCCCATCAGGGACCATCTGATACTACACATATTAAAGCAGACAGACCAGCCTGATCTCCTGCAAATAGAAAGCAGGTCACAGCTTCATCTCATCACACAATTAGACAAATGTCCTCCCTACGCTTTCCTAACTCGACCCGTTTATTTACCACCTTAGTGAAATGCCAACGTAGCCAAAGCCAACCACCTGAACCAATTACAATATATCATACATAAGCAGTGACAATAAGCTGTTTCTACATATTAACATCCGCTTGTGTTAATCTTAGCTGTTATTCAGTGCTACTGCGCCTTAAAAAGAAAACAAACATAATCATTCCATTATCTAGAAAGAATAAGTTGATAAGCATTGAATCGCGCTCTTTGAAATAGATAAACAGCTCAAGGATTTAAGTGTTCATTGTTTCTGTGGCACTCACTGAAACACCTTATGAAAAACATTCTTGTCGCAGAAACCCCACACTGGGTTTAAACTAGCCTGCTGTGTTTTTTTTAATGCATCATAAGAGTGTGCAGTTTATTTTTCTGCCTGTTTGATGGCTCCAGCATCAAGTTATAGTAGTTATGTAAAAGGCTTTTACGCACGAAGACGTCAAAGTATAACGCATAAGATAGTCAGCTGTCCTATGATGTTTACACCCTCATTGAAATAGCTGCACACTACCAGTGGCATAATTATGTACATATAGCCTAGTACCTCTGTAGCTGCTGCTGTTTTGGCACATAGTCTAGTATATAGTATGGAGTAACTATTTGCATTATTGTTATATGTTGCACATGCTTCCCTATGCACTCTCCTATAATAAGGCCATGTACTACAAAGACTTGGGATTTAGTTATTTTACTTAATGAAATGCCAAACTCTGTGTGGGTTATATACCCCTGTCAACCCAGAGCTATTTGTACCTTAAAGTATGAATCTGAAATATTGTGATAACCATTAGAAAGTGTATATTTAGTTGTACTGTGCCAGTCTCATCACTCAGTGCATTTGTAAGTTTACTGTGGTCTACCATTGTGGCAGTTACTTTTGATGATTTGGTCTTCCACATATAGATTATCACAGACGTGAGGTGGTTCCCTAGACCAGTGTTTTTCAACCTTTTTTGAGCCAAGGTACATTTTTTTCATTGACAAAATCACAAGGCACACCACCAACTGAAAATGTTAAAAAATGAAACTCTGTAGCCTATATTAACAATATAAAGTCATTCTTGTCAAAGTGTCTTGAATAGGAATCAAATAAACACAAAGCAAAAGGTCTTTTATGATCTAATATGATATTACTTATGATAAAAAATGTTTTTTAGACCAATTAGGTGAAACTGGATCATTTCCCACGGCACACCTGACAATAGTGTGCTGTGGCACAGTGGTTGAAAAACACTGCCCTAGACAAGCACTAATCAGACTAAGAAAGTTTTTTTTTTTTTCTATCAATGCCATGGCCATTGATTTTTGATTTTGTTTGTTTCATCAGGTTTCCTCATATATACACGTATACATCAGTATTAAACATGCTGTCACTATAAAAACTGGATACAATTCGGTTTATTGAAATCTTTACACCTGTATTGCAATTCTGTCTATTTCCATTGTGGGTTTTTTTTTTTTTACGTATTATTTTTTTATGGTTGTACAATGAAAGCTATAAAACATATATCTGATATATCATGTTGTGGACTAGCTTTAGTGCTCCAACACAAATGAGTAATGTGCCTTGGCATTAACATACAGTGCATCAAGCTTGCTAATAAAGCACTTCTTATTCAATACAAATTGAACTCAACACTTTTTTTAACCAGGAGAGACAATAAAGAAAGATAAGTTATTACAACAAGGGACATGATATTGAAATTTGACAGAGAGTCTTTGGTGTTTTGGACTCTGGGGGGAGATGTCTTAAAAGAAGATGACATAATCTGCTAAGTACAAAACATAACAGGGGAGATCAAATTAGAATCACAGAAAATACGGAACGAGCAAATAGGAATGAATTTTTATTTAATTTTTTAAAATTTGTAGCCAATGCTATGGCTTTGCTTTTTTTTTTTTTTTTTTTTAATTCGTAGCCATTGCTATGGCTTTGCTTTTTAAAAAATTCATAGCCAATGCTATGGCTTGTTGTTTTTTGAATTTGTAGCTGATGCTATGGCCTTGCTTTTTTTTGAATTTGTAGCCATTGCTATGGCTTGTTGTTGTTTTTTAAATTTGTAGCCGATGCTATGGCCTTGCTTTTTTCTTGTTTTTTGAATTCGTAGCCCATGCTACGGCTTGCTTTTTGCGAACAAACACTTACAACAGATCAAATTAAAATGATACGTTTATGCAGGTATTTAAACGATGATGCACCATTAAATGGGTATCAACACAACCAGTGAGCATAAGACTTTGTGATCTGGAATTAAGTTGAATAATGAGTATGGTCAATGTTGAAGTCACATATGCTTAAGAATATACAGTTTAGTAGATAGAGTATGTGATTGGATGTTGTATCACTACCAAGGTTGAAATGTTTTAAAGTTGGATAGTGGCTCGATGTCGAAAGCTGTAAATACTACAGTGGTTTGATAGTTGTGAGTTTTCAGTCACTGAACTTTTAGCATTTGGCTCATGTACCTACTTCAAAAGGTGAAATGCAGGCTTTTGCTGCCACCTCCTGGGAGGCCAAGTCAAACACACCATTTTGTGCCATCTGTTTGACCAAATGTAATGAACTAGACATTAACTTGGATGTTATTTATGGCAGTATCCTTTTATATAGCTTAAATGATTATCATCTTTAACATCACCATGAGTGCCTCTACGCATTTTACCATTATATCCACCTTACTAGTAATGATAAACCTTTCCTGTATGTAAATGTATGATTCATGGAGGCATCAACACTCTCCCTGAATATATTGTCATATTATAGATATCAAGATGTTCTTTTGATATTCAGTATGTTTGTCAGTGACCACAATCAAAACACTTTATTGTGCAAAAGGGTACAAAGATACAGCTTGTTCACTGATATTGTCAACAGTATACAGAGTGACAGTGGTAGTCATGATTTTGCTTCACTTCTTGGAGACACTGTTTATCTCAACCTAATGACCTGTACTCAGGCACTTCAAGTTTTTATAAAAAAATAGGCTATTCTCTTCATGGTCTGTAATAATGTTACTTTTTTCCACCTAATATGAAAGGATGTTACATGTCTTTACTTCTGTTCATTTTGTAAATCCAGAGTGCAGCTTATTAGAATTGACTACCAGACATAGACATATGATGATTTTAAATACTTAAGAGTCAACCTACCAGCCCTACTTGCATCACCTCTCGTGTAGGTGAATGCACCTCAGAGCTACAAACCTACTGTGAACGAAACCTCCCACGTTAAGCAAGACTTCAACATTCTCTGCTTCCTCTTTTGGTGCCTACACTTATTACTATCTTAACAAAAGCAGATAGTGGTGCTTATTCGACATCAGAGGGTCAGGGGTCTCTAGCAGCTCAGCTGTGCTTTTGTGTCAGGCACGTAAAACCAAAGGTTGGAAATGGCTGGAGGGAGAGCCTGATACTGGTTTGCAGTTACATTCGGTGGATGTTGTTGTGATCCATGAACTGCTTGAGATTCTGCAGGTTGTCCCACCACTTAAAGAGGAAGGTCTCTGCGATGAGGCTGAACCATGGTGTGATCTCCAGCTCTTTGCGCTTGGCTTTCTCTAGCATCTCCTTCAGCTCCTCCTTGCTCACATAACAGTGGCTTTTGATCTCATTGGGGTCTGGATTCAGCTCCACATTCTTTGGAGGGACATAAAAATGACAATGTAACTGCCCATAATGTAATGCTGATAGACACAATGCAGGCACACAGATAAACACAACCAAATACACACTGGAGTAGGTGTCGGGTACTGATAGAGACAGACACTAGATTATCTCCTCAGTTAAGTGTCCACTAACTTTACAAGGCAATGACAGCTATTGTGTTTTATTGCAGTTCTTTGATTTTAAGTTAAATAACACATGAACTCTTTTATTTAGATCAAGCTGTAACCAAGCTTTATTGCAGAGCATGTGTTTGTATCTCATGTCTTAGAAAACGGTGAATTTCCCCAGGCTTAAGTGTCGCTGAAAGTCTCTCTTTCACTGTGCTTTTCATGGAAGTTTGTTTGTACGACAAAAATGATTCCTCTAAGATTAGAAACAAGTATCTCTGGTAAAGTCAGCTTTCTTTATCAACAGATAAATATACCAGCAGGTGCAAAGTATGTGGAAATATTTGGAACGGACTGAGTGACTTGCACTAGCTGATGGTTGTAACTAAAATGTTTTTTCTGTTCTCAGAGTGAATTATGTAGCAGACCAGGAAACACAGTATACAGATACAGTATGTGCCTCTCCTGTTTTATCATTACATTCAAGTCACAGAGTTACAGCAGTTTGCAGACACAGCAGGCAGCTGTACGCTACCTGCTCAGCACCGAACAGCAAACTGTCAAACTTAGCAAGTAGCTGGTGAACATAGTGGAGCATTTAGCAGCCAAGGAGCCCAGTATTTCATTTGTGACTTAGACCAAAAACAGAGCTAAAAGAGAGTGAATGTTAAATTCATCAGGTGCACACAAACAAATGAGAAGGTTTTTCTGCAACTGCTGGATGTGTAAATAAGTAACTATTTGCTTACAAGTTTGCCATATCACCTTGCTAGGTGATAATATGTCAGTGTTGTGTTTACTTATCCTCGCAGTCCCCAAATAGCCCCAAAAAAAATCAGTTAATACAGGTTTAAGCAAACAGTTTTCTGAAAAATAAATGACTGTCCATCTTTGAAAAAGGTTGATAATTAACACTTACGACTACTCTGAAGGAATTTCACAACCCTAAAAGACATGGCAGCAGCACTAAATAGCACGTCCATGCTTAATTTGTATGATGAGACCCAAAATTACATGTTTATATTTTCCTGTGTTGGAGATTTCGTTCCAAAGATTGCTGGGTAGTTATTTTTCAAATGTAGTGGGGTTTAACTCAACTCTGAGTCCAACAGATACTACAGCGCTACCTTCTGCATGAAGAGGATGTAGTCAATCTCATGTTCCCCCCACACACCATCTGACTGGGCTTTGTAGTGGATCCGTGTCAGGTACGTCATTTCATCCGGTGTCACCTGAGGAGCAACAGGAAGTTAGAGGAGATCAGGCGCAAGGAAAAGATTTTCCATAGTCCCCAATAATCCTCTTACATCTGAAGCCAGGACCTCCACAAACACACGCAGTATACCTGTTCCATGGGGATACCCAATTCAGCCTCAAGTCTCCTCTGCGCAGCTCTCCTCACTCCTATTGCATCCTTTTCCTCCAGCTCACTGTCTGTGTGTAAAGGGTGACTGCAGCACGTGTTTGTGAAACAGCCTGTACACACACAATACACAGCGGATAATTATACACATGCCTACTAATAGTGCATAGTGCTTCCCAAAACAAGTTCCCAGTGTCCAAAAGGTGTCTTCAAATAGCTGGTTTTGTCTGACCAAAAGACATCAATGCACAATAATATAAAATACAAAAAGGAGCAAATAGTTCCCTTTGAGAAGCTGGTACATTTGTTTAATGAAGGACATTTATGTATTCCAGCTGATACCATAGTCTGTAACTTAATCTTATGACCTTGGCCAAATAGTTTACAAAATGTTCATGTTACAAATAGTGTTCTCTAGTTATGCTACATCTGACAGTCTGTATCCCAGTGGATCATGGTAGTATTTAGGACTGGGAAGTTCAAGGATTTGACACTGACCTGGAAAAGTGATTTTGGCATCAGACCTCTGTTGTAAGAGCAGCTTCTCTTCGCTGTTGAAAATGAAGACACTGAAAGCTCTGTGCAATAAACCTGGTAAAAAAAACAATTTCCCGTGAGTACAAATCTAAAATAAAAACAATATTTCTAAGAGGTAAGACAGGTGTGTGCAGTTGAAAAGATGGCAGACAGGTACCTTTGTCGATGTTGGAGTTGAGGTGGCAGTTTTTCTTGGTGTCCGCTCCAATCTTGCAGTCGTTCTCGTCGATGAGGATGCACATCTCGGACAGCAGCTGCACCTGCTTCTCGTCCAGGTGGTCGGTGGTTATCTCAGGCATTTTGAATGCAGACTGTAGGGGCCTCGCTTCACTGCAGACAACAGCTGACGGTTTAGTGTGTATTCACATCAAAACAGGAGCTGTGCACTTTTGATATGACATTCCGAACACACAGTTGGCAGTGTTAGACGCATTAGTATTAGACTCGCTTTTTCTGGAGCTTTCATGTTTGCAGTACATAGAGAGCAAACTCCATCAGCTGAGGAAGACAATATGGGTAACTCTTAGTCAATGTTTCGTTATTATCAGGGGAGTCAGGAACATCTACTAGGTCTGAATCTTATCTTAACCTCCTGACACCGAAACCTCCTAACATCAAGTAGGTGAAAGGTGAAGGACCTATCAGGTTAACGAACCATGTCAATGTACAAATGAAACACGCCTTCACCTCCAGTACATGTCTCCAATACTGCAACAATCAGAAAATATTGTAAAATCCCCATAACATCTTCCCAATGAGTTGTCTTCAAATTGTCTGTCTGTCCAAAAGTCCAAAACACAAAGATTTCAATGCACAATGATATTAAATAGAAAAGCAAATAGCACCTTTTGAGAGGCTGATATATTTGCTCAGAATTAGAATTATCTTAACTACTGCTACTGAATTTTTCTAAAGACTGCTTAACTATTTGACTAACATTATCATTGCTAGTTTGGATGAAGTATACCAGTATTGATGCCACCAGCCTGTAATGTTATCTTATGGCCTGGCTACAAAGTTTACAAAGAGTGCATGTTACAATACCGCAGGAAGTGCAGCTGGCTTTAGTTCATATTCAGTATAAAGAGAATATACTGAGTTGCTGTATTAGTGTGTACTTTAATACACAAAGCCACATGAAGTGCAAAGATGTTTTAGCAGAATTTGGCCTGACTCTCTCTGTATGACAGGCTTCAGCTATGAATAGACACCATTACTCAGCTTAAGGTCAACAGGCTTATCTCTGGCTTTAGTTCTGGGTTCAGCAGAGCTGCAGGATCTGTGCTTACCTGAACAAAGCTCTGCGGCAGGCGGTGATGGGGCAGCGGGCAGGTCTGAGCCACGGTACCGCAGCTCTTCCAGGTGCGTTTGATTTCAGCGCAGCCGCCCCGTCGCTGGACACCATCCGGAGTACCGCCCACACGGCCCGCACCATCGCCTGACAGAAACAGAAAACCAATCACGAGCACCGGAGGGGCGGCTGGTGGGAAGAACCGGAGAGGAGCTCACCCAACTAGGATCGGAAGACGCTGACTGGGTGATGTGGTAACACCTGAGGTGAGGCCCAGGGATGAACATTAACTTGTTCAGTCTACAACATTAACACATCAAATTAGAGTTTTTGAGAGTTTTATGTATAGATGGAGTGTTTTTAATGAATTAATCCCTAACACATTTGCTTTACTGTAAAGTACATTACATTACTGATCTATCACATATTGTTTTGATTTATCATAAATCTATATCTTTGTGTGAAGATATAGATTTGAATGTGAATCCTAAAAAAATGTGAATCTTTTAAAAACGTAAAAAGGTAGCCATCTTCAGAGTCTGAGGTGCCATCATGAAATTATTGTCTCACTGACAATAAAAAAAGTTTTAAGAAAGTATTAAAAATAAAAGTATTCAATACACTAAAATGGCTCCTGTGAGGGTGTTACTATTGTATATTTATATATTATTAGTTATCACTTCATCATAAGATGAAAGCATACAGTGCAACATGGTCAACGTTATTGTCCCGTTCCAGCTGATCCACTCCGTGTTCTCCTATAAACCGAGACTGTCAACACGCCATCAGACCACTGCACCGCACGGCCCGCACCGCCCAGGCCTCACAACTGGACTTAAGTATGCACTGTCTGCTACATATACAGCCTACATAGAAACCGATAAGACGTTCAGTTACTTACAAAATAACTTTCCCGTTTGAGGTAGACAAACCACGTGTTTCTGAGTTTGTTCACGACGATATTTTAGAGCTGAGTGCTGTGGTCGCACAACCTAACCTTCACTTCCTCCTTCTGACGGTCACGGCTTTTCATTGGATGCGTTGGTATCGGTGTGACAGCCCATTGGCTCGCAAAGTGCAAACACACAACCACGTGATACGGAAGTCGGTGCACCAATAAAATACGTGATGTGTCAAAATTTGGACCAAAATTCTGATACTTGTAAAACTGAAACGTGTCTTTAGTGTCCCCTGTCAAAGTCATACGTCGGCATCATGTTGAATATTACAAACTGACGGGTCTACATAACTTAATATCGAGTCAGGAAGGTGATGTCGTTGAGCTGCTGAGATGTGTATAAACGACATGCCGCAATGAAGGTGATATGTGGCAGCTAGCTTGCGTTAGCGTGTAGCTAATTTTGTTTCTAGACCTCCATGCAGGCCAAGTATGATTTCAGTGACAGCGGTGAGTGTCCTTCCTGGTTCGTATTTCCTAGAATCATATCGGTGATGGATCACAAGTCATGAAAGTAATGTAGATTGTTAATTTTGTAAGCGTAATTGACCATGTTTATTTGCTTTGTGCAGTTATCGTGCATAACGTTAAAAAACATTATCGTGTCTTCTGGCGCATGTCACGTTCCCAGCTTCAGTCTTTAGCTCGTAGCTGTATGATTTTTGATAAACGTTGTTAAGCATTGTCCGAAATGTGTCGTCCTTTTCATGCTGTAAAGGCCGGGAACCCTATTAAAATACTGTGAATTAATTGTAATCACTGTTGGTAGTCGCAGGTTTATTTTAGCAAATGACTTTAGCTCTGTCAGGCTTCTCGGGTTCTTAATGGTCAACTCAATGACATACAGTTTAGAAAAGAAGGCTTATTTATATATCAGCATGTGTAATTTCACAAGTCCTTTTAATTTACCTGCAATTCCCACAGTTGTCTGTTACAACCTTGGATGGTAGCCAGTAAAGTGAATATTTACCAGTTGTTTTGTAATAACTTCTTAAGTCAGAAGAATACTGTACATTTTTACTGTTAAAAAAAAGCAGCATTAAATTGCTGGACTTTTGAATGGAGTTTGGAATGGATGTTTTAGAGCAGCGTCAACACTGCAACAACAAGCACCCACAAATATGAATATATGCATTTGTACTAGTTTGGATCTCTGCAGGGAAGGCTACCTTTTACCTTGAGCAATTCCTCCAATGGCTGTGAACCTGAACTTCACTTCCTTTTTACCTGTAGGCAGGTGGTGACAACAGACCAACCTAATCCGACCTGAGGCCAACAAGCGAGCCTTGGCCTTTGTTTACCTGATTCTCGGGGAAAAGGTAAGAGGTGAGCAGGGGGCAGGGCCACCCACGAGGTAGGAGGGATGCCTGTGGAGGGCGGAAGCAGCAGCGGCTCTGCTTCAGCTGCCCGTCACCCCAAGCAGAAGCGCAAGGCACACAGCTTATCTATCCGGCGCACCAACAGCACAGAGGAGAGGCCGCCAGGCATCCAAAGAGGAGACATGCTGGAGGGACAGGTGAGGGAGATACACATCCACACTTCATATTCCCTCTCACACACAAGCACACTCTGATGGCTGAAGACAAACATTTTGGTAAACATGCAGCTTAAAAGACAACTTGTTTTATTGACATGTGGATCTGCTCAAAAATATATACCACAAAGTTATTCTTAATTAGGATTTTGATCGTCATTTTTTTGTGGTGTGAGGTTGTTTTTGTCTGTCATGATTGTACAGTACCAGCCGGTTGAGCAGCATTGCATTTATTTTTACCTGGTATTGCAACATCCACAGGTCCATGCTACAATGTGTTAATAAGATGTCCTTTTCCCCAGAGGGAAAATGTGTTTTTTTTTTAGGTATCTACAGGATTTTTCTTTGGATTAAACTTTCTCTAGTCAGAGTATTAATGCTGTCTATATTTTACAACCCCGATTCCAGAAAAGTTGGAACGCTGTGTAAAACAGTGTAAATAAAAACAGAATGCAACCATTTGCAAATAAACTGTGTTTACTGGCAAAAGCTTTACAAAGCGCCCCATAGCCTACATAGTAATATCCTTTATACAGTCATGTGTTTGATAAAGTGGTGAACCTCGCCCCATCCTTGCTTGTGAATGACTGAGTCTTTCCAGGATGAACCTTTCATACCCAATCATGATACTATCACCTGTTACCAATGAACCTGTTTACCTGTGGAATGATCCAAACAGGTGTTTTTGGATAAGTCCACAACTTTCACAGTCTTTTGTTGCTCCTGTCCCTACTTGTTTGAAACGTGCTGCTGGCCTCAAGTTCAGATTAAGCATAGGTTACTGATCTCATTTTGTTAAAACAAAGGAATCTACTGTGCTCCCAGCCATCAAGTTAGTGATTAACTATGCTCCAACAGGTTATTCACATTGGAGCTACAATTGATTTAGTTCTTCCAGAAAGAGAAGGCCATAATCGTTTACATGAGCAGGCGTTTCCTGATGCAAACAAGTTGCTAACTGTCAAGTTTCTTCGCTGCTGAGATGATAAAAGCTTTTTTTCTGTTTGATAAAGAACTGCATGGTTGTTAACATTAGGGAGTTGGCTGTATAGTGATTTTTAATGATTTCTGATCTCTCAGATATGAGTGACTATAAAGCATTTTGGATTGTATCATCACGTATTTGTGTCAGTGCCTTTTTCATGATCCAGATTTTAGATCAAAGGATTCCATCCAAAATAATGTGATGCTTGATTTTGTCAGTATTGCGGAGTCCTAGCTGTGGCCCTGGAAGTCCTTTAGCATTTACTTTCTCTGCTTGACAATGTCCTTGAATTATCAGCCACTAAAACCCGAGCTCAGCTTGCACTGAGCTGTTGTCTCATCAAGTTTTAATATGGGCCGCTTGTACAGGTCTGATTAGTCTTTTCACCAGGCCCTTTTGTCTATTGCCAAGAAATGCTGGCTCTGTTTGTGTTCATAGTCTACCCCCCACAGCAATCATTCCACACACACAGTCAGCTTTATAAACCCATATATAACATACAGAATGCATTTTCTTCCACACTTTCAATGCTGTCATTATTAGCCAGAAGTACACTCCTGGTTCCACGACTAAGCAGCTTTGAATTCATAAGGGCAGCCTGTTGTTTGCTAATTTACAAAGTGTGTTGACATGTGGCGCTGACAGAATGGTCAGGCGGTTAACGTCACTGTGGCAAACTGTTGGTTTTGAACGCGTGCCAGAAGAAAGAGTGACAGTCGAGTATTTGGTTTCCTGGTCTTTCAGATGGCCGGAGAAATAAGCAGCAGCCCTCAAGGTGAGCTGTCAAACGCAGACTTTTGAATCCATTGTGTTCACGGCAGCTTTTTACGTCTCTTTGCGTGCTAGTCTGGTGTAGACTGGTGGTCAGCTAATAACTTCTAGGAGTTCACCATGGAGGTAAGTCAGCTGAAATGAGTTTGAGTGGTTGGACTCTGAGTGTAGTTTGTCAGTTGTTTGCAGGCTGTAGTTATGTAGAGTTTTCATACAAACAGAAGTGGTGGCTGAATAAATCAAACATACAGGGTGTGTTTGACATAAGATAAGCGGGTTGCTTTTGGTTTGTCTAAGTGGTGTGTATTTTATGAGTCGCCCAATGTCTCTGTCATATACAGTATAATATATATGTATAAATAAGATTCTTGTTAGTCATTGTAAAATTGTATTCATGCCTGTCTGCAGCATTATTTTCATTTTTGGACATATTCATTTGTAAAAATATTTTAAATGGTCTTAAAGTTCAGATCTTTGAGCACAACATACTGTATATATCACATTATAATTAAAAGAAAAGACCACACTTTCAGTCAGCCTACATGCCTGCTTGCTATCAGGTTTATTCAAGCACTATACTTTTTTTTTGTCTGTCCAGGACTCCAAGTTGCCTCTCTCCTTACGGAACAATCTTCTCGACCTTTTTGGCCAAATTGAGCGCGAGTTTGAAAACCTGTACATTGAAAACATTGAATGTGAGTAACCGATCGAAAGAGTCGAGGAAATGCACTTTCGATTTCTTGGCCACATACCTTACTGTATTGATCTTTAGGTGTTGAGTGACTAACCAGTGTTTGCTTACCGATGCCCTGTCACTGTGCTAACATTACAGTGCGCCGGGAAATTGACTCCCTGAATGAGCGTCTGACAGGAGATGGACAGACTATTGAGGGAGGAGACCCCACCAAGGGAGCTCTAAAAACAAAAGGTACAGTATTTCCCACACAATCTGTTGGAGGTCTGAATATATTTATGTAAATTGATGTAAATGGACTCTGTGGCTTTAAAATAATACATGGCTGGAAATTTCCATCCTCTTTTGTTTTTATTACATGAATTTCAGGTGCCAACAGTTAAGCTTAATTTTAATTGCAACATATTTAAAAGCACATCTGTTTGGCAGAAAGGGATAAATTTCATATGTACTAAAAACTGACTGCTGATTATAGCACAGCAGTAAAGAGGAACCTTTGGGGTAAGTCTGGCAGATTGGTTTGTAAGTAAGTGACATGAAGCTGAACCTGTAAACTAGCCTGACCAGGACCAGGTCAGTCTCGAGGGATAAGTTCCACAGTAATTTAGGTCAGACTTATTTAAACATCTTTTATTTCTTTAAAATAAGCCTAGTTTGCCTAAATTCAGCCTGGTTTAACTGGTGATCTTTGTATGAAACAACCCTCTGAACATGGATAACACAGCTCCATCACTGTCCACTGCAAACACAATTAGCAGCCACGCAGACATTACTAACTACTAATATCTAAAAACACACAAGGTTTTGTATTATTGAAGTGTGTGCAATTGCCATGACATTTTATTAGGCCATAAGTGCAGCTGTGAAGCAAACCAGTGAGTTTTTTACTAAGTGGCGAATTTCAAACAGTTGCCTTTGTCTCTCCGTAACAGCCAGCCACAGCACCAGTCAGCTGTCACAGAAACTGAAGACGACCTACAAAGCCTCTACCAGCAAGGTACGTGGCTCCAGCTGTGTTAGCCTATTCTATAGAGCTCATAAGATTTATCATCTGTGTGATTATTTGAGCTGATGGGATTAAGGCTGGGAGTAATAGTAACAGACTATCAAAAGGCCCTTGTTTGTTGTTGAAGTGATAGAAGCCTATTTCTCTTCATCTGAGGTCTTGATATATAAAGAGTGGGTAAACAAATTAAATTGTGACCAAAGATTCTAACTGTTACTTTTTTAGTTTAAAGAGCTGTTATGGGGGTTAAGGAAAGTTGATGTTGATGAGCATTTATTACAAAATGACATCTCCTTTGACTTTTCCCTTTTTAATCTCTTGCCGATGTAGCGCTTGTACACTTTCCACGGCAAAATAGGTGGACCTCGCAACTTCAGTGTGGCCACATGGGAGTTGTGGGGAGGAGATTCATGGGTAACTTCCTGAATGCTCTGTTTGTCACTAAGCATCGTGGGGGACAGCTGTGGGCTGAGTCTGTTTTTAACTACAGTCTGACCTTGACTCCTCATCTCTTCTCTGCTCTGCTCTACACCCTGTCGCAAGCCATTTGGGTGAACGGCTGCATTTGCAAGCATATTTCTTATAAGACTACACTGTATTTTTGGAAGTGCCATGTTGATTAACTTATTCTTTACACTACATCTTCTACAAATAGGGTAGAATCTAAATTACTCTGGCGACCTATTGAATCCCTTTCCATCAGCCGTGCCAAAACACCATGCCAGAGTCAGTTGGGGTAGTGTCAAAACAAATACCCGATTGTGGAATTATAAAAATCAAATTGATTTTCCCATATCGCAAGACTAGTTTATCAGTAGTCTGAATGGTCAAGTTTAGACCAATCGGCCTCAGAAATTGTTCAATAAAAAGTTGTCTTCAAACTGCTCTTAAAGGAATAGTTCAGCATTTTGGGAAATATGCTTATTTGCTTTCTTGCCAAGAGTTAGATGAGAAGATTAATACTACTCTCATGCCTGCATGATAAAAATGGAAACCACCTCCAGCAGTCACTTAGCTTAGCTAGACACAAAGACTGGAATCTGTTCAAGGTAAGAAAACCATCCAAAAAGTCAACCAGCACCTCTGAAGCTCACTAATTAACAGGTTAAAACTAAATAGTGCACCGTATAACCTCCAGTCTTTATATATAGTCTTTAGCTGCTGGCATTAGCATCTGTACTCACAGTGCAGACAAGAGAGTGGTATCTTCTCATCTGCCTGTTGGCAAGAAGGCAACTACGTCATTTCCCAAATTGCAGAGTGGGCGAATACGAAAAAAAGATTTGGGTGCACCGATGTGAATGACTCTGAGGTCCAAGTGCATCTTCTTTTTCGAAACTCAAAATTTAGTTGTGTTTTGCTTCCGAGTAATGTGGCTTTCAAACATGTCTTTGAACTTTCTCTTAATTTTCCACTTCACCTAAAAAGTTTCCCTCAACATTGCCTTTTACGCAAGAAACAATCTGAATGCAGCCAAAGTCTGAGCAAGATGAAGAGTGGGACACAATCCTCTTCTCATTTTAACATTGGAAAAGAGGATACAAAGGATCAAGGGAGGACTTCTTAGATTAACCTCCTGACAGAACTAGCTGCTATATAATATACAGCTAACCTACCAGCTGGATAAGAAACATGACCAGAAACTAATTTTGTTAAGACTGACGGGACTTGAAACTAATGATCTGCACTAACTACGTCCTCAGTATACCTCGACTGGAATGGGCTATCCTTCTTGATGCTCACTGCTCATTGTGTTTAAATGAAATGAAACGAGATAAGATTGTATTGTACTGTAATGTGAATGTAAACACAGCGGACAGAATGAGAGCATACATTAACACAGTCTGACACGAGGGAACCAGATGCTTCGCTGCTGCGTCTAATGACTACCAATGATCTAAGCTTATTGCTGTGGTCAGCCGTCTGCTTGCAGCAGCATGCTCAGTACAGGTTGTGACTGCTCTGTTACAATTGAAACTACAATTCACCATTTAATATGATCATCTGGGAGCCTGCAGTGACTATAGCTATTTGTAACCAGACCTCTAGATATTTTCAGAGGTGCACCAATCGAATCAGCGCACAGTGACGATCCATCTTTCTTCAGACATTTGAATTGACATGTGATCTAGTCTTAATATTAAGACTCCAGTGACACATAGTTTGGTACAATTGGAAGCCATAAACTTTCCTGCAGTGGCAGAATCATTTATAGAGGCACGCTAACTTGGTCTGGCTTTCGCTGGGTTACCTGGCTTCAGTAAACCTAACATTGATGATTGACAGTGAAGAAAAACATACTGTACGGTACAGTACTATATAATGACACAAGTAGAATAGAATAAGAAGCAGTAGAAACACTGGGAATGATATTCAAATATTAAACATAATGCTAAAGCTATTAATAAGAGTCAGAATTATGATACAGGCCTTTTGGGTCAGCAGTTGTCACCAATGTCACTGTTTGTGATATTCATGGACAGATCTCAAGGCGCAGCCAAGGGGACGAGGTTGTCCGGTTTGGTGGCCCTCAGAATTGCACCCCTGCTTTTTGCAGATGATGTGGTTCTGTGGCTTCATCAGACCCTGACCTTCAGCACGCACTGGGGCGAGTTGCAGCTGAATGTGAAGCAGTAGGAATGAAAATAAGAACCTACAATTCTGGGACCGGCAGTGCTCCCTCCAGGTTGGGAGAGAGCTGCTGCCCTGAGCGAAAGAGTTTAAACATGTTGGGGTCTTGCTCATGAGTGACGGTAAAGTGATGTGTGAGATGGACAGGCTCATTGGTGTGGTGTTGAACTGGACTGTCATGGTGAAGAGATTTACCAGTCATTCTACGTTCCAGCCCTTGCCTATGGTCATGAGCTTTGGGTTGTGACAGAAAGAATGAGATTGCGGATACAACTGGCCGAAATGAGTTTTCTTGGCAGGATGGGTGGGCTCAGCCTTAGAGATCGAGTAGCAGCTGAGACATCTGGAGGGAGCTCAGAGTTGAGCCACAGCTCTTTGCAGCAAAAGGAGCCAGTGGTAGTGGTTTGGGTATCTGATAGGAATGCCTCCTGGGCTCCTCCCCTTGGAGGTTTTCCGGGTACATCCAACTCGTAGAGACCACCAGGTGGACCCAGAACATGCTGGAGGGATTATATAGCCTATCTTGTCTGACCTGGAAATGCCTTGGGATCCGCCAGGAGGAGCTGAAAAACACTGCTGGTGACAAGGACCTCTGAAATACCCAGCTTATCCTGCAGCCACCATGAGCTGAACCTTGACAAGCAGAAGAAAATGGATGGATTTTCAGTCATTTAGTATTAATTTGGACAAAAAAAAAAAATCACCAAACACCTCTGTGGAATACATAGTACATGAATTATCCTTACGCTTAAAAACTCTTAAAAGTAAAGAAAGACTTTTCTTGCTGTCAAAACAGAGAGAAAAAGTACAGATAGTCTGTGCAAAAATAGCAGAGGAAAAGAAATGAATGGCTGACAATGTTGAAAAGTTGCGTTTATAATGAACTGAACTAATAAACAGTGTGCACAATTAATATGTAGCTATAATTGTCACCCATTAGTCTGTGGTATCTGTTTGTTTAAACGTAGAGACAGTTACTCAAAAAAATGTTTCTTTTGTATTTGACATAATTAACATGGAAAGCGAAATGATTCGTCTGATCTATAAAAATGTCTCTATTGCTTTTTATTGCTTCTCACTTAGTTGCAAACTTATATCCCTGTCAGGAAGAACAATAACTCTTCCTTTTCCTTCCTGTCAGGCTGTCGACAGGCTATAATCTCATTCTCTGAAGTTAGCCGTGCAATTAAACGCGTCAGTCCTAAAGAAAGCTGGCTCCCCCTCTGATTTCACACACTGTGCCTTATATGTTCATCAGAGAGCAACAATAAACTATATGATTGGTGTAAAAAGATAATATTATTTTAGTCCATAGGCCCAATTGATACATTTGTTTCTGTGACTTTGCCATATTAAGTCATGTAGTGAATGCTTGTAAGTTGGGTCGTTCATATTTAAAGTAATCAGCATTCCCATCAGTTCTCAAAAACTTTATATTGGTGCACCTGTAGTTACTTTAATTTTACTTGACCTCTAGTTTAAGCAGCACTGTTTGGTTCAGCAGCAGGATCAGTGCTCATCCCTCTGTCCATTTCTTTTTTCCCCCTCCATCATGCCCACCTCTCTTCCCTCCCTGCTCAGATTGTGTCCAGCTTTAAAGCCACCACAGGGTCCCGGGCTTTGTGCCAGCTGCTCAAGGAGTACGTGGGCCACCGGGACGGCATCTGGGACCTCAGCGTCACTCGGACTCAGCCGGTGGTCCTGGGAACTGCCTCTGCAGGTACGTCAAGTCACTTCACTGACTTTTTAATTATGTCTTTCACTGTGGCATTGTTTTATCCACAGCCTACATGTCACACAGTGGCCTTCAATAAGAATGATTAGCTAAAACTGAAGGTATCTCATAAAATATTTACATCATTATATCATTGTCAAGCTAATTGTGAAGTACGTATATTTATAATTGTGAATTATACCTTGGTGCAATTAGCAAAAACTGAATGTCTTCATACTATCCACCTTTGCGCTCCCTTCACAGATCACTCAGCTCTTCTGTGGAGTATAGAGACTGGGAAATGTCTGCTGAGATATGCTGGCCATGCAGGATCAGGTAATAATTCATAAGAAACTTCAATAACTTTCTCTGGTTTGTACAGCATTCATACTTTGTATATTAAGGTGAGAATTTGTTAATATTTTCAGGATATCAGCAGGAAATGGTAAATGAAATTTCTCAAATGGCTATAATGATAATTTATGCAACAAGGTCTGTCATGTCATATCTCTTTTTTTAAACACTGACTTGTTTATGTATGAAACATCTGCTGTAGGTTACTGTTAGATAAAACAGTCTGTCAACATTTGCTAACCTGGCTTGTTAGATAATAGGAATACTCGATGTAACACACTGTCTGTCTTATTGTTCTCTCGCCCACAGTCAACTCCATCAAGTTCCACCCCACAGAGCAGATGGCCCTCACAGGTGCGTATTTGACTGTCTCCATGTTTGTTTTGTTGAATTAGTCACATTTAAAATTCAACACATTCATTCTCTCCATGTCCATTAGACAATTGGAGCCTGTTGACTCCAGCAGTTAGTTTGCTGTAGATCCGAAGGTGCTGTGTGTTTGTTGATGTGTACTTAACGCTTCTACAGCCTCCGGGGACCAGACGGCTCACATCTGGCGCTACATGGTGCAGCTTCCTGCCCCCCAGCCACCACCAGATGTCAGTGTGAGTAGCTTTTCGCTGTTCTCTAGACTTTCTATCCTAGAATATCATGGAGTTTTGAGAGGTGTGTTCCTGCAAAGGGTTTGTTACATTTATCAACTCAGTGAACGTCTTTGAATGTCTTTGCTTTCAATGCCAATAACTCACACTGTCTTTGTACACCCATAGGCTCCATGTGATGATGACCAGGACTCATCAGACAGAGAAGAAGGGGAGGTGGATGGCGAGGGGCCTTTCGAGGTCCCCACCGTCCGGGTGCCTACAGCAACCCTGAAGAGCCACCAGGGCGTAGTGATCGCAGCTGATTGGTTGGTGGGAGGCCGACAAGTGGTGACAGCTTCCTGGGATCGTGCTGCCAACCTGTATGAGGTGGAGACGTCTGAACTGGTTCACGCACTCACTGGTATGTAAACAGGCTGACACATTATATCATATTATAGCATTATATGGCGTCTGTTTTCTTAATCTTCTGGTGTGTATATATTGTAAATTTGGAGTTTATTTTCAAGCTTTTCATTTTGAAATATTTGAGTGTGTTGATTTTTTTTTGTTGTTATTATGTTCTTCCACTGCAATTTACAAAATATGCACACGCATGTTACAATTTGTCTGTTTTTATATATTTGTCATGGCTATCACGTCATTCAATCAGATATGAACCAGTACTTAATACTTTCCAGTAATCTTAAATTACTGGTCACTTCAAAAATAACACCAACATAAAGCAAGTTGGCCCATTGTTTCATCTCACCTAAACATTTGAAGTGAACAGGGTTTGTAGTTCCTGAAAATAAATGTTTACAGGAATGACTACAGCATGTTTTGTTGCTAAATGGTTGTATCATGAGCTCAAAAGGCTCACAGCTACCTCTCTTTGTGGCAACTGGTGAAGAGGCAAGCTCGAGCTTAAATGGAAGACATATTGGGCTGCTTGTTCATTTTATGGAACAGTTGTGAACAAAATTGGCTTTTATTTATCTTTTTTTTTTTTTGTTCCCAAGCTATACAGGAAGAAAACGCTGTTTGTACCACTTACTGTGACCACACAGTGAAATATAGTCCAAGCAGACCACACTGCAGGAGTTGGTTAGAGGAATTTAATGGTCAATTTGACACTTTAAACAATGTTGCGTCATTAATTTCAACACTAAAGGAAATCCACCTACCAGCACCTCTTAAGCTCAATAAGGAATTTGCTTCTACAACTTATTTGTTTAATCCCCACGAAAACTGACTTGTAACAATGACACATTGTGGCGTTACATATGGTTATGTGGCTGGATTAAGCATACAGACTTTAGAGTGGTATCAATCTCATCTAACTCTTGACAAGAAAAGGCGTATTTTTCAAAATGTGAAACTGTCACTGGCAACAAATCTGTGGATCTGCTGTTTATTTGGCTTCACAGAATTAAGTGTGTTTTAGTATGTATTTAGTATGTTTACTGTCTGTGTATGCAGGACATGACCAGGAGCTGACCCACTGCTGTACCCACCCCACCCAGCGCCTGGTGGTCACTTCATCCAGAGACACCACCTTTAGACTGTGGGACTTCAGAGATCCGTCCATTCACTCTGTCAACGTCTTCCAGGGACACACTGAGTAAGTCTGTTTCTCTCACACACACACACACAGACACACACACTGCTCAACCCTGGTTGAGACATCATTCATCCATACTTAAAAGTTTCAAGTTGAGTGATGGCTTTTTGCTGCAGTCTTTATTTTGCCCTCAGGGTGGTGCTGTAACATCTCTCTGGTCTTTGAACCCCTCCAGCTCTTTCAGTGTTTTTCCTTTTTTCTTTTTACAGTGCCACATTAATTTACAGACCCTTTTGCTCTAAGCCAAATCCTCCACTTGCCTCTCATTCATTACCGAGCACTTCTCCTCACTCCGCCGGCTTGCTTCTCTGTCTCCCCTCTCCTTCTCTCCCTACCTCTCTCTCTCTCCCTCGCTCTCCTGTTCACTTAACTGTCCGTTTCTGCGTTAATCCCCCACTCTGTGTAATTTGGCACTTTGCTCGCTGTTAACACTCAATTGCAGACGCTCATTTCAAAACGATGACTGTCAGGCTTGTCTGTGGCTTTCAATGGCAGCGCTCTTTAAAAGGCGTAAGAAGAGCGCGTGTGTGTGTATATGTGCGTTTATGTGCATGTCTACATGTGTGTGCTGGCTGGCTGGTACTCTCTGGCAGCCTTTGATTGCAAGTGGGGGGATTACATAGAGCTCATTATGTACGACCCCAACATGTATAATTCCTGCAGATCCCACTCTAATTCTCTCCCATAGACAATTGGTGTAATGAGATTAAGCACCAGTGTTTCACAGTTAACGGCAGCCCTCCTCATTTCCTTCCCTCCATTCTTCTTTCTTTCCCAAAAGACCATTGATGGTCTTTAAAGTGAAAACTTCTTTGCCTGTCCTTCTGTGGTGCATTTAAAGGTGCAATATGTAATATGACTGAAAGAATTTATGTGAATGTGAAATGTGTTTCAGCCTGGAGATGTAAGTTTAAGCGAGCAGCGAGTTCACTGTGTTTCACAAGCTCTCTTAGGTTTTTAGTCTAATGAACAAACAAAGTAAACTCACAAAATGTCAAGAAAGGAAATATTTTTACACCTTCCTTATTAAGCATAAACATACAACTGTACACCTTCTGAGTTATTCTCTCAAGTTCGGTAAAATTTTTCTTTTACAGAACTATGACAAGCTTTATTGCCTTAACTCATTGTAAAACACACTTCATTCAAGCTCAACACAAACAAGGAAAGACTCACCAAAACCAACAATCACTATCTCTGGTTTTGGTCAAAATGAACCCTTAATGCAATAATGAGTTAGATGTGAAAATATTCCAGCTCTACTGTTTTTCCACGCTGGTGATGACCACTTCCTGCTTCACACCTCTGCTGTCCCCGCCTGCTGTATTCCCTTCAAACTGGCTGTAGTCTGGGAATTTTTGGCATTTTTGCTGTAAGAGTGACTTTAATTATTTAATTGATTATAAGTAGTTGCAGAATAAATTTTCTGTCCATCAATTATTTATTATTAATTGATTAATCAAGCACTTGTTTCAACTCTAGTGTGTGAGAGAGATGAGGACAAGATGACAATGAGTTAGGTTGAGTTTTTTTTTTGTTGTGTGTGTGTGTGTGTTTGTTTGGGGTCCTATCATAAAAGGTCACACCAATCAACCCAAATACACTTTCCAACTTGTGAGCAATTTTTGTTTGAAACAGACCCTCCAATAAAAGCAGGTTTCTAACTCCCTGCCATTTCTCCAGGTAGTTTTCCAGATTCTCCAATATGGCATAATGACGTGGCACAAATGGCATAATCTCCACATCCCTCCTGTGGAAACAGCGGAGGAGAGGAGAGTGTGAACGGTTTAATAGGCAGAAGAGCTTGAGAGCTGGAGGGGAGACAGCCTCTTGTTTCCACCGTCTTCACTGGCAATTACAGCTAACGCTTCCTGACAGTGAACCGCGGCAGCTAAAAGTGCAGCACACACCCTCTATCCCACCACCCCGCCATAATTGCAGCGTAATGACAACTGCATGTGAGCTAACAAAGCTGCAGAGGGCAAACAAGAAGTGACAGCAGACTTGCTCCACAAACGGAGTGCCATGTAACATTTGTATCTCCTGCCATCGACGGCTTTCGGAGACATTTGCTAGTGTTTAATAGAAATACACGTTTGTGTGTGAGATAGAGAGGGCGTGTGTGTGTGTTTGTGAGGTGTCTGTATGCAGATTTGACATCCTGTCTCTAGAGGGTTACACCAGCACTTAACAGGAACTTCTCAAACACTGTCGGTTTTGCTGCAGCACAGTAAAATAACAAAGTACTCTACAACCTTTTAATCGTCTGAACCTGAATTGTTTCTTTTACATTTTACCTTTTAGGCATTTGGCTTATGCTCTCATCTACTTCATGAGCACATTGTAATATTCCTTGAGATTTTCATAAGTTTATACATCAATTATTATAGACTCATTAGGAAGGAGGAGAAGGATCAAAGCCACAGTGCCAGAACAAATACCCTAGTTTCCTTGGCAGATTTATGTATCATAGAAATGTGCGAGTAGGTGAAGAAATAACAACCAGACGGGAAATGTGGCTTGCTTATGAACAACTGAGTCTTTCCAGGATGAACCTTTCATACCCAATCATGATACTATCACCTGTTACCAATGAACCTGTTTACCTGTGGAATGATCCAAACAGGTGTTTTTGGATCAGTCCACAACTTTCACAGTCTTTTACTGCTCCTGTAAAACTTCACTGTAGCGGCTGAAGCTATAGGTGTGACCTGGGTGGTGACTAACATACTGTAACGCTCACATTCTAATATCACTCAGTCTTAGTTGTAGGTCAAAAAATTCGAGGGAAGGTAGGATGTCTCCCCCTCTCCTTCGTAGTCTTCTTGAAATCTTGAAATCATGCTGCGCCTGTAGAAAAAAATACCTCGTTTGCCACCTTTATGGCTCTAAGGGACCTTCATGGTTAGGGAGACATTCAGCCCACCTTAACTTCTCTGACTGCAGAGATGTCCCATGATTCCCTCTTCCTTCCCAACTCCCCAAGTCTCCCATCGCAGGGAGTCTTGACCTTGGCTGTCAGACACACTGCAGAGACGCCATTAAGTAACACTGAATACTCCCCTCCCTCATCACCACCCATTCTAAAAAGGCTTTAACCTTAATCAACCTTTTAATCAATTACCTTGTCTGATTACGCTCTCCACACACCTCCCACCTAGCACACCTCCCATCTTCCCCCTCCCCGTCTCTCTCTCTACCTCTTGTACTCCCAGGTGGGCTGTACCCTGCAATGTCAGAAGGTGCCTGTAACGATACAGCAGTTTCCTTGAGCCTCGGCCTCTCTAATAGGACAAAGTTTAGTCCCCTAATTAGCCCTTAATGCCGTGTCAATTTGAATTAAGAGGGAAGCCAGTTTTAGAAAGAAAAACTAGATGTGGAACTCCTGACAATGCTTGTGTGTGTGTGTGAAGGGACACTACTCGACGCTAATCTTAATCAAGAATCAGTGAGCTTTTTATTCTTTTTTTTTTTTTAACTTTCCTCCATGAATGAGCAGGAACAAAAGGGAGGAGAGGAAAAAAAACCCTCACAGGAGCGACTGACATACAGTAATAGATTGGAAATATTAAAGGTCTATTAAATGAATGGCTAGGCCTGACCTCAGTGCTATCATGTGGAGCAGTGCATCATGGCTGGTTGGATAAAGGGCGTGGGAGGAGAGGGATGCTGTGTGCATATAAAGAACGTTTCCTCCAATGTGTCCAACATAGCTGGTGAGGTGATGTAGCAAAATATATTAGGTACTTGGCATCATTTATATTTTTATCCTATCAGTTGTGTCCTGGTGGTGAAGGCACTTGCATTAGACTTAAATAGTATAAGAGTAAGGTCTGTGTTTGAGTAAAGTGACCTCTTCTGGTTGAAAGTTAATGTAAGGACATACTATAATGGTCAACCACTGAAGGTCAGCAAAATCCAAGATTTCCAGATGGCGTTACTCATTAAGCAATAACAGCGGCAACAGTCAGAAACATGTTAGAGTCTTACTGTCAGGAGCAGTACATCGGAAATTATTTCGATTTCACTGTTTGTACAACATTAACATAAGTCAAAGATCTAATTTAGGTTGTTATAACATACGTGGATAAAAATTCCATCACGATACATTTAATTTTTAATTGCAATTGAATGTTTGTTTTTGGCAGAATTAAATACTGACATATCACACTACCTCATCTGCAAAAATCCAAATGTGTAAATCCAATATTGCTATAAATGAGCCCTGTTGATTGATTTACAGCAGGACAATTTTCCAACCTGGGCTCCTTCTGCAGTTGCCAGGAGGTAAATGGAAAGCTCAACTAATTAACTGAACTCAACTATAAAATAGAAATCGTGATTTGATTAAAATATATCCACACATATGTAAAAACAGCCATGTAGGATTACAATTTGATGTGAACTTTAGTAAATGTACAATAACCAGTAAGCTGCCCATCAACCTCAGTCTCATTTTGCAGTTGAGAGTTTGACAGAATTAGTCAGCGAGATCTTGATGTAGTTAGCTAAAAGTAGGTATGGTTAAATGGCTGAAATAGATAAAGTATTGGATACTTGTAATGTTGAAAAGGTTAGGTAAAAGTAATTTCTAATTTAATTTAATCTAATTTTTCAATACATTGCAAAAAGTGATGGATAAACAGGTGAAACAGCTAAAAGTTACGGAATAAATGGTTGTATGTTCCTTGTATGAAAAACTATAACTGACTATATCCAGTTTATAATCTGGTCATGAGAACATATTCGAGTTGTGTCAGTTAAAGCGTACTTGAACTCATCTGATAGTGCTGGGGGGTTTGTCTGACAAAAAAGTTGGGAACCATTGTCTAATACACTGAGAGATATTATAGTGTAGCTACAATGATTAAAAAAAAAATCTCTGACAGTGGATACATTTCTACCATATCAAGACATCTATCATCATTTTGCCCAACTCTAGCTTGGAAACCTTTTTTTTCTCCCGTAAGTTTTGATCACATTCTTGAAGTAGCACGGCAGAATACAACTCGCTGGTGTATTTATTTGTGATTCTCTCTGAAGTATTGGGTTTGTGGAACATGATCATGAAGTGAAGTCGCAGAGAACATGAGAAAAGCTGTGTGAGAGCAAAGCGGAAGCCGTCTTTCACGGCATCTCAGCAAACACATTCTCAAACACATTCGACGGTGCGAACGCTTTCTAGTCATTATTTAATCCATCAAGGTGTCGGCTGTACCTGTGTGACAGGAATGCGACGCAAGTGTGATCCTGCTTACATTTCCAGTGGGAAGGTGTTACCGGTGTTATTTGAAAATGACATTTTAAATCAAGCACAACACAGTGTTAACTTTGTTGTACCCGATACACTCTCTCTTGGTTCAAGTAGTGCCAGCGCTCATAACGTATCTTAACATATCACTGTGACGCACGTGTGGATCTGTCTCATTTTTCAGGCATATTAGTAATTCCAGTGTCCGTGGGAGAGGGTGACTAGATTGGTTATAAATAGGTAGTCTCTCCTGAAACCTTCTTCCTTTTCCTGAAGTGGGAGAACTGAAAGCACTCAACTCTCTTCCCTACACTTTGATTGGTTTGTGGAGTAGATGTGAATCTCCTAAAAATGATTCCAGTTTGAACACACACAAGGGAGAGCATTACTTTCTCTGTGTAACAACTGGCCTCTGTTTGTGTCCATCTTTTGCAGCACAGTGACGTCGGCAGTGTTCACGGTGGGCGACAATGTGGTTTCGGGGAGTGACGACCGCACCGTCAAGGTGTGGGATTTGAAGAACATGAGGTCGCCTATAGCAACTATCCGCACTGACTCAGCTGTGAACAGGTAGGTGAAAGGATGGACATAACTGGAGGAGAGCCAGACTCTGTTGCTGCAAGAAGATTTTTTTTTAACTCTTTGTAGACAAATAAGGTCATTGCAGAATCTGAGGATGAAGTTAAAAATTTTGGTGAGATGTTGTTAAATCAAAAATGGTTTGATCAGTGCTATCCAAAAAATGGATTGTTGCATAATTGATCAGCACTTCAGTGGTCTCATGGATGAATCATAAGACAATGATATGAGATGTAAAAGGCCTATTTAGCAGCAGGTTGCCCAGCAGGCCTGCACGTGGAGCTGTGTGCAAACTAGAAAGTGAAAACATGCCAAAGTGAATCTGTGTTGGAGATATTTCTGTAAATCCAGTGCTGAATCATATTTCAAAATAATGAAAAAGTGAAATCCCGTAGACTAAAAGTCCAGACTGCAGTTGCACAGGAGAATTTAGGAGGGTTTACTAAGTAGTATTAAGAAAATCTGTCCCAGATTCACAGTGAACTCGATCTGATCTTTCAGGATAAGCGTCTCCGCCAACCAAAGGATCATCGCCCTGCCGCACGACAATCGACAGGTCCGACTGTTCGACATGAGCGGAGTGAGGCTGGCCAGACTTCCACGCAGCAACAGAATGGTAAGGACGACAACGCCATGGTTTGATCAGCCCATCCTCATCATTAAAACTAACATTTTGTGTGTGTGTGTGTGTGTGTGCAGGGTCACAGGCGAATGGTGTGTTGCACGGCGTGGAATGAAGAGAACCAGTCGTGCAACCTGTTCACCTGCGGCTTCGACCGACAGGCCATTGGCTGGAACATCAACATCCCCGCCCTGCTGCAGGAGAAGTGACACATGCGCAGCAGAAACACACAGTAGAGTAGGAGGCGGTACACACAAACACTGTAATCTGTGGCCTCGCACGTGCTAGCATGTTGGTGGTGTTGCCCTGTGAAGCATTTAGTCATGTAATTCACAGATTTCCAGCTGCTGGGATGTGTGAAATACATTGTTTATTATCGCAATTAGTGTTGCTTTTGAGGAAGCAGCTATTAACAGTGATTGATAGGAGCATGTTCCACAGATGAATCACTGTCACATATTACGTACATCAACAAAAACATCGACTGACGCGCGTCCAACATTTAAAAGCGCGTACGAGGCCACAGAGCTGATCTCCTGTATCTGACCCTTTCACTTATTTAGCATGAATTGTGAATCGTGACACGGCTAGACTGATCCTCTCACTCCTAGCCTTTTTCTGTTTTAAAGTATAAAAGTATATATTTGACTCCACAGTCATAGGCTGCTGTTCACATCACTGTTGTTTAGTTACTGCTGAATGGTTGCTCTTGCATGTAGATAAACCCGTTTTGCGAATGTTACTTGTAAAGTTGTGTGAGAACAATTGTAAAGCCAGGAGAGTTTGTAGAATACGATCTAAAGATGTTATGTATATATTATGTCGTGGCCTCGTTAAGTGACCTGTGTTGCAGGTTGTCGCTAGTTCATGGATTAAGTGTCTTTACGCTTACCTACCTTCTCGAGGGTGGAGCTGAGGCAGAGATAACATGGTTCTGTGAAATGTTTTTATCCTTTTAGTCAGAATATTTCTTATCATGGAACAAAACATATCATATCGAGGCCTGCCAGATGACCCGCGCGGCGTGCAGGCTGCCGGGTCGTTCAGTTGTCTTAAAATGTTTCAAACAGGACCTGCTGTCCTGCGTGAAAGTTTTCACCGATTGAGATTTGAGTCCTTGCCTTTTACCTTTTGTTGCTTTCAATTCACAGTCAGCCTCCATTTTTCCCAGACTTTGTCAATATTTCAAACTCACGATTACTGTAACTCTGCCTTGTTCCACGTTTACAGTAGGATTTCATTTTTAAAGTATTATTCTGATTCACTGATTCACTGTCAAAGTGTCTAGAGCATAGCAATAATGGGAAAACGACTGCACTTCGTGTTGTTCACAAATCTTTATTTCAAGTCTGTGAATGGGATGTGTGATCCAGTATTCCCTCCATGTTACAGGTTTAGGTGTCACTACTTTCAGCCATAATATGTGCCCATATTTTATCGTGTCAGTGAAATACAGACCCATCCTCTTCAGCCTGTTGCCAACTCAGAGCCCTGTGTCGCTGTAATGTGTCATCCCCAAGTGAACTTGTTGGTTACTGGTTATTTCTGTGCTTCAGTAACAGCCTGTCAATATGAAGTTCTAGTGTTTACACTTTGCATTGAACCCATAGCCTTGTATGACCTCTTGCACCCCTTGTTGTAGATGGCACTTTTTAGTCTGTGAGACACATTTTTTTCCCGAATACAGAAGCAATAACCCAGCTCCTCTATGTTTCTGGTGCTCAGAGCGACGCCCGTTTCTGTCTTGGAAATCAGTGATCATGACTTGAAATACGCACTTAATCTCAGTTTGAGGATTATAACCAGAATTGGGCTTGAACAGAATCCTGGAAACTAATGTTACACTTGTGCAATATCCTAAACATGAAGTCATGCTGTAGTTTTTGATCCTCGGATGTTTAACTTATTTCAGTGCTGTAAATCCCATAAAATGATCTTGTGTACTTGTGTGACTGGTGTCGATGTGTCTTAGCTACATAGGCATGCGTAACTTACCCACAAGTTGGCTTCGGGCTACGCACTTCACTGCTGTTTCTACCAACAATAGAGTCAGGATGGATTTTGAAGTAGCATGAACCTAAAAATGTAATGAACTTATTTAAATGCCTTACCACTGCATTGAAAATGGTGCGTTAGCCTTATCCATCTGAGCATCAATGCACTTTTCCAAATGCTTGTTAAATAACTAATTGTGTCCCACTGCACAGTGCAGATAGGATTTTTATTCCTGTTTTATTCAGGGAACTCAATCTCGCGCCCACTGATATCAATGTCATTTTAATCTGCAGGTAGAAAGGCAAGTCCGATTTGCACCCCACGTGAATTCTGACTCGGAGGAAATATGATTTTGGATTGATATATTAAATTATTGCGTGCCACATGGGAGGGGTAAAAAAGTGGATAGGCTGCGCTTCATTGTAGCGAGTCATATTCAACTCAAACTTCATTATGTGATCTACTTTGCATACTTTATTGTGACGGGTATGTGCTCTCTGACACTTTCCAATAAAAATGCGTGATTTCCTTTTCCAGTCTCTCAAGTCTCTTTTTCATTTTATTTAACACAAACCCCTCTTTTATTCAGTTCAATAAGAAGTATCATTTTGGAAATCAGACTTTATTCTTCTGGATGTAAATCCAATAGCTTGGAATAATGACGTCTAGTGTTAATGCACGAGGAACCATGAGGCGTATGAATGTTTGTAGAGCGCAAACAGGAGCATAGTTATTTTACCCATGGCTGATATGACACCTAACATTTTTAGTTTGTGTAAAGTTTTGTTGCTGGGTCTTATTAAAGATTAAATGAAAGACTATTATAGATTAAAGACTTATTTCTCACACTAACAGTTTGAAGTAGGTTAAATAATGGAAGGGATGTTTTATCTTCAATTTAGATTTAGTGTCTAAACTTGGTTTCTGAAGGTCTTTTCCCAGATGACATTCTGACTTGTCATAGTAGGAAAAGCACAGATGTTACTAATAACTTTAATGATGGCTGCCTTCTATTCAAGTGTGCTAATGAGTAATGCACGAGCAGCTAAATGGAATTCAGCCCATCATTAATTTTTATTATATTAACCTGTGCTTTTCCTGCTGTGACATTTGCAAACGTGTCAATTACCAATATCTAACAACATTTACTGGAGTCTGAAGTGAATATAAACTGAGTCGACATGAGCAGCATGTTGACATTTTTTAGTCCAGGAAGAGGATTATTACATCAGACCCTCGAGGATGTTTGCACACCAATTTCTAATGTATGCGAAACTCTAAAAATCTGTCATTGTGAATATGAAGATATGGTAGCTCATGTCTAAATAGCCACTTTATTAAACTCGCCTGTGTCTGTAGCATACTTGCATTGCAGTGATGGAAAAGGTCCTGTGACCCTTAAATAAAAGTAGAAACACTACACTCTGCTCTCTTACATTCAAAGATTTGCTTGAAGAAGTGCATGAGTATGAAGTTCACAGATGAAACAACAGAGAATTATCACCTGAATGTGCACTTTCCCTCAGCTTTACAGAGCTTTGTAGCGAGTTTAAGGTCATTGTTTCACTGAGTGGTGGCTGTAATAAGCACCCCTGTAGTGAAAAGCAGCCCCTACCTCTGATTGGCTTACTCTGATATTCTTACCTGAACCAGTCTCTCCCCATGCCTGAACCTAACCTACACTATTTATACAGTCTATGGTTATTATCTGTACAGGGAGCTTGTTATGCCAGGGCTGCTGATTATGGTGTTACACCTGGCCTACTACTTAACTGTTTTTGTTCGATCTCATAATGTTGCTCTAAAAACCCTCTGTTCACAACCTGCTCGGAACCAAACAGCAGACAGACACAGTTAGAGACTATCTGGTGAACATAGTGGAGCATTTAGCAGCTAAAGAGACAGACATTTCCTTCAGGAGTTGGTGGAGCCCAAAAAGAGCTAAAAGAGAGTGAATATTGGACTTACACTTCATCAGGTGGCCACCAGGTGGATCCAAGGGCTAATGTTGCTTCATAACTGCTGGATATAAAAAAAAAAAAGCAATTGTTTGCAAACAAGTTCACCATATCAATTCAAAAGGTGATGATAAATCAGTGCTGTGTTCATAACTTGCCTGTGAAGATTCTCAATCATCCAGGTCATGGTATTCAAGTAAGGGCTGAATCAACGGCAACTGGACTCGGCAAACTACACATTGATTTTTGTAAGGGGTGACAAGCCAAAAAGGTTGGAAGCAATCATTTAATATTTAACAACGCACTGCATTTAAAAGCATTTAAAAAAGATTTGTGTGCAAAGGAGCTACAATCATAAGTAGTTGTCAACAAATCCAGAAACGTAGTGCAGTAAAGTGCAATTACCCGATATTTGAACTAACATACAGGACTTGAGCAAATATACTTTATATCCCAGGAGGAGCATTAAGATTTTAATTCTAAATCGAGAAATGATTAGGTTTCAATTTCGATCATCAAAATCAAAAGCTCGATTGACTTTTTTCTCTTCACCCCCTTTGGAGCATTTCTGGACCATTTTGACAAGGTCTATGTTGAGGATGCTGGACCACTGCAAAAAGCAGGTAACATCCCCATATATGTACTGTATGTTGCTCTAAGCCTGCATGTTGAAATAGTGTCATACTTGGTGTGTTACAGCTCTTAGATTTCATTGAGAAACAGCATGACAGTGGGAGAGAGAATATTCTGTGGACTTTTACCTCTGTCCTCGTCCATTAGATTATAGCTGGCTGGCCGTGACCAGCCACCGGAGCAAATTGTCAATTATGATGTTTATTGTAGAGCACACAGTCGACTCCATGGCCTTAGGGGGAAGGGTGGATGCTGCTGAGGAGGCATACCTCGACCCCCCTCCCTCCTCCTCCTCTTCTTCCTCCTCGCTTCATTCTTCCTCCAGGCTAATTTGGTGGCTGGTCTGTATGACACCTGCCACCGAGCCTAACAGAGATAACCATTTCCCCGTGGATTTCCCCTGGGAGAGACAGGAGGAGGGAGGCCTCTTTAATATTTGTCTGGATGCTCCTGAGGGCCAGCGCTGGCTATAGAAGGGCGATCATGAAGCTGACAAAGTGGAAATGGCCCAATATCAGTGCTCATTATTAGATTTCTTTGTACATAATATGAGACAGATAAGATATTACGCATTTAATGATCTCTTACCACCTGACATCAAAATCTGATTAATCAAAAAAAAACTATCAAGACAAGGTAAAATTACAAGATTTTGTGGTTTTATTCACATATACAGTACAAACATTCACTTTTTATTTGTTACTGAAGTGCAATTTACAGACCTTAGCAGCAATTCTTCATATACTTTAATTTACATCATAATTAGACATTTTAGGATCTCTTTCACATCTTTGTCAACATCTTTTGTACATTTCTTTACATATGTACACTCTTAGATACACTATTGCCATTCAGACATGCCTTATATTTATTATCTCTCAAAATAAATCTGCAAATCTGTTTTCATGGCCAATACGGCCATTATGAGACATGGTGTGAAGCCATGAGGAATGCTGTTACCTGTGTCGACAAACCATGTCAAGTCTGAAGTTATGGAGTGTTGGCAGATGATGAACGCTCAGACAATAAAAATCTCCACCACGTGTTGAGGAAAGACAAACACTGACTCTCTGTTCTGATACACACTGACAAGATTTACACAGAATCGTTGTGTAAATCTTTGCTGGCATGGGAAAGCGTCAAGTCAGGACTTCCAGCGCTTAGTTCAGGTGTAAACAAAGAATCAGACAAAATGAGTTCCTGAAAACCGACTTCCATTGTTTGTTTTATTAAAGCTGCCATGGGCCAAGGCCCCGGACCCTCAGGAGCCCCAAAAGTCCCAGGTTCATTGTATGTCAATTGGTTGGTGGACAAATTGTAGATCTATAAATCTAGTCTTAAGACCTTTAGGTATTTTTAAAATTTTATTTTATTGTGTTAAGATGGGGCATTTTTCTAAATAAAATTGTGTTTAATCAAATTACCACAAACTAACTGACACACAGTATCTGGGGCCAGATACTAATCCAACATAGAAGAAGTTGGTCTCTGGGTGCTGCTGATGTATAAATATCTTTATATCATTTTTTTTGTTTTGCCATTTTCATGACATAAAAATAAATGTCTTCAGGAACTTTACTCTCTCATATTTAGGAAACTTCAATGAAAGAATTAAAATTTTCAATTGAATTTCAATTCAATTTTATTTGTATAGCGCCAAATCACAACAGAAATAATGTCAGGGGACTTTTCAAATAGAGCAGGTCTAAACTGTACTCTTTATAATATTATTTACAGAGACCCGATGATTCCCATCATGAACAAGCACATGACAACAGAAGCGAGGAAAAACTCCCTTTTAACAGGCAGAAACCTCGAGCAGAACCAGACACTAAAATATTTTCAGTACTGTCATCTTTAAAGGACAGGTCCACCATACCTATTCAGTGTTGGGGGAACGACTGGGACACTTTGCTGCCATCAAACAAATCATTTAAAGGCCCTGTCAGATTCTTCAACAAACAGAACATTTTCTGCCAAAGTTAGTCTGGTTATTTCACATTAGTGTCTTCTGGATTTGTGGCTTTCTCTGTTCTCTTCTCACTGGTGTAAAGTGAGCAGGGAAGTGTCACCCACTTCAGCATATCAATCAGGATTTGATCTGATCACATTTGGTGGGTTTACTGCAAATTTTGCTTATTAAGTCATGAACATTTAATAATATACAGAAATGTTTTGGGGTATTTAAAAATTTCAAAAACCAAAGAATGTCAAATTTACAGTTTTGAAGATGAAAAACTGAACAATACTGATTGGCCAATATCCTAGACCAGGGTTGCCCAAAGTTAGCCTGCCATAAGGTTTGATTTGTCCTGCCAGATGTTTCTAGGAAAAAAAATGAAATAATAAGAATATATATAATATATATTGCCATTTATACCATTTCATTTTTTTTGTGACGTAAAACCTCTCTTTAAATATGTGGGATCTCTTATTACTAATTATTTTTCATAATCTGGGCACAGCACGCAAAGCGACATTTGTGCAGGAATTCAGTCAATTAAGAAAACTTGGGAACCATTTTGCCTCTCAACAATACAAAACAACAAATGCACATGCTTTTGGCCCGTGTTTCACCACCAGTGAATGTGAAGACAGACACAGGTCACATGTAGGGCAAGCTCTCTCTTGTGTAAATCTGCCAGTGTGTCAGAACATCTTCCTCACACACTGATCTCCACTGAAGGTCTTATTTTTACACTTCAATCTGGCTGGACAGTCAACAGTTTGATATGACACTGTATCCTGACTGGAGCACGTCATGCTGCCAGAACAGGGGGCTCAGCAGGAGCAGGACAGGGAAACAACAACAGAAAAACACCACTAGATGTCACTCTCACTACTTAGATTTTACTGCTGACTGAGCCATGCTGGTGGCGGTTTGGATGCCTCGGCTAAAATCCTTGAAGAGAATACAGCAATGACAGAACAACACAGTCATGATCATAATGAATATCAACACTTAGCTGCATCAAAAATCACACACAGTGTGTATGTTCACATGAAACACACAGAGACATAAAAATAGTGTGAGGTACAAATGTACATGATAGTGATCAGGGATGCCCGTATTTACCTCGCTGATTTTTAATCTTTAAGTCATACGTGAAGGTTGTTGTGGCGAATGTGGCGTTTAAAAATAAACTCCCTCAGGTCGACCACAGCACTGACAGCGAGGAGGTGTGGGCTTACAAAACTTTTCTCCACCTTGGCTGATATTTGTTCAGGGCGGTCATGACCACACTAAGAAAGCACAAGTCGATCGGGTCAACGAGGCCTCGCTAATGAGACACGACCGAAACTTGCTCTTACTGGCGGCAACAAGCTTCGATTCAGATGCACGGAAAACTGGCCGCGACAGGCTGAAAACTGAGGTCATCCGGGTCAGAAGACAGAGGGAGAAAGGAAATAAATTTAATATGAAAGAGAGGGGAAAAACAGTAAACCACTCCCCTTCCTCCATCATCACCTCCACCTGTACTTAGGCGAGCAGTAATGGCTGCGTTTACGCACCTCTATTCTTCTCCTTCTCCAGTCTAGTGAGGACGGGAGGAAAAAAAAAAAAAAAGATAGGGTGTATTAACCTGTCGTCGTGTCGTGTTAACCTTCGCCGCGCTCAAAAGGCGGGGCTGGGGGAGGAGGGGGTGGACGCAAGCAAAGAGGAGAGAGTGACAAAGAGGAGAATGGGTGGAGGAGAGGGAAGAAAATGGAAAGAGGGCGATGAGGGAGAGGTGGACACAAAAAGAGAAGGAAGTCAGGAGTCAAAGGGTGAGTCAGAGAAGGAGGACAAAGACAGAAATGAGAGAGGGAAGGTGAGGTGGGCCGGTCTGAAGCAATGCCCTGTCCTTTTTCTCACTCTCTCTTCCCATCGCTTCCCTTCCTCTTCCTCTATCACCCGTCACCCTGACAGGGCTGGTAATTGGACGTGGACCTCTCTCTCTCTCTCTTTCTTTTTCTCTTTCGCTCTCTCTCCCCCGTGGCTCTGCTCCTCAGCGGGAGCCTTGGGGCCCGGAAATAGCTGATGACAAGATAGCGGCTGCCTTTCACTCTGCTCAAGGTTACCCCACCCTTCCTTGACAGCCGAAGAGGGGGGTATTTAGGTGTGTGTTTGCTTAAACGTGTGTGTTTAAAGGAGGGCGAGTCAAAGAAAGGGTCCATCTTTTTATGTTCGTTTTCTTTTCAGGCCGTCCAGTTGACCTTCCTCTTGTAGTTTTTTCAATTGGGTGGACGGGCAGCACATCCAGAATGACACACACACACACACACACACACACGGTGGTGATAGCCTTGAGTTTAGAGGTCGCAGTGGGCAGGGATGAAGGTGTGAAGCAGGATGGTGGTAAAGATCATGGAGTCATCTTACCCTAAAAAAATAAAGGTTAAACAAACACACACTCTCTGTCTCAATCACACACACACACACACACACTCACACTCAGACCGACAGTAGGAACTGTTCCTGCTCCGGCGGCTTCTTGACCCAGGTACCGAGGCCCGTTTCCTGCAGAGATCTGAACCACTGCTGCTTCACTGTCTGGTAAGGACGCGCCGCCATCTTGGCCTCGCAGTACATGAGCTGGCGGTCCGCCGAGCCGGACGCGTGGATCCCCCACTGAAGAGGGCGAGCCAGCAAGAGAAAGAAAAGAGGAAAGACAGAGAAAGAGAGAGAGCTGGGAGTCAGGTAAATGCGAACCAGAGGTAGACATGAAGATAGGGAGGGAAAACAAAGAGAGAGGAATAAAGCTGGGGCAGAGAGGCTAAAGGTTTCCTGAAGGGGGGAGAAGAAGAAGAAGAGCGACCAAACAAAACGAATGAGCCGGCACAAATGCATTTGGGTGGGGTTGGGAGGTGGAGGGGTGGAGGGGTGGTGGGGTGGTGGGGGGCTTCAACAGCTGTGTAATCTCCCCATTTAAATTTCACAAGCAATTGAACATTCTCTGTGCTTTTTGCGCATTCCTATTGTCGCGAGGGGAAACAATGAAGATCGGCGGAGAGACAAGTGGGGAGAGAGAGAGAGGGAGAGAGTAAAAGTTTCTTTTGGAGATTAGTGCGACTGCTCTTGCGTGGCCCTTATATGCGGCGCGCAGGGAGCACTTAGGGTGGGGGCCTCCTCGAGTACTCCTCCAAATAATTATGGTTTCATAGTCATTATGCTTTAACGGCCGCCATTTGGCGATGCAGGCAGTGTCTGTTACATAAAGTTTCAGAATGGAAATGAAAGTGCAGCGGGTCTGTGTGCTGACGTTAAAGATCCGAGCTGCCACTTTCTGATAAGCCGCGTAGACGGCAGACATTGCAGGGCCAACAAATTTATCCACGGCAGAGAGGAAATTCCACATATCCTCCACAGAGCGTTCACCAGCAGCCAGAGCGCTCCGTCACTCTGATTTTAATACATGTGCTTTTTTTTGACTGAGTGGATGCTGGCGTGCATCTCTGCAGTTAATGTTTCTGTATCGCCGCCTGTACGTGCTCGCGTGTGATTCCCAATGGCGAAGGACTGCACATTGTTTCTGACAACATCTGAGTGATGCCTCTTGCTTTCCAGCAGAGGAGCGTTTACAGGAAGTCGAGCAGAAGTGGTGAAACAGACATTTAGTCATATAAAACTGAGACCATTGTTCAGGCTCATATTAATTAAATAGTAGAGCATAATATTTTTCCAGCAAGCAAAAGATACACTGTGGAGGGTGGTTTTTAATTAACATTTAAATTAGTAGGACTTTTTCACAGCAGATATTTCGACATGTCATAACAAGCAGGGCGCAGTGTAATTAGTAATATCAATAATGGCTGTATTCCATTTAGTTGTGCCCTGGTATTGTGTCTGCTGGCGTTCTTATATCAAACAGAACTAATGTTACACCTGTGCTTTTTCGAGCATAACACTGACGTCAAAATGTCTTCTGTGAGAAAACACCTATAGAGTGAGAGGAGCCACTGGTTCTGGCAGCATTTTTGCCACTACACATTTCTTGTATTGATATCCTCAGCGTTCCACAACATAGAAATGTAGGAGTAATTTAACACTGTTTAATTATCAGTGTGTTATTGTTTTGACCTTTTTTCTGGGCTGCTTCTGCAGTTTAGGAGTTCAGACACTGACCATGAATTGTAACATCCCAAGTTGGAGCCTGGTCTTAGACCTTTTTTGAATCTCTCTCTCATTTCTTCACCTGCACCTCCTGTCCACTATGCAATAAAGGCAAAAAGCCATTTGTTTCTGAGATATCTTTTAATATTGCTATGGCAGATTGCTCTAAATACTACAACACCCGTGAACCTGAGATGCCAAATTTTGTGGAGAAGAAGTCTGTCAAAAGCGTAAATCAGAGCTGCAGCAAATTCAGAATTCTTCTTTGTTGCAACTGGGAACAAAACACCAAATCACAATTGCAAAGTTCTAAATCTGAAAGTGAACTAATTCAAATTGCTGTATGCTTTATCAGGTTTCTACAAAGCCAAATATTGCTTTAGCTCGGGCACGCCGCAGAATTTTAAGCTCATGATTATATGTTTCTTAGCAAAACGAAGATTGTGAGCTTGTTTTTTTGTCAGTGTAATACCTTTAAGTTTTTAATTAAAGAATTGGATATCTTCTATTGCAGTATTATTTTCTATTGCATATTTTGTCCCGGTGATTCAAACGATCTTTTTTCTGTGTATTTCACAATGTCCTAAAATACAGTTCAGACACTGAGCAGAAGTATTCCTCTCACAGATTTCCCCCACTGATATATTTAACCCATTGTGCCCTCACCTTGCGGTAAAGTCTGCTCCAGCGGGTGAACAGGGCGTGCTTGCAGAGGCGCGAGGGTGTCCCTGATTCCCGTCTCCGTCCGGTGGCCGTGTTGACCACCTCCAACTGTGCGTCACCCAGTGTCCAGTTGACGCTCACACACGAGGCCTTGCCCTGCTGCTGATACTCGGCACTGCTCAGGCCTACAGGGGAGACAACACAGGGCAGAGGGGATGACTTCAGGGTGGGCGTGAATCGCCCCTTGTAGGTGATCCAAATGATCTTTAATGTGTGAAACAAAACATTTCATAAAAGTAATATATAATACACTTGTGAGTAAAACCCAGACAAGAGGCGGAAATTTGCAATTTTCCTTTCAAACCTCCACTTTGTTGTTTCGTTTAACCTTCCTTCACCCTTCCCTGCTCTCTCCCCGAGGCTAATGGCAGACATAAAGTTTTGCAGCACTGCAAAAAGCCAAGTCAACACGGGCCTGGAAACTGCATGGCTGTTTATATGAAGCTTTGATATACCCTCAGAGAGAGGGGCAGGGAGGTGAGACCACGAGGGCTATTGAGCATATAAGCAACGCGTTCCTGCCTTTGTATGAGTGCTTGTCTGCTCTTGAGTTCCAGCAGTTAACAGTGTTTGAGTGTTGCCAGCTGTGGTGTATGCTGTAAATATTATCTCCAGTCACAAAGAGGAAGTCTCCCCGACACTGGACTGGCTGTCTCTCTGTCCTGCCCTCTGCCTTCTCTGAAATAATTAGCCTCGCCAGCACAGCACACAAAGCGATCAGTCGAGGAAGGAGAAAGAGAGCGGCAGAGGGAAAGTGGAGGTGGGTGGCAGTCACACCGCATGGGCTCCGTGTAGAGAGTATCTGCATCGAGAACACAGGTGTTTTAGAGGCCTGTGGAGAAACGGAGCGGACAGCAGGGCGAGAAAAGAATGAGGGCTCAGGGTGAAAATGTCCCTGAGAGGCCACCGTGAGAGTTTCACAGGAGCCGGTTTGCCAGCATACTCTGCGTAAGGGAAATGGAGAAGTTGTGACTCTGTGTTAGTTTTATAGCCCAATCAGTTGAAAATGCTGAGCCACATACTGCTTGGGGATGGAGTGAGGAAACATCTGCCAGGAGTTTCAAGCAGTTGTAAATAGGCATATACTTTTACTATTTTTACACGAACAACACAAATTGATCAGTGATCCAAAGGCTAATTTACAACTGTTGTCCCAGATGTTAAGTTAATTGTAAAAAGACTGTTTTTTTTTGGTTTACCCATAAAACAATTTTTACTGCAACAAATTAAAGGACTAGTTCCACATTTTAGCTGTTTCCTTGTGTTTCCAGTCTTTATCATATGATAAACTAACTGGCTGGGTTCATATTTAGCATGGTATCTATCTTCCTGTCTGATTCTTGGCAAGGTCGAGACTAAGTGTATTTCCCAAAATGTCAAACTTTTACACCCATATGCAGATGTTAAACAAATAACAGTAATAATAGTAACAAAATAAAATGCATTAAAGAAAGGCGGTAATTGTTCATCTGTTTGCAAGGGTAGCTATTGGTTTACCTCTGAAGATTATCAAAGCTGGAAATGTCTGATGTTGTTTACTATGATTTATAGTCCAATATGTTGCATTGTGTTTTGTTACAGATGTTCTTTTATTTATTGCCAACAATACTATGACAGAGTATAAATCGGGTGCATATGCGTCATAGCGCCAGAAACACACTTCCCATGTAGCATCTAGACTAACAAAATCTGACATTTAAGTGCTTCTCGCACATTATATCCACTCCAAATCTGTAAAACTGTCTTCAGAAAGGAATCGCTGTCTTGGATTTCACCTCGACTTCAAACCCAGTTATTTATTATATCATGCAATGTTAAAGGTGCCTTCATAGAAAATCAGCAGACAGATTCTGTGCGACGGGTGAACAGTTGCCTCTGATCTTGCCGTCTGACAGACAGCTTGTTATAGTACAATACCTGATGTACAATACCACAATACATGCCTGCAGATCATCTCTCTCCTTGCCTCGCTCATTTTCCCGTCTTCACTCTTCCATTCACCAATCTCAGCTCTTCTTTTCTGTAGCTCCTTGGAGCTGGAATGAATTGCCTGCCACAGTAACAATCCTCCAAGTCTCTTATTACCCATCTCTCCTCTCTCGTGGAGACGCACCTCTTTGAACAAAAGGCCCTCCTATCCATCCTGCCTTTTTCCTTTCTCTCGCTCCATTCATGGCTCATTTCATCCCTTCAATGGACTTGACTCCTCTGTTTCTGTAATAGCCAATTTGATTTTTCCCTCATTGAAGACTTGATCAATTTCTCTTATGGGAAGTGTTTGGCAGACATGAAAGAGGCAGAATTAGAGCCTTTGGTTATGGGATTTATAACTGTACAGTGCACACACCCGCGGCTTAATATCTGAGCCTGCTGTAGAGCCGCAATAAAGGATACCCTCAGTGTTTATGTGTACACATTGCATCTATCCTGCGTTACTGTAGTGCCGCAGGGTTTTCAAATGTGCTCCTCATGGGGGTGGAGCAGCAGAGGAGAAATGAAGCAACAGGTATGTGAAAATATGGACGTCTTTAATGTCTGTGTAAGGGGGAGCAATTCATTTCCGAAAGGAAGGCAGAGAGGCAGGGATGTGACACTTAATGCACAACTGCTTCAAGAAAACAGTCATATATGTGTAGACACACACATACAGTATGTGACATACAGAGTTTCCCCAACAGGAGTGCAGCTCTCCAACACAGCCCTTTAAGGCCGGTGGATGCTTTTAAACAATCAAACCCAAAACCATCAAATGTCTTTTCCCTGATGGCTTGCTCTCTACGCACATATTCACACAACACATCTGCTGGTTTCCTGTCCTTTTTCTGTGAGTCCTCAAAGGAAGTTTTCCTTGATGCAAGCTGAGTTTGGGAAATGTATATAAACAATACATCCTCCAAAAATTTGGAAGCAACTTGCCATCATATAAAACCTGCAGGTCCACCTCCAGTCTCAGTGTGAAGCACCTGTCCTTAGCTGGCTTGCTGATGTAACCCAGTGGTAAACCCTCATTCAAGAATCACCTTTCAGATTTACCGGATGTGTGAGCCGGGAGGTTGCACTGTGAGGACGGGACTTCTAGAGAGCTGCATGCAACCAGCGGGGCAAACATTAAGCTACCTGTTGATGGTTATTAAATACCTGAAAAATGTCAGCTGGCATATTTATTACAGTTGTGATGTACAAAATATGTGGATGTAGATGATTTGCTGTTGTTTAAAGGCACCTTTGTAAGGTGAAATCAAATCAAGTCTCCTCCAATGTTAAGCAGCAACTTCATGTTTCACACAGCTGCATTTCAACAAAATGACCATCTCAGCTGGGAAAATTTAAATTGTGAATATTTAAAAAAAGAACAAAGCAGGGTGTAGCTGTAAAGCAAGCACGCATACTCAATCAACTGCAAAACTCCGAAAGTGGGGAACAACCATTATTACTGTTTCCTTTATCTACTATTGTTCCGATTCTTTTTATCCCGAAACGACAAAGCCGCAGTTTGTGTTCACGCTGCGGTGGAAATGAACAGCGGGACGAGAGTGAAGGACGAGTCAGTCCATCGACGTGTTTGGCCCTCGGGGTTCAGGTGGAGCTGCTTTGGCTGTGTGTGATAAGCACGGGCCCTGCGATCCCCAGGAATTTCCTCCAGGGGTGTTGCTTTTAAATAACCCTGGACACACAATAGCCGGGGAGCTCATCAGAGCCAATGAAAGGATGGAGGAGGAGATGAGAGGAGGTGGTGGTGGTAGTGGTGGGAGGGGGAGGTACGCACACAGACATCTGAAAGCAACCTCTCCTCCGTTCCTGCCTCTCTGTCTCCCTCTCTTCCCTTCACCCCGTCTCTCTCTCTCTGTCCGAGCTTCCTCCAGATTGAATGGTTGTCTGATAAGGGCTGTGATTACATTGATTTGGTGTAGGGCCATCTCCACTGTCTGTCCATCTTCCTTCCTCTGCCTTCACCTCTCTACCCTTCAATAGACTGCAGCTACTCGAGGTGCTGCAGGTGCAGAGATCTGACAGTTGGGGGATATGTGGACACACACAGAAAACACAAATCATGTGTCAGAGAGGAGGGCTGAGTGCAGGAGACATAGGAGCCCACCTTTGTTTTGCGTAAAGAGGATGTCATGTCTACATATTTTTGTCAACAGAAGGAACCTTCAACACTAAGAAATAGTGTTAAGAATAAGTTCTGCATCATTCTTGCATTAGCAGGTGAGAAAAAAAACTATATAGTCATTAAACAAACTATGTACTTACTGTGAGATTTAGTTAGAGTGAATAACTTAATATAAGTAACTATAAATGATGAACAAATGGATCATACCTGATCACAATTTCCCAAATGTTCACTGTAGCTTGTAATATCTGAAACCAAAAGCTCATTCCAGACATGACTCTCATTCAAAAAGCCATTGAACAAATCATGAGAAATGCTCGCTGAAGGCCCGTGGTCGGACGATTCAATGATAAATTTGTCGCAGCCATCATCACCAGAGGACAATTCGGTACAATTATCAATCTTGATGAGGATAGGCCTCACAAAATATTCATCCTCATGGCACCCAATTACCCGGAGCAGAGGCCCGCAACGCAAAGAGCTCCTATGCCCTTCAAGAAGTGCGCTTGAAACCTGATAAAAGTATTGCAGATACAGAGAATGCATGGTATGTGACTGTCAGCATCTCAGTTCTCATCAATGATGCTCGCAACAAAACGCGCCCTACATCGCTTGCGTGTCTCTGTCGCACAGCCACTCCGACTGGCCTAGATCTGAAGTGATGGCTGATGTAGTCTCTACAAGTTGGGTGTCATTCAGATCCTCTTCCAGCATTCATCTTCGCTACAAACGAAAGCCTCTGGTCTCAGCGGAGCCCCGGAGGCAGACGTGCCAGACAACTTCTTAGCTGTTGCTTGTCTGACTGGCACAATGTAAGTGTAGAGAAGCAGGGGTACAAGAGTTTGTTAAGCACGTGCAGATGTGTGTGTGCGTGTGAGTGATCTGTTATGGTTCATTTGGTCTGGAGCTGACATATTTATTGAAAATCTGAAAATAGACGCTGTATACATCTGGCCCAGGATCTCTGTATGGGATGGCCCCATCTGAAAACACAGAGATGCTTTTATATAGCACAGAGAGGTATGTCAGTGTTTAAAGAACAGGAAGCACAGTCTGTCACTTAGCTGGAGAAAGTGAAAAACTAGGAGGAAAAAATTGGACCACTTGGAAGCTAACCAACCTGTGAATTCCTCATTTAGTGAGTTTAACTAGTGTTTTTAATTAACTGGAAAGACTACAGGCTATTTCCAGTGTGCTTTAAGAGTTAAATAACATGAATCCTTCTTTTTCTAAAATGTTACAAATGTGAACATTAGAATGAAGATTCATTAAATGTGAACACAAAGAGACATACATGTGTTCCCAGTAGATCTTTCACTGTGATTTTCCATGGCTAAGTAGAGAACAAACATCATATTAAATTAAGAAGACTAATCTTTAAAGATGCTATAACGAATATTTTAAACATAAGAATCAGACCAATGCTGACATAAAAGGAGAGTGAATATTGGACTTGCATTCACCAACTGGACACAAACATGACTCCAAATGAATGTTTCTGTGTTGGCTAGATGTATAAATATGGCAACAAGTTTGCCTTATTAACTTAAAAAGTGATTATATGTCAATGTTGTGTTCACAGCTGGTTTCCAAAATTACTGGAGGTCTAAAAAAAATGTTGGTAATTGTCATTAATTAAATTGAATTATTAAGGTCGAAATGTTTAAACTGAGCAATCTAATGCAGTGATTTTCAGCCATGAGCCCCTTTATCCTTCTATGACATGGGAAAATAGTTGTTTGTGGTTCAACACAGAATAGTGTTTGACATCAGATGCTCATTTTAATCAAACTTCTACTGTATTATAAAAATATCAAACTGATATAAAATCACTACTCAAATCAAATATTGCCTGATGTTTGAGGTAAGTCTCAAAAAAAAGTGATCAATTATTATAAACTTCAGAGCCAGTGATCTCCTGTAGCAGGGTCTCATGGATAATCTGGGTGGTCCATATTCTCATTACTCCTCAGAGAAACTGACCCAAGCAGCAAAACATCAGACAAAAATCTGTTCGTTTCAATGGAATCGCTGCGATCAGTAGATATGCTCGCAGAAGTAAATTTGCACTATTTCACCACCTTGACAGTTCCGACCTTTGAGGAAACGGAGGGACCCGCAGACCGATCCAAAACAGAGAAAAATCTCATTACCTGTTGCACAACCCTCAAGGAGTCAATATGCCACCAGGCTTCCAGCAGCAGCTTTATAGAAAGGACTCGTGACAGAATTTCATTGTACCACTTTCTGGTGTGAAGGCTTCCCAAAGTGGATGTATTCCTAAATGTAATGATCACACTGAGACGTGTCTGTGTGGTGGGCGTACCGCTGAGCAGGGGCTGGTTGCGTCTGTGCGTGGCGGGCAGCGGGCCCAGGCGCTCTAGCCGCTGGTTCAGAACTCTGCCCAGATGGCCCGTGTGGCGAACGCTGCCGACGGTCACGCTGTGCAGGTACACCGGCTCCACAAAGTGGCTCAACAACGCCCCCTGCAGGCCCAGGATGTTCCATCTGAAGGGAGGGAGACGAGAGACGAAGAAGGTGGGGTGATGGTTTGAAAGTAGATAAAGGAGGAGAAGGTGAGGGGAAGGAGGGAGAAAGAGCATTTAAGAATGTGGGTAAAGAAGAGATGTGGATGAAAGAAAGGAAAAAGGAGAGAAGTAAAGAACGGTTGAGGGGGAGGGAGAGAAGAATCAGGGAGAAAGATGTGTTGAGAGAGGACGGGAGAAAAAGAGAGAGACAGATGTGAGAGCTTCAATGACAGGTAGAGACAATTTGATCATTATCTTGATGTGGGACGTGATGAATAACAGCTACTGGACTGACAACACACACAAACACACACACACGCACGCACATAATCTGACAGACACACACGCACGTCCTATTCTCCCACTTTTCCCGAACCATCACCACCAGCACCACCAACAACAACACTGCCAAAGGTCAGTACATCAGCATTCATTACATGGAAGAACACATTGCCGTGTGTGCATTCATCAGTGCCATTGAGGTTAATGCACTGCAGGAAAGCTTCCGTCGATTGCTCGGCGCGAGGGACGATCACCTCAGGATTTTTTTTAGGGGAGATCCGCGAGTGACACAAAATCGCTGTGGGGCTAATCCTGCCCGCCGCGCTGATGCCCGATATTGTAGCCAGCTGGTCATGTGCCACCTACTGTTGAAATCCCCTCTATTTAACCAGCAGATGCTAATTTATGGATGGAAAATGATAATTACCGTGTTTATTATCATTCCTGCCCTTCATAGAGAGAGAGGGCCTGCTGTGTGCCTGGGCTGTGTACTCTCCTGCACACCGGACTAATGAACTTATGCGAGGCACAATCAAAGGCCCGACATTATGCTGCTAATTTTTATTTCATTGTTCTTTTTGTTAATCAATGTCTCTTTATCATGGATGCAATTACAGTGGCTGCTTTTTTTTGTTTTTTTTCCTCCCCGACTTAATAATCACTCATTACGGCTCCTTTCGCTTCCCGAGCAGTCAATTAACATCAACGGCTTTCTGGGAATCACTAAATGTGTTCAGGAAGCAGCGGCGGCTGCCCGCCTACGCTTTACCTGCAATCTGTCGGCGAGATCTGTCCTTCCCTCTCAAACATAGAGGAGGAGCTTTGTTAGAAAAAATAGAAAAAACTCACACACAACCTCAGTGCTCCACCAAAACAGAAATAGTTTAGCCTGAAATATTAATTTACCCAGAAAGCGACACCGTGAATCAGAAACATCTTCTAATCTCATGCAAGAAAAGACAGCCATCTGGCTTGGGTGTGTGAATTTAAAGAGAGGAGAGGGGAGAGACCTTCTCTCTCTGTCTCTCTGTCTCTCTACATCTGTCCTTTCTTCCCTCCCCCGGTAAACGCCGACCATTAAAGTAATGTGTTCATCTGCATAAAACTGCAACGGAATTGAGAACATCATCGTTATATGAATGCCATTTACGCCCCTCAATTAAATCCAGCTGTCGACTTCAAATCAAATATTATTGGAGGAGCTTCACCGGGCCGGGCTTAAGAAAACAAAACGATGATCATCAGGTAAAGCAGTGACAGGGGTGAGACGTGGCCCGTGATCAAAAATGTTTATGGTAAGAGCAAAGATCCTAAAATTCCCGATGGTCGAAGCTGAACTAACTATAATAAAGTGCAGGACCTGGAGGAAGTGGGGAAATAAAAAAGTAATGGGAGGTTGCAAAATGAGTGTGACAGAGGACAAGAAGAGTATCCAGGGGATCACTTTAAGACTGCAGCAGTGTGTGTGTGTGTGCGTGTGTGTGTGTGTGTGTGCGTGTGTGTGTGTAGTCTGCGGTCCTAAGCTCCTCTCAGTTCCACCCTCCACCCTGACCTTGATAAACTGGCCCTTGGTGACCCACTCACTTTAACGACGGCCACCCATCATTTACAGCAATATAAAAAAATGGAAAGGGGAGGCTGTGGAGCAAAGAGAGTGCGTCTGCCGTCTGGCCGGGCGGGATGGAAGGGAGGGGACGGCGGGAGGGACAAAAAAAAAAAAAAAAAAGCAGGGTGTCCCTTCTCCCTCCCCCGTCACTCTATTTTTTTGTAAAGTAATTGCTTTCACCCCCGTTGGTGACCTGGGTAGATTTAATCACACCATCTCCAGCCCTGGCCAACTGAATCAAATTGGTCAAATTAACAGCGGCTCCACAGGAGAAGGGTTCACCTCTCTCTCTGTGTGTGTGTGTGTGTATGTTTGTGCCAGTCCGATCACACACACACAACAGTGGCTCAGCTGTAGTCCTGTATGGCTCAGTTGGCACAGTGCGGTGCTTACTAAGCTAAATTCATGGTGTTCAGTTCCTGTTGAGGACCGGTCCTGGCAGAAAACCTCAGACTATATTAAACATTGATTTCAGATTTGTTAGAAAATCACATCAAGGTGGAAGTAAAGAATCGCTACTGTTGACTACCTTCATCATTTTTAGTCAAGTTTGCAGCACGGCTCTATGGTAATGGTTTGGTTGGTCGGAGGTTAACCACTTTGGTCCAGACTAAAATATTTCATACAACATTCATGGTTTCCAGATATAGGCCAAAATTGTCCATTGCTTTGGTTTATGAAAAAATACCTTTGAAACTAATGAAAGTCCCATCTGTTTTTTGTGCAAATTAGCAAATGTTAGCATGCCAACACTTTAAACTAGGATAGTGAACAAGGTAAATATCAGGATGTTAACTTTGCAACTGTGAGGATTCTAGCACGCATTTAGCTCAAAGCACCACTGTGCCTGAGTGCTAGTGTGTCTACAGTAGCACCGCTTGGACGAAGAGTTGTGTCTCTACTTAGTCTACCAAGTTAGCAAACTAATAATAATAATAATAATAATAATAATAATAATATAATCATAATTCAAATTTACATTTTGAAAGAAAAAATAACACATTATTTCTCATACAAAGTAAAAGTTAAATTCATAATCCACAAAACACACCTTGCCTAATCCAATATGTTCAAAAATTTTGTTGTTACATCCTTACTTGCCCTTGTATGACCTGTAGCTTAAACCTTAGATCAACATTGTAGTATAACTGATATTTCACTGAATTTCTAACTTTCTAATAATGCTACTGTTACTGTGTTTTTCCATTGGCCTGTATCCTGTGACCAAAGTTCAGCATAAGTTACATTGATTTTGACTGATGTCATACTTGAATCTACTGTATTCAAAACTGAATTCATTGTAAAGCCTTTTTCACTGACAATCAGACTGTTCCTACAGATGCTCTGCAACTGGACAAGAAACAAATCAGCTCCTTTAACACAGTGTGTCAACAAGCAAAACTTAACATTTAATTATAGATGCATAATCATCCATTATCACCTCTAATAGTGTGTGCCACCATTTCAGGTTTATAACATATAGTTACCAAATGACTGATTATCCAGTTAGTGAATATCATTATGCATGTGCATGCGTGTGCATGTGCGTGTATGTGTGTGTGCATGTCTCCCTCTACCTGTGAAGATGCTCCAGTGAGTACACACTGATGCTTTCGCTCCTCACGCATGGCGACAGCGTGAAAACGGAGGCGGAGGAGCAAAGCTGTCCTGATTTAGCTTTACCGTCTGTCCTGCTCACGCTTGCCAACATTTAACAATTTATGAACATACACAGGCTCCATTGTGTTTCTGTCCTCTGTGTTAACTATTAGTGTTACCAGTAGTGAATGTACACTACAGCAAGCCTTGCACATTTTGGGTCAACTAAAACTCCCGTATTGAAATCTGTCCCTTACATTTTGGCATATACCTTGTAAAACATAAATAAATAGCCCACAGTGTGTAAAAGGTTGCATGACTAATGTGCTAGCCAGGGAGAGGAGTCAGCCCTACAGATCTGGAGATTAAAACAATGACGTGATTAATATACTAATTCATTACAACAGGATTAGCTCTTCAAGTCTCATATGGGAAATCAATAGGCACCACCCGCACTATAAAGGATTTCACATCCGGCACGGCTCATGTCAACACAAACACGCACCCGCACACAAAAGGAAGCCCGAAGGAAAATATCAGACAAACCTCTGACAAACCTCATAAAGCAAAATGCTTTATTTAAACAGAGATCACTTCTTTTCATAAAGAAGCTAATCTCCTAATAAAGGTAAACCTTCAAACAATCCTTTTACCTTTCTTGTCTTACATAGGCAAGAGGTCACCCGAGTGACAGGATGTGCTGGTCACATGGTTTGTGTTAGGGTATCATGTGTTGACCTTTACAATAAAATCAACACAATCCATGTGCTAATAACTGCATTGAGAGGAAAAAGGAAATTATATATAAGGGTTTTAACAATGGTGTTGTTGAACTTCTTTGACTGTTTTATACCTGAAATCAGTGGCAAATGCTTGAGATATATAACTGGATCTGTTCAATTTGACTTTAATGAGAGAGACATAGTTAATAAAGTACCACTAAGTCCATCTTGCAGTAAGTAACACTTTCTATACAGTCCAATATCAAACCTACAGGGTGAATGTATGTCATCTAAACAAAAGCACTTCATCTGACAAATAAACTGATCAGATTTCCAGTTTAAGATCACTAGAAGAGGCTGGGTTCTTTCAGGTACAAATCAGTTTGCAGGATGTTCAGAATGGCAGCAGGACAATTTAGTTTGGACCCACCTGACGGAATCAATAAGTGAAATGAGGAAAAATATAAAGAGAGAGAACAAAAAGAGTGCCAGAGAATAAGAAAATTTTAAACACACAGGTAACATCTGCCAGCACTGACCTGGTGATCTTGTCGGTGCAGGACATGGTGATGAGCTGCTCGCCCTGTAAGACTCCGTCCCACGTCTGAACGGGCCCCCGGCACCGCACCGGCACCGTCCCCTCGCCGGACTCGATTTTGGTCCTCAGGTGGCTGCGGTGCTTTCTCATGAGGTGTCTGCTGCTGTGTACTGCCAACACATAACAATCACAGCCTGAGCTCCATCGCTCCACATTATGTCATTTCTTATTACACGGCTTTGCTGGATATCCAATTTAATTAGCTGATAATGAAGTCTGTTATTTCTGAACAACACATAGCAGTTTCAAATCTAATCGTGTCGATCAATAGCCAAGATTTATTTTGCAGATTTCTGATCAAATTTACTCGAAATACACCAGTTCAGAAAGACATCAGCTAAACCATGCTGGAAACAGTCAACATTTTCCAATATGGCTTTTAATATATTATAAAAACATATCCATTACATACTATACATTAGCACTTAAGTGTGACATTCTCTGTATAATTAGGGATGTTCTCAGCTCCTAATTATTGGTGTTCACGTGTAACTAGCTGCATCTCATTAGACAGAGTTTAAAAGCTTATCCAATATCACGGTGAACCAATAAAACATTGCGATTATATATTTCAGTAAGAGGACAGGTACAGTTTCCAGCAGAGGACAAATATGTCAACCCTGTGTTAAATAAGGTTAATAGCTTATTTTAGGGAAATTTAATCAATTATTTTGGGGCCGTTAGCTGCCTAATTGTTAATGAAGTAAACTGGACTTTTGCTGGATGAAGGAACCATTCCCCTGGATTAAGTAGTTTTGATGCCCTCGTGATGGAGTTTATGTTAGGCACGGTATGATGTAGTATTGTAAAAATAAACCGAGAGTACCCTGGTCTTTTCAACCCTGTTTGAGTCCAGGCCCTTAATCTATTTAAACCACTTACTTTCATGTGGTTTCATGTGGGTGTACAGGGCAGCATGACCTCCACAGGTGCTAATATTGTTAAAGTCTACAGCATTCATAAATAGCCTGCATAATATCAGAAAAAAAAGGAATCTCCTCTTCCAGGAAACAGAGACACAGGATAAATTATAGATACTGTTTTTCCTGGTCTCAGTAAAATTACAATATGCATATCTCCCTAACAGGGTGAACGAGTCAATGTTGATAATCACTGTTTTTGTTTTAATAACCTCTCATTTATTTAGGCTTAAACTCCACTTCCTTCTCTCTTCCTTTCCCCTCTCTTCCTCCGTGGCTGTCGCGTCGGCTGATGCGACAGCAGCTAAAAATTAAGCCCCGACTTCCAGCTCAGAAGTGTTTAAGAACAGTCAGGAAAAAGGTACTAAGTAATGGTCTAATCTCTGAGAGCGCACTGCAGAACATTTAAAAGGTTTAATGAGCAAAAACGTCTGGTTCAAAGGCTTCTCCGATGACAGCCTTGTCTCTTCTCCCTCTCTCGCTGCTTTCATGAAAATCCCACCATGTACTCCACTGTAGTGTATATTCATGGAGCTGAATAGCACCTTCAGTCTGTGATGAAAGGGGGGGGGTCCACTGATGGAAACTGCAGTCCAGATTACATTTCTCAACTCGTCGGCCAGCAGAAAAATGCTGGGCAAACCGTCTAAATGAATGTACAATTTATTTTCAGTGCGTAAGCAATAAAATGTCATCTAGTCAGCACAGCGTGGCTGAAAGAGGCCAAAGACGGAGTGTGACATGAAAAGGATGCCAGCTTCTTCACTGTGTGAAAGCAGTAGCGTTCAGAATATCTGCCACATATCTGTCTATAAACCTGAGAGAATGGCATGATAGAGAAATGTCACTACAATAAATAGATATAGATCAGGTCTGTATTAACAATAACTTCCTTTGTTCTGTTGTCAACTATGTTAAACATAAGAAAGGTCTGGTGTCTTACGGTCTGTGGTGATTTCATAGGGCGAGTTGAGCCTCCCGTCCCCACACGGCGACGTGCTGATGTACATGTGGAAATGGACGTTGTCTCTCAACCTGTAGCCACACTCCTTGTGCCGCACGAATATCGACTCCTCCCAGTCCTCTGGCCTTTTACTTCAGCGGCGAAACAAGAGAAAAGGCAAACAACAAGTACGAGTTAGACTGATGAGAAAGGCAGCGCCATTCATCACGGCATAAGAAATAGATTTCCCCTTTTCCTTTCCAATGATGGAGTAAGGCAGAGATGGAGAGAGATGGACACCGGGCCTCTGTCTGACCACAGTCTATTCTCCTGCTGTCACACAGACTCCTAGACATTACTCAGGCTGTCCAAATGTCTCAGGGGTAACAGGGAGGTTTTGACCTGCGGTCTATACATGCTTTGCATTTGAGTGATCAAAGTGTCATCGTGAAGGTCAACTAAAGATTTGGCCGTGTTAAAACAATGGTTAAATAAAACCAATGTGCATGAAAATGAGATATATATTTTATATAAATATATATAAAGTTCATAGTCACTATTATGGTTTGTTAAATGTGCTGCAACTGCATAGAGAGTCAGTGGAAAGACAGAAATTTGGCCAGGGTGGTGCTTACTGAGCCAAAGACAATCATACCAGTTGAAAATGTTTCAACTTGAGCAAAAAAACTCACTTCATGAATCTACTGTTATTTCATAAACATACAGAGATGATAGGAAAGACGAGTGAGAGTGGATGAAAATTCTGAGTTGACTTCCTGAGAATAAATCAAAGCAAAAAAAAATTCCCATCACTTTCTGTCTGAGCACATATTTTATGCCAGCAAATGCTAATTGTGCATAACATTATTCTGTAACAAGAATGCCAGATTAATGTTATTCATTTGAAAAAATGCTGCACATTTTTTTTTTAAGACAGCTAAATCTAAAGTTTAAAAAAAGTTCTTCCCATCCATTACCAATGAGCTGAATACTCGCAATGTGGCCGACTGGGCGATACATAATCTAAGTATATAAAAAAAAATGGGTCACTGTTTCTGCTGTGAGCAGGAATAAGGTCTTCATCACTCACACACACATATATAGGTATGCACGCATAGGATATTTAAAGTATGCATCACAATGCAAAGCACGTTCTTTATATAACCTCTCCTGTGTCTCCGATGTCCTTTCACTGAGCGTAAATATGGCAGTTCTGGCATTTTGTTTGGTCATTTCATTATGAGTTATCTTCCCCATTAGCCATTTTACTCATCCGCAAAGTCTCTGTACCTGCCATCCAGCATTGTGCTAAGACAAAAAGTCAGTGCTGTGTATGCAAATATGACATTCAACGATCGAGACTTCTAGCCACTAATCTGATGAATCAGCCTTGCTATCGAGTTCCTCCGGGAGCTCAAAAACATAATATACGCTCATGCACTGGAGGCAGTTAGGAGTCAAAACTCATCAGGACGGTCTCTTGACGCTGGTAAAAATCTTGGTGAGACTTGGTGTGCACGGGAGCAGGCTTTACAGGTTGCAAAGGCACACAAAGTAGATCCATTAAAAAAAGGTGCTAAAAACAAATAGGCCATTGAGACCCTGAGCTGAACCAGTTGAGTGTGTGATAATATGCTTAGTTAGCTGGAGAGAACAGCACACATATGGCTCGTTGATTATTGAAAAGTCTCTGGTGAACAAAGCAATGTTGTTTCCATGGAGCTTATTATAGAAGAGAGAGCATTCTTTGGCACTGCGGCGGGAGGTCATAACAAACAAGATATTTAATGCTATTAGGCATACTGTAATGTAATGCATGGTAAAACTGTCAGAGGCACCTTGAAAGCTAAAGTCTACACAACATTTTGGCAACTTATGGATATACGTTAAATATGTACTCACTGGAGGAATGTAGCTGAGTACATAATACATTTACATAAGTACTTTAATTGTGTAGAATTTTGTGCTTCATTCCCATTTTTCTGCTACTTTACAAATATGCTCTATATGCACTACAAAAGCAACTATTGTCACTTTCCTATATTTATCTATCACAGATATATCAATATTGCCGTATAAATTGTCTGACATGCAAAGATATGAAGACTTGTTTTTTTACAGAACATATTGCAACAACTCAACTCTCAGCAAGTCAAACCTTTAATGTCATTCAACAAAGGACAATCAAAATGGAGATATCTGGTTTTCCAAATGAACCCTCCATTTATAAAACATATTGGCTGATATATCGATGACTGAATTTTTTCAGGTCCCAAAAATCAGCCAGGCTCTATCTAAAAGCAATAGTTACTAGGTACTTAAAATAAAGATTTTTCAGACAAATCACATGATTATCTTGTAAGATAAGATGAATTATTACAGATGAAGTCACCCAACAGTACAGTGTATGTTACGCATCTTTACTATGAGTACTTTTATGTTTAATTCTAGATATTATGTAGCATATGGCCACTTGATAGTTTTTATTATTAAAAAGGAAGAAAAATGGGGAAATACCAGAAATGCTCCTTTTTGTCTCAGCTGGCTGGAGGGACATGTCCCTGTCTATGTTTGATTGACAGCTGCTGGCAGGCTGCCACAGTGCCGGTGTTACACCACAGGAAGGAGCGACGAAGTAAACAAACTGGCACTGTAGCCTACATGTCATGGGCAGACAGTGTGTTGTTAGTGGTATTGAAAAGTAAAGACCACACCAGCATCTGCGTGTACGTTTACATTCTGTTTAATGTGCTGCAGCTGAGCAGCTAATTAGCTGTCTGGCCTGCAAACTGATGTCGGCGGCGCACTTTTCCTCTGTGGATGTTTGGCGGCTCGTTCAACAAGTGACAGTGCAGGACGTGTGTTCATGTTTGTAAATTAGATAAGAAGGAGACTTCAGCAGTAAAGTTAATGTAGATTGCTAGTCTGAGTCTGTGGCTCATGTGTTGTTTATCACCATATGCCATTGAATTAATGCAAAACAAAGGGGTGTCATCATGAAACCAGTAAATATAAAATTAAAAATTTCTCCCTTTTGGTTTCTGTTTTTTGTTTTTTCTCAATGGGGAACACAGGACAATGTGTATGCAAAATTAAATTCTTCTTTCAAAAGTTACATGGACTTTAACTATATTTTACTGATAACACTGTTCTTTTTAAATTTTGAATAAAGACTTGTAATAGTTGTAAGGGAATATTCTGACAAATACTTCATAAATGATGAAGTGAAGTAAATATCTTTGGGCTTTGGACTGCTGGTCAAAGAAATAACTGATTTGAAAATATCAACTACTAGTGGGGCTGTTTCAGTGGATTCATTTAAATACCACAGGAATTTTAAAGCCGAGTCCAGCACTCGCAGAATGACAGAACGGAAGACAGATCTATTACCTCAAGAAGAGTTCAAGTTGAGAGTAGAGGAAGCGTAGCAGGGCCCTGCGGACCGTGACTTCGGCGTGACAGTCATTGACCACTTGTCCCTGGTCACTCAGATACTCCCCGTTGATGCACTTGGTGCCCGTGGATAACGCCACCACCTGGGCGTGCCTCAGGTCCAGACCTGTTGAACAATTACACATAGACAAATGTTCGTCTTATTGTGCTTGTCACACGTTCCATTGGCTACATTGATTCCTTAATCCATGAGCTTAATAGTAACCCTCAGTGTTTAATACCTAACACATGTCTTTCCTCACCTTTCTGTCTCAGAGAGGCATTTTGTCATTATTAAGAAATAATAGAGAACACATAGGCATTCACAAAGGAAGAAAACAGGCTCATGCTTCATAGATTGTTAAAACTGAAAGCCAACAGTAAGGTGGCCAAAGGTGAAAGGTTCGCTTCAAACAACATACAGAAGAAGCCAGTAGAAGACCTAGACAGCTTTCATGTGTTCTGTTCTTGTGCTGCATTATATTCTGAGTCATTTGTAAATGGTGGAGGTGTCATTTCTCAAATATTTTTTAAAGCAGTGCAAGGCCTTTGCAAGAATAAATACTGAAATCTGGGATAAGGAATGTTTTTTTTTTCTCCATCAATAAGGTCATGCTCGGTGTGCCACCACACTCTTCACCTGTGTACATTTTCAGACATTGCCAACCTGGTCTAACATACATTTGGCATGATTGTGCCAAAAATATCCTAACACTACTTTGTATGAAACATTTTTATGTCATGGCATTTTTAGAGTAAAATAAAGATAAGATACAATTCTGTCTGAAGTATCTTTGAAAACTAAAGCCTGTAAAATGCATCAGTTAACAGTGATGGATGGATGTAAAAATAGACCTCAGACTGAACTTGATTGTGTCTAACTTGATCAAACAAGAGCTCCCTTTACTCACACAGTGAATCGAAAAAGAAAACATAAGAGGAGACTAGGGTAAAAAGGTCATTCTGACAGATAACTTTGGGTTATTTCCATAACCACAGTTCTCTGAGTAGCATGAGTAAGTGTCTCTTCAGTAGCTCCTATCACACCACACCAGCCAGGATTAACTGGATCCAAGGAGTGAAGGAGGGAAGAGACCCTCCGCCTATAAACTGGGCTGGCACCACACCTTCTCATTCAATAAGTTCACCTCTTTACATTCAGCCACACAGTGGAGAGGCCCGAGTTTACAACCAGAGAAGGAGGATGGACACCCAAGTTCAGGAGTGCTCTGTGTGGGTTTGTGTTTGCTTTGAGGACACTGCAATGAGCCAGTCATTGACATACTATAGCCAGCTGAGTGGTCTTTCTCCTACATCAGTACATTTTACGAATACAACCCTGACTCCAGAAAAGTTGGGATGCTTTGTAAAACATAAATAAAGCAGAATGTGATCATTTGCTAATCCTTTTTGACATGCTTAATTGAAAACAGTACAAAGACAATATATATGTTTGACCTCATCATCTTCATTGATTTTTGTAAATATCTGCTTATTCTGAATTTGATGGCAGCAACATGTTTCAAACAAGACTGGGAAAGTTGTGGACTGATCCAAAAACACCTGTTTGGATCATTCCACAGGTGAACAGGTTCATTGGTAACAGGTGATAGTATCATGATTGGGTATGAAAGGTTCATCCTGGAAAGACTCAGTCGTTCACAAGCAAGGATGGAGAGAGGTTCACCACTTTGTCAAACACATGATTGTATAAAGGAGATTACTACAAGAGCTGGGGACACTTCATAAAACTGTTGTATGGTAAACACAGTTTGTTTGCAAATGACTGCACTCTGTTTTTTCCTAGCTTTTTTGGAATTGGGGTTGTACCCGTGGAGGACTGGACACTAAAAAAAAACCCCAAAACAAAACAGAGAACCAGACTTTTTCTCCACATCAAGTAGGCTATCAGGCATTCTGTTTCTTCCACCTGAGGGGAACTAGAGGCAGGTTGGACAATCCGGGGGCATTCCTGCTGGAAAAAAAATATGTCCTTTATATACCATGGGCCCTTGGGTGTCAATGCCCTAAAAGGGGCGTGAAGTACCATTTGTGCCAAAGCAAATGACTGGCATTGAACCACAGGAGTGATGGCATGCACCTTCCTGAGTAAAATTCACTCCATTATCTTCCCTCTTTTTCTATTGTTTTGCATCTATGTGACAGCTGCAACAAAGACTGAGGTCCTGCGTTGTTATTAGAGTAAAGAGAAAATCCTCATTCTCCCGGAGGACCATCACTGACTGACCTTGAGGAGGTATATCTCTAAGCAGCATCATGTTTTCTTGTCTCACCTTCAGTACAAGAAAGCAGATTTTCAGAGAGATTCATCAGCTGCTGAGTCTGGGCTGTAGAAACTATTACTGGATTATTGCAGGAAAAACCTCAGTTTGTTGTGCCAGTCGGTAATGAAGCATCTTGAGGAAGAACTGGGCACAGTGGGTCCACTTCTTTCAGAAAGGTGGCTTGAGCAAGGAGCTCATCGCAGCAGCATTCTCAATGTGAGACATGAAGCAAACACTATGACAGAGAAGATCATAGATCACAAAGTCATCCTGTCTCCTGTTGGTTTTCCTTTGAGAAAAAGACACTTTTCTCAGTGAGGATTCAGGCCAGTGCAGGGCCATGTGAGAGCCCAACTGACTGACAGATAGACAGAGGTGGCGCAGAGGGGGGAGAGGCTGGATCAGCACGTTAACGGCATGCCATTCCTTCCCTGGCTGCCACAAATCTCTCCCATCGCCTCTGAAAGTCAGGCTTCGCTGGCTTCTGGCAGACCTGCAGGCATCGCCGGGCCGGCACATGAGCTTTTATCAGCCTCGGCCCAGATGGCACTGCGGCGGTAGAGTCCTGACACCTCCACTGATGAGGAATGGGAAGGAGGGCAAGAGAGTTAAAGTTAAGGGAGGGAGGATTGTGTGTGCGGGGGGTTGAGGAAAAGAAGAGCAGAGAGAAGAAAGGAAAGTCTAAGGTAGGGTGGAAGAAGTTTAACTTTTACTCAAGAAACTACAGCGGAAAACTTCAAATAATGTATTGACTACGGCCTTTAAATGTTTTTTCTTAAAACAAATTGTCAAGTTGATGGCAGGGGAAAATGGGATTAATGTACTACTACTACTACTACTACTGTTTTGTTTCATCTATTGACACACAAAATGAATCATATTTGGAAGGTATTTTGTTGTTCTTACTAAACTGATATTTTGCTACTTGGGGACAGCGAAACCTTGTTTTAAACATAATACTAACATTGGCTCACTTTTTGTGTTCATATGGCAACACTGTTAACAGTTGCTTATTTACACATCCAGCAGATAGAGAGCAACAACAGCATTCATTTGAAGTCATATTTATAGCCACCTGGTGGATATAAGTCCAATATTCGCTCTCTTTGTTGCTCTGTTTGTGGTCTCCACCAACTCCTGAGAAAGATTTCTGGCTCTTTAGCTTCTAAATGCTCCACCAGCTAGTTGCTACCTGTGTCTGTTCTCAGTGTAGAGATGTTTTTTAGAGTTGTCAACTTTCTGCTGTTACTGGAGTCCACACTGATGAGAGCAGTGAGAATGAACCAAATCAGAAAAAGTCACAGGCCTAAGAACAGAAACAATGAGCTGAAATATGCTAAAATGCTCTTTAGACAGGAACTGCAGAGATGGGTGATAATAATAATAATAATAGCAGCTTAAGTTTGAGTGGTTGACATAGAAAAAGGAGAATCTCTAATACTTAATTCTGAGTACAAATTAATGGACATAAGAGACTGTCAGTGTTTAAATTCAGACTAGAAATGATAAGTTGCTTTCAGCACTGTATGACACATTTCTGGACTGGATTCCTTTTCTAAATCAAATGTTAAAACACGCTCCAACGCAACAAGCGAGGATACTGACTTGAGAAAAAAAAAAGCTCTTGTTGTAAATAAAAATGCTCACTGCTCCTCGAGTGAGTCATCATATCACATTTATTCACTCACATGTTTTACTAGCACCACCTCTTTGTTTGGGTGTAAATGCGTCATTTACAGATATATGCATATCGTGTATACACAGCGTCAGAAACACATCATCCTGTGTACACAGCTATGTGGCAACACTTCAGATCATTAAAGCATCTTTCAGTACCTTTTGTTGTAAATATCACTCATGGAGCAATTGTAAATTAAGAAAAGAGCATGTTAAACCTACTGTACTGCTGCATAGAAAACATATAATACAGTATTTATGACTGAACAGCACCAAAAAAAAAAAACTCTATATCATGAGTTCAACTACTTGCATTCACTGTAAGCAATGCACCCCAATTCCTTCCCGGTGATAAAGCAAGTTCAAAAAGGTAACAGACTCTCCCAATTTCATTCTCCTGCCTTTCCTTGCCGTTCCACTTTGCGATTGTTTAGATCAATTTTGCAGTGGATAATTTCTGCTGCGCTGCTCACTAGCCTGGCATGAAATTGGCAGTGAGGTTGCCTTCAGTTTGCAGGAGAGAGGAGAGGAGGAGGAGGAGGAGAGATGAATGAGAGAGGGAGAGAGACAGTGAGAGAGGTGGAAAGAGAAAAGACATACAGAAGAGATAGAGAGCCCCACAGGCGGTGTGCTGTTTTTAAACCAGGAATAATCAGCTGCATCACAGAAATACAAAAAGAGAGGGTCAAAAGGAACAAGGTAGAGTAGAGTCAAAGGCCTGAGGCACTCTTCACACACAAATACATCTGTTACTGGTGATTCAAAGATGTCACACCCCGGGATAACAGCACTGTCAAAACGCATGTACATCACAGATTAAGACCTGGAACTACTCACTCTGGCAACTGCACTATACTGTTCAGTGCACAATACTGTCAGCGGCCTTTAACAGGAAGACAAAGCATCACCGTCTCACTATGGCAACTCGAGAGGTAAACACACATGGCGGCAGCACATGAAACAGACTTTTTCTGTCAGGTGGACCTATTTAACATGGTATTTTGAGGCTGCACCTCAGGGAAAAGTGATGAAGGGGGTGTGGTGACAATCAAGCAAAGCAGTGCAATTTCCCTGTCACAAATTAAAGGGAGTATGTGCAGACATTAAACCGCCAACCAGATCGAAAATTCAGAGAAAATGGCACTCATGTTCAAGTGAAGTAATATTACCAGCCTTTTCTCAGCTGAAGTCGGCCACTTCAAGCTATTTGAATCTACATTATATTCTGCCATGGGGATATTCTGGTTTCCTCTTGAGGGAAGCTTTTGTGGCAGATCCGGTCCACACAGCTCCATCCATCACCGAATTCACCCAGTGCTGTGGCATATACATAAGGCTTTCAAAATAAGGAAGTGAGGTCATTTTCTTGGTCATGACGATGTCAGCACCTGTGACTAAATGTATGCATCCTAGTTCACTCCAAGACTATGTGCCATTGAGTCACAAAAATAGAGCCTGTTGTGACTATACATTGGTCCTAAAGACTGCAAAACTGCATTGAGGTTTTAAGTCTAAAATGAACAGGAACACTTTTGTTGCATATAAAATCTGAAGATATTTTTACTGAGCCAGTTTTTTTTTCTTATGTTCTCATCACATTTATCATATTCATCCTATGCAGCATCTGTGTTTCTGCTTAATGTTGCATTACCTCCACCCCACAACACTGGTTCTCCACGCGCTCCGTCTGCACGTAGGCAAAATGGCCTCTCACGACCAGGCTGCATCATTACACATTACACAGGGCTGCAGCAGACTGTGAGCCGGTCGTTTAGGCTGTTAGACCACACAGCATCACCGAAATTTATATTTTGATTTAAGCCGGGCTTCTGATTGAAGGGGTTGGGCTCTTTCTGGAAAACAAATAATGGTGCAGCGAGGTCACTGATGTCAACCAGGGACAAACAAGGGGAGACAGAACATTAAAATTAGTCAGTGGTAATGCTCCATATGTGGTAGGGGCTTTTAGCATCTAATAAGTGTCAAGCTCCAAAAACACTGGTTTCTACATATCCCATAATGCAGCTCAGTAGCATCTTTCATTCAACCTCCCCTCACATCATCAGGGTTATTTTTCAAACATCGGAAAGTTCCCTGGAGAGCTACAGAAGACATTATAAAACTGTTCAAACAGGCTGAATAGTACTATTCCTGACATGCAAATTGAACTTCAGATGTAAAAATGGTGGCGTGTCCCTTTAATTTGTCACATATTGTACTAACGCTATGTTGGATTAGACTGTTGTGTAGTTATATTGCTTTAAATAAATATGTTGTTACAGTGTTGTCACTGATGTGACGTGCCCAAAAGAAACAGAATAAAATCTAGTTCCTGTTAAATTATTTTCTAATTTTCCTGTGTCCTTCATGGGAGAGATAACTCAGTCTGTTTTAGATGCATTCCTAAAATTTGGGTGTATTACAGGCATCTAACACATTGTGACAAATAGTGTACCAAAGGGATGCTAAAAATGCTAATAAGGACATTATTATCCTTGTAGAGATGCACTAAAAAGATGCAGGAAATCCAATGGGAAAATGTATCCTTTGCATTGCAGATGTTTTATTTTAAACAAGTCGTCACGACAGGACTTTTCTTTCCAGATTCGCTCACAGCGTGTGGAGAAAACAGACTGTGGTGCGTTCTGTCTGAACCCGCCAGAAGAGTGTACCCAACAGCTGATGTCTTTCGAAGTGGTGGAAGCAACAAAGTACTATCAGTATTCAAGTACTTTAGCTGAGCATTTCCCTTTTAGCTACTTTAGGTGTCTGTTGGTGCTTGAGAACACAAGCAGTAGGAAGTTTGGAATTGCACATTTTCTTTTGTTTACTGGTAGAAATGACATGTGGTTTAGAAACAGTGTTGCTGTCGTAAGCAGGGAGCTCACTGATCAGGTCAGAGTCAGGTTTCAACTGAAACTCCCACCAAGTTTCTTAAAGCCAAGCCACCAAGTTAAATTAACTTAGGGTCTGTTCCCGTGGGTTGTTTTATTGATAATAATAATAATAATAATAATAATATATCATACAATATTAGAACACTGTGAAAGAGGTGATTCTGCATAATGAGCACTTTTACTTTTGTTACTACAGTACACTTTGTTGACGATACTTGTTTGCTTTACGAAATAAGATTTTTAATACAGGACTTTTATTTGCAACACAGTACTTGTACAGTGTTGTATTCTTACTTTTACTTGAGTAAAGGATCTGAATACTTTTTCCACCACTGCAAGGAACTGCAGATAACTGTGCACCGTAACTGTAATCATAACCATCAATGCTAACCAGTGAGCCTCCATGAACCACTCCAGAAACACTGAAACTGAAGTAAATATCTACTGGATATTAGGGAGCATCAACAAAAGCAATTACATATTTCAAAGAAAAAGTGAGGACATATTAAGAATACTTTTCTGGCAACCATGATTAGGAACCGCTGGGAGAGTTAAACAGAGAAGCGTAAATAAATGACATGACCATGAACTTTACAGTGATCCATTATTACACAAGGCAACTGCAATTGACAGACTCTGCAAAGTTATTATCTGAATCCCTTTATTCTCTATGGTTATAAAACGGGGGAAAATGTTTCTTAATAAGCCGCCCATTATCTCTGAGCACCATAAAGCAGACATTAAAACATTTTCCTCCAAAGCAGAACAAGCTCTCAAGGTCAACTTTTAGTAAACTTATTTATATGCCATTTAGGTTGGGCTCCATAAATCTTTCATGTGTTCTTTCATCACTAGATGTCGGATGATTGCACTGAATGTCATTCGAGGCGTGTCGTTTGAATCACGGAAAATCTCAGCACTTTCACAGAAAAAAACAAACAAAAAAACAACAACTTGGCAAGAGTAGAGAATGCACCCTGTTGAATCTTTATTAGCTTTAACAGGCAACCGCTCTGAACATATAAGGGCGTCTTTGTGAAATGCTGCCGAAGCTCTCAAATCTCTCTCTCTGCTGCAACACACCCTGGGCGCATCTCTGCTAATTTTTTTGCCTCTTAGCAAGCTGTTTTGTTGCCGGATGTGATTATTGAACGTTAAAATTTGCGGCAGCCGGAAAAACCAGATAAAGAGTAGAGAAAAAAAATCCCTATTTGAAAATGGATATGCAGACTAAGAACCATAGCTTAACCGTCATTTGTAATCAACTTGTTTGAAACCCTTTGCTCTCATCTCCTTCTTTGAGTCCCTGTGGTATTTTTCCCCACTCGGAGTCTCATCACCCTGCCGAATAAAAAAAAAGCCTCAGAAGAAGCTTCTCTCATCCCATCCAACAAACAAGTTAAAAAAAGGAGGAGGAAGGAGGGGGGTCTTTTTTAGCATTTTCCATGTGGACGTTCCTGATTTTTCATGTCTCTGAGCACATCTGAACACTGTTTACCATCTCCAGGCACCCAAAGCTATCTCAGATAGATTCAAATGAGATTTTCCACACTATTTGACAATGTGTGCTGGTGGTTTACTTTGGCGGCTGTCTCGCGACTCTCAGCCTGGTGGCGAAGCTAATCTCACTCAGGTTGCAGCTCAACTGTCTCGGCGGGACTTCAGCAAGGGTGGGGGGCTCGCTGTCTGTCTACGGTTCAAAGACGGACCCTGATTAATATTCTTGAGGCGTGAGAAGCGGGGAGAGACAGAGAGAGACGGAGGGAGGGGGCGGGTGGAGAAACAGAACAGGACTCCCCAGCGTTCCTGTCAAGTTTTGTGTCTGACTGTATGGACCCTGGCCACCACGCCGCTGCCGCCGCCTCCTCGCTGCGAATACTTGGCAGCCCTACGTCTGGATCTCTGAAGATAACGTGTGCTATTAATAAACAAACAGAAGCAATTACTGGGAGGCAGAGGAGAGGAGAGGGATTGGATTAGGTCAGGATGAGCGGCCGTCTCACTGAAGTATAAACTGATGAACTGCGGCACTCCAAAGACAGCAGAGATACCAATCCCTCCTCGCTGACCCCTGCGCCCCCACAGCCTGCAGCCACACAGGGAGATAACTCTCCTCTGTGTGTGTGTGTGTATGCATGGATTTGTGTGTGTGTCGGCACTCCACATGTGCAGACCTGTGTGCATTTGTGTGTCAATGGCCATTTTTGTATTATATCCCTCAAAAGGTGAAGGCTCCATATTTCTGAACATTACTTCTACTGTCTGTCTTATATTGATGCTTAACCTGTTTATTTAACAGGTTAAGCATCAACCTGTTAAATAAACAGGTTAAGCATCTCTTGGGGTTAAGGTGATTAGTTTGGTGGGTTATCAATACACAAGGTGATATGTGAGCATTCCTATGCAGGCCAAATATAGATGTTAAATGTTGTTTACAATCTCTGACAGGTGACACCATTCCCTAGCTCTGACCTAACATAACTTTAAAATGCCTTTAAAGCAGCAGATACTCAGCAGCTTGACCAGACCTTATATCTAGCTCCACCTAGCAAACTCCTTTGTTATGATAAAACTGTGCATGAATCATATCTCCTGACCTGAAAGAAGAAAGAAAAATGGTTTCAAAATAAAGTTGTGTGTCTACAGGGTCATCAGGTGGGCAGCCTCTCAATAACTGCTGTTTCATTAAGTTGAGAAGACTGAGCTCAGCGACCTCTTTACCTGCACCCACACACACATACTCCTGTATATAACATCACCAACTAACATCATCAACAACAACATCTGGTTTTGCTTTTCATTATGATTCAACTTATTTTTATGTAAAAAGTAAAGTAAGTAAGTTCAAATGTTCTTCAGTTTTTCATAAATAGCAGCTTGTTTTGGACAAATTTCCTATGAGATCATCCTGGGGTTTATGTGCGTATCTATTGTGTTATGAGAGATGTGGAGTGTGTGTACACACTGTATGGATCCGCAAGTGTTTTTGGTGCACTTGTGTACATGTGGGAGGCCCTGATGTAATATGCAACAAACACCACGCGTGTGTAGTAATAACCCATTGTTTCATGCTGCAGGAGAGCGGCAGTGTGAAGCTTCCTCCTCCACACTGTTCCTTCACTGTGTCACTCAGCTGGGTTTCAGATTAAGTTTTAAGCTGATCTAGTTAAGATTTCCACTGTGGCATCTGGAACTCCTGTCAAAGCTGCCCAAGCACAGCGAGTCCAGCATGCAGTGGGGATGACTGACACTCACTAGCTTGTCTCATTCTCCTCAGAGACTCTGAATAGTCAATAATTCATCAGGAAGGTATACTCTCCTGCACAAATCCAAGGTACAGCGTGGAGTGGAAACTCTCTCTTCCCACCCTCGCTTTATCATTTCTCTCTCAATCTAGAATTCCTTCCCCTTCCCATTTCTCGTCCTCTCTCTCTCTCTCTTTACCTCCCTCCCTCGCTCTCTCTATATTGCACCACTTCAATAATTCAAAGTGATATATAAAAGTCAATGAAATTTGCCATACCTCGGGTCATTACGATGCCTGCCAGGGATTTGTGTCGAGCGTGCGCAGGACTGCAGGCGCCCACCAGCGACCGGTACTTCTCCCTCACCAAGTGGAATATTGAATCGGCAAAGTCCTGAAAAACACAATCGCTCCCTTAATTTCTACCAGATACAATCTATGGAGACTGACTTCACAGGTTTCATTTTGCTTTATAATATTCCACTTCCCTAATCTGTTCAGGAAATGCAGTGAGATTTTTGGAGATTGGCCCAAAGGTCAACTTACCTGTTTAGCCATGAGTATGACCACAAATGAGTCAAACATCATCTGCACATCATTATAGTGATGTTTTCAAAACTACCATACAACATAGTGAGTAACAGCAGCATGACCAACAGAAAAAAGATTTTAGTCATGACAGTTTGATTTTTTTATTAATAACAAAAACAAGCAAAATATTAAGAACTTTTTTATAAGTAATATAGACAAGTTTACCCTAGGATGTATTTGAGGTGAGGTGAGGTGAGGTTCTCCTCTACTGTGCAGTGATTTCAGTCTGCACACACCTTTGGGAAACACTTTTTACTTACACACAGTATGTACAGGGCAAGTACCCCCCTGGTATTTACCCAGTGCAAAACTGCCTGTACGCTGCTATCACAGGGCAGAGTAAAGGGCCTATTGAGACACATACAGTGGATTTAGTGTTCTCATCACTTAAAGGGGCATAAACTGTGTTATCTGTATATTTTATGTATGTTATGTATTTCTTTTCAGGTGTGAAGTCTGAAACGGCATTCAGGTGACGTGAAGGGTCTAAGGAAACGTGCTTGACTTGCATTATGGGAAACATAGAAACTAGCATTCTTTGGAGCTTGACCCATACTAGAGACTAAAAGTCAGGATGACTCAACCACTGATGCTTACACTTTGACCATTCTTTCTTTACTCTTTCTCTTGTGAGTCCCTCAACCTTGTGACAGGTGAAAAAGCCTTTGTTCAACCTGAGAGGGAGAGTGAAACACAACATTCCATTGTGTTACGTTTTCTTTACCAAGAAAAACAGAAAGGAAAAAGGAAGAAACCTTGAGAAGAACAGAGGAGGGATTCCTCATATAATAGATGTCGTACTGTAATTAAAGAATAGACAGGTATAACAATGGTCGCACTATGATTATGATTAGATTGCACAAAGAAGAAACTTTTTCCCGATTGCCAGTCGTTGCCAAGTTTCCACTGACATTATCTGACCGTGTGGTGTAAATCACCGAACCTGTGCAAATGTAATGAAGCTGTAGTGCAAGTTCAACCATCAAAACATCAATGCTTTTGGTCATGAGTTATTTCTCGTCTCTCCCACTGCGCATGCTCACGCTCATTTCCCGCTGTCAGTGTTTGGGGCTGTCACTGGAAATCAGCTGTCTCATCAGCTGATCTCTTCCATCCAATAGCATGGTGTCACACCCTCATCGCTAGCCTATCATCTTTGTGCTCTCCTTTTATAATACGATCTTTCTTTGCCCTAGCTCTTTCATGCCGGTGACTTATGCGCCCCTCCACCTCCCCATCTCCACCTCGTCTTCGCAGAACCATCATCCACTTCTTCACCCATTTGGCTTTCGCAGTCTTCAGTCGCCACCACCACCTCCAGTGTCAGGACTCCGGGGGGTTTATCCAGCGACGGCTCGGACAGTAATTCTTCCCCCAGAGTCCAAATCGCCAAAGACTCTGCCAAGTTTCAATTTCTATTTCATGTCACTTGTTGTAATAAATTATCTTTTGTCACATACTCGTCTCTCCTGGTTGAAATATATTTATCATTGGAGCATTTTTGACATTGACATCAATAAAAGTACTGTTAGGAGAATGGTTACTCATTGGTGTCTGAAAGCTTTAGCTAGTGTTTAGCTTTCTCCTTATCCCCCTCCAGAGCTGTAGAGTCTGGATCTCAGACTGAAGCCCCCATGTCCTCCTCAACACCCACTGCTATTAATATTACTGCTACTACTACTTAACACTTTACATCTCTATGTGGATCTGTAGAATGATGATGGTCAGAGACAGATGGTCTCACTTAGAGCATGGTTCTGTTTGAGGGTTCTGCATGTCAAAAGGGAGTTTTTCCTCACTGCTGTCGCCAAGTGTTTGCTCATGATGAGAACTGTTGGGTCTCTGTAAATAATATTATAAGGAGTACAGTCTAACTTTTATGATTTGGCGCTGTATGAATAAATAAAATTGAATTGTACTGAATGGTATAGTGTTCCAGTTTTGTGCTGTTAACAAGCTTTATTTGTGCCGTGAAGCAGCACAAGATTTACCAGGTCGTTCCCGATATATGAAGACTGTTAAGGATTTATTGAAGATGAAACACTAAGTATGAGCAGAACTCCGTCCTTCTGTTCATCTGTCTCATTTACCAACACTTCTCTCCAGACATCCACTAACTCCACACTGGTCACAGATGTTGCAAATACATGTGGATCATATCCACGCTTCTCCGAACCTTTAATGCTCATTACTCTAGTGGTAATTAAGGGCTTAGTCTCCGAGCGGCCTTCACGCCAACTGTAGAGCGTAAATGGATCACCGGGAGATGGCAACAGAGTGGCAGCAGAGTGGGCCTTTTGGACACATTGAGCCCCCAGCAGCTAAAAGGACATCAACAGATGCCACGCTGACGGATGCACAGAGTGAGAGAGGAGGAGGGAGATTAAGGACAGCGAGAGGGAGAGCGTGGCTGAATTAGTGAGCATATTGCACATTATAGCCCTCGTCAGGGCTGTGAAATATTCTCACAGTTGGATCTGGCGGTCGAGGTGCTCGCAGCTTGCGGTGTGGTGGGCGGTGTGTGTATCCGTGTGTGTGTACGCACATGTACATATTGTGGCTCTGACACTGGTGTCAGCCCGAAACAGAAAAGGACCGGCGAGGTGTCGTGAAAAGTCAAGAGTGAATGACTTTTAGCACATTGTTTCAAGAATTGCAATGATGATTTATCAAGCTCTCCCTCTCCTCAGTTACATGACAGGTCACTTCTGAGATGAATGTAGTGCTCTTTAACAACTGGCAAGAGGGACAAGAAGAAGAAAAGTATTACTCTGAACTTTTCATCTTATGTTGTATGTTTATGCTTGAATAATCCATCCCATCTGAGAGCATGTTCGCTGACCTCTAAGTCAGCACAGCTCATGTTGCATGAGCACAAAATAAATAGAAAAATCAAGTGGACGGGTTTAGTTGATTCAGTGTGACCAAGAATGCTCAAAACTCAATTCATGTTACACAGACATTAAACATTTGCAAAATTGACTTTTTTTAATGTTTCCAGATGACTCCTGACCTTCACACCAGGTATGACCCGGCTATACCAGGATTGACATCATGCATCAAGTCAGTGAAGTTGGGCAGTCAGTTCCAGGATTGTAAGTTAGGTAGAGTCCAGCTCAGACGACTCCACTGCATCTATGACAGGGCTGCCAACTCTCACTCAACTAACACAGATCACATGCTCTCATGCCACACATGCCTTTTCTCACAATAACTTTTCGTATTCACTTCCTCCAATGTAGTCTTTTTTTTCCAAGTTCAGACGGGCTGAAGAGCAGAGCATAACAAGGTGAAGGCAGAACTTTCAGATTGTCCGTGAATGCACTGATCATCATCTGTTTGAACTAAGAGCAACAACAAATGATCGTGATGCACGTTTCGGTGGAGGAGCCAATCACAGTGATTTTGTGGTCGAGCAACTAACCTGCAGAGCAAAGCTGTACAGACTGTGGTGCTAGCATTGTTCACACTGCGTGGCTCACTACATCTGTGTTTCAGTCACAGTAACATCAGTCAGTAATATCTTATCTTATCTTAATAGTTTAATATTCAGTGGGTAAACACCTTCATCACTTAACAATTAACATTATCTCTATGGGGCGAGGAATGGCGCACAAATGTAACAACATGCTTACACGTGTTGTCGTATATACAGTATGCGGGTGTTTGTGTCAGAGATGGTGGTGGCTCACAAATTTCAATCACTGACAAAATTTGCAGTCTTAACTCAACAGGTATGCAATGGCCCTTTGTCTAATTTGATGATTTTCTCAGGTGTTACTCAGGGTCAGGGTTTGTGGCAAGAAGCGCCTCACTTTTCTGTTTTATATATATGAATTCTAAATGATATGTCTTTGGGTTATGGATTGGACATCTGAACACATCACCAAAGAAACTGTGAAAGGCATTTTTTTTTTAAACTTTTGATGGCATGTAAAACACTATCACCAAATTTGCTGCCAAAATCAATAGAATATCTTTCTTTAATCATATTGACTAAATAAATAAAGTGTAATAAAGTAAAGCACAAATCCTGTACCTCCTGCAGTGAGAAAAACCTTGGTGAGAAAAGCTGCGATTATTTGATTATTCCCTGGATTTCATCAGCCTGAACGCTGCAGAATGATCTGATTCTGTAGCAGCACGAGTTACAAAAACGTGAAAAAAAAAAACCTGCCTTGTTCCTTGTACCTGAAAGTGACATCCAATTAATTCTAACAGAATCCTGCTTGGCTTGGCAGCGTCAGCTGGTGTCGGTCACAGTCTGAACCCCGAGTCAAGTCCTCCATCCCTCCTAAAGGCCTTTTCATTGATGACATTACAGAGGTGAGAGAAGGTGGCAGCTCAGAAAGGCCCGGAGAGCAAAGGTGGAATAGACTCTGGCACGAGGCCCAGCTTTTCGTCCCTCCCTCGTGCTTCCTCCTCCTCCTCCTCTCCTTTTGTTCTCTCCCCTCTCTTCCCCCTCACCTCTTTCTGTCAATTTACGTTTCCTCTTCTCCTCTTCCCATCTTTTTAAGTCTGACTCTTCAGATTTTGCTCTCGCCTTTCATTCCTCCCCTTCTCTTCTCCCTTTAACCAAGCTGCCTCCTCCTCCTCCTCCTCCTCCTGCGTTGTCTGGTTTCTCTCCCTCTCTCATGCTCGTGTGTGATAGAGGGCAGTGATGTGCCAGGACTAAGAAGCCAACAGTGAGTCAGAGCCTATAATTTCCTCATCCTGTGAGCCAGTGTGGGGAAACAACATAATCTACATCACCTGACACAAAAGGAAAATAGGCTGTGATTTACAGCTGTGGTTCCCTTCATAACAAATAAACCCCTTTCCACTTTCTCTGTCATTCTCTGTTTATATGAGTTAATATCTAAATACATACATCAGCCTGGACCTGCATTTCTCACACGTTTTCCCCTATAATTTTTCATAACATGTGTGCACATAGTCACACACGCTCCCCTTCCTCAGCGGGGGAGTTGAGTGCCACCTTCAGTGTGGGCCTAATGTGGCAGAAAAACGGGGCCAAGGATCTCGCTCCTCAGTCAGACAGAACATCAGCGCGACCTGCCACACAACGAGAGGAGGGCCAGCGTGCGGCTGGCTGGATTCCTCTTGGATGAGCATCAAGGTTAACGCTGCTACATATAGCTGCAGTTAGGAATGTGATTTTTCAAAAATCTGTTTCAGGTGACTGATGTGCGTTCCACTCGGAATACATCTCAGGTAGAAACGGCTCAGAGCAGAAACTGCTGTAGTGGCTGTTGTGTTGCTCACCCCACCTGGTGTCTTTCCTGCATTAGTTCTGACCAATTTACTTAGAAATTCCTCTGGGCCTCCTCAGGGCGGAGAAAACAAGCAGCACTAGTTATTTGTAACTGCTACAGCTGCATTGAAAGAGATTTACTGCAGCAATAGCCCAATCAGTCTTAATGAGGAAGAGGTGCTGAAGCACAGAACAACAATGAAACTGGTTCACTGACCTTTGACTTTTCATGCATCTTAGGCAGATTGGACAGCTATTTGATGTCAAATAATCTAAGAATAAATGCAACCAAAACACAATTAAGGCGGATTAAAATCTGATTACGCCAAATGTTGAAACTATTCAAATATTCAAATACATCTGTCTCTCCCAGACACATACACATAATCTACTTTAGTATAAGCATGCTGTAAAAAACAGCCACTACAAGGTCTGTCTGCTATGATAATGGAAGCAAAACTTGCTGAAATTAGCATTTTCATTTTTCTTCTAATTAAAGTGACAGAAAAGTGTGGTTACAGCCATTTAAACACATGTACTCATACAGAGGCTAGGTCTCGAGCTGTTGTCCTCTGATCCCTGATCAGTTTAAACACTGAATGATCTGTGGCATAAATAAGAGCCCATTAATGAGACGAGACTCGTCTCATTAATGTATTAATTCATGTCTTTGTGTCAGTGTATGGAAAGTTGTTAGCTATGTAGCTGTTATACTGCACAGATTATTACTCTCCTGGTGTTTTTGGGAATTTACCAAACAGCTTCAGGTGCAATATCACATACCAGATACTTGAAATGGTGAGTGTTAATGGGCATTTGTATTTGGCCAAACTGCAGACTTGGTTGATATTTCTCTGTAGCTTCGTCAACAGTCATGTGATTCACTGATGAGAACATGGATTATAGCAGCTGTAAGAATGGGAGTGCTGTAAGGTTCTGATAGTAAAAAAATATTTTTCAGAAAACCATAGAAGAAAGTTTAAAACGGGATAAGGATCTTGAATGCATTGCTGGCCTATTTTGCTCAACTTCCTTTCATTTTTTTATCCATCCATCCATCCATCCACCCCTCCCCAGCTGCTTGAGCACGTAGACAGTTCGGCATCTATCTCCAAGGTAATGTGGAATGTCACCAACAATCCTCCTGCTGCCTTCCCTCTGAAGTCAATATTGTGCCACAAACACAAAATGTCAACGGGGAAAATTTTCTCCACTGCTGCCTGACCTAGAAGTCTGTGCATGCTGGTAGGGGTGATGTGTGTATTGCGAGGAGGGAAAAAATGCTCAATTGTATAATTTATTGTTTAGCACAAAGGCCCCCAAAGGGAAAAGAAGACTGAAGATTCATCAGTGATTACAGTTTAATGCCGTCCATAATGTTCTCCATGTGCTTCCATATATTCTACCTCAGTCAATTTGGTGAGTGAAAAACTGAGGCCGCATGTTGATTGTGTGTGTCCACGTGTGAGACTGTGTTCAGGGTAGCAGGGGGTGGACGTGGGCTTGATTTTACCCCACAACACACACACACACACACACACACACACACACACACACACACACACACACACACACACACACACACACACACACACACACACACACACGCTTCAACCCACCACCTTATCACCCGCCTGCAGAGCAGCCCAGGCAGCATAAAAACGGGGCCATGTCTTATATTTCTTTATATAGGTATTTAACAATTCATTCTCCCGAGTTTTAATAGTGTCTGCCCTCTGCCTAGATATCTCCCCCCTCTTCACCACCACCAGCCCACGCTCCCCTCTCCCCGTCCCTCGCCTGCCGCCAAGCATGAGGCTTTTGAAAATGGATATCTATTCATTTGGTGGAAACGTTGCCTCTGGGGGCTTTTTAGATTCTCAAAAAGCCAGACTCCTCGCGGCGAGACAGATTTCCCTCTTGTTTGTTCTCCATATGACACATAGCATCACTCTCACTCCTAAATCTTTTTCTCCTTCTCTCTGTCCTTCAGATCTGTATCACAAGAGGAAAAAAAAACCCCCAAAAAAACCCAAAACAAGATATGTCAGTGCTGGTACTCAGAACTGTTTTCAGTGGTTCTTCTGTAGTCTCATCTTTTATTGACAGTAAAAGATGCCGTGTGTCATGTGATGACAACAAAGTGCAACCCAGAGAAGTTGAACTGTGTACAAATTTGCAGAGAGCTGTGAAACACTCCAGCACCTCGCCTGTAACGACATCCAACCTTTTCTCGTGTGATGGCCAGATGGCCCTGCAGCCCATGGAGCACATTTCTCTCAGCGTACGTGTGTGTGTGTGTGTGTGTGTGTGTGTGTGTGTGTGTGTGTCAAACTTTTCTGCCTCAACAGTGGCGCCCTGTCAGTCAGATCAGACAGCCGGGCTGCACCATGCGGCCGTCGTCATCACAAAAAGAGGTTTTTTCCCTTTTAAACCGTGAGCTTGATGTTAGCGAGCGAGAACAAAAGCAGATGAAGGAGCACGAGAGGGAGAGAGCAAGTGGCAGAGATTGTGCAATTGATCTGCCTTTGCCACAGCTCGCCCGACCTTCTTTCCCCGGTGTGCGTGAGGAGGGGGTGACTGGATGCTGCGCCACAGGTTCCCAACAGCAAAGAAGGACTCAAGCAGAGATTCCTCATTAGGCCTAAAAAGGTGGAATCCAAGACGATGAGCCTGGTGCATGTGGCAAGGATCAGAGTCAGGGATGAGCTACTACAAGAATGATAGCCTCACCCAAAATCCAAGGACACTGTTTCCTAGTGGTGATGCTAAACATAGAAGTGGATCATTATTTCATTCCTATTCCCCACTTGGGGTTACAATCAATCCCTATGGCCCAGTTTTCTGTAAGGAACCATCCTGACTGTAAAGAAAAATACATAAGAGACAAAATACATAAGCCACACACAGCTTGGAATATACAATGAGATATACAATGAGAAAGTTGGTCCACCACATTGGTCCAGAGTAAAGAATACAATGATTGGATGGATTGCCATGAAGTGTTCGTAGAGACATTCATGGTCCCCAGAGGATGAACCTGTCTGACTTTGGTGATCTCATGACTTTTCCTCTAACGTCACCAGCAGGTCAAAATATCTCTACATCTACTTGATGGACTGGAAGAAAATTTGATTTCAACATTCATGTCCCCCTGAGGATGAACTGATCTTTTGATCTTTCATCAAGCGGCATCATCATGTCAAAATTTGGTTTACACCTATAAAAACCTGCAAGACTAATGACACTGCCATCAGCCTCAGTTCTACTTTGTGTTTAGTGTGAATTGTTAGCACGCTATTCTATTGTGAACATGGTAAATGTTACACCAGCTACACATATTATGACTCTTAGATTGGTTATTACTATGTTGAGAAACTCTAAAATCCGAGGAATAATGCTGAAGTAAATAGTCACAGGAGATGCATAACAGACTGTTTCAAGCCAAGTGTCCCAATGTACAATGTGATATTAAATGTTCACATTATAGACTCTTATCTCAAATCATGTCGAAAGCGCTTTGTCAGCTTGTCACTCATCTGGACAGTAGCTCAGAAAACAATCAGACATTTTATGGCAATAAATGACACAACCTCAACAATGAAGAAAAGTGCTATTACAGACATCTGCGCAGAAAAAAGGAAATGTGCTTTTGCCAATGTACAGTAATTCATGGAGAACATAAAACTAAAATGAAATGGTGTAGCCCAAACTTTGGTGGCAGCTGACTTCATATGTCCCCTGATTGGTTACATCTGCTCAAAGCCACTAATGCTCTTAAGCCTAAATCCAAACATTAATTTGGGAAATGAAACCCCAACATTCAAGCCAAAACGAACTGAAGCCACTGAATCATAACCACCAACCGCAGATGTTAAGCGCGACTGACTCTAAAACTCATTATCAATCTAAATTCTCTTCATCTGATCAAACAAGCCCAGCCAGTTATGACAACATAGACGCTATCAGGGCCTGGCCCGCGTGTGGCGCCATGTTTGGTGTGGTTGTAACCTGGAAACTGCGCTTGCCAGGTTCTCAAATAACCTTCAGCAGCCCACCCCATCCACATGGCTTTTCTGTGGTTCGCCCGAGTTCTCTGCCTCAAAAAGATGACAGCATCTCTACTGCGTTTATTCCACTGAGCCATCACTGATGCCGCTGCAGGTTTAAAAACAGACATTTGCTAGAGGGGTAAATGCTAATTTGTAGGTGTCAGGCATGAGACATATTCACAGGTAATGCTGCATTAATCAGCACTTTGGCTCTCTGGTTCAACTGCCTACGTCTCTTTTGTAAAGAATATTGTAATGTTCGACCTCATTAGCTCATGTGAAACAAAGCACTTGAAAATTATGTGTTTAAAAAAAGGTCCTGTGCTATATTTCTGATAAGAAATATATTATATCTGTTAAGAGAAACTGTGTTTGCTGAGAGTAAAGAACAGTAGACTCACAACATATAGACTATGTATGATTTATCTAACAAGTGTGTCTTTCCGGTATTTTAATGATTGTCCTGTCGGAGGCCCAGCCTTTTAAAACCGGGGCAAAAATACAAAGAAAATAGAAATCAGTCACGTGAAGTAACCTATACTGTTTTAACTTTGACAGATAATAGTGTAAAATCTCATCATTCATAGTAAGAAGCTGATTGAGCAACATTTTCAGAACCTCTAAAGAAAGAAAGATGAGGAAATAAGCCCTTCATCAGGATAAACTTTAAGCTTGCAGCATTTCTTTTCTTTCTTCTGCTGTTCATTCAATTTATTTCCAAATTTCTACATAAATAAAAGTTATTTGAAAGTAGCCACAGCAGGTGTAACTCCTTTACATGGAAGAATAAATGAAGTTTAACTTCTTGGGTCACTTCTAATCACTGACAAACAACATGGGATATGTGTAAAGGAAGTGAAATCATGTGGAGTATTTTCTTTTATAGTATGAAGGTGATAAAAATGTGCTTCATGATACAGTTCTGTCTTCACCAAGTTTCACATCCCATTCATACCTGTAACTTTTAGATTGGATTGCATTAAGCAATAATTGCTGTAATTAACATTACGCTGAGAAATTAGAAACGCAATTATGTTGCATTTCCTCCAAGGGTATGCACGTAAAATTCACTACACGATGCATCAGTTTTCTTTAAGAAATCTGCGAGATGATGCTCCACAGGGCTGCTCCTAGACCCCCCAACAAATCGCTTTATTCGCTTCTGCTTTACTAGACAGTTCACAGTTTAAAGTGACAGGACAGACTCACATCCCGTTCCCTGAATCTATCTTTAAAATATGCGGAGGGCAGAAGAAATGAGAGGAGAAAAAAGGAAAAAAGGTTCAGGGTGACAACGGTTGAAGCGCGTCTAAGTCGTTTTGGTATAAATCCCCTCTGATTAACCTCCATGGTGGAGATAAAAGCAGCGATATGCCTGAAACGACTTAATAATGTCAGGCACAGTGTAAAACACACACCAGCGGCTTTATACATTATGCACCAAAGGCCAGCAGAGGGACTCCTGCGAAAAGATAACATGACCTACCCCCGAGAGAGACGGAGAGAAGAGAGGAGAGAGAGAGGGGAGACGAACAGACAGGCACTAAGAGAGGAAGAGAGGCGGGATGGAGACAGAGGAGGAAATGAGAGGGTCAGCAATGAGGATTTAACAAGAGTCTATCATCTACAGTACGTAGTTGACTAAGGGAGGATGGAGGAGGAGGAGGAGGAGGAGGCCACTCCAAAGGCCCCTGAGGGCTGTTCACACAACTCCCATTAATCTGCACATGATTCAGCAGAGACAGAGGGAGAGAGGAGAGAGGCCATCCTCTGCGGATCATTCAGGAGAGAAACTTTAGATATACAGATATAACACATGCTGGAGTACGAAATTCTTGCACATCAGTAATAATTTAAGACTTGTCGTGATATTGAACAGCCGCCTAAGAGATTTATTAGCCACTCTGAAGGGACAAGCTCTCCAATAAGAGCTTTTCAACTGCAACTAATTGTCATTAAAATGTCAACAGTTATGAATACTGGGGATTTTCCTGTGTAAGTGACTTCTGAGTTGATTACTTTGCACGATTTAATGCCGAATTCATGCAAATATATAGCGAATATGCCTGTCATTAGCACTGGAGTAATGTTTGTAAAGACACGGATATCTTTTGGATTACAGATGCCAGAGGTGAATATTTGGGGATTTTCAACATCTTTGATTTGCTTGCTCAAACATTACAGTCCAGTCCAGTGCAGGCTCATATCAGAAAAGTGTCACATTGTCAACACATATTCAGAAGCTGTTGGAGGAAATATTAGGTTGAAAATATTATTTGCTGCTTATGAAAACATGTCAACAATTGCTAAGTTTATTATGATATAGGAATGTACAAAAGGCTCATTATGTCATTAGACTCCCTGTTAAATAAACCAGTTTTACCAACTTATAGGAGCCAACTTATTATATATTGAATAACAATAATAATAATAATAATAATAATAATAATAACAGAAACAAAGCACAAAGAACTAGTCCATTCATTACTGGACGTGCACAGATTACATCTGGGCCACAGTTACTCTATTAGTTTAACAGGCATACAAATACACTGCACAGGCTTCCTGCTAAATGAATCTTTTTCAGATTATTCATTTGAGGATTTCCCTACAAACAAACAAAAAGTTTTCTTTTACATTTGCTTACTTTTTTTTTTCTCTTACTCCAAAATAAATCACTAGTGATTTTCTGAAAGAACCTGGTTCACAGAATTTTAATAACATTTTTTAAATATTGAAGGTCGCCAGCAACAACACTTTCATCTGGGTATGTTTGACCTTGCAGACCAGATTGAACCTGTCCACAGGCCGTAGTATGGGCTGGTGTAGCCGTTCCTTAAGGCAGGGTATATGTGATATAATATAATAATCATAATGAAATAATATTCACTAGCTGTGGTCAGAGACAGATTTCTCTCATAACAGAGGTGTGGGACATTGAGTTTTTAATAAAAGTCACATATTGGCATTATGTGTGTGCTCACAGATTTATCAGTCCTACTCTGTTCTCAATCTCCCAACAGAGAATTTCTGTCTGGAATATTTCACGCCGGCCCAGAGCAGAGCCACAGAAATAATAACAACAACCTGAGCGGTGTTTGCTGTTTCGACATGTGGAGGGGCTGCAGCGGTGGCTTTAAAACATTTTAGCGGGACTGCAGGATCTAGCATCGCCTTTCATGTTTTGAAAGAGGCGAGCCATTCAAATGGCTCCTCTGAAGCGCTGCGATGGCTCCGTCCAAAGGGTGGGCGATTGTGTCGGCCTCCGCCCAGATGCGGCGGCTGCGCCTCCATCTCTGCTGCTCTTGAAGATACCGCTGTGGCTCTTTTGGCGGGCTCGACCCTGGCAATCAGCGAGACTTCAAACCCCGGCGCCACCCTTTGAACGGTGCCCGTGAACGCCGGTTGCCAAGCACCGCTCTCCCCTCGGCGTGGAGATTAGAGACGCAGACGAGGGGAAACACTGGAGCTTTCAGATGCTTTTCTGTCTCCTTGTCAAGCAATGCCTGTAACATAATGTACTGTCAAGGGTACAATGTGCTGCTAACACCGGTGCAGAAACACAACAAACTCTGTTCACATCACGCCCTGCTCGAGTGCTACCAACATCAATGCACATTTCTTCAGAGCAAAGTTCACCTTATAATGGTAAAAAAGGAAATTGACAGTGGAAATAATTCATTACATTATCTTGAATGCGCTGTCTGACTTTTTGGTAATGTGTTTCAAGAAAAATACTTTTTATGACTGAGCACTACAATATTTGACTTTTTCAGCTGGATTGTTTGCAGCGCGGTGAGTCCATTTGCTTCCGAAGGAGTCATTTATCCCACGGCCTTCCTCCCTCCACTGGTGACTAAGTGTGGACCAGACTCTGTGTCATGTCTGTGGGTGCTGCTGTGGCCAAAAGGCCCTACGGCCAGCCATACATCATCAGATATTGATACGGTTCCACCACAGCGCCACGGCTGACATTTGATTCATAGCTCTGGGTGCTCTTTTTGAATTCCTAACAGTCAACAAGGGATCATGGGGAAATGTCAATGTTGTGTTGGTTTGGGGCGCCTCAGTGACATGAGGGAGGCTGGTAGAAATAATGGAGGCGGTTGGGACAGGTAGCTAACTTTGTCTCGAGCTAATGGCCCTTTGGTGTGTGACTGTTTGTGTTTCTGGAGGCAGGATTTAATGCAATTTAAGACTGTATCCATTCTTATTTGGAGTTCTGTTTATTAATTTTGGTTTCATTCAGTCTTGTCTCAGCATTTTAGAAAAGTTTAGAAAAAAAAAATTATTTAACTTTTATTATTATCTATTCATGCCTTGGGTTGTGAGTGGGCGGGATCGAATCGCCCCACTCAGCTTGAGTCTGATTGGCTATCTCGCCCATGGTCACGCTTGAAGTCGAGTTTGCATCCGGCCCCCTAACAGTTATGGCCACTTACATAAGCAGTTACTGTAGGTTAGTGAGTGAGTTGGGTTTTTTGCCTTCTGAAAGGACACAAAAGTTGTGTATGTAATGGGATGAGGCTCAAATGAATGTACAGCGTGAAAGAAAGTTGTTGACAAAAATCCCAAAAATTATTTTGGCCATTGTGCATGCACTTTTGAGACGGTCCCTAGCTCCAGCCTGTGAGTTTCACATCTATTATCGAGTCCTTTTAAGCTTCCGTGTTGCATCACAAGGTAAAAATGACAAAAGAGGCAAAAATTAAACAGGTAAAAAAAACGGTGAGACATCGGTTAAGCTTTATCCTGCACTGACCAGAAAGTCTGATGCAAAATGTCAAAAAAATCTATTGATGATGAATATGATATGAAGACATTATCTATTCAAATCCCAAAAAGTATCCTTATTCCTTTAGATCCTGACCGGTTACGTGGGTCTATGAATTGGTGTTAGCCAGTGTGAGGTTAAACGATCAGTGCTGGGTGAGACCCTTCAAATTTTTACTGGCTTTAGCTGCAACTGAAAGATGACATCTTCCTCTTTGAAGCAAGAAAGTTAATCTTTTTGGGGCTTATGACAACCTTTAAAACTTTTCTTGACAAACTGAATGCATGTATGTCAGAATCCAAACAGAGTTGTTCAGCTGCTAGTTTGAAGATGTGAGGTTTTCTCCCATGATATGTATCCTACAGACAGTCTCTGTAAGTTTACACCTGCCCTTTGGAGAAAATAGCGCCACTCATTTCTGCACTGATACACTGAATGTGTCTTCTACCAAACACCCCCTGACAGAAGAGGCTTAAACAGTGCATGATCCCTCTCACCGCGAGCCGCCGTGCACACGCGACATAATATAATATGCACTTCACAGCCCGCAGATGAAATGAATGCAAATAACCGCGTGAGAAAGCCTTTTGAGCGTGCCGGAGAAATCAGTCTGTGGCCTTCTGCTCTTTTAACATTTACTAAAAATCCATCATGTGGCGTTTGCAGAGTAAGCAGAACGGCAGATAGACTGTAACAAATGCTCATGCTCTCTTTTGTCACCTTTTCTCTCCTTTCTGCCAAACCTTTCAAGTGCATACACACACTTCATAAGCTCCTGCAGCAGGCCAGCAGAGAGAGCAGGAGAGGCATGACAATAGACTGAAAGGAGAGTCAATATTGAACTGAGCAGCAAAAAAAAGGCAAAGAGCACTGAAGGTCTATACCTATTGTGTGTGTACGTGCGTGCAAGTTGTACTTTTAAGTCTGTGCCTCCTTTTGAAAATTACACACCGCCGCTCGGTGCTGTCTGACGTGTCAGACAGTTTCTCTAATGAATGCGTGTCAAGCGCTAAGTGTTGTGGAGATTTAAGGAGATTTAACAAGCTGTTTTCTTTATTCCTTTTTCATGTTTTTTCGCCCTTCTCTGTAGCTCATAATGCATGCCGTTGCTATGTTAGAGAGTGAGGTGAAGGGTGGTAAGAGAAAGGAACAGAAAAAGAAACAGAGACAAATGAGCGGTTCACCTTAAGACAGGGAGATCATTGTCTCTCCACCTCCACAATTTGTGGATGCATCTCCCTCGACCGCTGGTTGCGTTGAGCTTTAATAACAGCACTGGAAGAAAGCACTGAATGCCAGCTATGCCGGAGAGGCCGACTGTTTGTGTGAAGTGGCTGCTACATCTAAACAAGCCAAAGCTGCAAATGTGTTTCCATAAAGTGGTTCAGAGTGGAAGATGCTTGACATTAGGGCTGTTGTAGAAAGGAGAAAGAAAGAGGAAGCAAGTGGGAGAATGTGACAAAAAGGGAGGAAGGATAGAGTGTGCTATGCATATATATGGCTGACAGCACAGTCTGTGTATACTGTAAGTGCACATGTGCTCATGCATACCTCTATGAGTGCCACCCGATTATGAGCGAAAGTGTGGCAGATTGAGAAGACTGAAATGAGGCAATACGGCGAGCAGTGTCACAATGCTCAGCGCTGACATTTCATGCAGGAATTAGAAGGAAAACAAAGCAGCAGGTAGACTAAGCCCTTACAAATAACTATGCTCACGTTTAATTATTTGAGTATTGCAAAAGAAGAAAATCCAAAATCAATCATGTACCTCCAAAATGTCAACTTTTCATGCGTTAAGTGAAACAGCTGTTTTCAGCCTTGTGAATTGTAAATGGCTTATTTAGCTTAAAGCAACAGTATACTGACGATTTTCATGAAATCAAACCCTGTTTTGATGTAATTTGTGGTCAGCATTAACTCTCTATATAGTGGCTTTCACTGTTAGTGGTGGAGTCATTCCTTCACTGCATTCAAATTGTACGCACAAGAGATTCACAGCAAACGATGCATGTGTGTAATCCAGCGCTACTGTTTGTAATTTTATCTCACCTATATCTCTAACATTGCTACTGCTGCTATTTTACATTAAAATCATTAAATCGGCAATACACAATGTGGCTATCACCGTGAAGTCGTCACAGGAAATGCTATGTATCCTCATGTTTAAAATCAGATCAGTTTTAAATATTGCAGGGAGTAACAGAACAAGGAAGCTGTTCACAAGCTACCCAGCTCCTTTCGCTGCATCCTGCTGTTGAGGGGAAAGATGCTCGCACCAGGCACAGCGTGAGATCAGACTGCTTTTGCACATGGAATGATGGGAAAAGGCAGATTATTGACTGACTTCTTTACTAAAACAACACAAGTGGTTTTTTTTGGAGCTGCGCTGTAAACAGATACATCAGTTGGTCTTCTGTTGCATTTCTGACAAAGCAGACACTCGGTGTTAACCACAGTGACCACAGGCGTCGCTACATCAACCAGGGCTGATATTTTAAAGACTACAAATTAAAGAAATGGGAGAATTCCCATTAAGCCACGCTTGAGTTTTATTGAAAAACTCAAAATCACTTTTGGAGACAGTGAAGTTGTGTCAACGCCTGACTTATCCCTGATGTTATTTCTTTCTTTTTCATTTTCTCCACCTGCATTCATTTTTTGTGACTCTGTTTTTTTCCCTTACAGCTTTCACCATCACTCTCATATTCTATGTTGTGTACAGCTCTATACTGCACAAGCAACTGATCCGGTGGGTGAAAAGTGACACTGAAAACCTGAAAACATCCTCATGCACCACTGGCCTGTTTGGAGCCAAGTCGACTTTTCTTTATGCCTTTAGTGCATGAAACTCTACATGTCAACCTATATGCTTCTGTCTGCAGCTGTGGTGTTTCATTTCCCCATCAGCACAAACGGTGCGAGTTCATCATCCTGCACAGGAGAGCGCAACACAGGCCCCAATTTCAGCCTGGATGCAGAGACAGAATACAGGGCAGCGGGAATGGATTTGTTATGTTCCTGCTGACGTACAACCAGGTGCTAAAGCAACAGCAAAAATGTATTAAAATTCAGAGTGCGTGCATTCTGTGCTGGTGGTTAAAGTTATATACAACCATGAGGACAACTCTGCCAGCGCTATTAGTAATTCAACATCTTTTTACCAAATGTGATGGATAAGTGCAGCGAGCGGGGTCAAACTTTTCTTAGTCTAAAAGCTTAAAAGTCACCGCGACTGAAAACTTTCCCTTTCAGCCTCCGACTAAAGCATTTGATAACTATTCATGCTGTGAGCCGTGGATTTTTTTTTCTTCCATATAACACAATCTGTCAAAGCTTTATCGCTGCTCTGTGAAGCCAATCGAACGGCTAATCAGCCCATCTACCCAGAAGACTTTGTTCTAAAGTTCACGCTGCCGAAGATATCTCGAAGCTGTACATACGAGCCACCTCTGCGATAGTGCGAATGATTGGTACAAATGTTCTAAGGGCATGATTTGCCCTAGCCTCCAGAATGGCTCTTATTTGATCTGCTAAGTGCTTTGCGAGGAGACGGCGTCGGGCGAAGATATTATGGCTCACGGCAACCCGGAGCCTGTCATCTGTATGCAGAGTTCAGCACTTCCTGTATCGGAGGGGAAGGAGCGCCATCAAAGGTCGCCCCAGAAACATCCCTCTGTGACAATGACAACGGAGACGGTATTAACAGGCAGCTTCGGGTCCGCCTCTTAAATTTAGAGGTGACACCTGTGACCCGAATCAGCAATTCAACTGTTCTGGAAGCAATTGTTACAAAAAAAAAAACAACAGCCGATAAAAGCACAGAAGTATGAAGTTCAGTAAGAGTTCAGCTGCATGTATTTTGTGCATTCATACTCTCTCTAATTTGGCAGGGCTCAGCTATCGCAAAGGGGAAATGCTGCTATACAGACTGAATGCTATGAAATACTGCACCTATTTCCCTGCAATTTTACACACACACACACACACACACACACACACACACACACACACACACACACACACACACACACACACGTGCACCTGATCACCTTTACAAAACACCGTATCTGCAGAGAACCCTAACACGGGGTGTGAAAACCATCATGTAAACATTATGCAGTACATATATGACCTCTGTGTTCCCTCTTATTGCCCAGTGGGATAACATAAAAATACATGAAGATGTAGAAGGGGCTCCATCCATAACCCAATGGACAGTGGTTCCAGGCACAGGCCTTAACTAGCTGGCTGTTGTATACTCATGGGCAGGCAGGTTGAAATATGAGGGCTGAGGACATGAGGTCTTCCCAGAATGCTAAACTCTCTCTCTCTCTCTCCCCTTCCATATCTCTCGTCCTCTCTCTCCCTCTCCCCCCGCTGTGCCCTGCAACCAATCTGACGCCTAATTAATCCTGAAGGTCTTTTGTTCCGCTGAGGTTTTCCTCTCTTTCCCCCCACTGCACTCCATCCATCCTCACCTCCCTTGCCCCCCCCCCACACTGCCTACCTCTCATCCCTCCCCCTGCCAGCTCGGTTTTTACCCCTCCTCCTCCAAACACACCTACACACACACACACACTCATACATACACCTTATTCCAGCCTCTCCCATTTTGTCTCCCCCGAGGGAAGGCGCTGTGCAGTCCCAGAGAGCAGGACAGAGTTAACAGATGTTTTGCTTTGCCTTTTTTTCCCTCCATCTTTGGGGTAATTTATGCAGAAGAATGTACGACTGTTGTTACATTTAATCCCACTATTCCACTAATTATGCTCGCAGGAGACATCTTCGTGGTTTTCAGAAAGCAGGTATGCAGCAATGTGGATACAGCGGAGACAATTAGAAGAATAATGCAAAGATGTGTACTTTTACAAGAGCAACCCCAAATGGCTCAGTCTTCATGACTTTATAGAAATAGTTTTGCTTTCTTGCAGAGAGTTAGGTGACAAGACTGATACCACTGCCATATCTTTATTTGACAATTCATAACTTTTTCTAAAACGTGTCTTTATTATTGAACACCTGCCAACTATTTTGACTAGTGATCAATTAATCGGTGAGTCTGTAAAATGCCTATCACAATTTCCCAGAGCCCAAAGTGACGTCTTCCAATTGCTTTGTCCAAAACATCATTTACTGTCATAAATGACAAAGAAAATCAACTAATCCTTACATTTAAGATGCTGGGATCAGCAAATGTTTGACATTTGCTTGAAAAATGACTGCAACGATTATCAAAAAAGTCGGTCAAGGTCAATGGTCAAGCTACGACCAGGTGCTAGTTAGCTTAGCTTAAAGACTGGAAACAGGGGGAAACAGCTAGCATGGTTTTGTTCAAAACTACAAAACCAAAAATACATATTGTGCAGAAACTAGTTTGAATCAACACAGGTATTAGCAGACTGATGCAAAGGTGAGTATTTCAATACAACAGCCGTAAAAACTCCCCTGCTCATATTCCATATCCCCACAGCGGAGCAGAGCACATCAACAACAAAAGCCATGTTGCCTCAGCTATGGGAGCGAGGGGGAGGAGACCCCCGGGAGAACATCTACAGAGGTTTGGGAGGGCCAGTGGGTCCAAGCGATCAGCCAGGCATGTGAGTAGGTGGAGAGGGACAATCATTGTCAAGGGATGCGTGTCTGTTTCGGCGTGTTTGTGCAGCGGAAAAACAGGACTGATATTTTGGACATTTTGTTTTGAGGATATAATACGGTCTCATGGCTGTTATTCTGTGAAAAACCCAAATCAACAAGCAGCAGCTGGCTGTAATAAATTCAGGACGTCTTGTAGCATCAGCCCCATATTGGTAGAATAAAAGCGACAGCTAGACGAACTAATCTGTGATCAGAAGGCAAGCTGCTATAATAGTAAAAAAAACTACTGTATGTGTAACTGCAAATATGATAATAGATTAATATCTGCATGAATAAATTATGGCTCATGGCTTCTCTGCAGATGTTTTTTTCTCTTTTCCCTTTCTCCTCCTCTGTTTGTCTCACTCAATCAAAAGATTTTTACATTGCGGGAAATAATAAAAATTATTAAAATTTAACAGTGGTTATCTCCAACATGTCCTGAGGCGTGCATCAGTCAGTCACAGCATTTCCAAACTTATCTTTTCACACAAAGAACATACTGTAAGAACCAGAAAAATAAGACACTTCACAAAACACCTCTGAAAAACACTCCTCACATAAAGCAAAGGTGCTGTCGATAATATCGTTAACAGTCCACTCACAGGTATAAAGACTTATAAAGTTAAAGGAATAACAAATTAATATTTGCAAAATTTACTTCTATCACAGGTCAACTATCTCTCATTGAGTCTGCTGCATGTCTAATGTTGGCTTCAACTATGTAGAGTAAGTTACCAACAGCTCTTTTCAACCAAATACTTCCAGGTACTATGGAACCAGAGGAACTTGTGTTTCTGTCACATCTGCAGAACCACGAAGATTAGGCACTTTGGACCAATGATGATTTTAAAAAGTAACACAATGGCCTTTAAAACATATTTTTCATACACAAAAAAACACAAAGTGGTGCTGTTCTTTGTATTTACTGTGATTTCTGATGTTTTTGTGTATAGAATTAATGACTGTAAAGACGTCACGTCAAACTTTACCTTCCTACCAGGGGGAATTTGGTTACAGGCAGGTATAGGAGGCGGACACATTCATCTGAACACACAGTCACATAATGCAGCCATCTACACAGATCACAGGGAAAAATAGTGCAATGAAGGCAGTGCAAAAAACAGCTGAATGCTGAACACACAAAGTGCTTAGGCACAGAGATCACATGTACAAATTCAGGCTGCTGGTTGCTCTGTAGACAAAAGAAGCTTTGTATGTTTTTTCCTCTGAGCAGGAACACTGTATCGACAGCCTGAAGGTAGGAGCTCAAACCCAGGATGGCCCAGTATGGTCTGGGCCTTTCTTAGGACCTGCCTATAGTAGAGGTCAGAGAGACTCATTCCAATAACTTAACAGGCCACTTTGACCAAGCCTTTTCTTATTGGGCAGATTCAAGTTCACCAACCATGTTCCAATACAGAAGGACTTGATGAAACTCCAATAAAACAGAGTCATCGCGTACATTCAGAATACACTCCAGACCACCTGTCTCCAAACTGAGATGATCTGCTGAGTGTTTGATGGTTATCTATTTGTCCTTTAGGATGATACACAGGTTTAAACAGCCATGATGAGTGTGTCTGACCAATCAGTGAAATCAGGCCCTAAAAATTCCTGTATCATCCGAAAATACCTACATCATATCATGCAGGAAGTAAATTCACTGGTTCCTCTGGTTGGTTCTTGCTTCCTGTGGTAGAAAAGCTCCATCAGAGACTGACAGTCTTCAGTGCATATTTACTGCAGAATTGATCCATTATACACTTTTAACAGAAACTATTAACTGAATCCTTTCCCTCCTTTGAGTATAAAACTTCAGTTTTCTTCAGTATAAATACTGTTTTGACAGCTTTCTTCTCTCTCATAAGAACAGAGCACATTAAAGATGATAGCAGTAACCATCTAAAACAGTTGAAGATAAGAGAGTAAATCACGGGCTGTTTGTAGTTCTAAAACAATACTTTGGTGCCACATCTGTTGATCTGCTTACTGTATGTCACCGCGTTTGCTTCATGAACAATCTGATCTCCCAGCTGCGATGATGCCGTGCCGATTTGGGGCGTGTGCACGTCTCCATTCAGCGTGCATGACGGAACGGTCCATTGCTCCGGGCTGGAAGGTCATTTAAAGGCCAGACATCCAGACCTCTCCTCCCCTCCACTCCACTCCCCCCTCTCCTGCCTGAGAACCAGAGATAAACCTACACATGCCAGCCACACAGGACCAATAGTTGTGATTTATCGGAAGCCATTTGGTACCTGAACGCCTATGAAATTGTAATGAACTTGATTATGCTTTTAATGAAGTGTGAGAGGTTCTTCAGAAATGATTATAGCCATGCTCCGGCTCACAGCTAGGGGCTGCGGAGGGGAAAGGGGGGAGGGAGGAAGAGAGAAAGGGAGGAATGGAGGACTGTCACAAACAATGAAGACTTTTGTAGCAGCGACTCAGGATACTGTCGAGCGAGCAGAGGTGCAGACAGGAGCGTCACGCTTCTTTGGAATAGATTACAAGGGCGTTTTACTGTATATGCGAGGTGACTTGACCCGACCAACCCCATTTCAATTCCTCCCCGCTAAGGGATTTTCCCTCAAAGCTGCATGCTGACGCGGTACATTAGATTCAACAGCCTGCAGTCTCATAGGTCATATTTTGCATACATATTAGACAGTTGAGGATGATTCTAACCTTTCCATGTACAGGGTGCTCCCATTCACACGGGGAAACATTATTGTTCGGTAATTTCACACACAAATCTCCACTCTCCCGTACTGCCTTCTCTTTAAATACCACATGATGAGGTAAGTGGCTGCTTAAAGGGCAGACTGACAGTCCAGGTGCAAACAGTGGCTTTTTGCTCAAATTATTATTGTACGCCAAGTGACAAATTGTAATGAGATACTTTATGGATGCACATAAGGAATTCCCTTCTCGCTCTCAATTACAGATCAGGGTTAGTTTCAAAATGTAACAAAAGCCATTGTTATTTTTTAAAAGATAATCTCAGCAAATGAATGAGTTCTGGGAACATGGTGGCATCTAATAATTATCTTTATTAATCATTCAGCTATTGATTATTTTTTCATTTAATAGATTAATTAATCAGAAAAAAATGCTCATCATAATCCCTAAACGTGATATCTTAATATTGCTTACTGTTACATCTGATGAATGTGCCCAAACTCAATGTTAAAGATCTTAAATCACGGCATCATCCCACAGATTACTAAAGCCCACCTTCTACCTCTTAAGTCCTTTCTCCTCATTGGTTCTTGCTCTTTGTGCGTCACTCTGTTCACGCCTCTAAAATTACATGGTTTGTAAGCTGTGACTGAAACAGTGAATGAAAAGTTCACTTTTTTGTCACATTATTTTCACCTTATGCACATGAAGTAAACTGTTTCCTTTTGCATCTGAAGAGCTTCTGACACATTTCTGTAAGTTAGATGGGACTGTTGACGCACCTTAAACTACTTCAAGAGTGCAAAAAGCCTTTCACAAGTGTTTCATAAAACAAAGATGCAAATCATTAAATTAGAGAAGTTGGAACAAGGGAATGTTTGTCATGTTTTCTTGAAAAATTACTTTAACAATTAATGGATTATCAAAATAGTCACAGTCTAACCTGATTATGTGAATTACTGTATATGTATTTTTATTATTACTGACATTTTGCGCCAGAAATAGCGGTTGATATTAAAAAACATAAAAGTTCATATGAAAATGTAGTTGTAAAAAAGATGCAATAATCTAATAATCCATACTTGCATAAGAAAGCTGTATGAGTGACAACTACGGTAAATTTGGCAGATAAGTGTTGAACCAAGACGTTGGTCAGAAAATGATCTGGATTTCAGTGGAAGTTTTACTGTTCGCCTTCATTTTCTCTTCCAAATGAGTTTGTCCAACCCTGAAGATTACATTACTGCTTGTCTTTCTTAACCCTCTAACTTTATTGTAGCTATGTTGCCCACTTCTCACATCTCAGCAATTAACTTCGAGTACGATGTTATTACTGCTGATAAAAGTGATGCCTAAAACCACAAAAATAAGACAGGAATTATCCTTAAACTAAGATAAGTAATCTAAAATACCAATCTAGAACCATTTTATGTTTCATAATTAACTAAGACAGTGATCCAATTAGTTATAATAAACCTAAGATAACTACCTGAAAAATATTAACTGTGTGGTATTTTTCTACATTTATTTCAACCTGCCTGGTGAAGCATTCGACTGCAAGAGGCCTTTTGTCTGACAGAACTGGTCGACAGTGATAAATGCAGATACTTTATCAGTCTATTTGCACTGCACCACTTATGGTGATAATCACAGTTGATCCTGCGAGTACAGTCTGCTGCGGTAGCTGTCACTATGTGTGCATCTGTCGCCGTCACTGTCCACATGCTGAGGCTGTAACACTGTCTGCAAGGTCTCCGAAGCTGTTAATCAACTCCTCTCTAATGTGTTGTTCACACCTTCTCTCTCTCTCCCTCTCCGACTTGGTGGATTTCGATCTAAGACAGGGCGCTTGGCTGGGCGATCGCTGTCGCTAATTTGTTGTGGCAATATTAATTAATGATCAGCCTGTCACAGCTGTTTATATTGAGACAGATTAGAAGCGGGAGAGATTAGACAAAGAAAACAATCTGCGAGAGGCTCATCGGCTGACAGGGGTCACCTTCACGTGTCTGAAATCATATTCAATTTGCCGTGGCGGAGGCAGGGAAATTACTCCACTTGACCAGTCTGTATCCTTCTCTATCTGCGACGGTTCACATTTAGAGATAACTAAATCAAATCACTTTCAAACACAATAAAGGACAATGTACAGTCGCATTTGATCTCAGCTGATGTGATGAAAAAATTAAAATATTCTGTTTGTAATAACCAGACAAACGCTCAAATGGCTTTTTCATCTGCAGCGTTTTTGTGCTCTCTCTCTCCTCAACCCCTCCTCCATTAACCCTAATTCAAATTCTGCTCGGCCACCAAGCACATTTCCCTATTCAAATGGGCTTTAATCCGAGGTGGCAGAGCGCAGCGTCCCGACCGCTGACCTCCGTACTGTCCTTCCACGTGGACCTGCTGACTCCGTGCCTTCCCACGACTGCACACGAGTCTCGGGCTCAGTCGACTCGGCAGCACCGTGGCGCATTGTGACGGCGGAGGGAGATTAAGTGGCCAATCAAGGCCTGAACAGTGGGCTAATCATTCCACTTGGTGAAATGGGTGTCAGGATTACTCCAGCATTTTCTCTCTCAAGCTTTAATAGGGCAAAGACATTTTCTGGTAACTAGAGTGCTGTGGGTTGGATTAAAGAACAGTCTGAGTGATTAATAATAAAGACTAAAAGTTACGATTCGAGGCAAGTGCAACCTTGAGGTTAGGGACTGCACAAAAAGTATTAGCAAAGGAGGGGGGGTCAGTTAAGGTTGTACATTTTATTTTTCTGTTGGGAGAACAGTCCAACATTTTGGGAGAGCATGCAAGAGTCATTGTTTTTTTCATAACTCATAATTCTATTGTGAGATTAATAATTTAAAAAGAGCTCAAATAGCTACATCAAAATGTTTTTTCATGTGTGCCACAGAGGTGCATTTTGCCATATGCAGAAGATATAAAGTGGCAAATCTGTCTCCAAGAAATTACTTTTATATACTACTAATTTGCAACACCAGATTCACCTTAGAAGAAAAGTAATGGTGCACGAATTATGTTTTCTATTAACATGATGAGGAAATTGAGTTAACATGTCATTTGTTTTCTGCCAAGATGAATATTGCAATGCAATATCTACTCATACCAACAACAGCATTATTAAATGTTTTTATGGTTATTTTTAGGCACTAACCGTAAGTCCTTTTGTTGCCTAAAACTAACCACAGACCTGACAGCTTTGCACACCCATTGTTGAGGCAGTTAACTCCCAATAGCTCAAAGAGAGCTGCTAAATGCAGATGAATGTGGTTGTACTGGAATAAATAGAGCGAAGTCAATATAAGGTAAAATATCTCTGCACAATGCATTCTCATTTGATTTCCCTAGATAAATAAAGGTTAAATGGAAGAATAAGAAATTAAAGTCCTTGCTGGAAGACAAATAGATCTTTAATGTCAAGCAGACTGTGGCCCGGTGCCTCATTTCTGGCATGATTGTTAAAGTCAATTCCCAAAGAAATGAGCGTAGGAGGGCTAGAGCAAAGCATAGGCTATATTATTACTGCAGGAAAGGGTCTGTTGCATGCGTGGACGTGCACTAGTATGCTTGTCTTGTCACTCGTGCTGTGTTATTCCTTAGTATGTATGTGAAGAATACAGCACCGTGATGTTTAAATATTTCATCGGGGCAATGGATTCTCGAGCTGCCAGCCTTCCAGTCTGAGAGACTAAAGCTGCTCCTCATGCTTATGTTCCACTCTGGTGAGTTAATGCAACATCCTGACATCACTGTCCTACCTCCACCTACTTACTTGCATTGTCCCCCATAAACATACTCAAGTGTCGAATGCCTTTCTTCTTTGCGTCCCCACTTCTTTTTAAATGAAGGAAATAGCAGTGTTGTCCTAACCCCGAGTTGGAGGTAGCTGGTGGTATACCCTGTGGGTCTTTATTAATGGAAACCAATCTATTGAGAGGTTGTGTATGAAAGCTCTCCACCACCACTGGGAATGATTAAGATGACCCAGTGCCTCCTTTGCCAGGAGGAATTATATTGTGTAAATAGAGGGTATCCACATGGGGACAGGCTGTTACAGCAGCTAAATTGGGTCAGGACTATTTTCCAGTGTACTGTAGCTTCAACATGAGGTTTGAATTAAGTTTGTCTACAAAGATGGTGGTGATGTTAGAATTAGTGTTCAGGTGACCGCTGGGATTTGATCTGATAGAAACAAGTCAGTCAAGGCAAGAGGTTTATAGGCTGTGCTACATTTTCATGAATGGATATTAACTATCAATTTTCACGTCTCAAATGCAAACAGTCATGATGGGTCACATAGACGTTTAATTTGAAAGTATAAATTTGGTTAATTACAACTATCTCATTTTCATAGATTTCAGCCATCAATGTTATCATCAATAATACAAATAGCTAATGATATACAAGAGCATGGTAAATGCTAAATATTAAATGAAATTGTAGAATTGTAGAAATTGTACAAGAGCATGGTAACATTTAAGAATCATGAGCATTCATGGCAGAATCAGCATGAGATCACAAATGTTCAGCAACTGGCTGGTTAGTAACCATAAAGTGTCTCTTTCATCTTTTACTACAATTTAGTCTTTTTTGCTGTCACTTTTGAACTTCATATTTGCTTCACAGGCCAAACATTAGAGTAAGGTTAATTAAGGATCATTATTGCACAAAAGTAAAAATAAACGTATGCAAAATATTAATTTCTCAAAGAATAGTAAAATTTGAATAAGTGCTTTTGACAAAAATGTCCACAATAACAATAAGTCTAAGGTCAGGAAAAAGGTTTATGCTATACACTGTGTACCATCTACTCAACAAAGCTTCATCCTGCAACAGGTACTGCCAGAGGGAATTCTGGGAAAAGAGAACAGACCGAGGTGGCACACATAACTTGGCATACCACCATAACGTTTGCATTCGCCTCAGGCTACAGCTGGCAACCACCCCCACATTACCCGCCACATCTGCAGTGTAGTCAACCACTGCCCGTTCAATCAGTGCTTGGCAAGAACATTGACTCACATGGTGAACACGGAGAGAGTGTATCAGAGCTGGAGGCTTTTGTTTTAACATTACGTAACAGTTCACACATGTAACACATCGTACCCACGAACACACGCCGGTCCCATGTTCATGCGCGCACGCATGCATACATATTGTATGTGCGCTTTTGTCCTCTACCAATGGAAATGAAATGCCTCTCGAGCCTGGCAGACAGCACGGCTGACTTTCAAGAAATTCCACAAGCGAGTGCTTTCTGGAACTAAACGGGTGCGGCAAATCCTCTTAAAATCCTTTTAGACACCGTGGCAGCAGGGAGAAAAAGAAAAAGTTTCTCCCAGGCAAACATGTGCAGGTTTGTTGGGTTGATGTCGTGCTCTAGGGAAGGACACTCTCGCCAGTTTATTTCTTCAAGGCTGGAAAAGAATGTTAATATGACACATATCCTACAGGATGCGCGGCGGCACAATATGGTGGCGTGTCTGTCTACAGAAGGCTTGAAGGAAAGACTTAAGGGAAAGGACACTTTGGATGTGTACGGCTTAATTTTTCCATTCAAGACTTCAAGAGTGTGGCGCTTTGCACATCCTTTTGTGTTGTATTAGGACAGTGGAGGGAAAATTATTAGTTTCACTTTCAGCTGCCAACATGACCTGGACAGCTTGTATATAAGGATTTTTTCCAACGCAAACAATAGTAAACAACTAAAATCAGTGTGACTATCTACTCAGGGCAGTTTTAATTTAGATGAAATTCTTCAGCGGAAATGAAGTTTTAAATGGCTGTCAACAAGTGCCAGCCAATCCAGCCACTATGTCTTTAGGCTCTCCAATTTCCACAAGTTTCTAAAAAACTAGTTTCCTCGCTCTGATTGCCATTTACATATTTGGGTAAATGAGCGTGGGATTGGGCTCGGTGGTTTGTTTGTCGATTTGCTCTTTGCTTTTCTATCTCCTTTGGGCAACAGATTGAATTAATGTTTGTAGACACTGTGATGCCACACATGAGGAAACAGGAGATCTTGCAAAATTACAAAACTCTCCCAATTACAGCTCTACAAACACATAAGACTTGGAAAAAAAAGCTCATTTGGGTTGTGATGCAGATTTCTCTTGTGTCAGAGGCACAAGGACAATAATTAGCTTCATTTACATGCTTTTCTATTTAAATAGACCAACAAACAGATATTGTTTACTCAAGACCCAGGCTTTGCAGAACGCACACAAATGCACCCATGAACACATGCACACAAATTTGTGCTCTGTATTTTCACTCTGTGCCTTATTTTTTGGCACAAGGTAAATGCCAGCATGCTTCCACATATCTTTATCGGCACTGCCACCATTTTTCCTTCCATCCCCGCTCTTTTTAGCTCCTATCTCCTTTCCTCCTTAATTACTTGTCGGAAGGTGTTTGGCTTTTCGCTGCACGCCTGCTGTTTTGGTCATTACAGGCCCCTGTAGGAAGTGGAGTAGCTGCCAAAGAAGCTTAACAGAAGACAAGCGCTGGGGATGTGTCTGCACTCACCTGGGGTAAATGAGGACAGCTCTTCCTGCTGGCTTTGAGGCCTGTCTTCCCCTCAGGGGCAGTCCTGATGTTGAAGAGGGCCTGAAGAGCACACTGGGCCGCCTGGTTCTTGGCCAGCTTCTTGCTGCGACCGCAGCCCTCAAATATCCGCCCGTCCACGCGCACCGCCATCACAAAGCTCCGCAGCCGTCGGCCTTCAGCTCGCTCCGAGAGGCAGGCGTAACGCAGGCCCGGCCGGAGCTCATTGAGCAGCGCCATGGGGCTCTTGGGAGCCTCTGGCTCTGGAACAATCCCACCCAGCCTTTGCTGAGCCTGCACCATCAGGTCCAATGTATGGCGAAGCAAGCGTCCATGTCTCAGTAGCTCACTCGATAGTAGCTCGCTCTCTGCTGCTGAGTTGCAGAGCGAGAGGCCATTGGAGCACGGCGAAGACTCGAATTCCTTGAAGAGCGTGTCAGGAAAGTCTGCTTGGTCTGAGGTGAAGTCAGCTGAAGGGTTGGAGATGTTTCCCATGGCCAGGTGGGCCTGAGGAGCATTGGGGAACTGGATGAAGGACTTGAGGGCCAGCTCGGCAGCCCTCATTTTAGCTTTCTTCTTCGTGGGGCCTGTGCCCTCGAAGGTCAGCCCGTTCACCTCGACAGCGATGGAGAAGACGGGAGCGTGAACCGGGCCTGTCTGAGACACCATGCGGTACTGCAGGCCCGGCCGAAGCTCATTGAGCTGCACCAAAGCATTCTTTGGTGCCTCAGACCATGACAGTTTCTTATAGATCAGGCGGAGTTGACACAAGTGGCCGTTGTTGTCTTCCTCCAGTGGCCGTTTCCTCTTCAGACCAGAGCTCCCACTTCTTGCAGAGTCAGAGCAGAAAAGCGACTGGCACTCTGCCGATCCAATGGAGCGGTCCTCTAAGTTTCCAATATTACGGTTTTCCTTTACCTCTGCACTGCTGGTACCTGCAATAAAAACAGCAAATACAGAAACAATGTAACTGAAGGTGATAAAAAATACAAGAGCAAAAAAAGCAGTCATTACTGTGCGACACTCACATTTATCCTGGCTGAACAAAATGGAAAATCTCTCAAGGCAGATTGAGCCACTTGATACACAATGAAATGATAATAGCACAAATCTACAATCACCTCCCTGAGCCGAGCCCACTTCATAAAACAGGGCTCTATCATATTTAAGTGTTTTTAAATCCAAATACAAATCCCCCTAAAAAGGGTGATGTTATCTGCCAAATCATTCCGTAATCTGCCTCCAAATTGGTTCTGGAGCCGTGTCCTAAGTGGGAAACATCGGTCCCTGTAGCCAATGCAAAGCATCAATCCTATTCGTAATGGGGGTGGGGATCACATCGAATGGCAGACATTCCAAGAAAGGATGAAATGTCTGTAGCCCGCTTTATTTCACACTTCTATCCTCTGCGAGAGTAAAGTCTGAACAGCTGTGATACGCTCTTCAAACCTAGTTACGGGGAAGTGGTGGCGTATTGCATTTCTGATGGGAAATGAACAAAAATAGGGTGTTCAGATCTTGCCACAAGAATGTTAATGGTGGAGTGGGAGGCTGGGATCAAGTGCTGACATTCACTGGTGGGCTGAAGCAGATTGTAGCTCAAGATCATAGGTACAAGCACGCCTGCATACAAGATCTAATGACTTATTTATCATGCTTAACACTCAAATTCAATATTCAAAAAGCTCACTTTTCTAAGATAACACAGATTTTAACACACAAGCTGACACCCATGCGTAATCAAATAGCCCATTTCCCAAATAATTAATTACGTGGGTGACAGAGAGATCATTTCCATATTAGGCCTGCCAGTGAGGGAGTTAGCGCAGCGTGCTGACAGAGAGAAAGAAAAGAGACGCTTACTTAAACTGTCCTCGTCCTCTGTGCTGCTGGTCCCAGGGCTTATGTACTTGAAAGGAGCGATCAATGCTGACAGCATACTGACTTTCTCTGGAGGAGAGACAAGAGACAAGCAGAGTCAACAAGAGGGCAGCGGCGGTGATGTTTTGATAGTTTTATCGATTAAAGCCGCAGATCAGCAGCAGCCCAACACGGGGACGGAGACGAGGCATAAGTGAGTATGCACACAAGACCGTCCCTCTGTCACCCCTGCATGGACTGCAAGTCATACAGGCACACATAAGGGAGGAAACACAAACTTACGCACACACATAAAAACAAAGAAATGAAGTGAAATATACACCGAGCCTCATGAAAGGACACTTTTGCATTATTACTTTTTCCTTTCAAATGTGTTTGTACAATTTGGATTCACCAAACTCTCTTAATTGGACAAACTTTCAGCACGATGGATGTCATCTGTTCATGTGAAGGTGCGCGCTCGCAAGATCATTGGCATAATCAACGCCCATAAAACTGCCATATAAGGCTCCGTTTGTGAAAGTGTCAAAAAGTGCCAGTGGTGTGTCATCAGAGCAGAGCTGTATTGTGACAGAAATAAAGAGGGAATGATTTAACATGAAGTTAACAGTCACAGTCACAGAGATAGGTGATGTTACACTGCTGGATGCAACAAAGGATAATACTAAACAGTGAGATCATTTTTTTTTTAGCAACTACTCTAATGGGCTGTATAAGTAGCTGCACCCAAATGTGCCAATAAAATTACAAAATCTAACAAACCTGATGATGATGACATGGTGAACAGAAAATTAGTTTTACATAGTTGAGTATCAGTTATGTATTTTCTTTTACTAACATTCGATAGCATATTTCAACTCCAAATTCTTTCAGATTGAGACATCAAATTAAGGTTTGTAATTAAGAGAAACTTACTTACTAAGTACCAAAAATTGGTGAATGCCACAAAATCTCTTTTCAAAATCATTCATACGTGTTAAGAAGGAATCTTGCATGAGTAGTTGTTGCATGACGCCCACTAATATATGTATTTAACTTTTTATGCAAGAACTTATTGTGTCAAAATTGATGAAAAAAGGACTTGATTTTATTTAGCTGATGGCAGCTTGTATCGACAACACTAAGCTCCATCCCTATTTCCATCCCCAAAGTGTGATTGTAAGCATCATTTAATTATGACACATGAATGCATTCATCAAAAGGAAATATGTGTTTTGTATTTCATTTAGATTGATTTCATTTAGGCATTTTTAATCTTTCATGCGCGCGCACACACACACACACACACACACACACACACACCACAGACACAGACTACATCCTCAGTGATAAACTTCCTTTCTTTATCGGCGCGAACTTGTCGACAGTTTCTCCCTGAGGCCTGCTGCTGTCCAGGTGCGCGTGTTGTTTACAGTGTGAAGCCCTATTAGGGCCATCGCTTGGTCTGGTGCACTCCATGCAGCGCTGATCAGAATTGACAGACCAGTCTGGCTCCTTAATTACACGCCCTCTCTCTTCCCAACATCAGCTAATGATCAATAAAGAGAAAGGTAACGGAGAGGCAACAAGAGGGGAGAACTGGAGGTGGACAGAAGTAGGGGGAGGTGATGGAGTGGGGAGACGGTGAGAGGAAGAAAATGAGGTAGAATGATTTTATGTAGGTGGGTGGAGGGTTAGAGGGTGAGCCCGAGGTCAGGCTCTCCCTGCCACAGTCCTGGAGCAGCGTTCAGACCTGCAGCAGCAACAACTGCAGACAGCTAAACGCTGCATAAGCGGGGCGCCACATTACAGTGCAATAAACATGTTTTGATAAGGGCGCGAGACTGTGAATGAGCCCAGCCCCCGGTGCTCTCTCTCTCTCCTCGCAGCTCAACAGCACTAGAGGGGCTCAATGAGTCACTCTGACACACATGGATACGCTCTAAACACCGAGACCGGAGCTCGGCTGGTCCTCGTGGGCCAACATCACAATACAAGCATTTGCATTCTGACCTAATTACGGACTAAAGCCCGACACAAGCAGCAATTTGGCCCTAAATGACTCCCTCGGCCAACAGGGTCATTATCCAGACCATTTTCAAATCAGTCTATATTGTTTTTAAAGCCCCTAAAGCCCTATTTATAGTAAAAAACATGGCTGTCTGGTGTGTTTACAAAAGTGGCAAAATTAGAGGTGTTTAAGGGGCTGCTGGCCTGGGCTGCATATCTTAGCTCGCTCTCGCATTTGCACACAAGTGTGTGCAGTTCCTCTGTAGCGTGAAAGACAAATGTTCACATCGAGCATGAAATTACGGGCAATTAACACACAGGGGCCTAAGCTTTCACACTGTGGCCACAAATGCCTGTAATGTATATTTGATAATGCTGTTTTGCCAAGGGGACCAACCCACTCACGGCTTCTGCCAAGTCAAAGGTCCCACCGGGCAACAAGATACCAAAGTTCGGTGTAAACAGATAAATTAGTATTACAAAAAATCAGAGGCTGCTACATCACAGGCAAATTTACTCTCCTCGCTCAAATCTACAGGTTGAGAGCACACAGGGAGAAGAGAGCAGTTTGATATTTTATTGATCTCCTTTACTGCTGTCTTATGTGAATAAAGATCTGAGAAGAGAGAGTAGAAGCAGCTGAAATCCTGCTCCTCCAGGTAAGAGCTACAAAAGCCATTTTATCTTCCCATCCCAACACAATAAGGAGCAGTTTTTTATATCTGGCTCCCAAATATGATCCAAGATGATGAAAAGAATTTTTTAAATGAGTTGTATGTATGTGTCATCAGCCCTAATGCAACACTTCACCCTGCAAGTGAAAATTGCTACTTCTCTCCTCGTGATCAGTGCTCATGTGCACAGATGTATTGTTTGTCAAAAGAGTTCAAGACAAAGGATTAATCTTCACCTGGTATTAACATGTGATATGTATCTGGATATTTTACCTGGATAAGAAAAGAGCTGAGGTGTAACTGTATGCAGGATGCACTGTGATGGAAATACAATGAGCCGGACCACATTAGGAGATGGTCTGGCCTGCAATGAAATGATCTCAGCCAGGTGCAAGTGCAATCTGTACTGCGTCACCATGTTCCACACAAATCTGTGCACTAAGTTGAAATGTCACCTCACTCCACCTCTTCCTGCTAACAGAAGCAAGCCTGGCAAAAGCTATAAGTAGTAGCAGAGATATTTCTTCTTCTTGAATCAGCATGCAGAAGAGAAGAAGAGGCTGGTGCATCTGCAGGAGGGCAAAGCTCCAAGCATCAGGGGGTTGTGGTCATACCCGGCCTGGGCATGACCACTGATTTAATGTGCCACCCTGTGAGTACGTTAAGTGACCCAAATCAAACACACCCACGATGGTGAGTGACCAACAGGTGCAGTCTGGGTCTGCTGATGGATCCTCCAATACAGTTAATAAGGAAATTCTAGCTGCAGTGAGGTGTGTGAGGCCTTCCTGATATTTTTGACAACTTTGAGGAGTGCAGTGGACAGAGAGGCTGAGTGGACTATATTATGTATAGAGTGAATAGACTGAACAAGCAGAGAAGTTCAACACCAACAGCTGCTGCATTGCCTTTCGCAACAAGCGCGCGCGTGTGTGTGTGTTTGTGTGCACTGTACTGTGTGTAAAAACTGTGCAGTTCCTTTTACTTTAATATGTTTGTTTGTGGCTGTTGCTGCTGTCGAGTTTTTTTTATTCTTTATATCCTCTGATGGTTGTCTTTGCGAGGCTTTATTCTGCCGTTAAAGTGGCAAGTTATGTAACTTTTGCTTGTTGCACTCGCTGTAGTGTCGGTAGCTCTTTTCATATACTATTGGTCAATTTTGTTTACTCGTCTGACTGATTCTCTGGTTAATTCTAGCAAGGCTACACTGAGGAATGCACTTGTATATTTATAATTGCTAATTAGCTGTATGCACGGGATGCAAATGTCTATAGAGATGGAATTTATTGTTGGTTTGGACATCAGGGTCAGGTCACACCCTGGGACTGGAGTGATGTTCTACTAGTCTGTATATGTTGATATGTTAATGCACTTTAATTTAATAGTTCTATTTAATATTATCAGCATAATATACAGTATATATATTCTGTACTGTGTTTTACATTTTAACTGACCTACTTAATACTTACTTATAATATAATAATATTCTCTTTCAATCCCTGTCAAGAGGAAACTAATTCTTCGCACTATCCTCATTGCTTGCTGCTGTGTTGGGCTGCATAAAAGCCTGAATAGACCCTTTTATTCTGCATTCAGAGGATTTTTTATTTAGATGACAAAGTTCACAGTCAGAATAGAGCCTTTTCTGTATCGAGCTCTTCAGGTCTATATAATTTCAAAGTAACCCTCAGAAACAATTCTTCTCACTTTCAATGGACCACGGTTCATTTCAAATATCTCAGGAAGTAGCTATTGAGTGGAAAATATCATCATGTTTTCAATAACTCCGATGCTGAATCAACTGTGCAGTGGTAAGCAGTGCAGTTTAGAGGTCATCCTCCAAATGCCACCTCTTATCGTTTTTTGATAGGTTTATGAAGCGCGGGCAAAAAACACACTTGAACACACACACCCTGATTTATGAGCTACGGGCTGCGTAGAACGTCAGAGGCAGTTTTTGTTTGTGTTTTACAGTATGTAGTGTGATTGATTTTTCCCAGAGAGATGCGGCATATTTTCAGCCTTGTAAATTAAAGTACACCGCAGAGAGCTCATGCAATCTGATGCTGTAGGACAATAATACAATTGGTCTGTTGTATCGTTAGTATAAAACTCAGAGAAAAGTTCTAGCATTAAATTCTAAACATTAAAGTTGTTCTAGACATTTGTGCATATCAACTGTCCTATGACCTGAAATGTGAGGACTTCCTGGAAATAATTAAAGGTAAAATATAAATTTCCTTGAAAGCATGGCTCCATTTACACTCAAGCAAATATTCATTCATTTATTATTGGTGGCTTTATTCATCATTATATGTTTGATTGCAGGCTTGACTGGAGAGAAATTTCACATTTTGACATGTATAGCTGGCCTACTGTGCACCGACTGTACGTTACACTGGCAGTTAACTGGAGTTAATGAAATGGTAATGTGTCAATTGAAAACTCTATTTCCCCTATAATTGGTACTAAATTACACAGTTCTTTACAGGAAACTTCCCAATAAATTAGTGGGAAATTATTTGTGAAATACAGTTCTATAAAATAAAGCATTACAAATAGAAATAGAAAATAATAAAACCAAGCTATAATTTAAATCCCACAATTTAACTGATTATCTGGACGTTTAGGAGGGAGGATGATAATAAAGCCAGAATCCACATAGAATGATAATAAGACCAGAATGTTTGTGGGTAAGTAAATGTGAGCAATCTGGTACGTTTGTTAAATTGCATCGCTCTGGCACGGTCTTGCCCAAACACAGAGCTACAGTAATGCTGTTGAGGAAGTCCATATGGCTGCCAGACTGTTAGAACACCTGAACGCTTCTTGACGCAGAAAACATGTGGCGATGTGTTGCGAGCAAATGCACATCTCTCAGACCTACATCTCTTCTTTGTGTGTGCTACTTAGCAGTGATAAAGGGGTTAAACTGCTGCAGTGAGGCCAGCTTTCTATATTTGTCACCTCCTGTGTATAGTGACCTTACGTGATATCAGAATTCTATTGGGACTAATAAGGTGAATCTACAATCTTCTCTGTTAAAGCCTCCCTTTAACGCTGAGAGGGAAAAACCCAGTCTGGTGCAAAGTTCGTCAAATGTACCACCAATCACCGGCCCGCTGATGTTGTCCCCTTACGCGCCCTTCACGGTATCTGTCATCCATCCCTTCTTATTCACCAGCCAGCCGGGCGGATGAGACAATGCATGCCAATAGTCTCAGCTCGCTCCGTCCATCCCCCACTGCACCAGGACACGGTGAGAGGAGACGACGCTCATTTGTTTCCACCGCGCAAAGGCAGGAAGGCAGAGGAGAGCCAGGTGAGATAGGGAGAGCCTTGGCAGATGGCCATACACTCCTGATAGTGACAACACTGGTGGTGGTGTCCATTCACAATGAGCTGGAGAAGAGCCTCTCTCTCTCTCTCTCTCTCTCTCTCTCTCCTTGCACTTCCTGTATCAGTTCTGAGGAGAGGGTAATGAGCCCAATCAGATTTCCCCATGGCTCAGCATAACGAATGGGTCAGATGAGCGACGGGAGACACTATTGAAACAGTCGCTGGGGGAAATCATTGACTCTCTCTCTCTCTCTCTCTCCGTTACCACCTGCCTTTCTCTCCTCTCCTGCCTCCATCTTTCTCTCCACGTCTTCCTGCAAGCCTCGGATTGAAAGCTGCTGAGCTGCTAAATGAGAGGCTGCATTGTTTCTCCACAGCACTTAAAACCAGATCCCTGTCACTTATTGCGTCTGAACTCTGAGCAAAAGCAGCGTAAAAATAGACACCGAGTTAAGTGTCCTCTCAACCTTATGTACTTGGCGATGCAGGCTGTAATTCTATGTTGCCATGACACGTTCACTACCGAAGCTGCAGTACAACGTAACAAAAATGTCTATGTGTCTCCTCTTGTTTTGTTTTTGTGAATTTTAATTGTCAAGACAAAGACAAGTGCAATTATCCAAGTAAAGAATGCCTGCGTAACAAAGGTTTGAAGCCTGTGCAGTCTGTGTAAGTCTTTACCTCTAACTTTACAGTTTTACACAAGGACAAGGACACAACTCAGGCCTAATGAGGTGCTTCTTCCAATGTTTATTTCCAATTCACCAACTTATGTGTATCTGTGTGTGGAACTGTAGGCCTGAACTGAAGGCAACAACTTTCTTCAATCATCCAAAGATTTGTTCTTTTTATAACCTGTTATTTCCCCTCTTAACCTGTGTGATGGATAATATTTTAGTCGGGGAGAAGAAGCTAATTTCCATTCAGTAATATTGAAAATCCTTACGCGTCAGATAGAAACAATCATTCGATGTGAGATATGTCTACCAGATTAGGCTCCCAAAATTTTCTTCAAATGATGCATTCTCATCATAACCTACATTATTAAATTTTACAAACAGAATACAGGTAAATGCAGATGCAAGAGACAACACCCACCCCAGATACAACCTGTTCATCCTGCTGTCGTCTGACAAGCGCAACAGAAGTAACCGGTTTGACTGATTTGTACAAAAATACAGTTTTTAATACGATAGCCCTTATTATTATATGGACAGTACATAAGACGTGAGGAAGAAGCCAGTGAGAGAATCATGGAATTCAGGTAAAAGAAGTGAAAAGTATTTACCTTTTAAATTTCATCTCCTATGTCACTGCAGAGCTTTAAATATATAGCTCAGCTCTAAAGTTGGCTCAAACAACAAAACCAACACACCAACACCAACACTGCCATGGGACCCATTTACACAAGATTTCTGCACATTCAAACATGCTTATAATGTGGTTAGATGTGCGATTTCTCAGGTTCTCTGATGTTGTTCTTGATACGTACTGACTGTTGTCAGGTGTAAAAACAAACTGTCAGCTGGGAAGACCTGTTCACATCAACCACCCGGTGATAATTACTAACAGGATATGATTTTTTTTTCTTCAGGCTCTGGTATCTCACACAAGTGTGAGAGGGTTTCTGTGCCGGAAGAACGTATTTTTCATCTGTAGATCGCAGGTTGTGAGTGTTGCTCCGGACATACAGGGGCTATGTATGCTCTGAAATAACCAGAATTATCCTTTAATAGAGGACAGAGGGAGTGAAATTGAGGTAGGGGGACGGATCAGCACAGACTGATGGATATTTAGCACCTGATTAGCGGCAGTGAGGACAAAGTAGCCGGGCCATCTGCTTTACATTTGCTCCCCTGGCCGTGGATGCCAAGGACACAGAGTTGTTATGTTGTGCACAGAGTAATATGAGCTTTAGCTTTTCATATAAATGTGGTCAGCGCTCGTGAAAATACAGTACAATGCAGTTCACACTGTGCACTCACATCACTCACATCACATCACATGTCTGTTGTGACATGAGGTATTTATACTGATGCCTTTAGGCAAAATGTCTCACTTTCTGTTCACTTGCTGTAATTTCTTGCTCTTGCATCTCGAGACCGAGCCTGGCAGATATTGCTTTTCATTTAATCGCGTTAAAAGCTATGTGTGTGACACCCTTTGAGAGTGATTCAAGTTCTCTGAAATTCACACAACCGTTTGCTTTAGAAGCTCACATTTTTTTCTCATTTAATTTTTGTGCAAATAATATCTTATTTAACTTTCTAAAAAAAATAATTACAACAGATAATGGGACACATAAACGAATTAGGAAGAACCAAATCTCAAAAACAATTAAATAGACAGTAAGAGAAATAAACAAGCCAAACGCTTTACTGGGATTTGATAGAAAATAGTGCATGACATTTACCTAAATAAGTATTCTGGCATATTATACACGTTATCATACAGTATACCAAAACATTTTTGGCACCTTTAAAGCAATCGTTTCCAGTCCTCATTCCAAGATAAGCTGCTGGCTGTAGCTTCATACATAGAGCGGTATCAAGATACCTGGGATGACCTATATGCCGTCATGCCATCACAGCTATAGCACCAACTTTGTGAAGCTCATGCTTTAGAGAATTCCATAATTAACAAATGTAGATAACAAAGAAGCCAGGATCTGGTGCCAGGTAAGGAAGCCAAACAGATTTGTTTTTCATAAGATGATGAATCTCAACATGCCAAGAAGTAATCAAGCAGCACTATTCAAATGATCTGAAAATAAAAGTGAAATACTGACGCTCCCAAAATGTGTACATACTCTACATCCACACATTACATTCTAACATATTGCACAGTATATGTGAAGTTTCAAGTGAAGTTTCACTCGTTTGATTATTCTCAGCATGCTAAACCAGTTGTACTCTCTATTCATTGTTCTTCTTTCTACTTCACATAGTTTTTCATTCTGCTATATTCTATTACTATTTATTGCTGCAAATAGTACAGCTGGGCCCTGCTGTTCTACACCATATAATACAATCAAAGATAAGATTTAGCGGAGCCTTTTTGAATTCATAGGCAGTGCCGGCGGCAAGGGCCACTTTACTCAGAGTGAAACTGAGCTGGCCACAGACTACAACAATGTATTCCACCGTGGAGTGTATAAGCAGAAGAACTCCGGTGGACATTGAACTGCTTAATCATATTGTGGCACAGGGGTAAAATTTGATGCCACTTTCTCTCTCACTTTTTTTTTTCTTTTGCTATTCCATTTTGACAGCGAGACACAGAGTACACTCTCACGCTCCTGAGGGGCGACTTGCCATGGTTGAGTGTCGCTGAGGAACCTGCTCAGAGTGTGTGACGGCTGTGGATTGTCACAGAGGCCCAGCAGACGGTGAGATGGTACAGCGGGGCTTATGATCGCGCCGCGGCTCTGCCTCGTCGACCACACCGCCGTCTAACACCGCTCAGGCACTCACCTCCGAGAGCTGCGCTTACTTTCAATGCGGGGATACAACTTCAGTGCCGTGATGAAAGCTTTTTAATGTCACATCTCATGCCTGAACTCTACAGAAGTACAATTTTTAACGAAACAAAAAACATAAAATTTTCAAGCCGTGTTTTTTTTTTTTCCATCATGCACCTTGAATAAAAGTATGTAGTGTTTGACTGCAAAAGCTTTTAGAGTGAAAATAGCAGCATCCGAACAATGTGAGTGCTGAAAAGGCCTTTATGAAAAGAGTGAAGGAGAAGAAACACACAAGAAACGTGTCATCCTAAAAAATGGACTTAGTCTCAGTTGTAATGTCAGTGTGGCCTGGAGAGTTGGAATAGAAGCAAATTCAATATGCTGTTGCCATCCTTTCCCCGAATACCTTTTGGCAATTAAAAGCAAACAGGCATGACTTTTTTTTTTTTTGAAAGTTCGACACAGATCACGATCGCTACCTGATAAGTGGCGGATTTAATGCGCGCTCGCTTCCCTCCTTAACAGAATATTAATGTAGGCTGTCATCCATGAGAATGACTCATTTACAAGCATGCAGAGGAAGCCGAGGACTCAAACCTGGATGAGGTTTGTCGCCTCGCTCGTTTGATAACAAGCACTCGAGTGTATTTACAAGGCAGAGCGAGCGAGATAAGTCTGCGGTGTAATGACACTAAGCAGGTCAGGAATGTCTCTGCCTCTCAGTGTGTTGTTGCTCATCTCCCTCCCGCGGTTATCCCCTTTTTCTGTCAGAGAGCTACACTTCCCCGTGCAGCCCGACGCCGCACGGCGCTGTCATCTGCGCCCATGCAAAGCAGGAATATCAAATGCTGCCATTCTCTAGTTTGACTTGTGAAGCCTTTTCACTCCTCCCTCAACTTCCATCCCATTTGCTCGCGCAGAGCTGAAACCCCGTCCTGCCGGCGTACTCGGAACAGAGAAAACATAGTGTTGCTTATTGCTTGTCTCGGCAGTAAGTGCACAACGGTGCTGACATGGCACTCAGATGGTGGATGTGACCCCACGCGTAGTCTCCAATCTCTGAGTGTGTGGGAGTCAATAGGTAGGTGTGAGGTTAGATACAAATTGGCCTGTTTGTGTCACAGCCCTGCAGTCACCAGCTCAAGCCTGGACGGCAGCTCGAGCTGGAAAGTAACACTCCGAGGGGAGGGAAGGTGTGAGGGAGAAAAATAGCTGAAAGGAGTGTGATTTTTTTTTTTTGGTGCAACTTAATATGAAGCACAATTTATGCGTATGGAGTGCAGGAAGAAATTTATATTTCCCACTTTTATTCGCCCAAATTTTTCCTTCTTTCACTTTTACAAGCCAGCTCCCTCATCCATTCATTATTTCACCCACAGTACATCCTGTCCTTTTCTGCTCAATTCCTCCCTCTCCGCTCGTCAAATAAACCTGCCAGCTTCTGTGTGATCTTCCCCAGCAGTGTTTTATGCCTCACATTATGACACATATAATCAGCCTGGCTGTTTGCACTACTTTGTTCAGCACAAATTGCTGCACCGATGGTCGCGGCAAAGCACAGATGGGACGTGGACAGTTTTTCATCAGCTGTTCCATACCACAGAGCCCAACACATCTGGTATGCAGCGAGAAGCATCTTTGCACTAATTTGTTTGTCACTATACATTGAAGGGACTATCTGTCATCCTGCCATGCTTTGGTTGCGGCATGATGTTTGAAGAACATGGCTAGTCATAAGTTTCAGGCAGCCCAGGCTGGCTGGCCGCTTGGGACTCACTCACAGGAGCCATCTGACTGCGGGGATGAGGGGGAGGAGGGAGGGAAGAAATGAGATGCAGAGGAGCAAGGGAAAATAGGAGGAGGAGAGGGAGTCTGTAAATTTCAACCCTTAATATCCAGCTAGAGGTGAAGAGATAATCCAGTGTCACTTCACTCTTTCAGTTCAAGTCTCTGCAAAACTCACATAAGCAGGCACAAACTTAAAGTTAAGAATATTGAAAAGGCTTAATTAGGAATGCGAACTGTGAACTGTCTAAACTCTCGCACGATAATGGTGGCAGAGTTACCATTCGGAACAACAGATCCACAACTCAAAACAGACAACTTCCAAAAGTAGGCCTCAATTTTGTGTCGGAAATGTCAACTGTCTCTAAAAGACTTTATCATCTGTAGCTATTCAATGAAGCTCACATTTGCTACATGAGTTGGTTGAAAATGCTGTTAATGGCTGATTGCGAATGTTCCCAGGTGACTTGTTTTAAAATAAGTGGCCTGTAAACAGGCCTTAAATATGCACTTGATGGCTACATACATACATGATATAAAAGACTGGGGTTAAAGCTGCATGGGAAAAAGTCAACATTTGATTTTTTACTTTCAATGTTGTAAGAGAAAAAGTTATTATGATAAGGACTATACTGTAACCCCAACCCTGTATTTGATTAATGTAATACTCTCTCAGGTAACTTTGGTGGGGGTTGCTGGAGTGCAACTTCCATCTATCCAATAAAGACCAGAAAAAGCTGATAATATTAGTCTGAACTCTGACAGCTTTTTGTGAATGGGGCATTTTCCCACTATAATCTCCAAAGTTGTGTCCATGAGCCTTGGAAGTACTGTAACACTCAGTAACTACTGCAGGTAGTATGCTCGTCAGCCACACATGATTGCTCACATTTTAAGTAATAACACGAAAAACACACTGTTCAATCCACTTTCACACTTTTGTTCTGTTTTGTGTATGTATGTTTGGTTTTTTGCAAAAGCTAGAAACCACAAAAAAGACAGACACCACCTTCCAAAAACATTACATGAAAATGCAATCCAAAGCTCGACAAGCCTGCCTTACCTTGTTACAGCTGCTAAACTACGACTAGACAATTGCTGATCTGGGAAGGGTTTAGCAAACACTCAGTTTCACACATTTGTGTTGTTCCACAACATTTCACACACTGACCTGAGTGGATGTGGGAATATCTAGATCCAAACCTCAGATTCCTCACAGGTTTCTCAGACAGTTTTTTTCTTCCTTAATTTTCCATACAATTCCAGAGTGGAAAAAAAAGAAAGATGAAGGTGATGAATGCAATCTGACAGCTCATAATATCCCCTTTACCGTTCTATGCTCTACGTTTAGTGTGATTCTAAGTCAATTAAAGAACTGTTTGATGTTGATGCATTCAGACTTGGAAATTAAGCACCAGTCTGGTAGTATTTTAGTTTTGACAGCATTGGTCTTTGCGTCCATTTTCACACCAACAACATGGTCTCTGACAGACCATATAGCTTTTATAGCTGTGAACAGCATATGTGCATATATCAAAAAGCTAGATTTTGATAAAGAATAGATGAGATGCACACCTTTGATGATACGTTTTTATCCACAATACAATATAACAGGGGCGACTGGAAGCAGGACTGAAAGGCGGGCTTTTTGAGTGAAATGTAAATGGTTCTGTGCTTGCACGGCAATCTATTTTTCAGGGAGAAAAAAAAAACACTTATCTGACGACAAGCACTTTCCTTGGCTACTTAAGAATGACATTAATGTTGCAGGGGAGGATGATGCTGTGGTAATACTGGCTGCAAAGGGACTCGGAAAAGTTCCAGGGCACTCAATATCTTAGAAATATCAGTTTTATGTTTTTTTAAATTGAAAAAGGGAAAAAGCTTCAGTCACATTTTTCTTTGGGCTTGGTTTAGCCCAATCTAGACTACCTTACCTCAGTAACTTAAAAATATTTTCCAATTTGCCCAAATTCATGAAGAAAAGGTGAAAACTACATAAGAGGGTGTAGAGCAGGAAAATGTGATTTCCTGTAATTCAATGGACTGAATTTGTGAAGTCTGAAATGGAGGGTTTTTATATATTGGAGTATTTTCTCTGAACAGGGAACAGGGTCTTTGCATTCACAGTGTTGTGAAATCAAAAGTCAAACATAAAGTCTATAATCTCTCATATACTGACATGAACAAACACAAATTGGTCACTGTTTTGACTCACTGAGTAATTGTGCATTTAGAGTCCCCACAGACAAACCTGTGGCCTCTTCACACATATTTCCCATTGCATGTTACATCGAGGAGCTCATCACTGCACAGCTGGTTTAATGCACAGCTGGTTTTAAAAAATATTGAGCCTTCACACGAAACAAGCGTACAGTCAAGCAGAAAAGAAAGAGAGAGAATAGAGAAGGTATATTTAGTTCTCCAACTGTCAGAAGTGTGCTGAATAATGGAGCGGTAAAATGTGGGCACACAGACACAGTAAAAGGTTTTTGCTGTATTTCTTTGATTTGGTGCCACTGAGATGAAGGTATGTGGTTGTATCATCATGAACCGCACTTTTTAATGCGCTCTGTCACCATGTGCTGAGGCTCAAGTCCTCTCTATCACCATGTTTTTACAGCTTTAATTCTCTCTGACAGATTAGCAGTCATGTCCTATTGACCTGAAACAAAGGTCATGACGGCAGTCAGTAGAAGGTTTTTGATTTACGTTATTATAGTGTGACAATCTGAGAAAGAACCAAAAAACATAGCAATGCAAGACACTTGATATCAACTTGTTCCTTCTGCTAAATTGTGCTGTAGAACTGCATCATAATATATTGCCAGAACTAATATCAATATCAACAAATCTAATAAAATTTTAGGCCTGCAACTACAGTAACTAACTGTAATTTCCCCAATTAAAAACAATTTAGTCATAAATAACATTTTTCTAATAATAAAATGTCAATGTCAATAAAATAGTGAAAATGGGCAAAAGCCAAAATGAAATTATTAGGTTCACTATCAAAATAAGAACATAACATGGAAAAGTAGCAAATCATCGATTTCTGCAATGGAATTATGAGGTGAACAAAAAACTTGCAAAATATGTTTATCTTAGATTCTTCAAAGTAGCAAAGTTTGCCTTGATGACAGCTTTACACAAAAACTATCTAACGCTCAAATGAAGATCGGTTATCGTGGCCGAGTGGTTAAGGCGATGGACTAGAAATCCATTGGGGTCTCCCCGCGCAGGTTCGAATCCTGCCGACAACGTTGGAGTGTTTTGCAAATTTCCCCGTTGTGGGACTAATAAAGGAATATCTTATCTTATGAGATGGTCTCTCATGAGGACCGTCCCAGGAAAGCAAGACCAAGAGTTACCTCTGCTGCAGAGGTTACCAGCCTCAGGAATCACCAATTAACAGCACCTGAGATTAGAGCCAACACAAATACTTCATAGAGTTCAGGTAGCAGACACATCTCAACATCAGCTGTTGAGAGTAGACTGTGCAAGTCAGGCCGTCAGGGTCGAACTCTACTACTTTTGGTTCAAACAACCGTGTCTCTGTGAGATGCAGAGAAGGCGAGCGGATGGTTTCTACACGTGTGGTTTCCACCGTGAGGCATGGAGGAGGAGGTGTGATGGTGTGGGGGTGCTTTCCTGGTGACACTGCTGGTGACTCATTCAAAATTCAAGGCACACTTGATCAGCATGGCTACCACAGCATTCCGCAGCGACATGCCATCCCATCTGGTTCATGCTTTGTGGGACCATCAAAACAGCTCCAGGCAACGTAAGGGCTATTTGACCAAGGAGGAGAACGATGGAACGGCTGCATCAGATGACCTGGCCTCCACAATCACAAAACTGGAACCCAGATGAGATGGTTTGGGATGAGTTGGACCACAGAGTGCAGGAAAAGCAGCTTTCGAGCGCTCAGGATATACTGTATGTGAACTCCTTCAGGACTGTTGGCATTTTCTCAGTCAGCTTCATGAGGTTGTCACCTGGAATTTTCCAAGAGTGTGCAAAGCTGTCATCAATGTAAAACATGGCTACTTTGGAGGATCTAAAATATAAAACAGATTTGGCTTTGTTACATTTTTTTGCTTACTGTATAGTGTAATTCCACATGTGCCCTTTCATAGTTATATCTCTATGTCTTCAGTTTTAACCTGTGATGTAAAAAATAATACAAATGAAGAAAAACCATTGAATGAGGAGGTGTGTCCAATCTTTTGTGTGTGACTGGTACTGCATATATATAGAAACCATATAAATCAGTATCATGCAGGGATGGAGTGGAGGGTAAACACACCCAAATTCAGCTGCATAAATAGAGTTTATCACCCTTTCAGGCTGACATAAAGGACCGACATTATGAGAGAAATTCACAGTGTTATAGTAGGTAGCATCAAACTGAAGTCAGCCACAGACAGAAGACTCTTGAGCAGCAATCACGACATATTTAAACCAAAGATAAAAAAGAGCTAATGAAGCCAAACATGGAGAGGCAAACGTCATATGCAACCAAAAACCGAGTATTATTCTAAGGGGGCATCATGAAGTCTTATCCAAACTACTCCAATTCGCTTTCATTCACGCAAGCCCCCCCCATCACCTTCTGCGAGCCTCGGATCCACGAGCCAGCGCTACCTTCCCACCACAGCAGCGTCTGAATGAATGATGAGTAATCGTGCAGGAGAGTGAGGTCATTATCGAGACGTGGAAGTTTGAATCGGCACACCGGAGCCTTCATTTGTGCCGCATTCACGACTCCTTTTGACTTTGAAGTGTGCAGCACACCTGACTCTTAGTGGGGAGACTGGTGTTTCTGCTCATTTCCGCTATGTCTTTTTGAAGCTAAAGCAGGCTGGTCTATTTTGAGAAGGGCCTCTACAGTACTTCCCTAAATGCTGGATGGAAGCTATGTGGGAAGCTGCAGTAAAATGTAATGTTCTCGTGTCTGTGTGTCGAGATTTCTTTCCCACAGTGTTTCTCATTGCAGATGTGAGAGAGAAAGAGCAGAAGGGATAGAAATGTGTGTGTTGTGTGCAGCCTGTATGCACTGCATGTGTGTGTATGTGAGCGTTTTTTTAAGATGGAAAGAGAACAGTAGTATATCGTATATTAAAATAATAATATTTGACTAAGTCAAAACAATCCAGGATTTTTCAAAATGATATTTTAATCACATATTTGATGATAACCATGGGCTTCAAATATAAATATGCTGAATGTAATCTTAAAAAAAAAAGAATCTAAGTAGACAGTTTTTTATGTTTTTATTTTGCTACTGATGATTTTCAAAGTTGCTTTTAAGCTTTAGCCTCTGGTCAGTTAATGCTGAAAAAACTTATAGATAATTCCATCAGTAGAAGCTTGTGCTATTTCAGCATCCACTCGCTGTAAGTACTTGTTAACACTGCTTTTCTAAATTAGTCTGCTGTACAAGGTGAGCTACAACTACAGCTTAAGACACTGTGTAGTTTAATTTTTTCATGTAATTTAGGCTGTAATGTAAAGTAATTGACCTCCACCCACACTGAATCAACATCATCTTTTACTTCTCTGGTTGTCCTCATTATTTGCCTACGGCTGAATCTCCAGCGGACCTGCATGACACCAGGCATGGTTGCTTGGAGACCTATGACGCAAAAAAAAAAAAAAAAAAAAAAAATCACACCGCTCTTATTTCCAACTGAGGTGTTTCTTTTGTGCGAGAAGATATCAACTTCACTCCCGCGTGCGTGTCTCTTCCTGTTCCCTCCCTGAAACGTGTGCTCTGAATCATTCCACGGGTTTCATTTTCTTCGATCTCGAGCGGGTAGCTGCCATTTCCAGGGCAATGCCACGTCATTTCAAGGTTGCGCGCTTGTTTGTTAACCACGAAGAAGAGGGTGTCGCGATACCCTCCCCGGAGTAACCAGGTGAAAACAGATTTGTAAAAAAGAAAAACTTCCCCCACCAAAAAAAAAGAAAGAAAAAAGAAAAACACACCACAGGGAATGTTTAAGTCTTCCACAGAGTAAATAATGGGATCAGAGATGTTATCCGCTGTCTGTGTAGGCAAAGCATTTCGCTTCTGGTGCATGACCCAAAACAGACAAGCCCATGAAATGGAACACCAGCTTAGTATTGCTCTAGTAGACTCTGATGGGTGGAAACAAATGGAGTTTGGCACTGCTACCCAACATAGCTGTGTATGATACAGTGTGTCCTAAATGTTCTCTGACAGTAATACAAGCCTTTGTCTGTTTAGATCCATACAGCGATACAGATCGGAGGGAGGATCGCGCTATGTCTTTACAGCCAACACAACAGGGCTACGAGGCCTTTTGCTTTGTTTAAGGTTTGTGCTCATGATCCTGTTTTTTTGTGCATCAAAGGTAATGAAACATTTTGCATTGCAGTTTGCTAAAACCCCTCCTTTTCCAGCAATTGGCCAATCATAGTTTAGCAGCCATAACAAGGTATGGCTGGACTTTTAAGCTCTCCACATGTTGAATTGGTGTGTGTGGCTTTGGAGGGTTCTGTCTTTTTATCCTTTCCAAAAACACAAAAGCAAAAGTGTAACAAACTAAAACTTCACTCATTAACAGCACATGCACTGTTTAGGTCAATGCATCTCTACCAAGCTCTTTCTAGGATTTGCGGTCGTTTACACTCTTGCAATGAAGCAAATGCTACATGAGATAGTCTAAGATCTAGGTTTTATGTTTGTTATGCTGGTTTTTCATTTTCATGTCATGTAAGGATGTTGATTTTAGCAAGGTCTGACATATGTTGCTGCCAAGAGCTTATTTAAGACCCTTGTTTTACAAGATACAAATTTTAAAGAGTCACTGGGAAGGAGCTGAAAATAGTGTTTTCACTGTTTTAGGTTAGATATCTAGCTCAGTCATTTCAGAAGCCAAATTGGTTGGTCACCCTTTTGTAGTCTCAAGTGTGCTTTTGTCTAAATTTGTCTCAAATCAAGGACCCACTGTTTCAAAAATTACTAAGAATTAGTTGTAGTAAATCTGCCACTGTTGTCATTGCGAACTTCATATGTGGGTCCGGAGCTTAGTCAAGTCAATTATCATTGTGGTCAGCATTGTCAGAATTTGTACCAGGAACAAAAACATGTAGCACATGTTTTGAAATTGCAAATGTAAAAGATTTCATGAACTGGTTGCAAAAAAAAATAAATAGATGATTACAACTTTATTAATAAGGACCATCAAGTCAATATGAAGCATGAGGCTTGTGACCAGCGTCCTTGTAATCAGATGCTTTTGCCTCCTGTTATTGCCTCTTCCAGTCTGTCTCTGCCTCTGCCTCCCTCTGTCTGCCTCCACCCTGTGCGCATGCCTCTGTAAGCCTCTCTACCTGGCTGCCTGTCGCCCTGCCTGTCAGACCAACTATCTGCCTATCAATCTGTGAGTGTGTCCGCCTGCGTGTGGTGATAAGGAGCTGTGGGTGTCTGTAGCCCTGACACCAGCTGATTTATGCCGGCCTCTCTCCCTTTAGGGGGCCGATTTGTGAGAAAATCCCCAACGAATCATGCTGACTTTGTGTGCGTGAGTGTGTTTCTGTTTGCCTGGCTGTTTGCATGTGCGTGCGTGTGCGCTCCGCCAGCGTCGTCTGTCAAAACAAAGATGACAGGGAGCTGTAACTCTCTTATTGTCATATTTCAACTCCTGTACATCACTCAAGCCTGATTTAATATTTGAATTGCCCTTTCAGAAACAACATAATGGAAAGGTATTCATTTACAGAAACATGTCCGAGTCTCTTCCACTCACCACATGGGTGAAATCAATATGCAATAAAAGATAAATGAGTAAAAGCCCAGCATATTGCTAACTCGACTTAAAAGTTGATGACCTCCACCTTAAAGGACCGTTTGCACTGGAGTTAAAAATTGATGTGAGAAACAGCCTGAAATCTGTTTCTCAGTGTGTGGGAGAGTGTATCTTTCATATTTTATGTTATTCAATCAATGTAGATGATTCTTGCAAAGCTTTACTAACTTGCTAAAAACCCAGAAAACTCTCAAGATGACTAAAAATGACATTTTTAATACATACAAACAGAAGTCTAATTAAAGCTCACAAACCCAACAGTGGATCTTAGATGCACACAAATTTTTACAAACCAGTCTGACCTCCAACAATTCTGTTCTCTACAACTGCCAAAACTATACATGACTTTACCTCAAAAAATAGTCAATAGTCGATAGTTTTTACATTTGGCGGAGGTGAAAAAGTTGCATCGCTAAAAAAATAAACACAACCTTCCTCAAATCAATAAACTGAATGAACAGAAATAGCACATTTCTATCATGTTTTTGACATGGTGTTCCTCTGTTTGAGGTTTGATGGGCACTCTTTTAATAATTTCATCTTGTTGCCTCCTCTTCTGCGATGGTTTAATGGCACCTGACTGGAGAATTAGCGCCACCAACTGTTTTTTTAATGCTCCCATCTCTTAATATTTGCATAATAATAGATGGAAACATATAAGGATTTGCATTTTCTTTTGCTGGTTTTCTAGATGTTTGGTTAAATTTTCTTTCTACATTTGGATGGAAACCTGGCAAAGGTTTCACAGCTCAGTCCCCCGTAGCATTTGACCATGAACTCAATCTAATTATATACATTAATTTGATACAGTTTGATGCCTAAATTGGATAGTGAGTAATAAAATGAAAATTTCTACCCTGGCCTTTTGATTACTTGATTTGCACTTATGCTGCTCACACATTACCTGCCCCAGCAGGTAATGCATGTGGTATTTTAGTACTTTTTTAAAGTTCTCGAACTTCCCTTTGTTTTTTTGGCTCTGTCAAAAGTCAGCAGGATCCCAGCCATCACTCCAGACAGCCATGGAAGAGCTGACCTGAGATCATGTCTCAGGCAGTTCACTGTGCCCTAATCTGATCAGTTTGCCATTCACATAAATACAAATAACTTCAAAGCATCACACCAGAAAAGATGACAATGACAGTGCTTTTATATATATTATGGGTCAGGCAAAGTCCTCAATCCACCTCGACCGGCCTGATATGAACTCAGTGTATCTGTCATTTAGCACATCTGCCCACATTCGCCAAATGCTATTCTCAGAAATCCAGAGCACTTAGGCTTCCGGATTGACTTGGATCAAGTGTGCTAACAGGGAAGTGCAGAAGAGACTCTAGCTGAGGGATAGATGGACCAATGGGTTGGTATCAGAGGCTAACTTTGGACTGTGTTATTCAGCACTCAATGATACTATCTCTGCTTCTCTTTTTAAAGTTTTCTCCTCATGTTTGTGGCAAGCCGCTGCCTGGAATGACACAGAAGAGTCAGAATGAAACAACATGTCTCTGTACTGCTCTGGCTCCAGTACAACTCTGCTGATAGAATGTATATTCAACACACCCAGAGCCTGTTTGCCGAGATAATTAAATTCTCAAAGGATGCGAGGAGACGCAACACGTAAATTAATTTGAGCTGCAGCAACAGACAGGATTTATGCCGCTTTGGCGGGAGCATTCACTTCCAGAACAAATAAATGGGATGTTTTTGAAATTAATTACTGTTCCAGTGCGCCATTAAAGAGTATCAGTTATCAGATGACTTTGAAATACACACTTGGCTCTTTTGATGTGTTAATGATGACAAAGTAAATCATCCTCCCTGCCATGGAGGAGTTAGAGAGACAGGGGAAGAGGCAGAAACTGAATGAGAAAAGAGCGTCAACGAGTAAAAAACAAAGGAGAAAAAGAAGACATGTAAAGGAATAAAGGCAGGAAGTAACTCCAAACTCATGAAATAATGTCTATTTTATATCAAACCCTTTAATATGAAGGTTATGGCCTTCATGGTTCAGACACTAAAACATTTCTGTTCCTGTTTTTATTCCCCATTCACCATCCCTGAGAAGGTTTCAAGTGGAGGTTCGGATCGTGCCTAAGGCTCGTTCAGTCTACACTAAAAAATACAAGCTTCATTCACTTCAGATGAAGCAGTGTGTGTCTGAATGTAGGCCAGAAATATGGCAGATATGACTGATTGTGTTTAAGGCTCTCCTCTGTTGTAATGTAGGGCTGGATTTAATAGTCCAGCTGTTAATCCGTGTCAAGGAAGGCAGAAAAGGCCCATTTGACATGGGCTAACTTCCCTCTGTAATTAGAAAACCTCATTAAGTTCATTAAGTCATTCCTTGTGTTGGGGGATTTGTTTTACATGCGCCGCCAACAGACTGAGGCCACCGCTATCAGGATGTGGGCTAACTGAGGCTGGACTGAATGAAATGCAGTGTGAGAAGTAGGGATGCAACCTACAATCTGATACAGATACAAATAGATGGACCGGATATCGGCCACAATGGGGCCAATCTATTCAAATCAATTCTATGTTATGTATGCTGTCATGCATCACTCAGAACACAATAGCAAAAGAAATGTAACCACTACTGTTTAAAAGTATAAACCAGCACAAAAAAAGACAAGCATAAGCCACCATGTTCTATACAGACACATTAGAGATATTAACAAAAAGTAACATTTGCATTTTGGAACATAACACAGCAAACTTTACAACATACTAAGTCCAGTATGGCATGATGGGAAATGTGGGCCGTTACAATGGTTGGAGGATGTCACCGCACAAGTCCAAGGCTCCCTGGCATGCACTAACTAGGACATCTTAAATGGACACTTGAATAATGGGGTCACTGTCATGATGGACTATATACAATTTTTGCATCAATACTATAATACTACAAACTATACCAGTCAAAACATATAAGGAAATATCCCAACTCCAAACCCTGGATCACTCCTAAAAAAAACTGCGCCTGAAAGACATGCCATACTTATAATTTGAACAATTCAGTAATAAATAATCTATATCTATGTATTTGTTACATTTTGGTTTACAAAGTTAGGAAAGCAATGTTGACGTCAAGCCTGATGTTGCCTTACAAATAAAAGAATGATGCCAGTCTCTTCCACACAGCTTATTAATTAAACACTGGCAGTGGATCGATACTTGGTGTCAGCAGAAACCCAGAGAAACCCATGTTTTGGCATCAGGACTGAAAAAGTCAGACAGATGCATCCCTAGTGGGAAGCATTTGGAATAATGAAAAAAGAAAACTGGTCAGAGACTTTAACATGTCAAAATCACCTGAAATGTTTGGGAAAACCTTAGAAAAAAGCCAAATTCTAATGGCTGTGCTTTTCTATCATGACTGTTTCTTCTCTGACAAGTGGCCTTGGCTGCAGCTATCAGTCTAACAACTCCAAATGGGGATTATCACAGCGGCATCATTTTGATGGGGAGGGATATCAATGTGACACCTTCCTGAAAGGCCCTTTGTTTTTCTATTTATCAGAGGCCTTGAGCACACAGAGGGGGGGGGAATACCTCGCGCGGCCTCGGAAAGCGACACAGTAACAGATGACTCGACGCCACCGCCAGAGGCCCTCTGCTTTTTTTTGTTGTTGTTGTTGTTTTTTCCGGTTTTGGCTCCCGGGCCCAATGATTCCAATTTGGGTGTCAGTGAGAGCAGCGATTCATCATTGGCTGGATTACTTAGTGGGCCAAGAGCAGAGGGCTATTCATCTCTGTAGCTGACACAACCCCGGCCAGAGAGACGCCACGCTGCCAGCGCCACCACTGCTGCTGAGGCAGCCGCTGGAAAACCAAGTGCTAGAAACACCTTCACACACATATACTCTCCTTCACAGACGTTTGTGGACATGTGAATGGTCACTTGGGTGCAGAAACATAGACTTAATATGAGCGTCCAAAAAATGGGTCGATCTCTTACACTTTTATTCAGTGGTGTCAAAGGTCACACAGCTTCAAATCGACCCATTTTTAATATTTTCATACTTAAAGGAACAGTTTGACAATTTGGGAAATATGTTTATTTGCTTTCTGGTGGAGGGTGAAATGAGAAGATTGACAACACTCACATATCTGTCCAGTAAATGTAAGGCTGCAGCCGGTCAGCTTAGCTTAGCACAAAGACTGGAAACATGGGAAAAAAGCTAATTTGCTAATTAATACATGTTCAGAATCGATACAAAACCATACCGACTACACAATTCACTCTCTTACAGGGGGTTATGTGAGGTTACGCTCAGTAAAAAGCTTTTATGTACAATTTTTTGGTACAGATTTAACACAAAAACGTTTTTTGTACAGATTAAACAAACTGGAATATAATGTATATATAGTGTTAATTTGTGAGCTATAAAGGTTCTGATGGACAGATTTTGTTAACTTAGGACAGAGCCAGGCTAGCTGTTTCCCCCTGTTTCCAGTCTTTATGCTAAGCTAACCGGCTGTAGCCTTATATTTACTGGACAGATATGTGAGTGGTATCAATCTTCTCCACCAGAAAGCAAATAATCATAATTCCAAAATGCTCAAACTATTCCTTTGAATATAAAAATATTAAAAATGGGACAATTTGAAACTGTGTGTCCTTTGACTCTAATGAAAAAAGTGTAAGAGATCAACCCATATTTTGTACAATCATGACCTGCTGTTGATATTTAATGAGAAGATGTATACGACATGTATGTAAGACCAAACACACATGCATATAATACAAAAAAAGCAGCTCTGTATGGAACTATACAGGGAGCGCCGACTCCACCCCCACACACATACATACACACACTCATAAACACACACCTCCACCCCCTGCCAGGCTTAAACACCGCTATGTGCTGATAAGACAGAGAAACCACTTGCTTCCCTGCAGGTGAAAAACAAGGTGGACATCCACACACTGCGCCGCACACAGCGTGCTGCATTTACAATACACCGTTGTGGCATCAACATAAATCTGCAGCATGTGTGCTCATCCAGGATACGCATGATTTAAAGCCCTGGAATGAATGTCAGGGCCTCTATTCATTTTTAGGGGCAACAATAGAATGAAACCAATATGCACAGGGGGAATAAAAGGGTTAGTTCAAAATGGTAAATGGGGCACCTCGGGGGAAAGTAGAACGGGTCTCCGTTTTGTAGCGGCACACTTTTACTTTGGTCAGAAGAAGTAAAAAACGAGAGAACAAAAGGCAAGAGGGCACTTTTTTTGTGCCATGCCACTTTGTGCATGTGCCTCCATATGCAGGATCTTTATTGTTGTCTTGTTTTGTTTATTCTGTCTTTGACAAAAACATGGAGATCCAACAGCACAAAAGTATCAGTCCCTTGACTTCATTTAACTCCACTTTCACCACAGGCCCTGGACAACAAAGCTGCCTTTATGTCACCCGCGCCCTGCACAGCCTGAGCAAATTCACACGCGTGTCGCCGCCGAGCCTTCGCCGCCAACCGTGCACTCCATAAGCTGTGCGACAACTCAGGGAAATGGACCTCGGAGTCGCGCCCGGCCATCTGAAATGCCACAACTAAATTATCAACTATCACCGAGGAGGCAGAAACACAGAGAGAGAGACAGAGACGGAGAAAAGAGAGATTCCATCTAGAGTCCGCTTATTCTTGTGAGTCGCATCAAAAGGAAAAGTAATTAAGTTGTCTGAGGATGTTATTGGAAACGAAAATTCTATCAGTGAGGCTGTGGGCTTGTGATGCCTGCAGCTTATCCAGTCCATGTGTGTGTGTACGTGTGTGTATTTCTGTGAGTGACGCGCCGCCGTGCAGCAGAAGATGAGACCTCTGTTGTGCGTTTGTAACAGGCGCAGCCAGCCGCTCCTCATTAACCTTTTGGGAGATAAGCCTGTTTTAAGTCCATGTTTGAACAGCCTGTGTGAAGTATCTCCCACTGATATGTGCCTAGCCAACCACCCAAACCGTCCTTCCCTCCCCTTTCACATTCAATATTCCTCTTCCCTCACCTCCGCCAGATTACCAGAATTAAATTTCAATTTTAATCACGGGCCTGGAAATCTTCATAAATCTAGCACCTGAGCCACCCTTAATTACGGAACAAGCATTCTGGGGCGTGCGCTGCCGTGGCCCGCTAACAAGGTTAAAAGGTGCAAAGTGTGTGTAATGGGAAGGAGAGGAACTCACTGAGCAATTGTTAACACCATGTTAGCTCCTCCGCTTCTTTGTCTCGTGCCATGTTCTCTTTCTATTTTCCCAGCTAGCGGAATACACAGAGCACCTTGTTAGAGGCGCTAGGCTAGAAGTAATGTAATTTAGCTAAGTGGTGAATGTGGAGGTGCCAGATGCGTGCTTTGCAGTGGATGGTGTCGGCAGTGGTGATGGAGCCGGCGCACGGAGGCAAAGCTGTTACATTATCTGCTGCTCGCTGGACTGCTGTAGACAGGATCTGTTAATTGGCAAAGAGGTGGAGTCTGTTTTCTGGAGGGAACAAGTCTTTTGTTAGTGTTTTGTGAACATCCAAAACTGTCTAAAAGCAAGTTGAGGATAAGTGTTAACAGTGATGTAAATATTGAATTCTATTTGCTATGTTTTTTTCATCCTATAAAGGATACAGCAATCTTATGCCGCAATTAGAGGAGATGCTATATCTGCTGTACAATTTAAGAGCTCCATCTAATCCTCCCATAATGAGGCTTTACTGTAGGTGCATCCTGAAAAATACCTTTAAGTTCTATTCCTTAAAATCAAACTACTATTTATGATCTGCATTTGTTTTATATACAGCCTTTCAGTGTATTACATTACGATATAGTGGTTTTCATTGTTCGTGGCAGGGCCTGCCATTCGCACACTGGTTTAAAATAGCCTGTCTAAGCACGAACGATTCTGAGGAAACTTTTATGATTTGATGTCATTTGCTTCAGTCAATCTGAGATTTAAGATTACATATTTATCCATTCATATTTGAAGCACACTTAGCTTAGCAATATTAGGTATGGATTTAGTGTGATTGTAGTGAAAGGTTCAGTTTGTATTTGCTCTGTGAAGATGCTGAATACTCAGACACGACCTCCATATTTACGGTTTACGGCTCCACTTGTTTCCCGACTTTGCATATACGATGTGACGGGACGGGGCTTCAGCCTATCGAGGGAGTAATCGCTGAGTGTGCGCCGTCACAAAGAGAGTCTGAGAAACCAGTCAGTCCCACATGCGCTCGAGTCTTTGTTTCACAACGTGTAAGCCGTGGGCTGTGAATTAAAGCGCGACAATGTAATGCAGTCCATAATACAATTATGCGTGAGAGGACAGCATGTAGGAATTGTGAAAAGGGTTTTTGTGACAGGATTTCATGAGTGCGAAAAGCGACTTTAATTAAGCAGTGGTGCATAATAGGAGTCTTTGAGCTTTCCACTGTGTGAAATTGTATGCCAATTAGATAATCATCTGTGAAAACGTTGGACATGAAAGACAATTCCATGATAACAGTATGATTATACACAAATGCAGCATCACAGTAATTATGCACGTCATTCATTTTGTGTAAAGTCTGTGTGATTATTATATTATCACTGCACAAAAATATTCCCCTTGCCCGTGTCCCGACACCAACAGAAAGTATAAAAATGTCCATTAAATTTGCTTTTTTGTTTGCTGTATCGTTAATATGTTTTTCCCTGTCTTGCAAATAAATAAAGAAATAAATGGCAACTGTTAGAAAGAGACTAATTTACACAAGTTTTCATCCTGACAGCTGGCCAGCTAATACTGCATAGCCGCCTTGTTTTGTTTACACATTGGCTTGATTTTGATCACTGGTCTGCTCAGCTTTCCAGATGTCTTGTCCACATGTGTGTCTGCCATTTCTGAACGCTGAAAGCACGGTGATGAATCTAAGAGCTTGTCTGGAAAGCTGGAAAGTACATGCCAACGTGTAAATGTTTTAGGACATGTTTCATTTTCTTTAACACACACACACACACACACACACACAGAATAATCAATGTGATTCCAGCAGCAGTGAGCACTGAGTGTGCACGTGCAGGGGTGTGTATATCTTGTGTGTGTGTGTTGTCAGACAGTAGTGGGAGAAGCAGCTGTTCTCCCTCCCGTCCCCTGCCACTGATTTAACATATGGCTAACCTTTTGGAGATAGCGCCGCTGTTTACTTTCCTGCTCTGCACTGATAACATCCCAAATCATTACCCAAAACCTGTGTCACACTAAGCTTTTAGAGCCCAGACACAATAAATTGGTACCACACTCGTGTTTAAGAGAGAAAACAAAAAGATGGCAATCATTTTCACACATCTGGTTGAAAACTGAGAGAGAAGCAGGTTTGTTTTGTTTTGATCATCAGGGAAAATTAAGCGTTTGCATACAACTGTACGTATGTATACCATATTGTTGAACTAAACAATTTCAACATCAAACATCTACACATCTTGCAGTTATTCAATGTTACTTCAATGTTTCAATGCTCAATATCAGTTTTTTTTTGTTTTTTTTTTACAATGGGACACTATGGGTACTTTCAATCTTCAACACTTCATTTTTAGTTTGGGTTATTTGAGCTGTCAATCAAACTCTGGTGTGGACTAAACAACAGAGATCCTTCTTCGTTTTGGTCTGCTTCTGAGCAATCTCTGCAGTTTCTTTGTGAAACAGAAATATCAAAAAAGGTTTCACAAAGATGTGGAAAAAGCCTGACTAATAATGTTTATAAGTTATTATCAGTTATTTCCTCTATAAGCTCTTTGTGACAGCAGAGAAGATAAATAAATAATCAAAGTATTTTGATTTTCCCTTAATGGGTCCATTTTATTGCTAATGATGCAGGATGGTATCACCAAAAGCCTCCAATGAACGAGTTAGCTGTTCATATGACGGTCCATGTGACTTTAGGTTTACAGATCTTGGTTGTAGCATGTGAGTGCGAACATGAACTGGACCAAAACTAAAAAGCAACAATGTCCGATCACGTATAGGACCAAGCATTTTTTTTTCAGACATTCTAGTTTTATATAATGAACACCATTGATTCGACCTGATTTTGAGTTTTTTAGCTCAAGCTGCAGGTTGTAAAAACCGTTGCATAAAGTGTCATTGTCAAAGTTTTTTTTTCACTATGCAACCTTCTTAGAGCGAATCGTGATCTAGTGGTTGTTTATCGTGGAGTTACACACGTCGCTAATGCCAAGGGACTCTTGCCTCTCGGCTTCCTAACAACATTAAATGAATGGTCCACTTAGAATTAATGACTTCCTCACTCTGGACAAATTTGATTGTGTTAGGCTAACGACCAATCCTCAGCGAGAACCGAGCCAACATTTAGGTAGAGCTGCGATTGGTTCTGCCACTGTTTGAGACCTTTATTGATGGTGCCACACATACACACACACACACACACACACACACACACACACACACACACACACACACACACACACACACACAGAAACACTCACGAATGAGCAAGAACACGCATGCACACACACGTACACACACCTTGAAATCAACACCTTCCCTCTGTTTCACAGTCAAGCAGGGGCAGCAAATTGCACGGCTCCCCAGACAATATTATCTCATATGCACAGACAAATTACCTCTTTGTTTTAAGGACATGAGTATTTCTCAAAAAGGAAAAAAAAAAAAAAAAAAAAAAAAACACACTCACACATTATGAAAATCCCTCCATAAATAGGAAAAAGAAAGCACTCAAAGGGAAGCTAAAGTGGCACTTATGGATACTGTTAGCGTTTTGCTTGGGTAAAAGAAATTCTCCTATTAAATGGGTCTCTCTCTCTCTCTCTCTCTCACTCGCCCGGCTCGCCGCAGAACAGATCAAATGAAGGTTACGCTGTCCTCTCTCATGGCCTACATCCTGATGCCAGAGCTAATTGCATAATTTGTTTCAGAATTAACAGCTAATAGCAGTCTCTTCTAGACTCATGCCAGCACCCTCCCTCCATATACTCACTTTCTATTTTTTTTTTTCAACCTCTCATTCCATTATGTCTGTATTTAGGCTTTAGACAATATAGCAAAAAAAAAAAATCATGTTGGAGTAAATTACATTCATACCCAAGAAGGCAGTCTGCTGATGAATTATAGGCTAATTCCCCCACTTGGCCCTTGCTTATTGAATCTAATAGCATTGTTAAAATCTACAATGGATATTTCTCACTGCATTGACTGTTTGTCAAAGCAACTGAAAGGAGACAAAAAAGCATTATAATGAAAGAAAAAACGGCACATTTTGAGAGACTCATGAGCTGCGTTTTGGCTGTCAAACACGCCAATGAGCTCGCTCCTCTCCGCAAGACATGTTGATATCGCCCTCATTATGATCAGCTGACGTTCTTCACAGTGGGATCCGCATCAAAACAAGCCCACCGCCATGCATGCGCGGGGAGGCCAGCCCGCTAACAGAAGACCGACGGATGCGAGAAGAGAGAGACAGATGAGCTGCTCCGAAGGTGGCCACTATAAGTCAATGCCCCCTCGCACCAGGCAATAACCTTCTCTCCTCTCCGTGTAATAACCAGCCTGAATTTCAAAACTAAACCAAACAAGCAGGAAGGAGAGCGAGAGGGAGGAGAGGAGAGAGAGAGAGAGAGAGAGAGAAGGACCAGTACTGCAAAACAAAGAGACTCTGGATTCAATCAATACTGTGATCCAGCTGTCAATCATTGGCTATATTAACCTGCGGTTGGAGGGTGTGAATGTCTTTCTGTCCTGGACGCATCATGAACCGCCAGTGCGTCTTTACCGCATGGGAATGAGGCAGCCAGGAAGTGAGGTGGAAATGTGTTTCTTTGGCTGTGGTCAAGTTCCAACCACAACAAGAACAAATATTTCACCAAGAAGTTGTTCCAATCGATAAATCTGCGAGCGGTGTTATTTTTCCTGTGGTAGATGCCCTCACCCTGCCTTCACAGTGTGCAAGGCTTTTATACAGAAACAACACATTCACGTCACTGAAACGCTACAGTGCAACCTCTTCACATTTCTCAAATTAAAGGTCACTTTCGCCTAAAACATTAAAACTGGCGACGCCATGGCAGGTAGCGAATGAGTTTACTCGCCTCCATCTGCCATGAAAAACAAATATCTAAAAAAAAAAGTAAAAGCCAACAACATATTTGATTGCTAAGTCAGAAGGGTCGCCTTGGTGAAAATGTTAATATTTTCTCCTAATCACATGACTTGACCTGGGTAGCCAATGATCTGTATCTGGCTCTCGCTCATTCCTGATGTACTACAGCTTGCAAACAGAGCCCCAGGCACAAAAATCTTAATTAAGGTCCTTCCCAATGTGCAACCTTCAGACGCCGAAACAAAGGGGGAGGAAAAAAAAATAGAAAAACACTTTTTTTTCCTCTATATACCATTTAGGAAATAACAGCCACTCGTTGAAAACTCTTCCAACCTTCGCCTGCATTTGGAATTTGATTGTAACCTCAGGTTGCCTTTTCTATTACAGGGGGAAATAATGTTACAATGCACGGCACCAGTTTTTAAATTGAAATTTGACAGCTCTACCACACAGGGATGTGAAAAAACAGTAGACTCAATACAACATATTCACAGAGCAGCTCTCATGCTCTTTTTCCATTCTCGGCTTTTTATGTGAAAAAGAAAACAATGTCTTAATCATGTATTCCTTCACTTGATTTATCTCGTGTCATTAACCAACCAACGCACACAGTATCTATTATTTAAAAAGAGGAGGTGCTATGAATGCTTCTATTGAAAATAAATAATAAGACAAGATTTGATGTTAAACATAATATTTTGTACTGACTATTGCTGTTCTCAATTACACTAAGAATTATAAGTTCATATAGATGAAAAAGAGGATAAGAAAGTATTCCGCTTTCATCAGGACTAAACTGACAAATTATTTTCTTCTTATTATCTATTTTTCTTTTGCTTTTTACTTGAAGTGAACTTTTAAGTTCATCTGAATATAGAAAACTAAATCAGGTTACTGTGGCTCACATTTTGTAATAATAGTACATTACTGGGACCGTTTTCATTACCCTAATAAACATTCAACAGTGACATTATATTAAGTGATGACTGCTACTTAGTTTTTTACTTATTGGTGAAAATGCCAGCCAACGCAGACAAGTTACATATCATCCAAATTCATCCTGTTGACAGCTCTCGATTTTTAATGTTATACATAGTCTATACATTTGACATTCTCAGGTCTATACATAACTGATTGATTCAGACTGTTGTTTGCTATCTGCATGCATTAGCTGTTGGTCAATACTCAACTGCTATGTAGCCACAACTGACCCAGAGACCTATCTCTCTGTCGGTCTTTGCCAATAACAAAAACACACAATCTTCACCAGCTTTTTTAAATTACTAAATGACATAAAATGAAATTTGGCAGAACTCTGGCTAAAATCTAAAGATGAGAAGCTTGTGAACAGCATTGATGCAGCATTTGATTTTATGTGGACAATTAGAAGGGGACATTTTACATTTGTATGTTCCCAAGGGGTCACTGACACAATGGCATGCACCTGCTCAAACTCTGTGTATATATACTGTAGATAGATTTAAAAATAGCTCTGGACCTCGATGGCACAGTCTGCACAAGGTGGACACACACGCAGACACACTGGTCATGAAACAGCAGAAGTCAACAGTGCCGTTGAGGTTGAGTGGTTAAAGTCAACTAATGACAGTTTGAACAGTTTGTTGGATGTCTTCTTGAACAAAGTGCCTGTGTTTTCTCTTACTGTCATTCAGTTGCCAGTTTGCCAGTTGAGGTATGCTGAGCTAAGCAGCATAATACTACAGCTGTGCAGTAACGACTGACTGCATTGATTCATTATAGTGAGAGTTGTTTATAATGTCCTCTCCCATCCTCTCAGTGAGGGTAGACTTAAACATTAGAAACACCTCTAAGTATAATGCAACACAATTCAACAGTAACACAACAGCCTCCAAAATAGCCATGAAGTTGGATCAACACCTCTTGGAAAAACTTTATTTATAACCTTCTTGAAAGCAGGCTTTATTGAATTGCTATTGTATAAGGAAACCCACACACTCACAGTACAGTTGCACTGATCCACAGTACGTTACTCAGGTATCATCCAATTGTAGCCCGTCAGTAGTGAGTGTAAAGAGTGCTGGCCGTGGTCTGTTATTGGATGTGTGTGTGTCTGCGTGCGCACGTGTGTTTGTGTGTGCGAATGAGCGTGTGTCATAATTCTTTCACTTTCAGCAGTGCCCCCTGTAAGCCCCCCACAGCCGGAGCAATATCAGCAGCACCAGAGACAGCATGTGACCCAGCTTTACTCATCTCAGCTAAACCCACCTCTGACACACACACACACACACACACACACACACACACACACACACACGTGCACAGAAGCTGAAAGCAGAGAGCTAATAACTGTCTTACCTGCTTCACCGAGTCAGCAGCACCAAGGAGGGCGAGACGGGAGAGAAACAAAAGAAGTTGACGTGAAAAGGCAGCACGGAAAAAGAAGTATTGCGACAGATTATAAAACAGGAGAAGGATAGATAAATGTGTCTAGATATAACCATCGGGAAATTACATTCACTATATACACTTCACGTAGCCTTTTTAAACATGGTCATACTCATGTCTAATTAATCACAACTTAATTAACATGGCTTAATTAGTGTAAACAAATGAAACCACAGCCGAGATGAACGCAGCCTTTATCTTGTGCCAGTGGTTTTGTTAGCGCTGCTGCATCCACATTAAGAACACATTAACAACAAATCCTGTTGCAGAAGATCTTTAAGTCCGGTCAAAGATTTTTGTTTCGGCTTCAGTGAAGAGAAGAAAAACATGCCGGCGGGGATTTGGCTCGTGATGTAAAATATTTCGGAAGCTGTGTATCTTCTGAGCATTACACATATTTGTTAAAGCAGTTGTTTAACATTTTGCTCTCTTGCCAAAAGTTAGTTGAGAAGATTGATACCACTTTCAGGACTGTCCATTAGCATAGCATAAAGACTGGAAAAGTGGGAAACAGCCTATAACATATTATTTTCGTGGTGATGATTGGGGGGGGTTTCTTACATTTGGACAGAGCAAAGCTAGCTGTTTCCCCGTTTCAAGTGTTTATGCTAAGCTAAGCTAACTGTTTGCTGGCTCTAACTTCATTTTCAGAGATACGAACAACTCATAATGTGCTAATGATGTCAATGATCCTTAATGAGCACCACTTCGTGAAAGTGTCACTTCCATGCAATACTAGTATGAAAAATGATATTCAATACCTCTTTTAAATCCATGGCAAACGGAACAGACGTCTTAGGTGCACAAAATTATTATTAACTTATCTTTTCTATTAACAACCTGGAAATATCTACTTCTATGAATTAAGGGTTTCCTTCGACCAAACCATAGCTGGTGATTGTCGGAACAGCGGAAGGAGAAACCAAGATGGTTTTGGTGAGTTTTCATTTTGTTTCTGTCAAATGAAGTGTGTTTCACTACTGTTTCTGTAAATGTAGCATCTGGTGGGTTTGACAAGAGCAAAGTAAGTGCTGTTTCTGGTTAAACAAAAAGGATCTCACTCTTTAACAAAAGGGCTCTGTCTCTGTAGGGTTCCTTTTCATAATGTCATCAGAACCTTAGAATAACAATCTGAGCATTTCAGGGGCAAAAACAAGCACTTTCAGTGGGTGTGGAGTATCTTGATGCAATTGTACAAGTCGCTTAGACAAAAAAGAGAAAATAGGGTCCAAGTTGAAAAACACCAAAGTAACCTTTAAACCACAGCTGTCAATGATAATGATAGCTGCTAATGCTACAGCGGCTCACTCAGGGGAAACTTTCTGAGCTTATCATCATAAGTCATAAGTCAAATGTTTTTCAGTGATGACAATAACTGTACACTTAATTTTACCTCAACATTACCTCTGTCAAGTTTTGAAGAGATCAGTACTACAGATGTCAAATTTGTAAGGTTCCCGTCTCTTGCTGTCACCATTCTGAAGCACCTTTAGCAAATCTTTTGCCTTTCCTTCTGCATCAACCTCACAGGCAAAATATTACCAAACAGCAAAACAGCACTCCCACTATTTTATTTTTCGACTATCGTTAGTTATCGACTTGCCTTGGCTAACTCTACTTTGCTTCGTCAATAGCAGTGACAGGTCGCTTGCTCGTAAAGTGCTGCCCCGGCATTCAGTCAACAGAGATCGTTTTAAACACATGATATCAAAAAAGTATCGTAGTATTGATACTTTTGACAAGCTTACTTCATTAAGATAAAACCTATAAATATGGCTTGACAGGACTGGATCCTTTCACCTGGACAGGATCCCTGTGAGCTGCACAGGACACAACCTCTACACTTCCCTTCAGCCGTTATAGTAAACAACACATCGTTGCAAACCTGCCACATTCACATTCCAAGACAAATATTCATACCCCAAAAAGCAAGCATTAGGAACGGTGGACAGGGAAGGAAGACGTTAGAAAAACGCAGGCATGCTGATTGGCTTTTTAGAGCGAGCAAAACCGAGAGATTTCAATCAAGATTTCTGACAGTCTATTAGGATTGGCATAGGTTATCATTACCTTGTGTGTCGGCATCCTAATGCATGTTTTCCTTATCGACGTTTAGCACATTGATAACGCCAGAGAACAGCAAAATGTCATTCTCTTGCTAAAGGCAGGCCTATATGTCTCTGGCAAACAATGCAGCTGTCTTTGAAACAATCAGGTTTATCATGGGGGGACATATTTTGAGCGTCAACTTGGGTGAAGATTGAGGTAATTTTGCCAATTTACCGCTTGTAAACATTACTGTACCTGCCAAATGTCTAGAGATTAGAGTAAGTGCCAGCACACAGCAACAATATTTTTGCAGTGCAAAGCATTGATGTCAAGCACAGCTATTTCATGTAACTGAATTCAAAGAAATTTCTCTTTTTTAACTCATAAGAACCCAGAGCTATTTCATAGATTTCTGGAAAATTTGGGGGATATACCACAGACCAAGTGGAGCACATAGAACACATTTCTGATGTTTTAAAAAAATATATGTATTTAATTTCATTCAATTTGCATTTTTAATCTGATTTATAATATTTTATATATATTATATTATAATATATTTTTGTTACCTATATTTATATTTATTGTTTAATTTGTTCAAGAAATATGGTCAGAATAGGTTAAATGTAATACAGGACATGTTATTAAAGCATTGGAACTATTAAATAGGTTCAAAATTACCTTTCGCATCAAAAAGCAAACTTTTTGCTACAGGTCACACCACCGTTCTTGGGGAAGTCATTTCACACCACCACAACACCAGGATGTTTAGTATATGTCGCTTAGGGTCTTATTAAGGTCAAGCATGTATAAGCTATATAAGGAAGAAGTATACACCTGTGTCACCATGGATTCTTATGGGTTAAATTGTGTTTCGTAATTGATATTCTTATGTCATGGAAACTATGAATCACTACATTCATTAATTGATTTATGAGTCTGTTTGAGCAGCTTTCTGAAAGTAACACTAAAGCAAACCCTCTCAAAGTCTTTCTGCTGCTGCATTTTTGCTTGCTTTTCGCACTTTGATGTTCTCAAATCGGCCTGCAGGGATAATTGATTAAGATTTTGAAAATTTTATGGAGCCAGTGTCATTCCAGATTCATTTGCGACCAATTCATTGAGTCAGGATGGTGCTTCTTCCTGTTCCAGTTGTCACTTAGATTTTACCAAGACTGAGGGCCTTATTTTCGTGGGGGGCAACAACCAGTGCATAGTACCTCACCAAATTCGCAATGCCCATCTGTCCAGTATGTTGATAGAGTGCAAGGTGCACAGGTTGGAGGTTCATAGAAATGAGGCAGCACAAAGTGAGCTGTTGATAATTTTTAACTCCTAAGGCTAAGTGGCCATGGTGGTCTAGATGTGCTTTAAATTTTGTTTTTGTTTTTTTAAATGTTCTATTCTTACTGTTAAAAAACTTACAGCTTTGAGGCTCTCCACTAAAACTGAACAGTAACTTTTTATATGAGTTCTCTGATTTTATTGCTGCTGTTGTCAAGTATGATAAAGTGGTTTTGGTTGGTGATTTTATTTTCCATTTAGATGATGCAACAAATGCCCAGCAAGTGATTTTTATTAGTCTGAGTCTTTTTTTTTCATTATATAAATGGTCCCACCCATAACCATGGACATACCCTTGACCTAGTTTTTACCTTGAGCATGACATATACCTCACTAACATTGGATGATTTTATCTCTGATCATAAATGTATTATGTTTGATTTTGAAATTTTTTTTTTTTTTTACATCCAATCATTTTAACCCAGAAGCGCACTGTAAAATGTCGCCTCATTAGCAGTCAGTGTACAGCCTCATTTTCCTCTACCTTTTCTGTGTTGGATCAAGGTGGGTCATCATCCTCACATATTGATGACATGGTTAACCATTTCACTGATCTATGTGTGTCTGCTCTAGAAGCTGCAGACACACATATATCCCACCTCTCAAGTGCAAATGAGCTTCTAAAACCAATTCATCCAGCTAGATAAATGATGACATTCACTTTGTGAATAGAGAAAGATAAGCAGAGCGTAGGTGAAAAAACACACAACTGCTTGTCCATTACACTCAAATGAAAGATGATGATCTTGCTGAATCAAAATATTAAGGATGCACAAACTGCTTAGTTCATCGCAAACAAAAACAGTCCTAGGTTTCTTGTCCCCTGTTACTTGATCAATTTTCTCCCATCTCCCTCAGGTGGATTAACACTGCTTCCCACTCGCTCTTCCATTTGCCCCCTTGGCATTGTCGCCCCCATGAATACTTTAAAAAGCCATTAACGTTATTGGATCATCTTTGCGTGCTATTATTAACCAGTCCCTCTCTCATCAGGCCATGTCTTTTTAAATGGCCTCAGTTCAATATCAGTTTAATGGTTGTAGAGATTAGTCGAAATGTTGAGTTGTTGTCGGGTTTTAAAGTCAATTTACTAATCAGACTGTATACAATGACCAGCACAGAGAAAAGGAAGTCTTATCCATTATCCAGGAAGCCCCGAAACAAGAAACTGCACATAGATCCAACCAACAAACTATAGATCAATGTTACAGCCTGGCTCTTAGACTAAACTAAATACCAAAGTAATATTATATACATATGTTTTTAAAAAAAATAATCAAAATAGATGTCAGGAGTGTAGGGGGTAGATGAGGAAAATATGCAGCATGGATGTTGTGCTGTAAAAATAAAAAAGGAAACAAAAGCCAACACAGAGGTGTGTGGGATGAGACTACCCAAGGCCCCGCTGCTGCTCTGGCTTTATATGCATGGGGCACACCAGGCCCAGGTGTGTCCCATGCTGCCGATTAACCTCCTAATAGGTCTGCAGCCCCGGAGACAGAAAGCACAACAGCAGAGTGGACCAAGCAGAGAGGCTGTCACACCCATTTCTGAGCTACCTTTTGCATCTAAGATTTTAGAAAAATTGCTCTGCAAGTAACTGCTTAAAGAAAATGACATATTTGATAAATACCAATCAGAAACACTGCACAGACACAGCTCTGCCAAGACTCATGAATGATATTCTCACCCAGATAAACCACAGTAAAATTTCTATTTCGGTTCTTTTAGATTTCTCTGCAGCCTTTGTCACAATTGATTGGCTAGAATCAATTGTGACAAAGGGATATCTGATGTAGCACTAAAATGGTTTTCCTCTTATTTATCAAACTGGACTCTAGTGATGACAAGATGATCTGTGCTCCTTTAAATTGCGGGGTGCCTCAGGGGTCAATTCTTGTACCCATTTTATATTTATCATATATGCTCCCCTGAGGACACATTTGTCAGTTTGATCACATTGGACACATTTGTCAATTTTAGTAACTGGGTGTCTCAAAATTTCTGGTTTGTGCCCCAGACCAGGCCTTTACTAACATCCTCCAGCACCTCGTTTCATTGCTCACTAACTGAAAACCTTTTTGCCAAAAACCTAGGCGTCACTTTTGACTACCAGCAAATTGATAAACACGTCAAGACAGCTATTTCAAGACAGTCCTAGGACTTTTAACTGAGGAATGTGGAAAAACTTCATCTTTCCAGCAGATGGAAATAGTTATCCATGTTTGTGTGTCCTCCTGCTTAGACTACTATAATGCTCTCCTGACTAACCCTTTACCTGTTACAGTTAGTCTAAAACTCTGCAGCAAGACTACTCACTAAGACCTCATATTGCTCTTACATCACCTCGGTTCTGTTGTCACTTCACTGGCTTCTGATTTAATTTACACTATTTTGAGTTCTGATGCTTCTGATTGTTTTTATTGTGCAATTTTCTCCTTTTTTAATGTTTATCTTATAATCATCTTTTGCTATTTTAACATTTAATCCTCTTGTTAAGCACTTTGTAACCTAGGTTTTAAATACAACTTTATTCACTTACTTACTTTGCACCAAAACCAAAGCATTGGGCCTGTTGGTGATCCCTTATCTTTTCCTCTAGCACCATCATTAGGCAAAAATTTTAAAATTATTACAATCCAAATTTCCTGGCAGTTGATCCTATAGTTGTCAAGACATTTCACTCAAAACCACATTTGTGAACTTCCAGAAACTGAAGGAAAGGTCAGGGCATCACTAAAGTGAATAGGATACTTCATCTGGGAAACTTGAATGTCTGTAACAACATTTGGTGCCAACCCATCAAGTAAATGCTGAGATATTTTAATCTGGAGTAGCTGACTGACCAACAGGCTGATATTTTGGTCCATAGAGCTGCTAGCAGTGCAGAAAAAGTCTTACCTTGTGCCACTCGAAGCAGCAACCTGCATTTCACAATACTAACCCGACCTGAACTCTTATATCTCCAGATGAGATCTCTGCCAAGCCTCCCAGCCTCTTGGCAAAGAGAGCTACTTATCATTCAATCTCACCAAGTAGGTATTCAAGCAACACGAGCAAACAGACAAATGGATGAAAAGATACCAGACTCAGAGAGGATCTAAGGACGTGTACCTACAGATATGCAAATAGAGATTAGAGAGAAATGCGAACGAAGAGCAGAGGCAAAAGTAGAGACAAAGTGAGAGAAGGCAGGAACACGCCACAAGACACTGGGAGATTAAGCAGGTTTCTTGGCAGAGGCCACACACACCAGCTCACACAGTAGCAGTGGTGTGTGTTGTAAAGCTGAACAGTGTTGCTGGCGGGCTTGTCTCTTGTCTGTCACACAGATCATCCAGCTCTGGCCAGATGTGGATTACATCTGTACTAACATGTGGTTTTGGATGCTGCATGTTCGGTGATAGCGCCTGGTGCCAGAGTGATATATTGTATTGTAGTATGAAATGGGCCAAGATGTGGTTTTACCTCCTCTTACACCAAATCTCACAATACAGTCTGCATTCACTACACACTTCGACTAAAGCTGTCACAATATGCCAGAGCCAGAATCTCTGATGTGCAAATAAAGTAACTTTTTTAAATCAGATTTTTATTATCAATTTTTGTCTTCATATGTAGAAGTATTAATCATACTGGCAGCTATATCCTGGGTTTTAAAGAGTTTTATTTTGTAAATCATTTTTATATCCTAAAAAGATTTAAGAATGAATAAGAAATACCAAATATGATTAATGTTTTTAAGATTTTCATCATTAAAATCATACTGAAGATATTCAGCAGAAAGTCTCATTTTTGGTGGCTTCCATTCACAAGATATGACCTTTTAATAACCCATTTTTGTTGTCCCCTCGACTGCACATTGTCAAAAAGAGCAACAGAGAAACAGTGTTTGATGCCATTGTCCTCATTCCGTTGACACAGTTGTCAGATTATCTCTGTGGTGAAACTGGAGCTCCTGGAGTTGCTGCTCGGAATCAGACACATAGACCATCACTACACAGATGTTGCAGTGTTGTAGCGCATAACTCTCTCATGATTTGATTGGCAGGCCAAGCCAGACAGCGACACGGTGCTATAATTACTGATGGTGAGGCAGCATGCACAAAACAAACACAAGTCGACACAGAAATCTACGTCGAGCCGAGCTGCACCATTCATCTCAACAGAGGCAACATCCTCAGAGTTGTGCTAACATCATTCAATCATGGAGGTAATTGATGTATTTTTTTTTGCAGCTACAAGCAAGCTCGAGGGAAGGAGCTTTTGTCAGCGTGCTTTTTTCCCTCCTCACTCTTGCTTTTTCCTCTCACCACCTGCCACATGTTGCTCTGGCAGACAATCGACTGCACAGAGGGGAAGAAAGTGACGAGCGGAAAGTAAGGAGAGCGCAGACGTGCGATGAGAAAGGGAAGGCACCGGGAGAAACTCAAAAAAAACAAAAAGCTGAGAAACACAAGGACAGTGAGATGACTGAAGGCAGAGAAACTGAGCGTCAAATTTGAGGAGGACGAGGAGGAGGAGTGAATAAGCAATATACATCCAAAAAGAGCAAAACACATGAGGGTGAACAGAGTCGTGCTGGCAGCCATCCATCCACCACAGCGAGGCTGACACTAACACGCATGTCAAGCAATTAAGACCCAGCCACGGTGGAAAAGCCATAAATCATCAGCAGGCACACAAAAGACTCCTCTACTTCATTATGTACTTGTAAATATTGATGTGGATTTACAATGCAGTCCACAGAAAGGTCAGGGGTGGAAAAATATTACATTAGACATTTACAATTTATACAGGCTCTAAGAAATACACCTGAGTAAGTTAGATGAGGGAATAATAAGTCACATTTAACAACTTCCTGAAACTGAGGTTAATCTAGAGGAATAACTTTACTGTGATAAAGAAAATCACTTTTCACTTTGCTTCACTATGGCAGTTTTTTTAACCAGCTTTTAAAAAAAAAAAAAAAAAAAAAAAGTTGTAAATTTTTGACTGTCTTACTGAAACTGGCTAGAATATACTATATTTGTGTGTCTGCTGATTAATAACAATGACCCAACAATTAATCCAACCAATTAATCTTCAGGTAGGAAGCTTCTGTTGTATAGGTGCTACAATTGGCTTCTTATTCTTTACAAAATATGGTTCTGTTCAGTATCCTGTAAGTACAATATCTGTTGACTAGCTGTAGTTCCATGGTTGCCAGAAATTTCTGCTTCAAGAATAGTTTGACATTTTGGGAAATGCACTTATTCACTTTCTTGCCAAGTGTTAGATAAGAAGCCTGACACCACTCTCGAGTCTGTGCATACAACTTGAGCTAGGAGGCGATATGCTTAACTTAGCATGAAGGCCAGAAACAGGTGGAAACAACTAGGCTGGCTCAGTCCAAAGTTAAAAAATGATCACAAGTAATTAACACTTTATATCTTTTAGCCAGAATAGCCTTTTCCCCTTGCATACAGCCAGAGCTGGGAAGCGTTTAACTTAGCATAGCATAAAGACTGGAAGCAGGCCGAAAGCTGGCCTAGCAAACAGGATACTTGAGCTTTATAGGTGGTGGTACATGGTTTATTTTAATGGTGACTGGGCCCGGCTAATTCCCTGTTACCAGTCCTTATGCTAAGCTAAGCTAATCACCTCCTTGCTCTAGCTTTATACCTCAATGATCTTCTCATCTAACGTTCAGCAGGGAAGCAAAAAATTGTCAAATTATTCCTTTTACAGATTAAAGTCAGTAACTTTACTGGCTGCCACACTGCTGTTGGTGTGTAACTCTGATTTTGAGTATTTGCGGCTTATGTTTGTCGGTCTTGTTGGTTATGAAACTCTGCTTGATGCAGTAAGTGGACTAGACACCAGCTGCCAATGTTTGTACTTCAAGTATTTATGAACCGATTAGTTATCCAACTCAAGATCTGAGGGAAATATGTTTGAAGAGACCCCATTTCCCTTGTCACACAACCCCACTATAGCAGAGCCCTGGCTTCAGGATATTATGTGCCCAGTGATGAGAGCTGACCCATTTGTATGTTGCTGAGCGTGCCACAGTAGGAGGAAGGGCCATTCTTCTGCCATCTGCTCCACACAGAGCCACAGTTGCCACTGCCCCCATTGATTTCAACTGGCTGGAGGTGCAACTGCTGAGCCAGTCAAGACACAAGGAGGAGCATTCAGGTCCTGCCAGCTCCGACTCTCAGCTCGGTTACACAAGCTCACTTGTACAAATTGGAAAGCCAAAAACTGGATGGATGATGGTGAAAACAAATGAAGGAATAATGAGCTGTTCAGAATGCATGATAATTGGCAATACATCTGTTTGTCATTTTGCTGAACTTTCTGCCATCATGAAAAAACAAAACAAAACCCAACTGACTAATTAGAAATAGGTTACATGGTTAAATGTAAATGTGTCATTATTTTGTGAAGCCAGTGCATTCGCCAGCGAGGGCAAGCATTTCAGTGGTGGGGCCTAATTAAATCTGGGTTTGTCTGCACACAGCCAATGAACCTTGATGTGCGATGCCATCTCATTAAATAACAGTGATGAATAGATGGATGGATAGATAGATAGGTGACCGCTTGGATGGATGGATGGAGACATAAACAGTTTGAACACATGCGAGCCGTCGCTGTCGCTGTCAAAACAAGCCTGAGACGAACACAGATGAAAAAAATCACAGGCGCGCAGACACAGTCTAGCAAACAGCTGGCTACTGACAGGAGTGCCAACCTGCCCAGCGTCGTATCTCTTTATTGGACACTTCATGCGTGACCGTCGTGATGCTGCTAAGTTTGGAGCGCCCACAGACAAACAACAAGGGAAAGAAAGTTGTTTCTGTCAGTGAGTCAGAGGCTGACAGAATGAGACGGGGCTGAGACGGCCACTGCTGTCTCTTACGAAGAGATGGTTGCCAGTTTGGTGAAGAAACCCGACCGAACCCACACCCCCAGTCATTAGTGTGACTCGGGTGTCACGACTTAGCAGACTTGTTAATAGCTGTCCAGTGAATGCACCTGTAATTTAATGCATTGTTGAAAAAGTAATAAAACCCATTTCATTTAGCACATGCTGTTGAGCTTATTATCAATATATTTAAGAGTATGGCAGCATAAAGTGTGGCTGCCAGTGCCTGCCAGCTCTCATACAATGTTGGCAAAGGTAGGCTTTCACAGAATATTTTCAGATTTCTTTTTTTTGCACATGATCTGTCTTTAAGGCTAAATATGTAACTAAGAGTAGGCGCGTGGCAGCCATTCAGATGTGACTCAAGAAATAACGACTAATTGGCCGACCATGACTAAAAACATTTTTTTTTTTTTTTTAATATCGCTTCTTGGAGCAATACCTCGCTCTAAATCTGCAGAGTTGAGTCTCACCCAAAGATAAGCGGGCCATCCCACAGTTCTCTCTTCCCCACCATTGTTTGCGTTCTTCCTGGCAGGCTTCTTCCTTTCTAATATGTTTTTATAGACTCTCGCCTGAAGCTGCACAACATATATGTGTGTCTGTGTTGTGTCCGACTGTCTGCACGAGACACACGTGTGCATGTATGTGCATTAACCTGTCAAATATACTTTTACTGCCACTCGTGCAACTGTGTATGCATGTGCAAAACAGTGTGGGTTGCCTAATATGCTTTTATTGGCTCTCACAGGTGATCCTGCTGCTGAGACAAGAGCATAGCAAAGCGGCAGAGGGATCCTCGCCATCAGTGCCGCCAATATGCGACCAGTAACACAAACAGGAGCGTGTTGTTTAATGGCTTCCCTGCCATTAACTCTCAGGGTGTGTGCTTGTGTGTAAAGGCATGTGTGTCTTGGTTGTGCGTGCGTGAACGAAAGAAGCATTTCCTCCGGGGGCCCTCTGGAAGACAACAAACACTTCAAAGGATCCCTCCGCGATACTGAGCATGATATCTGCCCGAAGACACGAGGTTTAAGCGCTGATCCGCCACTGTTTTCTTTACGATTAGCCAGGCGGCAGAGCAAAATGTCATTTAGTCTAACACTGTTCTGGTGGATTTGCAGCGCTGTTTGTCTTCTTAAATCTACAACAGAGGACTTGGCAAATGAACCCTGAGCCCTATGAATAAAACAACAGGGGAGGAGGGAGGTGGCGAGAGAAAAGCCTCGCTCGGTTTGAGCGTTTGAGGAACAGCGTGGTACAGAAGGCAGCGTGATTGGAGCTGACAGCGGCAGCCGGCAGTCACCTGCGCGGGAGAAAAAGCCCCGTCTGGCTTTGCTCAGAAGGGCTTTTAGCGTTCAATCAGCAAGGGAGCGTTTTGTCAGGTGTATTAACACATAAGGCCCGTGTGGCTTTTACCTCGCTGTAGTGGTTTCGGCAAGGACAAGTTGTTGCCATGTTGCATTTTGTTCCACCATGACCGCTTTTAACTGCTGTGACCCAGAACACACACTTGATCATTAGAGTTATTCATCACGGCTCCTGACACTTCATAACCCGGACTATTTGCAAAAGCTGTTTCCATGGCACAGCCGGGCTTCTAGAGAACGGCCGAAGACAGCAGATCTCCGACTACAAACTAGTCTCAAAAGACGCATCTTTACATTAAACCACTTAACTCATGTTAATATTAGTTTTTCATAAGCTTTATACAGTTAAACAAACAAATGAGTATAATTCATGCTGTATACAGTTGTTATTTACTATAAAAAAAATACCAGCTGCTACCTGGGAAAACAGGTCAACCTTCATGTGGGAGTTACAAGTGGGACATGTGGGTATATTTTGTAAAGCTCCAATATCTACTATTTGTAATAAATAATAAACAGGTGGCAGATCCACCACTGTTGTTGAAGGCTGATTATTTTCATCAGCCAATTATCTAACAAGTTTTCTTTTTGCATTATTCTATTAATTGCAGCAAATGCTCAAACTGAAACAACGGATGGTTTGTCATTTTTATCCATGTTAGGGTCATCAGTCATGGTGTGCCAATGTCCAACACATTGTTTCATACTGAAATATCTCGAAAATACTGGATTGATTACCATGAAATTTGTACATTCATGGTCCCCAGAGAATGAATCCTAGTGATTCTATTGATCCCTTGCCTATTCTTCCAGCTCCACCATGAAGTTTATTTCTTCTTTTTGGTGAAATGACTCAACATCTATTGGATAGATTCCCATGAAAGATGCTAAGATGGCAAACACGTGGCTGTCAACTCTTACTCTTGTGGCTTGACAAAAAATTAATTGATCATCAAAACTTTTTCTCTTTTCTGTCAATCTACAGTGGGATATAATTTTCACATTCACACTATCTGATGCAATTTTTTGATAACTGCTATTGCCATTTGATGCTGGTTGGCCAATCAGGCCCCATCCCCTCATACCTACTGGTCATTTGGCCAGAAAGAGCCAACATCTCCAGAATATTATGACTCCATCTAACACAGAAACGGAGGTCATTAGTCCAGGGAGACGGTTTGGCCCGGTGACATTTCAACCAGCCCAGTCAGTCATTCCTCACTAATGAATATGTTAGCGTCTGGCCAGAGAGAGCCTGTGTAATTTTTCCCTCCTTTTATCACAAGGATGCAGGCCGACACAGCCATGGCATACGTTCAACACTCTGCGGGGACAGACAAACAGGCTCTGCCAACAAGATGGAGTGTTTATGTATTTCCCATCTCTCGGTTAATATTCAAACACCTCTGCCCACTGGCACCCGTGTGTGTGTGCCCGCAGTACACGAAGCGCTGCTTTAGCATGATATCCTATCTCGCTGGTATTGATGACAATTCAATGGGCCCTCCTGACCTGCTGGTTCTAATCACCATCATAATCCACCCACTCACTATCACTCGCCTCCTCCATAACAGACCACTGGTGGCTGCGTCACCAACAGGCTCATTAACGTGTTGTGTCAAGGGAAGTCTATTTTATGGTGGAGGTAGGCTGGTGGACATTAATTAGTCCAACAATTGTCCATATGCATTATTCAATTGTGTGGGAGGTATTTTGGCTAAAGAAAGCCAGAAAGAAAAATGTGATTGCTTCACTCTTCGCCTCCATATGAAGTGATTTGCAGCTAATCATACCATTTACATATTCACATCTGAAGGCTCCTTTCTTTTGTGTGAAAAAGCACCAAGTTCTCGACTACAGTTACTGCATTAACAACCATTTGGATTCTTTTTATTGTGGGATCATTCAGGTAAATAAAACTTGTTTTTGCCAGTGAGTCAGGCGGTGATCAACACTAGAAGAAAGGCGAGAGTTGGTGAAGAAACACGTCCAAGCTTTAATGGATCATTAGAGGCAACTTTTGGCTGATGAAAATGTCTTGGATGACATCTCGATGTAATAAACTGCCCCGGCGAGGTTTTAGATGAAGCTCTGAGGCCGACTGCCAGCATTGATGGAACGCTGGCACATTCCAACTAAACAAGAATATTTAAAAGGCCGGTTCAAAATACACAAATAGGCATGTGGCAGTGACTCATGTTAACTCAACAAGTCAGTGAGTGGGGTAGGAATGCTGGGCCGTCCAAGCAAATATTAGTGGCTGAGGTAGTCTGCGATTTGAGAGAGGTTTTGAAATGAGTGTCTCTTGTCAACTAAAAATGATATGAAAATTGATGGAGGACTTTTTTAGTAACAAAGTGGAAAGTGCTCATATCACAGACAGTTTACAATGTCCCCATGTATATCGCTGGAACTAAAGTGACGACTTTAAGTGCCACATGGACAGATCATGACAGTGGACTCCTGAAAGACATGCAAAAGGTCAGTAAGACACCCAGACTGAAAGAGACACAAAACGACCAAATAGGATGAGACCACAATGTTTGAATGAAGTTTCTTTGGACTTCTAATGTCTCTCTTGTTCGGCCTCTGTCATCATTTTGCATCTATTTGTAGTTGCTTTGTATCCATTTGTTTTCACTTTGTGTTTCTTTGTAGTTGTTTTGCATTTCTTCGTAGTTGTGTATTTCTTTACTGTCCTTTAGCATCTCTTTCAGTAATTTTCTGCAAGTGAAACAACTATCAGGCTCCACACTGATGGTTCCAAAACTAGGCCCGTTCAGTTATCCATGCATGCCAGCCCACACAGATGTTGCACCAATCAAATTACCAGAACATTGTTAGACAGAACTAAAAATTCAGGCAGAAAAAAAAAACTTCTTCTTCGACTACAGTTAGTCAAAAAAAAAAAGTACACAAAAGTACACAAGCCAAAATAAACTACTAAGCACATGTGCATATACTGATTTCTTAGCAAAAATGAATTTTAATTTCAGTTCGACTCTAACATTTAAGTGCAGTTTGATGGTTAGCCCAAATCCTACATTAGTCCTGCAACAACCATCTGCCAAACCAGAGACGAGAGGAAAGTAGAAGGCAATCATGGCTACATTTTATTAACAACTCCATTTAAATGGCTTAGTGGCAGCAGCAATCTGCAGAGGGCACCTTCAGCAATCAACGGCGTTTGAGCACAGCTGCCATGTGAGGTGCACTATGGGTAGCGGAGAAAGCCGAACAATGCGATTAATCCTGCAGGATAAGAGAAAAAGAAGAAATTCTACAGACAATCACAGAGCCACGACCTATTTGCTATACACAGGTCTGTTTGAATAAGTGCTCCATTTAATAATAATTGATTGAGGAGGATTCTGAACGCTGGAGTGAGGGAGTGCTCTGGTGACACACTCTCTCTCTCTCTCTCTCTCTCTCTCTCTCTCTTCTGCCCGCTTTTCCTCCTCTCTCCAGAAATGTATTTTGTGCTTGAGTGAATTAGGTGATCATTTTTTATCTTACATGCCGCGCTGGCTTCTGGAGTTTCTAGCTCCAAGGAAATTGGAAGGGAAGAAGAAGTCGAACATTTATCGCATGCCGAGGTTAATCTCCTGAAATGGTGGGATTTGGTCAGAGAGGAAGTAGAAAATCCACGCCCGCCACTGTTATTTTTTTTTCTCTCCCTCCCTCGCTCTCTCCATCCTGCCTTCCTCGTGGTGGAAGTAAAATCCTTCGAGCTGAACAGCGGTGACAAGACGGAGTAGCAATGCATAAATTAAGGCAGTGACTGTACTCATCACTCAGTGTCTGATGCGCTGATAATACTGTGTGCCGTGTGATCATCTTTCATCGCTGTTGTTAATGCCTCAAATTTGAGCACCTGCGCTGTTTTGTCTAGCAGCAGTGCATGTGAGATGTTTACTACGACGTGGCCGCGGACGCCTAACGGTTTCAACGAGAGTGCTGCTAATTGCTCAACTGCAGGCGAGAAAATAGAAACTGGTTGACAAATAGAAACTGAATGCAGGTGTCTTTCAATTGAACTGATGCATAAGCACAAGAAAACTAAAAGTAATCAGTGATGAGTGAGGACTTAAACAACACTATTTTAGGTCTTTTTTTGGGATGCCCAGGTTCAATCTCAAGCCATTTAAGAGAAGTCAATGTCAAGTCTCGGGACTTTGAACACAAGTCCAGGTCAAGTCACATGTTTTGATAAACAAACTGCAAGTCAAGATGCAAATCTGCAAGGAGCACCTTCACACCCATGCCAGCTTAAACTTGAGTTTCAAAGTTTATTCTTGACCTTTAAAATAGCAGTTGACAATTAAAAATTGGGGAAAAAAAGAAATTGAAGCTGATTAAAATCATTTGACATGATAAAAAGCTGCACTACAGCTACAAATGGACCTTGAGTTGAGACAGTTTTGTCAGCTGGTTTATAAGAATGAACTTTGGAAATCAAGTTTTAAGCCAACTTGGATGAGAAGTTCATGTGCTCAGAAAAAGAGAGGAAATTTCAACATCTGTGATACGCGAACAAATGCTATCTGCTGATGAAGATCATGTGGTGAAAGCCCCAGAACAGCTCCCGAACAACCTTAAGGTGACTTCAACAGGAGACTATTTTTGTCAACTGCTGTTTCCAAGTTCAAAAATCAACTTCAAACTTTATCTTTTACAGTTCCAGGATTTCAACAAGTCAAATCTTTTTTTGCTTTCAGCTTCACTTTTGCGATTCGTGTCAAGTCTTCAAGTTCAAAGTCAAGTTTCAGAGCTTTCAAATCTTTGAGTGCTCATTTTTGCGACTGACAGCAAGTCGGGCTCAAGCCATTTGCACAAAATAATAAACTTCTTTCCATAACTTTCTGCTATATATTCTCTGAAATCACTGCGCCGTTTTTGCCGGTTGTCCTGATTGCAGCCATGCTCTGAATAAAAGCATGAGGAACTTATAATAGTTGAAGTTGCTAGCCTGCCTTCTGTATAAGTCATGTGAAAAGTTTTCACCATGATTGCAGGACATCTGTCAAAATCATCTTTCAAAGCTTTCTACCTGTTTTTTGGCATCAACAGAAAGCATCAGTCACCACTGTGTACCAGCCACTTCCATCAATACCGTACAATGCTTCTTCTTCTTCTTTTTTTTTTTTTTTTTTTTACAAAGAACTGAAGAGGCCTTCACTGTAAACACATGCTTGACAAGACGGCTGCTGCTGAAGAGCCCAGAAGCCTCAGATTAAGTGGATCTGGGTAGGAGATTTATACCTGCACTTTATGGCATTTGCAAATGACTGCCTCAGTGCTGGCAGAGTAATTCCACCCTGTCATATTTGTCTTTAGAAATTGTAACAAATTACAGCGGGTTTTTCAGCGGAAGAAACTCTTCTCTACCATTTTCTAGGTTCCATCCCTTCCTTTTGCTCGCCCTTCTTCCCCACTTTCAGGCCGCAGAGATAAGTCGCTGATGGCAAGATTGCAGGGGCCATCCATTTAAGGTGTGTGGCAGATGACAGGGAGACATGTTTCATTCTGCCTTGTGCCGCATGATGTGGTTCCCCCTTTCCCCTCTTCTGTCTATTCTCTCCTCCTCTGTTCTCCTCCCCCTCTCTGAACTCCTCCAGCTTTCACCCTTCCATCACTTTTCTCCTTCTCCTCTCCATCCTTCCCTCCCTCGTTTTTGACTCCCCCCGACTTTCTAGAGGGGTGCCTGTCAGCATAACTCAACCCGTCAGCTCAAGGGACAGGATAGGGGTAATTGGTGTGTGTGTGTGTGTGTGTGTGTGTGTGTGTGTGTGTGTGTGTGTGTGTCTGTTTGTGTGAGACGATGCTTTCATGGCAGACATAACTGCCATTCTCTTTTCCACTACCTACTAATGAGGTGTGACTTGTGTCTTGCGGAGAGTTGGACAGACGATCATACCCTCCCTCCCCGACACACACACCTCCCAGTGACCCTCTCTTTTCTCTTCTTTTTCAGTCAATAGATGCTGGAGATCCATCAGTCACCCAGAGAACGACTGAGGTCTGAACAGAGCACACCGAGCAGGGTGTCAACACATTGCACATGGCTGCATCAACCACAGCCAACACTGTCTCCCCAGTGTCATTCCTGAAAGTATCAATACTTTCTGTGAAGACAGCTGCAACAAGCCAGAAAACTATATTTATAATGAGTAAATGATGCCATAAAACTGTACAGTGTAAAGTATAATTTTAGATATTTTCTTGTTGCAGTTTACAGTGAAGCACTGAAAGGAGTTGAAGTGTCAAATGTCAGTGTCATGTTAAACCAACCACTTGCTTGGGGTGTCAGGAGTTGAGGTGTCAGAAGATGTTGTAGAGCTCAAAACAGTTAAATGATCAGTTAAAGTTTTGGCTGAAATTGCTGAAAGAATGTCAAATTTCAAGTCTAAGCTGCTCCTGTAAGGAGTGGAGTGTTCGGTTTCAGCTACTGAAAGAGAAGCTGAATTAACATTTGAAGAGTAGGGGCTGAAAGCAGTTAAACTGCCAGCGAAAGAGATGAAAGCACCTGAAATGTCATTTGATGGGTGAGAGATGAAAGCAGCTGAGCTGTCGTTTAAATGAGTGAGATGAAAGTTCAAATGTTGAGATGTGTGTACTGTGAATAGTTGAAGTGTCTGTTGTACGTAAGCAGTGAATGTGTTCAAATTTCAGAATGATGATGGTTGAGAAACCACAAAAAACCTCTCAGTGACCCATCATGCACTGTGGATTCTCTTCCTTTAGCAGGTTCTGACAACATCACAGACCTGGATATAGTTGTTGTCTGTGAATTAAAAGCGCTGTTGATCAATGATAAAGGGTAACAGATTTCAGCAGGGCCACTACTCGGCATGTAGATCACAAATTATGTGTTTACAGTTTTATTTTGTCACTTTTCTAGGTAGAAAATAGTAATACTTGACAACAACAATTCATCAAAGCTAACACCGTAAATCTACAGCATTGTTGTAGTGTGGATGTACATCATTGTCACTAGTGGCCAAATTAAGTGGGGTGGGGTGCTTTTTCTTTTGCAGCTCATATTGGTCATTGCTCATTTAGACTGAAAAGAGTGTATTACTGTATGATGTATGTACAAAGTCATGTACATGTTCTATATCTATTACAAGCAGACCTGCCAAGACTCCCAGGTTTCACCCTTATTTCAAGGCCATCTCCCATTGTTTTTGTTTGTCCTGGAAAACTCCCCATTATCTGCATGGCCCTCAAACTTTATTATGAATAACCGTCATACACGGAACCATAGTTGCCATATTTTCTATGAACTCAATCCACACACTTCAACGACTACATTACTATTAATGTTGTGTTGGTGTGTCAGTGCTACACTACGTTTTCTCCAGTGTCTGTGGGTGTAACAGTGGTCATCCAACACCACCACCATCCCAGCCAAAAAATAAATTCCATATTTTGAAACCTCAAATTGGCAAGTATTTATTCACAAAAGATAATACACAACCTTTACAACCACGTTTGAATTATTGTAGTGCTTTAAGAAAGCTGTTGCATTGTCTTATGAACACTGAAAATTGAGAAATTGTTAACCTGAATTTCTCTCTGGACTGACACACAGGATTTCTATTTTTAAGCCCACTGTTCTCAGGCTTTTCTGGATATATGTGAATAAAGCCCTGACCTGCTCTCACCTCGACGCCTCGGTCACAGCAATGAGCATTTAGCCAGTTCACTCCCTGTTGCTCAACCTGTCAACCGCTTTAACAAACCACTTGCTTGCTGTGGCGGCTTGTACTTCAGCAGCAAGGCCGGCGGTCTCATTGCTCAACTACAAAAGTGCCCGTGTACAATATCTCCTCTCATTAAGTCAGCTATAATGTGTCCCTCAGGCAGGAGTCACACGTAATGTGAAGCCGTCTCATTAGCATTGTCACGTCACTTTCATTTAGGAGCCATCCGACAGCGTTACGTGCCTCTTTGAGCGATCTCACCCTCCCGGCCTAGTTCAGCATGTCCAATGACTTATTCCCGCTTAGCGCTTCAGATTTCCTTAACTTTCACTCATTACGGGTGTATTATAAAAAACATATTCACCGCAGACTTCTGCCAATTTAATCTTTTGTTAAACGTGTGAGGTAGAGTTGTAATCTAATAAACCTCATTAGTAGGAAATAAGGCTTGATGAAGACGAGGGGATTTACGAGAGGCCGCCTAAGCGCCCTCCTTTGGCCCTGGAAGAAATTAGTAATCAACGACCAGCTCACAACTAATTGCTAAAATCGCTTGGACAGACATTGCTTGGAAATATTATGGGAATACTGCTGTCACTTTATTCCATGTAACTCAAAACTGAGGGTAAATTAAATACATTGAGGACTGAGTACAGAGTGAAATTCTTTTAAAAGTTTGCAATAACATTAATGTTGAGGTATTTCTGTCAGATAATGACAGTTGTTGTTAATTAATATACAGTTACAGTCTTTGCTAAAGAGGTTTGCTGTAATAGAATACAACTGTAGTTTGAGCTAATTAGTTTCAATTGCCTTTAGAAATTGTAAAATGAATTAAAACAATATCACCACTGAGCTAAAGTGATTAAAAGAGGAATATTGCACCCTCATAAGCCAAAACAACCCCTCTGGCATGAACGGTTATGTGAGCCTTTGCTGCAGTGTGTTTGGTTCTATTCCTTCCGACATTTAGCTGCTCATTCAGACAGTTGTTAGTGGCTTTACATACTTCAAATACAGCATCTGAAAAAAAAAAACAACTTCAAGGAAACAGCTGTTTGCTCAGAGGTTTTGTCAGAGATAAAAGGCAGGAGATGCCAGACGAGAGAAAAAGTGGCCCTGAGCGGCAGGTTGGAAGCGTTCATCCAAACCAAAGAGGAAATCTGAGATGAAAATGGTCACCTGGGTGGTGACGGTGGGCCGGTTATCGATTTGTCCTCGCGGGCGTCCATCACTGAGACAAACTAAGGGGAAATCCCTGGAGGTGATCATTACTGCTGAACGCATGTCAGCGGGCCCATTAGGGAACATGGCTGCCACTGAACTAAAGGGAAGCAACGCTCTCACTGATTCACTTAGAAACAACACAGCACAGGACAAAACAATAACTAATCTGTAACTGATAACTAATAAATTACTGACCGCTTCATTTTATAGATCAGATGAAGCAGAGCCCACTAAGGGACTGGAGAAAATTATAAAGAGGGAAGAGGAGGTCAAACAAAGAGCGGTTATGTATTTTCTATTTTTCCGGAAGGGAGGATAGTTTGATCTTGTTCATAGAGCAGAGAAGAGTCTTTAAACTTGTATTCACCTCCAAATTCATATTTAGGCCTGTCTGTAAATACAAAACTAGTTGCAAATAACGACTTTGTTGTATGCAGTGGGTCATACATATGTGGTTTTGAACCATATGAGCAGGTCAAATATTCTTTCTGATGGCTTCATTTTTCCAGTCAACTAACTATTACGAACGATATATGACAGTTATTCTCATGGATCTTTTTGTATATATGCAATGCGAAGTTATGTCTTCAGTCGTTCCCTCGTTCATTTAAGTCTGCATCACTGCAGAATGTTTAAAAAAAGAAAAAGTAAAGATATATAAAGTTGTCATATCGTAATTCAAGTTTAGCCTAGCATTTTGTTACCTCTTTTGTCTAAAATAGAGGTTGGCTACGATGATCAGAATTTCATTAGAGAATGTTTGCCATGTATTTATGTGCATAGGTGGCAACTGTGAAAAGTATTACTCCAATTTTAATAAGGAGAGGGTTCAAAGAAAATATTAATAACATTATGGAGGGTCTTTCTCTTTAAAAAACAATATATACCACCCTTCCCACCCCAAGAATCTTTGACCACTCTCTAATTTTACACAGGAGCATGAAGTAAACACCTCAGATTCACCTCAGTTTCATATTGTGTGTATGCATGTATATGTGTCCTCAGTGATCATCTTTCTCCCGAAATATAAACACCATGGGACCATTTGTAATATTTGGACTACAAGTCTCTTGGGCTCTTCCCAAACACATTATGTGCAGTTCACTTAACACCATTTTTGATTGACAACAAGCCAGGCAAACATTCATGGGGAACAGCAGGCTGTGTGTGATACTGCTGACTACACAAACCCGCCGTTTAAGTCCCGCTCTCGCTCGCCAAGCTGGGCACTTTTTCAGATACTTTTGTCCTTTCAGCTCTCCTTCACTCCCCTCCTTTCCCCTTCCCTTTCTCCCCTCAACCCCTGTCGTCCTACCTCATTTGATCCTGCTTTCTATCCCTCTTCTTCCCCCCTCCTCTTCCTTCCTTCTGTCCCCCCTCTCTCTCTGTCCAAATCAGAGACAAATTAAACAAGTCTCCCCGTAATGGTGGAAACATAAGCCCCTGGCAGTGCTCTATTAGCCGGCCTGCTTATTTGTTAACAGACTGGATTAATGTGCTGTACTTGGTATGGGAGGCCACCTGCTCGGGCAGTGAAGGGTATTCACAGGCTCACCGGCCTGCTCGCTAATCTGCCTGCGAGGATGATTGCAGGTTCTGTGTATGATAAGGCGGCTAACCCCTTTTCCTCCCTCCCTCCCTCCCTCCCTCTCTCCAGGAACATCGGTGAATGGTTAATTTCATCACTTGAGGGACTCTTGACCCCTGAGGTGCCTTCACTCCTCTGGTCCAGCCGGCTGACCAGCATGCTAATGGAACAGATGGGTTAGCCCAGACCCCGTCCTCAACAATGAACTACGTCACATCAAGCATTAAATAGGGGATCTAGATACGTACAAATGCTTCAAAATAGAGGTCTTCACGGGTCCACTTGGTTCTGTTTGATGAAAACCCGCAAGAGCCGAGTTGATTTACAACCATCTGTGATCACAAGGTGTGCCACATGGGGTTCAGGTAGATTTTACATTATGGAGCAGTGACAACCTCTACTTGGAGGAGCAGGGATGCTTCCGTCTCAAACTTCAGGGGTGTAATATAGCCCTTATTTGACTCCAGAATCTCTATTCTTTCCTAGTCTTGATGCCCATGTCCTACAAATTCTGGATGAGCATAAATGCCTGATTGCCTCAGCAAATCCATGCATGATCTGTTTAAATCTTTACATTGAGGCCTTATGCATTGCATGCACCTTAAATTTTTGGTTTGCGTTCAGTCTCACATCCATTGATGAAGTTTCCATACTGAAGATGCATTGCTGAATAGGGGGCACAAATCTATACTGACCTACCACCTACCGCCCTCTGTGCAATGTGTATATACCCAGTTGCCACAAAGTTCCCATTCAGACCAGTGTAACCATAATGCTTAATTTAGTTAAGACTGTGGTAGTTTAATTAAACAAGAATTTATCAGAAATATGCATCATAATCTTAATAATCCTCATAATAAGCTGCTAAAACTGGATTTTGACAAAGGGTTTCTCTACAAGACACGGTTACAAAATTAGCTATTAATAAAGGATGTGCCTTTGTTGATATTGCGCTTTAGTGTTGCTAATTTCTAAACAAATTTGCAATTGATTAAGCTACCAAACAGATTATGCAATGAGCCGACGGCTTTCGGGGCCCCTCAGGGTCTGGGGCCTCAAGACAATCACCTGCTTTTCCTACTCCTACTCTTGTGTAGGTGGCACTTGTTTTAAGCACTTTTTGTTTCATTATTACAGAGAAACTAAAATGGATTTTCCTCATAATACATGTATCAAATATAAAGGCATTCATGAATCACTGTTGTATTTTATAAATCAGCAAAGAGCAAAGCAGCTATTTATTATAAATTAGGTTGGAAGTTAAAGTGATATCTTACGCTCATTTTGGCATTCGTATACTTATTTGGAGTGTCTAAAAGAACAGGTTTACATGCATCTTTGTTACCAGAACAGGTGTTAACAATGTAGATTCAGCTGGTGCTCACTTAGCTGGAGGTGGTGCTGAAGTTTTTGTTGAAAAGCCATGAAAGACTATATTTTGCATAATATGAATCCGTTGAAGATTACAAAACCTCGCTCAAAGCACATAATGGAAAGACACGTGGCTGACACTTTGACTTTTTTGAAAAATGAGACGTTCAGAGGCCAGCAGCAGTAGTGAACTGCAGAGAAAACAAAAATTGATTTCCATCAATTTGTCAATATATTGATAACCTTTAAATGAATTTAAATAACTACCACAGAGTGTTCAGTATGTGAACTGCCTTTCGACGTGATTAATCACCTGTGACAAAGAACTCACACCTCTCCAGAACAATAAAACACATTTAATTGTTTGGCTGAACAGTAAGCAATGAGTCAATGCTGCTGTGTTACTTTGACAATCTACACAGCTGCAGGATAATAAGATCAAATTTAGCCTTGAGGCAGAGTTTACAGTACGTTTGATTGAGTCCATGTTAACATTGTGACAATGTAGTTTGAGTTTATCTACAGCATCATACAGCATGTTAACAAACCGATGCAGCTAACTTGAATAACAGGGGGCCCTGAGGGTTTGCAGTCTGCAGGAGGTGTTGAGGTTTGGCCCCTTTGCAACACACTCTTATACATACAGAGAGGCCATGTCATGCTCTGTCAGGCACCCCAGGGCAGTGTGAATCCTGAGGGAGCAGTCAACTCATGTGCACTGAGCTCCCTGTCCCTGTACAACCCGGATAAGTGATATAAGAGGTTCCTTCCTCTGTTAACGTATCTCCTTTTTCCCAGACTGTCTCATTGCCCAGTGAAATCAGAGGTGTGATGGATTTTTTTGCGGACAATCCTTTAAAAATGGTTAGAACGTTAAAAGACGACAGTGCTGTTTATATCCTGAATTCATCATGATGGGAGTCTAAAACCTCACTATGTCTGAAAGTCACTAGTAAGTAATTGACTGTTTGCTCCCAGACGGTGATTGTCCAATCATAGCTTGCAACTATAGCGAGGGACCGCAGACCTGTCAAGCTTTGGATTTCTCCACATGTCAAAGAAGTGTGCATGGGGCTCTAACAACAGGAATACTCTCAAGAGCTTGTAGCATCTTGGTTTTGAGATTTTTCCACAAGCAAAAGCACAAGAGCAAAAGCGCTTTAACACAAGATTTTTTTATGTAGCGTTACATCCAAAGGTGAGCAGCAAAGGGGCGACCTACCTAGTTTGTATTCGAGGAATTAATAAAGTTAAGTATCGTTACCCAAGATACCGTTACATTACACATCACATACAAAAAAAAAAGTGGCTCTTTAAGTTCCATGTCTTCTGGTATTGATCATTAACTGGTGAGGATATTGACCTTTTGGCCTGATATCATGCACGTATGTATTTTTACACAGGTAGGTAAAAAGAGAGATTGGGAAGGCAGCCAATTAATCTTACTGCACAAAATAAATTCTGTGGAGACAATGATATGGCTTTTCACAATACAAGCCAAACATCTTTAACATTTAACACTGACCAAACAATCATTTGTTCCCTCTAAATATGAAATGAAGTCTTTTTCATACATCAATTAATTTGCGACCAGAGAGAGAGCAGACTGAAAGCGGGAGGAGGCAGGAAGAGGGACGCAGAGAAATACAACGCATCACAGAGAAAGGAGTGAAAGAGAGATGAATATAATGAGAGAGAGCGAGAGAGACACGTAGATGGGCGCCACCGCTCGCTGTGTAGTCGGGTGACGGAGCGCCCCGCCCGAGGCTACAGCCGTCATAAAAGCAGTAATAGAGTGAACACACATTTTCATTAGCTATTGATTCATTTCCAATTCTCCATTAATTTCGGGGGGCCATCACCGCACAGTGGCCTTTCTCCTCCCCAGGCTACGTTCCTCAGCTCCGCCTGACATAACCGTGGTAATTACTGCGCTCCCGCCCCGCAAGCTGTTCACAGTCTCATACGGCACTAAAAATTGAATGACTATTCTAGAGGAAAAAAAGGCAGATGAAGGGAAGAGAGGGAAGAAAAAACATTGTCTGAGAGGGGGAAATCAAAGACAGCAAGGCTATCACCTACAGGCGTTCGGTTTGACAAAACAGAATTACAATGGATGTGAACAATTGCCATTGTGCTATTTCAGCCTTAATTGTCAAAGTGCTCCATCTGTTCAAAGCTCCGGGTGTGCGCTGCAGCTGTGGCTGCTACAGTGGGCACAAACTTTTCCTCAGAAAGTGAGGAGGGATGTGTAATAACAAGCACCAGTGAGTGAGCGGCAGAGGTGAGGTGCTGTTTGTTCACCTAGGATGCACGTGCATGGTTGTGGCTCTGTTCCTATGGTGGAACGCTTACATGCATTAGTTGACTATAACTGACCACATGATCAAATGTTAGACTGACTTTATGAATGGTTTCATCATGTTGAGAATATTTTGCAGCAGTCAGGCAAACATCTACCTCGGTAGCATCAGGCGATACCACGGATGTAGTAGGTTATAATTAGTGTTGCATTAAGCAACATAGATGAATGAACACAAGCTGTTTGTGTTTTGAATGATCTCATTTACTTAATTTTGCAGAGCAAATGAAGTCGCATTTGAAATATCCATTCTGTTGATTTGCATTGCAGGCAGAGGTCAAGCTCGTCTAATAGTCAAGGCCATGAAAATGTAGCTAAGCAAGCTTTCATTTCCTGCAGGAAGCACAAGTTGGCTAAGTTTAACAATGTAATGTTAATGTAAGGTTCCTTTGCAAATGCATCAAAAAGGAAGAAAACATCAGAAAAAAGAATGATGATCTTTACTAGTTAATGTTATCTAGCTATAGAATAGAGAAAACATAATTTAATTCACAGTGCTGCTCAAGTGCTATTGGCAGCTTCCAGCAACTTTCAAGGTGGAACGTTTTCTTGCATGTTACTCAATGTATGACTTGATGTTGTAGCAGTCAACACACCTTAAATGTCAATATGACAACTTTGACTATTCCATTTGTTTTACTGACCCTCTTGCATGACATATGCTTTAGCAATGATTTGATCTTCAAGCACTTATTGGAGGAAAAAAGTGGAGGAGCATTGTTCTGGCCTCAGTACATATATGCTGAGCGAAGGATTTAATGTCAAATGAGACCCACCTTGAGGACAATGCTTAAGCCAGAAAACACCAGTTAACTGTGCATTATATACTCCTTGCAGAGGATGAAACATCCCACATACACTGTATACTTTATGGGTATATACTGTAGTAATTCTCTACAGCTGACAAACACACCAGGATGCATATGATGGATGACAACATGCAGCTGACCTGTGCTTCAGACTGCAGCGAGGTTTATGTCAGGGAGATCGTGCACACAGGCCCCTTGGCCTGTTAGTGAGAGGTCAGTGACTGACTCAAGTGTCAGACATGATGAAACACATGCAGTGAAATGTGCACAGTACGCACGCACAAGAACAACCACACTGAGGAGAAAAGAGTTCTTACCTGATGGAGATTGCATCGAGAAAGACATGAAAAAAGAAAGAAAATAAGGGAGTAGTTTAGTATTATTTACTGCTTTTAACATAGCAACATAGACAACAGAAGTACTTTATATACATCATGACATTGATGAACAGCATCCAAAAGGTCACCCGACTGGAAAGAATGAGCTTCTGCTTTTTCTTGTTCATGCTGAAGAAAAACACCACGCAGACTAAAAATCCACATATAACAGGAGACACATGTTTAGTAAGTGAGGAACATTACTATTCTGCTGTAACCTGCATAGGAAAGCACCACTGTTCATTGCACTGGAGGCTACCCAACAGTGAGGAGGGAAAAATGAACTCCACCAGGTTCATCTATCACTATAGCTGCCTCCTTTGCTCCACAAAAGATGAAAAAAATGGGGAAACAAATGGCAAAGCAAATCAATTACACGAAAAAGAATCATGTCACCTGTCAAATATACACTCTGTTCTGTGTCGCCGTGTTTTTTTTTTTCCTCCAACGGCGCACATTTTCGAAATTGAATTTTGAAAACCTTATACATTATTAACACCCTTCATGCTTCATCAATTTACCGAGGTAGATTTTTTTTTCGCTCTCTCTTTCTTCTGTTTCGATGAGCCAAAAATCTAATAAACACAGTGTTTGTTCGTGGCATCTATGCTCCTTTTAATCCGGTGGCGTAAGAGCCAAAGCCACATATGAAATTCAACAGGGAGTCTCTTCAAACTCACAATGGGTGGGACAGAGGGGAGGGGGGGAGAGAAACAGAACAAGAGGTGGAGAGAGCAAGAGAAACATCAAGCATCAACCACACTTCCCATTTAAGTCACTCAAAAAAGAACCCCGTGATGTGGGCTTAAGAGGTTGGACAGGCAGCACTAGTTGTGGCTAACTGGGAAAAAAAAAAAAATACACATGAAGAGTTTTCATATCCGCTCAGATTAAGGGTACTTTGAAGAAGGGTGAAATAACGACGGCGTTGTCAAGGAAACAAGTGCCACGGCGACACCTTAATCTGGAGAAATATAATTGGAAAAGGAGCGATAAACATCTTCCTATCTGAGTGTGTGATGTGCTGAACGGTATTCGTAAGGAAGCTGCCTGAGCACTCATTACTGGAGTTACTGTAAGAATAACACTAATGAATACATATGGAGAGATGCCCTCGGGGGCTAAAATAAGGAACCAGAAACCATCTTCTAGGGCTTCCTTACAGGATAAAACAATGCTTTAAAAGGGCCTGTTGCACACTCACGCATGCAGATGTGACGAGCAGTGGTGGAAAATAGCGCCCGTATAGAAAACGGCTCTGGATCGCTCCACAAAACAAATACGGGATCTTGCGAGCATACAGGTGCACGCCACACACGCCGCACCGCTTCCCCTCTTTCGGCCACACGCTCTCAGTTTGAATCCGCAGCACAGGCGAGTCACGCCGTGAGACACAGTATCATTAGCGACTCAACCTTCACAGATGAAAAAAGAAGTCATAAAGAACTCTGTGCAAAATGACATGCAAATAAGGAAGAACTCAAGAAATCTTTGCCATCTCTCACCAATTATCTTGTTAATTACAAGCCATTGTGAAGGGCTCCCACTGTCGACGGGCTCTCTGATTATACAGTGCATTTGTCCCCACTTTCCACAGCCTAATCAGTAATTACTACCTGCAGCTGCAGCTCAGTACAGAACAGGCTCGGCCATCTTGGGACAACAGGGAACACTGGGCAATTTGACTGATTCTGGGCCTGTCAGCGGCGTACATATTTAGTTTGCTCAGTAGGAGTGTGTTGCTGGAGGAGTCAGGTCTTCTGGGAGTTCACTGAGTTGCCCATGAGTCACTCAGCAGTTTCACACCTCTCAGCTTCCTTTAACAGTGGTATGTGTTACATTTTAATCATTACTGTTGTTAGTTTGGCTGTTGAGTTGACTGCTGAAAAAAATGAGACCATTTCCAGGAGAACTAGGAGCCTCTACATGTCTCTACACTGCATTTTAGCGTAAGGTTATTTTAGCAGCCACATAATCAGAAAAAAGAATGGTTATATTTCCAAAGTCATTCTTGAACGTGGTTCTATAAGATTCTGCCAATGAAGCCAATGTCAAGTTCTGTAACTCCGATTAAAAGATCTGAGAAGATTATGAATCTGTGTTCATGATGATTTTATCAGAAACCTTATTAAAGAATGTATGTTACATTGAAAAAATGCCACAAATGCCAGCTAAATTCAGAATTACCGCTTTGTGGTTGTATGCCCCCCCAACAACCAGGCAAGTTACAGTTTACATGTACAGTTTATATCCGTGTCTGTCCAGGCTCATATACGCAGTAAAGACTTTGAAGGAATTTAATAGAAGTTATTAAATGCATTTTTTAGCAAAATGAAAATTTCCAATGAGTCTTCACAGTCTTGTGACAGTGACCTTGACCACCAAATTCTAGTTAGCTCATCCATGAGTGCAAGTGGATGTTTGTGCCAGATATAATGAAATTCCTGAAGGCGTTCCTGAGATACTGCATTGATGAGAATGGGACGAACATATGTACACATGGACTGACGGACAAAGCCAAAAACATAATGCCTCCGGCCACAGCTGTCGCCCTAGAGATGAAAGCACAAGAAGAAATGTGTTCAAATTCAGGTTTCTAGATAGCCAATTGGAATATTTATAGATCTGATGTTAACTACAATGTTCCTGTGGATCTGTGGGTTTTTGTCTGTTTAGCTTGTAACTCATGTACTTCAGCTGCTGGTCCAGGCAAGAAAGTAGAAGTAAATTTGGCAGTAGAGAAGAGACAAGAGGAGCACAGACAAAAACGACAGCAGACAAAGGAACTGTATCAAACAGAAAACACATAAAAGAAGGAAAGAAAGCATCAGCAGTAAATAACAGAAAAACCTTTTTGTGTTTGCACTGTCTTGAAGTGAAGTGTTTGTAAGAGTTTATGACTTTTTGGTCAATTTAAATCTGTCAGTGAGAATCTTGATTTGCTTAAGTGTCTGAATTGTTGTCTGTACTCAAATATCATTTATCACAACTCCATTAAGAAATAATTTGTATATTTAAGCAAAGTTAGGCCTAACTTTTGTAAAAAGTTTTTCCAAGAAAATTCCTGCTTTGTGTAATACCAAGCAGACAGAGCCTTAGAAACAAAAGGCAAAAATGAGTTTAAGTATTAAAAAGTGCTACCTTCAACTCTGAAGCTGAAAAAAGGCCATTAAATAACTTTACAGCGAGTCAGTCTTGCTGTCTAGATGACAAAACAACTCAGACTGCGGATTCAGATACAACTTTATAACTGAGAGGTGACAATTTGTATTGATTTACAATACAAATGAAAATGTACATCTAAAATTCTTCAACAGTTTCAGCAATTGGGATTATGTTTCAAGTACAAGATACTCCTTTAATAACCACAAACATCAAACCATCACACACCTCACCCTGGCATAGTCTCTGCTAGTTCACCAGTAGGAAAAATGAAGCTAAGCAGCATTAACAAAAGTAGTACAACTCAGCCCTTAGCTGCTGCAGCACCGACAGCGAGGAGTACATCAACAGTGTGATCCCTCCGGGCGATTTCCACGGGGGAGCCCCTCAGGCTGTATTTAGCTGCCGTCTTCATGCTTATATCCCAACTACAACTACAATCTGCCTCTGATTATTTAGGGGTCGTGACCCGCACCTACCCAGCAGCACCTAGAGAGGAGGACTTGCTCTCTGATTGGAAGCAATGCATATCAATAGGGCAGCTCGATAACGGAGGTGGTAAAGGAAAGGATCATCATAGGGCAGGATGGGTTCTATTGGCTGCCATCAAGGTCAGGGTAGATTGAGGAGGGCATTAGGTATGATGACTCAGACCAGATGGTTCCACTGGTCTGACTTATGGGGAAAGAGAGTCTGGCCTTTGTCGTTCTCGCTCTCATCTTTTCCCAACAGGAGAGAATGCGGCGATGCACCAATTAACGCCTGTCTGTGAAATACAAGTACAAGCTTCAGTTTCAAGTGCACCACGGGGGTTATTTATGATCTTGACTTGGTCACTTGTCATTTGGCAGGGCTAGTATTATGACTCTGTGACATGCTAATGAATGCCAGGGCGTCTTATCAGGCCAGTAAATCTGAAACTCAGATATTCAGAGCTCTTCAGTGGCCAGTAAACACACAGAATATTGTCTCGGTGGAATTGTTGCAGGGGCAGCGGTGCGTTAGACTGCTTCTGTGTGCGCTCGTGTGTGGTTATGAATAAGCGCGCTGTGTGTGTGTGTGCTCGTGTGGCTAGTCAAACAGGAAACAACCTGGCGACCTTCAGAGGTCAGGGCTCCATCGTCAGACTATTTCACAGCCGTGTCTCGCTCCCCTGCTGCCGTGAAGGCAGACTGGCAGAGCTCGCCGTGTTTAGCACTGATGTCTGAGCGTCAGGTTAGACATCCAGCACTCAGGCTTGCTGCCCACACATCCGCTCCGTCGAAGAACAAATCCCCAAAACAGGCAATCAAATGAAACATCGGCTGCTGAGTAGCCTGTTATTAAAGTAGAATTACTGCTAATCAGTGGACATACTACATACTGAATGAATCTTGGGCAAATCAGACAGGTATCCAAAAAAAAGTGTAAGTGCAATCAAGAAGTATTAAAAATTAATTGCAGTCTAATTGTTCAAATTGCCTTTGCAACTGGTTTGCATATAACTGTGCCCATAAGCCACTTTTGGAAGTCTTCATTTACAGGGTGCTGCTTCTGTGATAATGACAGCTGAAGTAAAACAAACATATCAAATAAGATTGAAATGAGCATTCTACTGACATTATGCTGCAGCACAAGTGTGTAGTAAGATAAAGGTGCTGCATTCTCGCAGCAGGGTGGGATAGTCTGTAAACAAAACAGTATTACATTGCACCTGGATTTTGAATTTGAATTTTGAGACACTTGAAATGAGAATGTGGGTAGTTTAGTAGAGATGCACCAGGTGTTTTGTGATTGCTCTGTGATCACCGATCTGACGGCAGACTGACGTGAAAACTTCCCATGTTCCTGCCAAAAACAAAGCCAAATAAAAGGACACTATTTTACCACTGTGTTTACGACATTTCTCTCATGACCTCAAGACATTTCTGGCTTAATCACGTGTAAATAGATCATAATTTCTGTTAAGAGTTATTACATGCGAGTGAGTGTTTGATGACTAAGGTGCTTACTCACCTCCTGCTGCCAGCAGGGCATGAAAAAGGTTATTATTGAGGCAGAACAAGAGTTTGCCTTCTGTCCACTGTATTAAACTGCTTCTGCTCTTTTAGAAGACGCAGTATTTCATTTCTTTTTGTCCTGATTATCACTTCCATCCTTTGGAACAAGCAGATGAAAGAGTGCTTAACATTTATTGACTGATCATGATACTATAGTCTGAACTATATTCTTTTAAAGCTTTAAAAATGCAGAGATGCTTCCTTGCAAGATATCCTCAACGTGTCTTTGTTGGCGGATGGAGAGCTGAGAAGAGGGAGAGATGAAGCAACGGGAGAGCGATGGATAAATGAAGGGGAATGACGAAGGAGAGGGAGATCACTTCTTCAGGCCTGATGGGTGTACAGGTATAGGAAATGGGGGAGGAAAGGGGGGAGCGTGAGGGCGAGCAGGAGCGAAGGAGCGTGCCAGGAAGTGGAGGACTGGATGGAAGGGATGGATGGATGGATGGATGGAAGTGGTGAGGAGAGGAGGGAGAATGCTTCAGTGGCTCCACTTGACAGCTGAGTGAGAGGGGAAGCGGAGTGGCTACTCTATGTAATTTGTTAGCGGGTTCATGATGCATGCAGGCATGATACCACACCAAGCCTGGCGAACACAGACTAGAAAGAGAGAGACAGACAGCGGGGAGGAAGGAGCGAGGAAGACAGGGGAGTGTTTTGACAGATCGGGGCGCATCAAGGGAAAGATCAGGTGTGGGAAGAAGAGGGGATAAAGATCCACATCCAGTCTCTGTCGGCCGGGCGAGACCGACCGGCGTCCCTATCTTCTGTATTGTACACAAGGCGGGGGATGTTTAGCATAACAGCGTCTGCATCCTGCACACCTTCGCGGCGGGCTTTGAAATCATTGTCTCCCCGTTATCTCGACAGCTCCTTCTGCTTTCCTCCACGGCAGGTGCATCTCATCTCCGTACAAGCCACTCTGGATGCATCGTAGACACAATTTGCCCGGGCTTGCCTGAGACGGTGAATAAAATGACACAAATCTGGGCATCAGCCCGCTAATAATGATGCCATGTTGATGTGGGACCCATTTTGTGTGTGTATGTGTGTGTGTGTGTGTGTCAGCGTGTGTGTTTGTGGCTTGTTGACGTGGGACTGATCCACGATGCCATGGCAGCTGTCTGCTATAATTACCTGGGAGCCCGATCACACACACAAACGCACCCGTACGCCCACGCACACACCTCTCCTGATTACCTCATAAGGCGAGGTTTGTCTGATTAGCTTTCATATTTACACCAAAGACTTGTTATTAATGAACATGTGTTCGACGTTTCGCTCCGCTATACTTTGTAACTCTCCGAACGTTTGGAAGGCAATCTTTGACAATGTTTGAGGAGCATCACTGATTAGATGTCACATTCAAAATACCAAGGCCTGTTTTGATTGGAAAAACAGTTTACGGCATGTGTATAATTTTCAATTTGAGAATGAGGCTTTATGGCTGTTTGTTGTGCAGGAAATGGAAAGTGAAAAAGAGGGAGGAAAGAGGGCGCCTGGCATCCCACCGCAGACACCTTGGAAGAGCGCAGACATTACCAGACGGTATTTCTGGGGGGCATGTCTACGAGACTGAATGGCTCCATCAACCAAACACAGTCTGCTGTCTGACACACATGCACACACACACAACACAAGGCACAAACCCACCCACAGCTCTCAGCCCACACCTTCCACTGCCAAACATTAGCAAAATGAAATGCACTCTTATTTATGTGCCATCAGGCTCTGCGGGACCTGAAAACGAAGTGCTCGTTAGCTGTAAGGATCTCTAAATAGATCATCAGGTGTCCAATATAGGGACAGATTCACAACCATGACTCCCCCAGTTTGGGCTCTAGCCTTTTTCATACCTTGCCTAAATGTATTTGGAAACAGAGCAGCAGAGGAGAGCAGGAATATATAAAAATGAAAATACTCTAAAAATCAAACTGACAAGACTGTGAAAAAGACACGAAAAGGAGGAACGGGAGCCGGACAAACGGGGGCAGCAGAAGAGACGAGAAAGAGCAAAGAGCAACAGGGCCGAGCAGGAAGGAGCGGAGCGTCAGTAAAGCGTTGGGCTGGAGAGAAGGAGGGAGGGATTGTGGTTAGCAGAGGTGACGCGCTGCTCTGTTTTCTCCACTCATGCCTGTCCGTGTTACCTGGAGAGCCTTATTCCCCATTTATCAGGGCGTCAGGTGTGGAATGCAAATGGCGGCCGTGGCTGTCTGCATGTAGTCTGAACAGCGTGGAGACCTCGAGGGCCGCTGCTTAATGAGCTCACTTTAAAGCGTTAATATGGCAGAGAAAGACTGCGGTCGCGTGATTAGCTTGATACTTGCCGGCTGGCGAGAAGGAGAAGAAGCAGAATTTACTGGGTGTGCTGAAAATAAAATGGTTGCAAAGGCGGGAATAAGGTCAGTACAGGTGCGGGACAGAAAAAAAAAAAAAAGAAAAAGAGAGATTTACAACTGCAAATAAGCTGCTATCCACTAAATACCAAAATTGAGGATTAATAACTAGAAATCATAAAAAAGTATATAGGATGTAGAAGGAAAAATTCATAAAAAATAACTTTGCAAGACACGTTTTCTCAATGTAAAAGCACCAAACAGGACTAAGCATCTGCAGCCAAGAGAGCAGCTCTGTGAGGCAAACTTATCCAATATTTATGACCAAGCACAAACCAAATTTTGAAGAAACTAAAAGTTTGACTGATGGCGCCAGAGGAAAAGTCAAGGGATCACGAAAGGCATTTGAATATTCTCTGGGGACAATGAATGACAGAACAAGAGTTCATGGCAATCCATGCAATAGTTGTTGAGATATTTTAGTCTGAACCAAAGTGGTGGACCAACTTCCTAACCCATACAAAAATACATTGCAATCCATAGAGGCAAGAAGTAGCTGGCATTACAAAAAACAATCTACCAATCTACCAATCTACAAACTTTCTTTTTTGGGTCTATGTGTTTTCAAAAGAAATGTAAAACTATGTGTGTGAAGGTTCTCAGTCATCCAGGGCATTGTATTGAAATAGGGGTTGAATAAATGGCATCCAAGAAACTTCTTCAATTCAACTAAGAGAAGCTTCTTAGATTAGAAGTGAAACGTCTTCAAGCATCTACAGTCAAGTCCGTCGATTCAATCCTTATTTGAAAATGTAAAAGTACCAAAAAGTGTCAAGTATCTTACTACTATAGAAGAAAGTCTGTCATTGTCTTCCTTCACTCTGAAACTTACATTATTAAACTGTTCAGACATTTGCTAACATATAGGTGCAGGTGATCATAAACAGCAGACATTAATCTACACAGCCTGACACCTACACATTGCAACTTGTGGTGTAGTCAAAAGACGGAGCCAGAACTCTTCCTTGTTGTTTAAGGTCAATAGAATGGGAGGGACTGAACGGTTCACATCCTCATCCTAAATCCTATTTCACTGAGACGATCACAGTGGACTGTATATGGACGTATATACAGTAGGTAGAGAGAAGGAGCGTAAACACTGGGCTTTGTCTCTGCGGGCACGCCTACACAAGGAGAGGAGGATTTCTTTCTCTCTAATCCTCCCGTTTACAAGAGCAGCCACTTTCCAGGGCCATTGTGGACGGTCGTCTCCCTCCATTTACTCCCTGCATGGCACTCATTCCAGCTAGTTTAACGCCGCCTGGGTTCCAGGGGGAAGGATTAGGACGTGACGCGCGCGAGGCTAGTGTGGAAACAACATTGACTACGGAGCCCCGTGTCACTCCTCTCTCCTCCCTGAAGGGCACACTTGTGGACTTTGTGAAATTCTCCACATGGATTTATGCTGATTATCGGTGCAAGCGTGCATTCTTAAACCAATCAGGAGGGTTTGAGCTGCAGCGGGAGGGGAGCAGCCGAGCACTTTGCTACATTCAGAGGACTCGTTTTAGTCTATTTACTCCTATTAGTTAGGCTTTTTTTTCCCCCCTCCACGTCCTGAGACTTGAATGCAGATTTGGGGAATTAATCTTGCCTTGTTTGTCTGGCAGCACCCAGACTCTTCAGTGAAGGAAGGAAGAAATGCAAACTGCAATCATCCTCTGAGTATCTGTGGTCCACATGTTAACTTTTCAGCCTTGCAAGTAAGATCATTAAAATTAAGCACAACACCCATGCTTACATTTCATTTAAGGGGTTTGTTGTCTAATTTTTACTTACATTCTAACCCCTAAACAAATACTCAACATATTTCATGTTAATGGACATTAGACAGAGCATAAAGGCTGAAAGCAGGGGTAAACAACAACAAACCGATCTGTAAACAGCAGACAAACTGAAGTGTGAAAGCGACAAGTGGTTTAAGGGGGAGTTATGTGCTGGAGCTATTTCTTGGCTGGGAGCAGTGACTTTCCTGGCATCATCACGGTGACGACAAGAGGGAGTCACTGCTCCGAACCGAAAAACATAGTTCCAGCCTGTTATTTCCCAGTCAAACTACAATGTGTTGCTTTCACATTTTTGTTTGCATTCAGATATAGTGTGTTATGTATTGAGCTTTAGAGGTGCTGGTAGGATGGTTTCTTAAGTTTTGATTTTCTAGATACAGTTTTAGTTTTCTAGATACATTTAACATATAGACATGAGAATGGCATTGATCCTCTCACCTAGGCAAGAAAACAAATACGAGTATTCCCCAAAATGTCAAGCCATTCCTTTAAATTATTAATGCATCATGTGATCACTGAGCATCACCTGAAATGCTATCTTTTGTTTCTGAAAAACCAGTTAACTTGTGATTTAACCTTCTCACTTTGGCACATTTGTACCAAACTGCGCACAATAATGAAAGCAAAATATACTGAGCCGACTCCGTATCCATAGACAAACTCGATCTTGGCCACAATTCTCCAAGCTCTTCAAACATATGGTGGGAAAGAGTCGTGTTGGGATAATGGTGATGAAACGAGAGTTTAACGGGGGAAAATCTCCTCCCCCAGCACTCGCTGATGGGCAGCAAAGTGAGTCAGTGGATTACCCGATTTCACAGAGCTCGCAGGCGAGGGCTGGGCTAATGGCACGTCGCTTATTGAAATGGAGCAGCATAGGTTAACCTCACACGTGGGCCAACATCTTTTCATTTAGTTTGCACGGCTAACCAAAAAGGCGATTACCACAGGGAGCGAAGCCATTAAAATGCTGACCTTTTTCCTTTGTGAGGATAGAAGTGCATGTGTGTGTTGGGAAAACACCATAATAACTTGCATTAACTTGGTTAGCATCGAGTATTCGCAGTGTGGTGAGGTAAAGGGCAATATGTCATTTTAGGGAATGAGTACAAGCGTATGTGCACACACACCGACACCTTCTCAATACGTTCACTGTGTTTATTACATGAACATAGAGGAAAAAAGACGTTTGAAATCTCAGCAACCTTTTGTTTGTCCCCGTTGCAGGTTCAGTCATTTGTAATTTTCCCACAAACCTCAGACTTCATTAAAGTGATCAAAGCATATTGGAAAACCAATAAGATGCAAACCAACAGGTTGCAGTTCATCTAAAGCCTGAATTCATTTTGATAAATCACTGCCCGGCGGCTTGATTGCTTATTTTTCTTGACATGCCATTAGCAGTTTCTGGAAGGCATTGTCCTCTTCTATTCAAAATGAATTGGTCAGAGGTACAGCCAGTGTCCTTTTGTGAATAAATCACTCAGAAATGTCCTAATTAAGTCTGCCCATTGGTGAGCGAGAGAAGTCAGCCGCCGACACGGGGAGAAAACCACCGGAAAAAAAAAACAAAAAAAAAAAAATCCAATTCCTTCTGTAAAAAGCGGAACAATGGCAGAGATGGCCGGGCCCTGACTGACAAAAGGAGAATTCACAACAGCTGAGGCGCAAAGGCATTCTTTTTGACTTCCTATTATGTTTGTACCTTGGAGATGTTGGGATCTGATTTTCCAGCACGCTGTTCTGTTCCAATCTCCCTCCATTCACTCGCACATCAGTCCATTATCATTAAATACGTGTTTGATTTCCTCACAATGCACTCACTCCTCACAATGAACAGAGACGTAGGGAGTGAGAGGAGAGAGAGAGGGAGAGAGAGAGAAAACACATTAAATAAATGGCCTATGAGTGAATGACAACAATAAACATATTTGCGGTGGGAGCAATGAGCAATGTTTATAGTGATAAATGATGTGCAGAGGTGGATCGGCCGAGATGCTCTGCAGGAATCCCTGACTGCTGGAAACGGAGACGAGGGGAAAAGGGAGGACGGCTAATGAAAGAAGACAGCGAGCAGTAAAACAGGTGAGGGAAATGTGATGTTTTAAGCACATTTCTAACATTTCAGCTAAATAAATATGAATCAGTGAGTGTTTCCAAAGACTACATTTACGAGAGTGTGACAAGATAACATAATTAATGAAGCATCAGTGACTTTGATACCTCATGGCGTTTTATTGCCACCTCCCTCCTAAGGCTGCGTGTATCCTGTGGTGGTTTTCTCAGCTCATAGGGTCATAGATTGTAAATTTGAACTGAGGATGTTGCATTTATGTACACTTCACTCTTTTTAGGGGCCTTTTTGGTGGACTTTCAGGTCAGGTTCTGTATAGCTGAGGCTGATGGTAATCTCATAAGTTTTTCAGGTCTTTGGTCATGAACTAAAGTACTGGGTAAATTAAAATCTATAGCTGATGAAAAGTCAGGATCACCACAGTCATTTATCCTCTAGGGATACTGAACATACAACACATACATAAACCCAAAATTGTGAACCTCCTGGTGGTGCTAAAGGAAAAATTAGAGGGTCACCAAAGTCATTAAGATACACAGTGTGTGACCATGACTGTCTTTAGCCCAATTTAAATTGAATTGAAATGAATTTTGCCAAACCATCTGGGAGATGTTGAGATATTCTACTGTATAGTAAATGTGAAAACTTTGACCTACTCGTGGTGCTAGATGAAAAATCAGGGGACCACCATAATCATTTAGATTAATCCTGCTCAGTCTGGATCAATGATGGAAACACTCACTGATGCCAAAAAATATGCGACCATTTCCATCAGCTACCTTTATACTGTATGAATATATTTAAGAGAGACAATTAGGAAAATGAGCAGCACTAGCTCTGATACATCATCACATTTTAAAACTACTTCCCAACAAAGATGACACTTATGCATTTGCATGCAACATGATGTACACCCCTGGCATCCTTTTGTATGTACACCAGCCCTCCTGTGTATGTTTGGGCTTTCTGGTGGAGTGGAGGCATGAAGTGAAAGCTTTAGCCACAGTAGAAGAGAAGCAGTCTCAGTATCTTCAATATGTTTTCAAAAAATCTGTTTCCATCAGCCTCCATTACATCTGAATACACAGAGCCTGACATCTTTTAACCTGTTCATCCCAGTAACTGCTTTAAAGGCCTCAATTGAAACTGTGGCAGTTTTCTTTTTTCGGTGCATATTCCTTTTTGGAAACTTGGTCAAACATAAAGAGTACAGCATCATGTTGAGATACTTCCAACATCCACAACGGAGTGTCATATCACAAAGTGTTTGAGTGATCATAAAACATCAGCAGTGAATGCTGTGAAAGTTTTGGTGTCAGAAATCAAAGAGCGAGGGCTTCTTTCTACTTTCTACTGTTTCACACTGACAAACAATGACAGTGGGAGAAATCTATTATGGAAGAGGATGTCAAGTTTTCCAGTGACAGTGGCCTCCTTAGACCAGAAATCAGTACAGCAAGAAGACAGGTTGTGTTTTGAATAAGAGGGTTGACAAGAGTTTTTCAAAGAAGAGAAACTTTTGACATCGTATTACACCTTCCCTCTCATTTTTGAAAACTGACGTTTAAATGGAATAGCACCTGTCCACGACTCCTCTGAGGTTGCTGAAATGCACTCTGGGAAATGCATGAAAACACTAAATGAAGTAAATAAGCCACACTGAGGAGTGACACAAACAATCCCGACTATCATTGTTTCAGTTTAGATCCCCTTCGGGTCACAAACCTCCCATGTTCCTCTAACCTCCAGGCGACCATCGGCCCATTAAACCCATCCAGAGACTCACACTGTGGGAGAACAGATCAACACATGCAGCAGCACTGGGCCACTTAACCCGATTAGGAAGTAATGCCTGTCTGCTACTCCAAGATACTCTCGACCTCTGGGGCCTATATGTGTGTTTATGTGTGTTAGAGATACACATATGGAGGAGAAAGTACGGGGGGACACATATGTTAAGTATAATGTCACATAAGAAGCAAAGAGACCACACATCATGCTGACATGGCTCTGGATCAAGAGGGGAGGCTCATCATCACCCCACACCATGAGATAACTGTGAAGAAAAGCCAGGGCACTATGGGTAATGCTGCTGATTAATAGCATTCAGCAGACATTAAGGCGCTATGATTATCTCTCCCGCGCTGCGCCTCTCTCTCCCGCTATGCTAATTATTGTGGTATCGCTCTGAGGGGTATTTCTTTTTTTTTTTTTTCCTTTTTCTTTTTCCCTAACATCTCTCTTTGACATGCGTTTCTCTCTCCCTGCATCTGATATCACTTGTTATCAAATCATCAAAACTCGCTTTTATCAGCTAAATCACTGATGATTAAGCAATGGCTGATGAATGACAAGATACGAAAAGATGAAGATATTATTAGACACAAAACTTCGTTTGGATATTTCCTGCGAACAGATCTCTGGTAGTTTCTGCTTGATCTTTCCATCAGACTGATAAATGTAAGGATTAATTGAACTTGCTTAGACTTAGATCTGTTAAATGGCCAACTGAGAGTTAATCAAATACATGTCAGATCTGCTGAGTCTTTTTTTAAGATGAATAAAATATTGGTTGATCTTCAATGCATAACAAACCTGCAATGTCCCAAAAGACAAAATAGCTATTAGAGACAAGTTATCATTAAGCTTTTCTTGCATCTAATGTCCACACTTCATGTCGTCTCTCGGAGTGATGCACAGAAATGTGTCTGGCAATATTCTGTCACCACAACTAATGGCAACAGAGCCATGACAGGTCGATTATACCTGCAGCAACAGCGGCGGCGGCATGAAGGACGTCCCCGTGAAGGTTGTAACGGACAGATGTTTTACAGACAAACACCACTTCATCAGTATTTATGCACAACAAATATATGTCCGCCCTCATTTCCATACATTTCCATCTGTCCACCTCGAGCAAAAATGTGTTTGTGATATTGGGAGGTTGACTTGTGTGTTTCCAACAAGCCGTTTTAAATTAGTCCATTAGGTTTTCCCTTTAATGGAATCACATGTAGAGGGACAGAGTCATAGGTGGGATAGACTTGGTTGAAAACGCTGTCTACGGCTGCTTTTTGTTTAAGGATGACACATTTTAAGACAAGAACATATACATGTAATAGGGTCTTAAATATGCACTGGATGGCGACACATGATATCATGCTAAAAAACATAGGCAATCGCTACATGTCTGCACCCTCATAAACTGATGATCCATGTAAAAGAACGAAAAAAAAAAAGAAAAAAAGAAACAATACTCATAATGTATCACAGTCCAGAGCTAGTTAGTCCCAATATTATAAGTATGATAAAAATGTAAGATGAGACTGTTCATTCTCACATAATCATGTTTTGACAGGTCAGATTTTAAATTGTATTGTAAAAAGAGAAAAGGCTTTTAGGCTGAGTATTAACCAACATGTTTGCCGAACATTATAATATCGCGGATAGCGAGTTTGGATCGGGTTGCTAGAGTGTCAAAACCTAAACTCTGATATGGTCGCATCCAGCAGCTTCCACACAGGGGAAATATGACAAATTGCATGTGCAAACCTCAATCCCAGGTCTTATTTTAATCTAATTTGTAGCTCTACAAAACATAGGAATAAAACACCCCTGGAATTTGTAGTAGCACTGGGTTAGATTGCTACCATATGCAGAAAACTATTTAGCTGCACATGTTAATGTTTGCAGCTCACATTAGAGCAGAACTCCTGACGTTTTTGCTCTTGCTCTTATTTTTAGTTAGACTAACCTCACCACCCTCAAAGCTCATCATTCGTTGTCATTAATTACTTTGTATTTAAGCATGTGGTATAAAAAAATTTCATCACCAAATCATTAAATCAAATCATTAGAATCTACTAAAAAAACTCAAGTACTTTCTGTTGAGAAAGTGGAGAAATGTCATTCATACAAAAGTTATGGATCAGTGCTCAAATAAACAGATATACCAGAAAAGTTACTGAAGTGGAAAAAGGGGAAAAAGCAGGCAGAAGCAGACAAACGTGTGTGTGTCTGTGTGTCTTTGTGTGCTAGGTATAAGCGTGTGGAAATTGGATGCCAGGCTTTGTAGATCCCCATACCGTGATAACGCACACCCATTTCCACACGTCATAAACACATGCTCACAAGTTGTGACAGTTCAAAATGAGAAAACACTGAACTCTAACTCAAGCCAAAGCAAACCCACCAAAAAACAGAAAAATGATTTAGATTTAAAGCCGCGCAAAACTCAATGCTCAAATCTGATGACTGGCAGGACCTGTGAAACACTCGACAGCCTTATTGACTTCTCCTGAGTCTGCATGTGACAACACTGCTGTCAGTGCGAGACAAGGCAACATTTTATATTCCACCAGAGGCGAGCCTGATCTGTGCTGCTAACGCTGGATGCCAAACGTCTTGAAATGAGCTCAGGCGACAAGCAAGCACACCCCCCGGTTGTTTCAATCACAGTTCCAGGCGCTGTCTCCTCTCTCCCAGGGCCTCTTCTTCCTCCGTGTTTGAAAATAAAGACGATTTACGTGGAGGCTAGTGGTGGCGCTTTGTGAGGAAGGTGGCAGTGCTGGGAGCGCTGGCAAGGATTTCTCGCTGGCCCAGCGCGGCGGTTTCTGATCCGGCCCTGAGGGAGCTGCAGCTCGAGGCGGGATGGCACGGGAGAGCTGACTCTTAACATGGACAGGGGCAGGATGGGGCAGACAGGGAAGGTCACAAGGTCCCCCTGGAAGAGTGTGTGTGTGTGTGTGTGTGTGTGTGTGTGTGTGTGTGTGCTTGTGTGTGTACGCTGCTGTTGTGAGTGAAGCAAAGCTAGAAAGAGCCAGCGCCACTGGCATGTAGCCAGAGGAGCGAGTCTGAGATTTTTCTGTGTGCATGTGAAGCATATCCTGTCCTGTGCATGGTTCTGGAGAGTCTGGACAGTGTGTGTGTGTGTTTGTGCGTGTGTGCGAAGAGGTAATAGAAGCTGACAATAGCGAGGTGCGTCCCCTAACTCTGAGTGGCCTGACAAGGACATGTGACAGCATCCAGGCCAGCTCAACTGTCAGCGCCACTCACTGAAGAGCCGCGCTGATGACAGCAGACAGCGGCCAAACACCGCCTCGCTACTAAACCACCGAACACACACGCACGCACACTCTTTATGTTTCTATATTTGCAGCCTCCCATCAAGACACTTATAGTGATAATCTCTTATTTACATATGAAGACAAAACACCTTGTTGGCTGCTGCCTGTCACTTCTCTCCCTGCTTCAAACCACTTTTAAAGCCTTTCAATATGCTGTCGCTCAGGTAGCACCTTCCTCTCACACACAGGAAGGGATACGTTTAACAGTCCCTGCAGCAGCGGCGTGCAATGTTTAGCATAAACATAAGGATGACAGGGCAAACAGCATTAGAAAGTGATAGCCACCGAGGCTGAGCAGACAGAGAAGCCAACAGACAGACTCTAGGACTTCAGCAGTAAATACACAGAACTCCTAGATTCACAAATGGTGGCAAGAAAATAATACAGTGCTGAAACAATTTCAGTCAACAGAAAACTGGTTGATTAGTTAAGAATTTTGTTAAGCAAACATACAATAAATGCTGGTTTTAGCCACTGAAATGGGAGGGTTTTTTTCTCTTTTTTATATTACTTTCATTGAATATGTTTGATTTGTGGATCTTTCAGTCACTTCCAGCATGACAATGCGGGCTATAGGAAATTATGACGAGCATTTTTCATAATTTTCTGACAATTTATAGACAAAACAATTTATCAATTAATTCAAAAAATAACGAGACAAAATAATGAGTAGATGTAGCCTTAACCTAATCAAGTAGTAAAAAAAAAAAAAAAAAGCAAGACTTTGTAACTTTTGCTGAGCAGTGACCACTATGGCCACAAACCAACATTAAACATAGTGCAATAGTAGTACAAGTACACATAGGTCACAAAGATAGCTGGGCTCAGACTACAGGAGTTTTAAAATCTTGACCCAGTTTGAAATCAGGTTGCACCGTGTACATACGTCACAGATGTTCTCTTTATTCTCAAACATGCACACATGACAAAATATGAAAATAATGGTGCATCAAACACGACAGGATACTGGGCTGGGCTGAACATCTGTACTGATCAAGGTCTCTACCAGATTTCTCCTCCAATTGGTAGGAGAGGTGAATCTGATAAATCGGCCCAAAACTCCTGCAGCCTGAGCCCAACTTAAGCGAGGTCTGTTTTAAGCAAATACGCAAACATTAGCTCATTTTAGCCACTATAATCTACTGGTCATACCAGACCAACCAAGGCTGTAGCAGCAAAACCCCTGAGTGTACTGAACTAAACAAGGGTGTGTTCATATCCTGTGGATTCCACTTTTCATTTGTAAGAAGAAGGTGTTGGTTTTACTTTCAAAAGTTACATAGATAGGCTTTAATTTATTTTTAATCTAAATCTCTTTTATGAGTCACAAGTAAGTGAGCCGAAAATCAGCATTAAGTCACTTGGGTCACCCACAGAGCAGCGCTCACCTTAGAGGACAAACAATAAAACCAGTCACAGCTTTCTGACAGAAGCTATTTCATACGAGCCTTTTCTCTTTGCATTTCTACCATTGCTGCCGTCGGCATTCTCTTTCCCTCGCTCTCTCTCTCACTGGAGGCAGGAGAGCCAGGAGCTACACCCCCCTCACACTCACACACACCATGCACTACTGTACGTGTGTGTGTGTGTGTTTGTACGGGAGCCAGCCGCTGGGTCTAGCTGTGTACTGCGAGGTCAATACACATCCTGACAGTCAGTAATTGTACCAGAGGGAGGTGTGGGAGGGCGCCATAATGCGGGGTGACATCTCGCAAGACTTTTAGGCAGCCAAATGCTGGGAGGGAGGAGAGGGAGAGAACAGAGAGCGGAGCTTCAAAACACCACTGACAGATGTGAAAACCTATGACTTGAGAGCTGACCCTTATGTTTCGACTTCAGTCATGAGATCAGGGAGGATCTGCGAGATTCTGGAGGCATTACAATCAAGAAGCCGTCGACTTCCCTCCGCAGCGCTCGTCCACTGAATTGAAAATGTTAATGTAGCGAGTATTTAACAGTCTCCTGCGTCTGCATGCACCAGAAATCTGTTCATTTCATATCCACTTCTTACTCAGTCACACCCTCCACCCCTCCTCCTCTCTCGAGAGAAAAAAAATACAATTTAGCTGCCACTTTGTTATGATTGCATTTTGCAATCTGATGGGATTCTTAACGAAAGCAAAGCCAGTTGGGGTTTTTTATTCAGATGTTTTCAAGCGCTCAGCAGGGGATCTCCAGCGGATGGTATCTGATGGCACAACGCACACACAGTATGCATGTAGGAAACGCACCCGTGTCCACGCAAGGACAGCAATAAGAGTGGTAATCAAGGCTGGTACAACAGAGAGTTTTCTGGGGTCTTTCGGAGATGCAGGGTTAATTTTGACACCACCACTTGAAAGTCAGCAGGTTGCAGTGCTAATTAATGGAGCATGACTGCTGTCCTCGGGCAGATCCTCACACACGCACGCACACACACAAACACACCAACAAATGCAAACACACATGCAGACACTTTCACTTTACACACACACACACACACACATATGCAAACACAAATGCAGACACTTTCACTTCACACAGACAAGCACAGGCAAAATAAATTCACTACCAAAAACAAGCAGACAAATATGACAACTTTCAGGGAAGTGTGTGTAATTGTGTCCGTTTATGTGTGCGTGGGGTAATTAAGTGACATGCAGCTGCACAGTCAATCAGACCGGCCTCGATTGGAACCCACCCACACAAACACGCAAGACTCACCCCAACAAGCACACCAACACGGCGGCAAACATTTCCCATCAGCTCAAATGCACATGCAGCAGTGACTGTCGGAGGCGCGATGCACGGTGGAGTCCTGTGGTTTACCTGACGTACCCCCCTATTAGGTGAGCTCGGGTACCCCTTCACTGACCCACCTGTCTGGGCCTTTCAAACATTTACACGTTTATCCATCTGCTGTAGTGCAACAACTCATTTACTAGTTTCAACCAATTATTTTAACTGTTTAAATTACAAATAGTTTTGACTTCTGATAGCTTGCAACCTACTTTTCGAGTGGCTTTGATATCTTACAACTCGCTTTCTGATTACTGTGACAACAAAATGACTAAAGATCAGAATCATTTGCATCAATTTGCAAGACAATCTGTACCTCCATTTTTCTCTTTCTTACAAATACAAGGACATATTTTTTGATCATGATTTTTATTTTTTCAAATTAGTCGACCTGCTCCACAATCTGCTCACATACCCCCTTGCAACAGCAGGGGTACTCAAGTAAGGAACTGAATCTTGCTGAATCTTCAAGTGATACTACTTTAAAGTAACTGAACTAATACGGCGGCAGTACTGACACTAACTGAAGGAAATCAATCCTTCTGGTTGAAGCCTGCAAACATCCTACATAAGCTCACATGATGCTTCTATGAGGCAGCACCTGATCCTTGAACTGAGTCACCTTCGTTGATCTGAGAGATGCAAGGCCACTGCTTTAATTCCAACGCACTCAGGTCCATTAAAGAACACACACATACAGTATAATAACCCTGGAAGCGTTTGTCTATGTGTGTGTGCGTGTTGAGAAGGAGGGAGGGGGCGGGGGGTCAATGTCAGAGGCTGGTATCCTTGTGCAGTGATGAGCGGGCGAGCTGCTGACACAACCGTGATTATACAGGACCAGCTTGACCTGGAACAACACCACTAACAACACACACACACACACACACACACACACACACACACACACACACACACACACACAGGCACAGGCACAGGCACAGGGCTGTTTCACTGCAAGAGGTATAAAACGGGACAAATAGCAGGTTGGGAAATCTACCAAGGCCAGATGGGACAAGGCAGCACATACACCTGTTCAAAATCACACAACCTGTCGGCAGACAAAAGCCTGCGGTGCCCGACATGAACAGCACCCTTGTTTTCCATCATGAGGACCGCACACACTGTCATTATGAATCACTGGAAATGAGCATTAAACAGGGAAGTCTCTGTGATGCCCGTTAGCAGTATCAGATGTTCTATCCACGCCGATTATGTGACGAAACTGTGCGAATCGGAGCTTGCTGCCAAATGCCACTCCTGCAAATTCCAGTTTTGGGGCAGACTGCACCATGTACAAAAGTCTGTGCAAAAATCAGGCCCACTTCATCCTGCATGTACCAAAATGAAGATGAATTTGTCTTTTAAAACAGTGGATTCTGCCTTTCAAGAAACCTCACGGGTGGGGGTAGGGAGGGGGGCTTTTCCCTCCAGCGAAGTGACTATTTGACGCCAACCCAGTTTCCAAATGACTATAATTTTGCTTTTAAGCTGAATCCTGACCCAGAATCATAATTCATTATCAGCGACGCCTAGAGAGAATGAATCGGGGACTCCGAAAAATTACTTATAAAAGCCATCAGTGGTCTGACAAGGGTAGTAAATCTTGGCTTGCACTCAGGTGTGACTGCATTGTGCGAATCAGGTGTTAAATTTGGAATTAGCTGCTTGCTGGCTAACAACACATACATCACACTAATGCAGTTCTGTCATTGCTGCGCTCGCCCTTAATCAGGGCGCATCTGTGTTCTGATGAGGCGCCTCGGTTCTCTATGATGATAATACACACACAAACACACGTCGAGGAAGTCCCCGGAAAGCGAACGTTTGCATTGGGGTCTCCTGCATGTCTGCGGCAGATCAGCAAGACAGGCAGATTTAGTTTGTTGTCATGCAGGTTTCTGATGCTCCGCGTCCTCTAATGGAGACTCACAGTTGGATCTGTGTATGTTTACTGGAGTTCAGATGCCATTGTCATTTAGATGCACAGAGTGCTGCTAATGCTGAGAGGGCAGAGGGAGTGTACACATGAGAATACACATAGATCCTGTACAGGAGCTACAGTGGCTGGTACAGACTGAAGACTTATTGTGGCTTATAATAAAAGCTGATATGTTATTCTGACAATAAAAGAACAGTCTTATGTTAGTTAAAATGGTAACCATAACAATATTGCAGCTTGGAGTCAATATTTTTTTATGTCTGTCAGCTGAATAATAATCATTTTCAACAAATAGTCTGGCATTTAGACAAATATTTTCATAGCTTACATTTACAGTAGATTTCACTGTCAATGGTTATTAGTGCGGGGAGGAGGGACGACTGAACCTTATGTTTGACTTTTATAAAAGCCTCAACAACATTTTTTTTTTATATTTACTCAACTCAAATCTGATTTCAAGCTTCAAATGTCAACAGAACAATCATTTTTACATCGTCCAAATCACACGTTAGAAGTGCAATCGGCAAATGCCAAAATGATGGTAAACCTAACAAGCGATGTATCCTGTTTGCAGGGTATTTCAGCTGCCGTCTATTTTTGATCCAAGGGCTGCTAAATGAACAGTTTTTTTTATCACCGTGGCTGAGTAAGTGAACGAGGCACAGGGATGGAAAAAACATGACAAAACTGACACATTGGTCCCACTGGAGAGGAAAATAAAGACCTGTTATGGAGACTTGAATGTTGCCTTCTGCAAGTGGAAAAATGAACCCAGAGAAGACATATTCTTGACACAGCTATTTTGATCCTCTGACCCTCCACTGCCTTCCCACAATAATCACCCTCCCTTCAGAAAAAAAGATAATACATACAGTGCACCTCCCACTTTTCTGACCCACCTGTCCCCCACTAATAATTTTCAAACAATCCCTGGTGAAAGTTTTACCTTTTACCTTTTACGGAGAAGATAAATTCACTGATAGGTAAAGAGGTGAATATTATCGCCTCCAAAAATCCCCCTCCTACTGCATTGTGGGACATCCCTCAGCAACTCAAAACAACTCTCTCACTTCATCAGGGGTATAGCTGTTTGAAGAGGTGTTGAAACAGGTTTTATCATAAGTACCTCTCACAAACGACATTTTCTATTGATGTTTGGTACTTGACTTTTCTCTGAAGTACAGCTTTGTGATTCATGTCTGGCAGGAAAAAAAAAACATCAATGAACACATCTTTTATTTTGGAGCTGCAGGCGGCGTGACACAGAATTTATTCCGACGAAAGCTTGTTGCTTCTTTCGCATTTGTACACCACACCTCTGATTTATCAGAAGTGTATCTGGTGAGATGATGCTGGGATGCATGTTGTTCAAAGGTAATAGAAAGGCCAAAAAGAAATCTGTTTTCCGCTAATGGAAACATGGAGTCGTGTGTTAGTCGGTCCTGAAGTATCTCTTGCCCATGGATGCAAACATGCCTCCACAAGACCAGGGAGCCAGTTTCTGATGCCTCTCTCTTTCCCTGCCTTTCCAGGGTGGCAGACTGTTAGCTATGACCTGGATATCCTTCATTTCCACTGACAGAAGGTGGTAACACAGTACAATGCCAGTGACGACTACAGAAGGAGAGACAACTGGTGTCAGAGTTGAAATCTGTTTTACTTTCCTCTGCGATGCCTATTTTTAAACAGCTTTTCAGTAAACTCTGTTGTGACCGGGACACGAAATGAGAACCTCCAATGACAAACAGTCATTTCACAGAAATTATCCTATGACCTCTCAATAGATTTGAGCCTGGCAAATAGCCTAATTTGAGGCATATGTTGCAAATGAGGACAAGGCCAGTTGACGATCACTTTCAGTGACACAGTATCCTATGACAAACAACAAAAAGTAAAGATGCTCCAACTGAATAAACTGGATCAAATCCATATTAAAAAACAGTTTCTTTATCAATGTCATTAGAACATTTTGTGTTTCAGTCATGGTTAGCTGCCGACTTAAGTGTCACAGCACTCCCTCGCCCCATGTTATCATACATAAAAATGATCCAGATGAATTCCAAGCAATGAGAGTTGGATCAGTGCATCAGTACTTTTAAAGATACCCCTTTTCTGAGCATTCAGTAATACATTCAAAACGTGATTAGGCATTCAAACTTAATAAGCGATGTTGCCTTTTTCTGTCAAAGAGCAAAGAAAATAAAAGAATCCAAAGAATCTTCTCGATCCTAGTTTTCTATTCATCCTTAACAGTGACTAACAATCTTGGTCAAGTATACTTTGGCAAGGTGGGTGTTGGCTGACGGGTTCACCCCACCCGACTGCTCTGATGCAGGCCTATTTCCTCAACAGCCATATCACAATAGTATCCACTTCCCATCACCTTCAACTTCATCCTACAAAAATCTTCCCCGAACTCCATCATTCACCACATTTCCATGCTGCACATCCCTAAGCAGCACTGCCGGCATTTGGCGTCACACCCGACCATGGGACGGCTCCATCTGTGACCGGTTTGTCCCGGTTCATCCCAGGGATTATCAGCTATCAGCCGCTGACTTTTCCGCCGGGGCTGCCTCTCAACTCATCTGCTCCTGAGCAGCGCTCCACTGCCCGTAATAATTGAGGCCGATACCGTTCCCCCATGGCTGCCATCTTACATTGCTTCTACCCCCCCCTTCCCCTTCTCACATCCCTCTGCCTTCCTCTGTGCGTCTTATCACTCCCCAAAAACCTCCTCCCCGGGCCAGGCTTGGAGAAAGCACCAGACAGACCTGAGTCTTGTGGACAGTTTGCAGCTTCTTTTTGACCTACAGCCTCATCACAGGTTTAATGAACACTGAAGGCTCTGAAGGTCAAAACCAATATTATTGTTGTATTATTAGTGTTTGAATTAAGTCGCTCATAGCTAATATTTTGTTTTGGAAAATTCATGTAAATGTGTGAAGAGGTTGCACAGACTTTTCATTCTAATTCTTTTACATATGTAACTATGTAATGTTATTAAATTGGTGAGACTTTTCTGTCAAGATGTTGTAAAAATGTTTGACCCCCTTTTACCAGAAATCAAAGTCATCTTCCTCTGTCAGAAAGGAAGGCAGCGAGTTGAACTTTCAAAGGCTCAGGCTGCAGGTTGACAGCGTTTTTCCTCCTTTGATCGGCAGTGATGTCAGACAGAACGCTCGCTCTTTGAGGTGCCTGCAAAGGTGAGGACAGCTGAGGAGCTGGAACAACGTCCTTGCTCTCGTCTATTAGCAAAAACGTATCCACTAACGATAAATCCTCCACATTTATGCACACAGGCGACATGAGGTGGAAACTGCTTTGGGCTCTGGCACTGTCTACCTCCGTGAAGTCAACAAACAGAAGATCTGAGATGAAATAAAAAAAGCTTTTCACTGAGAACAACAGATAAGGACAGTAAAGTAAAAGCATTCACTTTCATTTCATTCAAAGCGGCTGATAAAACACACGAGCCCATAACCACAGCATTTCACTTTTATGCCCTAACAGCATATTATGTCCATGTGTCACTGCGACCTTCAGATTCAAAACTGTGTGCTTTCAGGAGTAAAAAGGTAACTAGGTCATCTGTGCAGAACAGACCTCCATTCAAATGTTAAATCACCTTGCAAAAGGAACGAGCCGTTTCTGAATGTGTTGCTGAAATGATGGCAGCAATAATACCTGGCGGTTAAAATGAACCATCCGAACAAGACTCTCTGACCCAGAATCTGCAGCCAAGATGAGACAACAAAAAATTGGACAAGAGAGAACCAGAACCACCACAGCATAACAGCAGCAGTGGATTTCCTCTTTTATATACAGGTATAACATAACTGCATGCAAAGACCGACAAAGCGCAATGTAAATTTTATAAGTTGAACCAAAACACATCCAAACACACTGACTCACAAGACACGAACACACTGTTGGCACTGACGCTTATTATTGACCCAATTCCTCAACAAGTAATTCAATGTCATCTTCCTGGCAGGGGAATACAGCTTAGTCTGCTCGTAACAATACCCAGACTAAGTAATGATGTTCGCCCAGCAAACTAACAAAGCCATTCAGCTCAACAAACTTCTTAGACGAGACAGCATCATTATGTACAAATCAGCCATGAAATATGATCTAAAAGCACTTGATCCATGTGGATATATGGCAGCGATACGGGGGGAGGGTGTTCAGGGTCAGTGATTGAGTTCACAGTAAGAGGAACAAGGGAGACTAGCAGGAGGGGTTAGTGGTTTCACGCTATTTTAAAAGGGGTAATCTGCGGTTTTTAGTTTTGATGACATCTTTACGTGCAAGAGTATTTTGGTCTTTGGAAGTGCCAATTAATGTGGGAGAAATATTGATGTCTTTTTTTCTTGGATATTCTGTAGATGAAAGGCTGAGTTTCTGTACTTTCATCGCAAGTTCAGACATTTTTTTCATGTTTCTTTATTTGAACATGTACTGTAGATAGAAAATGAAATGGCAGTTACGGCTTGTTAAAGTAACTACCCAGTTCTTCTACTGATTCACACTCAGCGCTGTTGTGGTTAAAAGCACATAAATGCTATTTACTCATTTCCCAAATTCTGAAATAGTATAATAACATCTATTAGTGAGCAAAATCAAGGCTATCTCTCATTTTTTCTGCAAATTCTAACATCATACACAACACATAACATAAACTGGGTGGGACCATCAACCCACCACCCACAGACATGAAATTAAGAAACTATGTTGAGAGTCTCTACAGCGTTCCGGTGTCATTTATGGGCGCGTTGCTTCCGTCCTCCGCTAATTGTGTTGGAAGTTGACACACACACAAAACACACACACACGTCTGCTGCTAACAGAGTCTGATGAGGAGCTTTAGAATGAATAAAATGATTAAGCATCTGATAGACTTGCAAAACTTATTCAGGCTTGAGTTGATTAATCGTTGATTAATATATTTAAATATTTGTGCTTCAAATTTTACTCTGGTCTCTACTTTAAGTTTGTCTGCAGCAATAGCCTGTTATACATTTGTGTCACTACACTCCATTACGATACGTGACACAAAGAGCCATTTATTATTTTGGCTGATAAAAAATAAGCTTGGCTGGTGGATTTTTTCCATCTACCAGTCCCCTTGTCAAAAAGTTAATTTTGCACACTGATGGGTCGGCCCACTTTCGTATCCCAGGGGAAGAAATCAGAGTTTAGAGGATCAGTATTTGTTTTCCTAGTAAAGTCCCATCTGACAGTGTTGTTAGTAAAAGCATAACATTAGAAATTTCCACTGGGTTAAGATCACTGTTGTGTTGCAATAGCAGGCTGTAGAGAGTAGCAAGAGGTTCATTCATTTATATGGAAATGTTGGGGATTATTACTTTATTATGCAATAGATAGCCGTGATCATATTTAAGCATTATGTGGAATCTCCATGGCTAAGTCAAAGAGGATTTTATCTCCATTCACAGAAGAGATCATCAGAGCGCCAACTAGCTTTCAGGAAACCCGGCTCGGCTTCGCTGAGGTCAGGGATCGCGTAGCATAACAGAGCTTGTGTCATCTCACTTGGTGCCATGGAGGTAGAAGAAGTATTAGAAGTGAGGAAGGGTTGGCGTTTTGGGTGGGAGGCAGGAGGCTGATCCACACCACCAGAATGCTTCACCGCGTCTCGGCGCCATCAGTGCGCCCGTCAGTGGGTGCGGGGGAAGACAAATTACCAGAGGAATGACTGGAGAGTAAGGCGAGCTTCCCATTCCCAGCCTCCTCCAGATGGACATAATTAAACCATTAGCCGGCGAGTGGGGGCTGATGACTCCATCAGGACCCATTTTGGGCTTAAATAAACGGTGGGAAATAAAGCTGCGTTCAAAATTGCAGCCCGCTTGTTCACGCGCTGTTTACCAGCAGTGTGCTGGAAACCAAAGGGAAAAAAGACGGGGTGGGCTGTTTTTCCATATTCATCTGTTGTTGTTTTGCTTTTTCTGCCGACTTTTCTTTTTTATTCGATGACAGAGGGACTTTTTCTTTATCTTTGAGGAACTTAAACAGCACTTAAGCAGGCTCGGCTGTTAAAGCGTCTTGCGGGCGATCCTACCGTAGGATCCTAAACGAGGGCGATGATTTAAGATGAAACATTCAGGGATGGTTTTCTCTCTTTCCCTCCTGGGTCTAGTTTATCTGTCGTCACCTCAGCTGTCCCATATATCTGCGCACAGAGAGGCTGGTGGTGTGAATCAGGCCTGCCATCATTCACTCTGTCCGAGTCTCTTAGAGTCTCTGCGACTACCGCCACAAGTGCTGCGGCAAGCAATCACGGTCACAATGGCCCCGCATTTACTCCCTCTATCTGCTGCGTTTAGAGGCTGTTTGAGTGATAAGACATCGATCTGCAGCAGGTGTTTTCTTCACACCCGAACACGATTCGACAAAGGCAGCAAAGGTGAGAGCTTCCCGCAATGGCTGCAACGAGAGTTGGTTTTGTCGAGGCGGTGACCTGAGTCGTGGCACCCTCCCTCGCTATCCTTACCATCTGACTTCAGGGGCATTACTCAGACGCTTCACCTTAACTGATAACTGCAAAATAAACATGAACCAGCTTACATGAAAAGAACCTGACCCCACAGTGACTTCAATCACAGGAATTTATAACCCTGTAAGGATGAAATAATGGCTGATCGTAAATTCTTCCAGATCACGGCGAGTGTTATATAACCCCAGAGGGCTATTTATTGTGAGGTGGCAAGCAAAACTGTCAAGCTGATCTTAAAGATGTCAGCAACGCCTTACACACAGTAGTAGCTGAATCATGGGAAATGTTGTTTTCCTCTCTTCCTGTCTAAATGACAGGGCACACTCACCAGGTCACCTGCAATTGAACCAGGCATCAGTTCTTCCTGTGCCTCTGTTTACCTGCCCCCAGTGACCAACACAAGGTCCTTTTTTCTTTCCCCTCTTCTACACCATCAGGTAATATAGGAGCAGCTGCTCCAGGGTCTGTCTCTCTTTTTACTTTCATTTTTTTCTGCCTCACCCCAATCCTTCTCTTCTCTCTGTACATCACAACGTCTCTAGTGTTTCTCTCCCTTTCTTCTCCCTGACAATGAAATACAGTGACACCAATCTCGGGGGTCCCTCGACGCCAAAACACAGCTGTGTGGCTGTCCCACTTTCCTGCCATCGAACACCCCGCCTGCCAACACTTCCACTTAGTTCTACCAACAGTGCCGCTTTTCCTCTTCCTCCTCCTTGTTTCCTTTCGCTCATCTCCTCCTCCCTCTCTCTTTATTCTCTCGTCTTCCATCACTCACTTTACCAGAGGATGGCAGCATCAAAGATAAGGGCCAAACAAAGTCAACATTCCTGTGAACATCTGTTCTCTATCGCCGCTCGCTTGCTCGCTCTGGTGCTCCATTTTACGTTTGATTTCTCTGTCAGCGTCAGGGGAACGCCACTTCGAGCTGCTAGCGTATGGCATGCTACAAGGCTTCCAAAACGCCCTTGTTGAATTAAAAATACAGCATATGCTGCAGACAGCGCTTTGTGATGTTACAAAGAGCAGACATACCCTCCCTTTAGGAAGTGGAGTAAACACCTGACATGAACAGCAAGGTGTTTACTGATATAAGAGCTCACTTAGATGGTGGCAGAAGTGCAAGGCAGTGTCAAGTCTGTACACGAGGGGCATGACTGCATTCTGCTTTAAATTATAATAAAGACAGTGATTCCTTATTGATGCCTGGGTAGGGGTGGGAGTTTCACAAGGGAGGTTTAAGGTTGGCATCAACCGTAGATCAACATCCTTAGAGTAGGGATTAAGTGGAATATTTCACACAATGCCAGGATGAGGACTACACAACATGACTTCGTTAATTGACTGATCCAACAGACGTGGAGATTTATGTACAAATATGAATGTCTGGTGTGACAATTTGTGATCATGGAGGACAATCTATTCTGTGTCCTCGATGCCTGAAGTGGCCCTGACGGACAGACTGCCATGTCAAACTTTCCATTTCTCCTACCTCGTTTAAAAGTATCTACAACATGCTGTGTGATGCTTCAGATGGCACAGTTGCTGACATTCCTAATACAGGAAGTCTGTCTAAGCCCCCTTCTGCCTGATCACCTTTGATAAAAGACTGCAGACTGTGACTGGTAATGGTTAAACATATAATCTGATGTGCTTCTTGGACAAGTCACAGAAGGAAATTAAGGCACCATGACAATGCTAATGTTGAAAGACATAAAGTTCGTAGTGTGGTCAGCACAATAACACCTAACACATAACCTGTTTGGTTCTGTTTAAACAAACTGGTGCATCCTCGCATTCGGTTTGGTTTGGTTTGGCTTGTGTGAAAGCTGTCAATGATTAACAGTAACATATATACTTATGTGAGATCATTTGGTAACCATGGTGACAGGTAGGCGTATCACTGCATGAGTGTCGGGATTTTCCCCCAATCATCAAAAAGTGAAAGGAAGTTAAAACAGTGTTTTGTAGTTGTGTTTGACAATGTTTGTACAGTTTCAATGTATTTTAGCATTTATGCAAGTGCTGCATGTCCTGCTGTCAGTAACTGGCATTAGACTGTGCAACCCTGATGATGCAGGATGACAAAAAATGCCCAATGACTGACTGACTGACTTCAGTCCGTGTGACTTCATGTTTACAGCTCTTGTTTGAAAAAGCCAATATGAACATGCACTGGACCAGAACTAAAAGGCAACAAATCTATTTTTTCCTTGGTCCAGAACAAATGAACCAAACTACAGGCGCGAAAACACCCTCAGCAAGGATGATACTTGTCAATATGACAGACACTAGAAATACTAGAAACTGTGCCTCATCTTTATTTTGTTCTCCTGACAATCTAACAATGGACTCTAAAGCACCGGTCCCTAATTGGGACACTTTGACACATACATATAATGAATCTGAGGGCTCAAGAGAATGAACAGAATAGAAAGGATGGAAATGACATGTTCTGATTTTGTGTTTTTTCTTGTGAAATACTGGATAGTTCAACCTTCTAAACATTATTCAAATGTAAAAATCTGAAAAAGAAGGATGGAACAACTCAAAATATACATATGCAAATTGTCCATGATAGACATTCCTTCAATTTAATGAATCATGAGGCAAAAATGTTGGAAATCATTGCTCCAAAGTGAAAGAGATTAAGCTTAACCAGCAATACACACATCACAGGTTTCTGTGACCTTATACTTCTCAAACATTCAATGTAACCATTTTATTTTTGTAAACCATTAACCCTACACACCCTGGATGCCCCAACAAGCTGCATCGCCCAGAAATACAATAGATAATAGAGGTAAGACACTGGCGAAATGTACTGAGCTAAGTGTTTTGTGTCCAGCATGTACAGCAGTTACAGTTGTGGCTGAGTGTTAATTTTGACACACTGTCACAACAGCAGCCACAGCAGACTTTCACAAAGGGGACCACAGGCATCGGCAAAGACCCAGAACACCCACTCTGAAGCCCAACCACCAGCCTGGAAAAGCATGTGTGGGGTAGATTGTGTCTGTCATGTTCAAGCTGAGACCCAGCAAGGAGAAGCTTTAGTCTTCTCCCTCAATCGCCCTCCCGAACCCTCTAATAAACACTGACACTCACATCTCTTTGACATCCCCTCCTCCTCTCTCATCTGACGCTCCGGCGAAACCAGCAATTGGCTTCAAATCAGCCAAACATAATCCCGCCATCCTCCTCATTTCCTGGCCGACTTGTACGGGAGAGACAACAGGGAAGAACAAAGGAGCTGGTGGAGGTTTCGTGTCTTTATCCGACTCAGCCACTCTGCCTCCTCTTGTGTCAGAGAGGAGCAGTGTTTAGCACAGTCAGCTAGCACCACGCTGTCTCTATTGTTCTGTGTAATTGCACTCAATGGACCTTGAGAATTACATAGGCTGCAGACGCTCTTCCTCTCTCTTATGACTGCTGTCTTCACGGACACTGACAAGGTGAGCACACAGAAAGCAAGTCGCATCAGAGCTGCCTTAAAAAACAAAAAAATATCTATTGGCCTTTCAGACTCAATCAATGCACCATTGCCCGACTCTTTTCCTTCCCTTCAGTTCCTCTCCTCCGGCCCTCGTCTTCATCCATCAAACTGTCGCTCTCTAAACTGGGGGAGCTCGTCACCCCGGTGCTTAACCCCTCTTCTCTTCCTCTGCTCAATCATCCACCCACCAACCCTCTTCCCCTCACACCTGCCCTGGATCGTTTGCATACGCTTGCTGCGTTTACCCCCAGGTAGCTCAGGTGCGATACCTCCCGCTGACCTCTGAGTTGGGGGACACCAACCCTGGCAACTGTCCCGACTGTCAGACACTGAAAACACACAATTGCCACATGCTCATTTCCTCTCCTCTGTCTCACTGCCTTCTACATATGAACCCGGACAAGCACAGTTCCCTGGGAATCACCCTCATTTTCCATCTATCATCCAGTCCCAGTCCCAGTCCCACTCCCCACCCCCCACATCATTGCCTTGTGTGACCCTGCTCCACTTTCCTCCTCCCTCCCGGCAGACCCTCTGGACTCTTTCTGTGCTTCTTTGCAGGAGCCCTCAACACGGAGGCAGCACACCCAGGTACCCAGAGGTGGTGCAGGGTACATGCTCACAGACATGGATGGCTAACCACTTGAAAGGCAGGTGGGATTATCAAGACAATGGCTTGGCTTTATGGAACATTTGTGGGCTTTCTGGCTGGTCTGCTCGAGAGTAGAGAAATCCAAGCTCCCCCCTGTGTTGGCAAGCGTCCTTGAACAAGACACTGAATCGCTACCAGGTCTGGAGCTGTTGTTCTGTAGAGGGATGCAGAGCTGTTCAGCAGGTGTAGGTCTGACAAAACCTCAAGTTTGTTAAACCTCCACGGGTCTCGCTTAAAGGTGCTATACTTAGTATGTTAAGTACATGATATCACAATTATTTTGATGCATTACAATAACTACTGCAAACAAGCAAGTCCCACGAGGCAGTGGTAGGATTTGGCAGGTAGACTCTCATATTGCTGTGGAGCACAGAATAGAAAGAAGGTACTGTCTTTAAAGTTCAAAGGAAGCTAAACTTTTCAGAGTTGCTGATAATGGGAACTGCTATAAGAAGAAATAGGAGGAGGGTACATGAGAGAGAGTGACACCATTTATGGGAAATGTGGCAAAAACACTATACTGAAATATGGTCAAAAATCACAACATCAATTACAGGTACAGCGATGCAACCTTTATCCCCTTGACGCTGATTCAACACTAAAGCTCAGAGTATTAAAACAGACATTGGGATATTTTACAGGGTAAGTAAAAACTTGCAGGAAAAACTTGAGGAAAAGTCAGGGGATCACCAAAGTAATTGGGGTTCATCCACTGGGGACTGTGAATATCAAACAATCCGTCCAATAGCTGTTGAGAAATTTCAGTCTGGGGTGGTCCGACTGACCAACATTGCCATCCCTGGAGCAATGCTACTAGCCTTCTTACGTAAATATCAGTAAACTCTCGTATGTGGAACATTCTGTAAGTGGAAGCTTACATAAACCAACATCCTTTTGGGCTTGTGCAAATTCAAATGCTCTGTATCTCTTCACCAATCCACTTTATCTGTGTCTGGCGCCGTCCTTTTCCTCACAAACTAAAACCATATTTAGCCTCATGTGGATCTGTCACATTTCTGATAACCGATCCAATTAATAACATCACTATCAGCGCTGATACTGATCAGGCAGATGAGAGAATTTCTGCTAATACTTAAAATACCACCGGTTATCTGGGGTCAAGGTATCAGAAATCCATTGAGGAGAACGTATTAATATGAGAAGTAAAACAGATGAAATATAAATTGAACCCCTATGTTCTATTCTACCACCTTTAACCTAAAGTAAATCACTTATCTGTTTTTGCCCTTGCTTTTGTCACTGAAAAAAAGTGGATAGTGCTGAGTTGTAAAGGGACATTTGAATCAAAATCTGATGACAGTTGTGTGGCTGTTTGCTTATGTTGCCATGTCATTGTCAGTCAAATGTGATTTTGCATTTCGCAGTTAAGCTGAGTTTTGACTGTTTAACCTATAATAATTAATGGTGTTTTTTCTTATGTGGAACTTTTATCGTTGCTTTTTGTAGTGAATATTTAATGTTATGGAGAAATACCTAAAATTTGAAAGTTTTCAAGTGAAAGTTTGTTTGACAGCTGCCAACATCCAAACAGTACCCCTTATTAACCTTCTATGAGCATTAAATAAGACACTTGTGTAATCTTTCCCCACAAAACAGTGACTATAGCTTCACAAGCCTGAAAAGGGAACATAGGGGCGATAACATCAGATGATCACTTTGTGAAAACTATCATGATCACTGAGATGATGGCAATAAAGACAGCATATGAGTGCATAATGACTTGCAGGGGGAGAAGGTGTGTGTGTGTGTGTGTGTGTGGTGTGGGGGCTTAGAGCAAAACAAAGCCGGCTCCCATTCTCTCAAGTTCAATTAATGGCTTGTGACAGCGTGCATGTGAGGGCATATCTGCAACACGCCACTTGACTCCCGTCATTAGAGTGCGATGGTGCCAGGCTACACCAGTTTTATAAGCGTATTTTTAGCAATAATAACCAGCTGGTGAACATAGATGGCTGTGAAAACGCCGGGGGGGGGGCGCTGCAATCGCGTCAAGTTGAGTCTGAGGCTCCGGGGGATGATGAGTGACAATGAAGTCTTTGCTGTGCTGTTGTTTGTGTGATTAAGGCATACAGTGAAAGAAAAGTGGTGCCCTTAATTCAGATCTGATATAACTGATAATATATAATAAGTCAGTGGGACATCACTTAGAAATATGGGTGTATGCATGTGCATGTGTATGTGTAAGTGTGATTAAGACACAGGCCTTATAGCTTCTATTAGCAACAACTCATCTTTCACAAAGCAATCTGTCGATTAGCTTAACAAAGAGGTGAGAAAAGTAAAACATGTCAAAGTAACTGCCTACTAAGTCTCCTTCCAGTTGTCAGTCTAATTAAAAAAACGCTAATTATAATGTGCGTTCGTCTCAAACAGCCACTCAGGTATAACGCCCTGGCTGTCAGGTGTAAACAAGGCTCACAGTTGCACAGGAAGGAAAATCAATCGACATCTGTTAATTTATCTCAGGCAGGAGACCAAATTGAAAAATGGATTGCTCGACGTGCGCCCGCCGCAAATCTGCATTGTGATCAAGGAGCGATACGTCTCAGCACCTGCTTAGAGCACGATAATGGGCATCGCTGCAGTTTGGCCAAGTGCGCAGCCAATAAGGATCAGATTACCATCTTGGCAATAAAGCCGGTCGACGACAAGCAGGTGTGCGAAGGACTTCAGCCTGGAAGCTGGAGCTGCTTTGATGAAGGGCGGAGAGAGAACATGACAACAGAAAAGTCTGATTATTTCTGTTTATTTACTGGGACTGGCTTCACTCATACAATAACTTAAATCCCGCTGCAGTGATTTCTCTACTTAGTACATTAATCCTGACAAATGCACAACACCATATGTGCTCCAAAATGTTTGATGTGTATCATAAACTCTGTGTAAACACATCAGTTTTGTTGCTTAAAGCTGTCTTTAGGAGTCCAAAAATGAATCCAATAAAAGGATCTGCACGTTTCACACATATTTTAATTTTGCAGTAAATTATTATAAAGTTATGTTAAATTTCAATATGTACAACTGAAACAGTAATAAAGAATGGGTCTCCTTCCATCCATACATTCATACTTAGAGAAATACTTTAATATTTTTTTGCCCATCTCCTGCAACTATTAATTACCCAGGAATGAGCTGCTGGACACTGATAATTCAAACAACTACATTAGGGGGCTGTTTCAAAAAGCTGATGCAAAGCTGTATTTGGACTTTTAAGATTAAAACCTGGAATATCTGCAAAACTGGAAGATGGACGTGTGTAAAAATAAATGTATTTTCTATGGATAACTGAGCCAAGTTGTTTATATAACTCAGTCAAACTGATTCATACACTAATACATACATGGTAACTATTGTTCCCATGAAAAGTGAAACTAAAGTAAAGTGCACACTATTTATGCTATAAAAATAGTAATAATTGTTAACAAATTACAAACTATTGAAAATATTGATAACCAGAAGTGTGCAGTTAGACTTAGACGAAGTTTCCATAATATACGCAGTTTCAATTAACTGAGTATGAATGTGCATCCTATACAAAACTCGATTTATTATGATGGAAACATGTCCTGATGAAAGTATATTCCTCTCAGTAGTGTGTTAAGCTAATACATGTTAATATAAAATACTTGTAATCATGTCTTATCCTGAAAGGGACCTAAAGTAAAGTCAATACAAACAATAAGAAAATACTCAGAGGGAAGATTAAAATTGTTCATTAATTTGTCTGAAAATACCAAAAAGATATGATTACAACTCCATTATGCTAAGTTATGTTTATACACTTGTTATAAATACTATTTATACTTATTTTCATATACAGCTAATAAAGGCTAAATTGTGGGTCTTAAAAAAAGGTGTTAACAAAGCATTTTTTTTAAACTTCAATCACTTCTGCCATGTAGCATGCATTCTATTTTTTGCCAAATCATATCATAGCACACACAGCACATTTCATGTATTTGGTGTTTTATGGTCTCCAGGTGTCGCCTCCCACGATACTGTAATAATTATAATAAACAGTGCTATGTAATTGTATTTAGCCATTCCTGTTTAATACTGAAATTGCTGGTCTGGGCTCATTTAATACTTCCCACTCTGCTGTATTCATATGATAATCCTATTTTTTCTTCAGTATATCCATTATTACAAGCTGCAGCTGCAACACTCCAATTTCCCCACAGGGATCATTAAAGTTTCATGTTATTTTATCTTATCTGAACAGGTGATGTTAGTGACTGAGTAAAGTGTCGCCTGTTAAGAAGGTAAATTCTTGCTGGGAGCAAACCAGTCTTCATTATAGGAGTCTAATGAGTGGAAATGAAAGACAATGAATCTATTCACCATTCAGGGATGGCTGGCTCTTTACTGTAGACAGACTAATGATAATGCATTCTCTGGTTGTAACAAAGAGTCGATCCATATGCCCTCTGACTCATTGCGTAAGAGTCGCTCAGAGCCAGGAGGTCTGTGGGTGATGGCAAAAACTAATCTGTTGATGTTTGGCTCATTTTTGTTGGAGTTCAGATTTTCATTATCATTGTTAAGCATTTTGTCACAACAGTATTAATGTTCTCCTTATGACACATTACAGCTCTGCACTCTGATGTTTTCGGTGTCAAACAAACACATTTGCTATTGATAGTTAAAATATTATAGCACTTACATATGGTGACAAATAGTAACAAAATCAGCCTCCCAGCACCTTCAAAGCTCACTAATTAAAATTTTATATAACACTTGTTCCATTTGTACAAAAATATAAGTGCAAAAGCGTCAAGAATTCGTTTTGCAGGAGAAACTATTTCCTGGCCAGAAACAGTAACTTGCTGAAATATTTTCCTGCTAACACATATGAGAGTGGTATCCATCTTCTCATCTAATTCTGAGCAAGAAACCGAATCTCAAAATCACGATCTCTCACTTCTGCTAAGTAAGGATGTTAACATTTAATTACTTTAATTCTGACAAAAACATAAAAATTATAAAAAAAAGTTTTACAGGGACCTACGTGCTCTAATTATTTCTCAGTGACCTCACAACACACAAACTATAATGAGTTTTGTTGGTGCACATATATGATGAGTATCATAAAGCAAAAAGATATATCTATTTAGAATTTGGATGGCCTTATGGTTAAATGCCATAAAAACATGTAGAACATTTAGTGCAGCACAACTGAAAACTACAGGATGTGTGAACTTGGTATATTAAGACATAGAAAATAAAACATGGCAGTATGAAAAAGTAAAGCAATAAATGCATGCAGGAATTGGAGTCCTCAGGTAAGTGATTGTGGCTATGAGTGGGAGTGTGTGTGAGTGTGTGTGCGCGCAGCAGAGGGCTTAAACAGACAGGCATACTTGCCTGAAGACAAATAGTCCTTTGACCTTTGTATGAACCAGCAGCCCCTGGTGGGTGATAACTCATGACCTGGTGGACTGGTAGGGCATCCATCTCTCACCCTGGTGAGGATGAATGTGATGATGAACGCACCCGCTTGCTGCTATTTAGATAGCCCTGAAGTCACAGCTATGACAAACTACCCACACAGAGAGAGCCGGGGCTGAGCCTTGTTTACACTGTCTGCCCATTCAACACCAGTCTAGGACTGTGCAAACTCCAACTGTGCCACAGGGAACTAGTATAAACTCAGGGTCAATGAAGAACAGATATCTGCCTCAGTGAAGACAGTAACTTACAGAGTTTCACACTACATATTGGATACAGTATATAGAGAGCATTAAATATTCCTACAGTGACCTGCTGCGTACATGAATGTAAAATAAGGTTCTCGTGATGAAGTTATGATCAGATCCAAAATACTGGAAACAATCTTATTAGCTTATTTCACCATACTCAAATTTACATTCACTGAAGTTTTTTGGTTTCAGCTGAACTATTTTGCATTGATTTTTGGCCCAATTCTGTGTTTGTTTGCAAATTGTATTCCAGTCAGGGTTAAAACATCTCTGATTCTGTATGATGCTACTCTAAAAGGCACCATTAAAATATAAACTATATGTAAAATTGTTCAGGGTTGCAGCCACATGAGAGACAATGACAGTGACTAGGCATGGTTTCATGCTTTATACATCTATATGCACTATTACAGTGGAGGCACAGCACTCAAGTTATTCCATAATATGAAACATGATATTAAGCTTTGAGAAAAACAAGCAGAGCTGCTATGTCAGAAAGCAAAGGCCACAAATACATTGAGTCCTGGCATTATTTAAATCATCATCCAGTAACTAAATTGATAAAGTAGTGAAATTAATCACCGAGATGATCGATGGCTCGCTTTGCAGTAGTTAAACGGAGCAGGGCAGCATTGCCCATCACCTCCGCTAACCAATTGTTCCCCTGATGGGGGAAACCAGATCTTCGATAAAACTACGAAGGTGCAAAAGAGAAGTGACACAAGCAAAGACAGGACAAGTCAAAAATGATTCCATGGATGTTTCTCCAGTCATCCGAGCTTTAAAAGGCATATGTCAAGGATGATAACACCACTATGTACCCTCACACTCGTATAGTCTCCTCTGCAACAATTCATTAGCAGATTCAGCACCTTTCCATCTTACAGGTAAATTGTGATTTCACTTCTGAAATAGTGCTGTCAGGAAACACATTTATGACACGTTTGATTGCCTTTAAGCATGTAGATCCAAAAAAATCACTTAATATATAATAGAAAAAAAGATAATGGTTGGGTATCAGAATGTTACAATAATTTTATTCAATGTGTTTTTGATGAAGAGGAAGGGTCTTCTTCTCTCCTTATCCCTTTGACATCTTGGACCTGTCATTGAGGAGGGCTCAAAATAGGCACAAAGGGACCACAAGACAAATCTCTATCTATTAAATGAACCACACAGGCAGAAACACAACTACCCCTTGTAAATGGAACTCACAGAAGACAATCCCACATAATAATTTAACAATCTATTCAATCTGTTCAATTGTTTAAAACTGAATAAATTTAATGTTCCTGGTACACCTCAGCTCTATTCCTGAAACAAATGGCACCTCAAGAGCAACGAGGCTCCCTGTCACCGCGTCCAATGGCTGCCTGCGTTGCTGGAAGTCTTCTTTGTCTGCCGTGTTGGTGTTTTAAGCCTCAGCTGTGGCTGACAGTTAGAAGAAACTCTCCTGGAACAGGTGCCAAGAAGATAATAGCACCTGCAGCCCAGAGAGGTCACCACGCTGACCTGCGGGCACTTCTCTATTGTTGTGTCTTTGTTTGAGAGCACAGACCAGACAGTGTGTGTGTGTGAGTGAGTATACAGGCATGTGCCGGCACCCTTTAATGTGCACATTTTTCTCTCCATGCTCGATTTCTCTTCCACACAAGTCTGCGCACGTACGCGGGCAAGCACTTCTCTCCTTATCCAACTGATGGTCCTTTCAAATTAAAATGAACCTCCATCACGCTAATAGGGGGAGCGGAGAACAAAGCGCGGGCTCTCTGCAGTCAGCATGAATAGCGGGAGGATTATCATTGCTATCGTCAGGGCTATTATTATTAAACCCGGTTGCCACTCTCCCCTTCCGCTGCAAACCAACGGGCCACAGTGAGTTTACCGCAGCACAAGTTTGAGCTCAGCTCCGAGCCGAGCTCTTATTTTAGCGAGAGAACCCTGGTGCGCCGCGAACAGCACAACAGATGATTCGTCTGATTTCAATTATTGTTTCCGGACATTTAGGAAATTATGTGTGTTTTGGAAAGCACTAACCCTAATTTGAACTTAATGATACGTTTCACTCAGTGTTCTAGACATACAGTATATGCTATGGAGCAGTTCAAGAACAAAGCCCTGCAGATATCCTCATTACAATCTGTTTCAGCGTCATGGTCATCTGTCATGTAATTAATCTTTAATTGTACTTAAAAGTTACAGTATTTATGAAAAAGTGTGTCTATAAAAATATAGATTATAGCCGCTTTAATGGTCCAGATAATAATAATTAGGGGAAATAAAGGAGGTTTTAACAATGGGAATATACAAGTCAAAGTTACATTGGGCCATGAAACTCTTTTTTTCCCCACTTCTTTCTTTTTGAACTAGCAGTTATTTATATTATGTACAGAGGCCCAGATGAATGCAAAGTTGGTGCAAACTGTCTATGACTAAAAATTTTGAAAAATATAGACCAAAAAAAAAAGGGGGGCATAATCACTTTTTACATCATACTGTAAAATGTGTAAACAGGAGTAGTGCATGCAGTGGGAGAAGGTCAGGATGAAAATGAACTTGGTTTGAGTTTCTGTGATTAGTTCTGTGAAAATTAGAAAGTTATTGACAAAATCTGGTCATTTTGCATCAGGTTTCCCAACTGTCAAGTCAAAAGGTGCCAGGCTTCAACAACCATCTGTAAAACCTGAAACCAACCAATCTGCCCAACGAATCCGGTGAAAGGTGATGAAAAGTTATTGTGGGTGATCCTTTGTTTGATGTCTCAATATGACCCTTACAACTTTTCACACCTCTGTGTTTTTAGACACATACAGTTCAGCCAACATAATGTGTCTGAATAATGTAATCACATTTGTTTACATCCCTCGCAGACAGATGACATTTGAAGTTGTTTGTGTTGCATTTTCCATCATTAATCAGAGAAATGGAAGACTGGCGCAAGATGAACTGAGGCAAAGCTGTTTGAGCAGCTGATAAGACTGATTCTCTTCACATGTACAGCAGGGTTTCTCCACACCAAACACTGAAATCGTGATGTTTTTACTGGAGGCAAGCCTCTTATGGGGACTTACACAATATACCTTGTGTCTAAATTTGGACATTGGTGGTTGTGTGGGTTCATCTGTGCCAGCATTTCAGGGACTCCTCCTCTCTTTGTCCTTTACGCAAGGCAACATTGGTAGCCTCGGGTCCTACGCACCCTTCACCCTTCACCGACAGCTCCGGCCCCAAAGCGCCACTGTGGGATTGTCGGGGGGGCTGGAGGGGGGGGGAGGTGGGGGTGGAATTCTCCATCATGCCAAAGCCCATCCAAGCAGACCTGTGCCAAAGCACCATGTGTGTACAAACAATTCAACTGAATCCGACTCAATGTATACTCAGGCCTTATCTGGGCGAAGCCAAATACACCCTGAGCTATCAAAGGAAATGGATGAGCGATTGGAACTCTCAGTTTTTCGGCAAATGCAAACACATCTATTACGCTCCACCACTTCAAGCTGTACAAATCAAAATCAGGGCGGCAAGGAGGGAAAATAAACACCATGCTGTGTGACTGTTAAGAAACTTGGAAAACAGGACTTCACATATCACGCGGATCGGCCCAGAGGTATATAAAACTCCAACTCACCCATCGCCAGCCGACTATGTGGTGATACACACAACATCAGACAGAGCTAATGCAGGCAAAGATTTTAAAAAAAAAATACCTTTTAAAGGATTTGCAAGATAAGCCTGTCGGTCTCTCCTAGAAGGAGCCCCTAAAGGATGCTAGAATCGATGGATGAGAGAGGATTTACTGTAGGGCGAAGAGGGGGAAAAACTGTTATTTAATGCTCATGTGTGAGCAGAATAATGAAGCAGGCAGGAAGCTCACATGTGTGCGCTCATCATTATCAATGCACTAATCTGCCATTAAGGCAGTTCCATCAGCCGCATGGAGCTAATGTGCACCGGATGAAACGTTTATTTACCATTTACTACGAATCAACCGCCATCAGATATATTTACATGCTGGAGAAGTGGGAGGTTGCTCTTGACCCCTTGTACAGAGCAAGGTGAAAATATCACATTCTGAATACGGGCGTACTAACCAAGCTCACGACACAGATCTCTTCACTGCACTGAGATAATGCATTGTTGCTCATAATGCTTACCACGTATCATAGATGTAATCCTTTGTGGATATATTGCATCATCATGGGGTTATTACCAAACAGATAAAGGCACAGGCAACCCTTTGCTAAACACCTCCGCTGAACAGTGATTGAGCAATTCTCCATATGAAAGAATGTGGAGGATTGTGTCTTTATATTCAGCCCGTCTAATACACCAGAGCAAACTTACACAAGCTTACTACATACAGTAGTGACCTAAACTAGTGTTATTTCCACAGCCACATCAACAAAATACATTTTATGGAGTTATATTAAAAAACATTCATGGTCTTATTCATCTACTGTGTAACACTAGTGTTTTGCCTGGAGGAGGTCCTGGGTGTGACTATATCAGAGTGTAGACTAATGTCTAGTATTTATTAGTATTAAGGGATGTTTGTCAAGTCAAGCTCTTTATTCAAGATAGCGTTGCATTCACCAAAGACATGACTGCCAACTTTTGACTTCAGCTAACCCTGATTAACAGACAGATGACCATTGCATACCTGCCAAGTTAAAATGACTGAAATCGGTGAGCCACCCCCATCGCCCACACGCACAGAAAAAAGACAGTCAAGCATATTGTTAATATTTGTGCTGTATTTCTCACCCCATAGAGAAAGTAAGTTGCTCAGTGATGAAGGTCCTACTCACTAAAAACAAGAACAGTACTCACTCTTATCTTAAAAATATACTGTAGTCTAGGCTTACCCTGAGCCTTACTTTGAATATTTGGAAATTATCATTATATTATTAATTATCGAATATCACTTTAAATTGTCACCAGGTTTTCCCATGGGTACTGTACCCCGACCATTGTATCTCAATACTTCATTCATGGCTCTGATTATGTGGCTTGTGACCAAGTGTCCTCTCAGTCCACCTCCATCAAAGTGGATAAAAGACCCCAGCCACTGACCAGAGGTGTCATATCCTGACATATGCAACTACCTTACTGAATATCCGGGTAATGTTTTTCTGAGATCTGTCACTAAATCAAATATTTTGCTGTCTTGATTGAGTCTGTCCATTTACATAATAATCACTCAAGAAATAACTCTGGACTAAGATGCTTTGTATTTTTATAGTCCCCCCTCCAATAAATATGATTATCAAATATTTCATGTGTGAAATTCAAGCACTGTCGTTGAAAAGCGAATATTTTGAGCTTGATAGAAACTACTGTGACGGCCATGAGGGGTTGATTATTCAAAGGAGACGAGACAGTTGTCATTAGGCTACCTGAGGTGATGCTAGACGGCCGACCAGCGAGTGTTAGTTATTCATAATCATTTCCTCGCTGTTAATAATAATAATAATAATAATAACAAAACACTTGCCACTGATTTAGAGGGTGAGAGCAATTGCATCAGATGTCCTTCTTCTTGATATCATCTTTATAAAGACTGTTTTATCAAACAGGGGTGCATTTTTTTGAATCTCAATGAGTCTCTCAGCAATGTGTATTTAACACCTTTTACAGCATTCTTTAAAAAACGAGTCTGCTAGAAACACAAATGTTCAATTACACTGAAGAACTTGAAGCAAACTCATACTAAAACAATGCCATTTGTCCAGCTGGTCCTCCAAGAAAAAAAAATGCTACAGTGCTGACAGGGCAAAAGGTACCAGCTTCTCAAGCTGCTCAAATTCATATTAATGACCTAAAAAAGATCTATCAAGGATGGACAGCAGTGATTATAGTGATTGAGTGTCCACTTCATCCCAAGTTGTGTGGACCCACGTCAAGGTTAAGACAAGTTTCTTTGGGGAAAGAAACGCTGCAGTGTGTCTCCACGTGCCCGCTCAGTGAAATGAACTCGTTTGGAGGTTGTTAAGGTGTAGGATTCTCTCCGACCTCCGGAGAGAGCCCTCAGGAGAGGCCCTCTTGTAAAACGCTCCATCTTATTAATGGAAATAAATGCTGTTAGCGCCCCACCCCTCCCCGTCGCCCGCCCCCCCTCCAGCAATAAGACGTGTCTATTCTTGGCTTAAGTCCCCTTCATTAACGTTATCTCAAATAGGCACCCAGTCTGATGGTGAGAGAAGGGACGGCACGCAGTTAAGCTGCTTCATCCAATTTCATTATTCCATATGAGGCGGGGTATCAGTGGTAACTTTGCTATGTCAGCACAGCGGACGAGGTGGTTGTGGCGTCATGTGGCTGAAGTATGACATCAGTCACCCGAGAGTCAACAGTGCAGAGTCCGCCAGCTGATCAGACGCTGTCAAAAGGGCGTTTTTAATTTTGAAACTCATTCGAACAGCAGCTGAACACATTTCATGGTCGACTTTCTGTATTTTGAACCGAGTTTGCGAAACAGCAAAAAAAGCTTTTTTGGTGCACAAGTTCTAACACCTTCTTCAGCTATTTTCTGCTTCTGAAATATGTCCCTTTTCACAGTAGCAGCTACCGTGCTGTGAATACGCACAAGCAAGCCGGAGGACAACAATAACAGAGTGTGTGCCACCGAAATGAGGCGCGGGAAGGGAGAGGGAGGCAGAAAAGGAGAGAGGAGCAAGGAAAAGAGAAGAAGAAGAAGAAGAGAGGAGAGGGATAAAGAAAGTGTGAAACTGCGGACCGTCAAATGATCTGGCCTCACTCCAGGCATGATGACTCAGGGATGATGGCACAGTTAGAGCTAATTAGGATCATAAACTGGAGAAATGTTTTGCCACCATGATGTGTGGGGCGCTTCCACACTATTGGCAGGACTTCAGATTAGATGTGAGAGCTTGTTCGGACAGCATGCTAAAATAGAGAAAAAAAAATAAAGGCGGGAAAAAAAAATCTGCTGCCTTCCTTTCAATCAGCAGCTGCACTGAATACAGTCAGATCAGCCTCGATATTAATGAATGTACATGGAAGGATTCACAAATGTACTTTGATTATATAGAAATGAAAAACAAAACAAATCCAGATATTTAAAATAAATATGGTTCACAAATGTATTTCTGAAGCACACACAAATATTTTCTAATGGTTTTCATCAAAAACATATTTGGATGCTGTTATGTTTATATACACTGTTCAACCTGTATTCACAAACTTCTTGTCATTTGCTGACTTCACTGCCCATGTGTGGGGTTTTTGAGACTCGATTCACAAAAGCATTTTTCAACAGGGAATTATCTGTAGCCAATCAGATGGCCCCTTCTGTTTAAGCCAATCCCATGAGCATAGATTTGAGTCTATAATATTAATTAATACTGAGACTGATCTGACTCCATAACACTGAGTCCAGATTCTGTGAAATATGTAGATAAAGCCTACACTGGACGATTATATTTTTGTTTGAGGATGACAGACATAATGCAACATCAGGTTTGTTGTTTTTATATTTGGAGTAAATCAAGGACGTAATTGTAACTGAGGACTTCACTTTAAATTCTACTTTTGTATTTTAGAGTTTTAGCTCGATTTTCATACTCAAATCAAAAAACTAGTCCACCTGTCACAATCCAAATGCACTACCAGCAATTAAGTTGACAAGCAGCAGCAAGGAAGGTTTACATGACTTATTTTTTCCGGGGGTTTCGACTTGCAGGCTACATAGGTGGTGCCCTACCTACTGAACCGCTGTCAACGAAAACCTGCAAAATGTGATGAGGGAAGTAGACGTTGCTTCAAAGTAGAGCTGAACCATTGGTTGATTAATTAATTTGTCAACTGACAGACAACAAATTAGCATCTGTTTTTCGATTTATCATCCCTCCAGTAAATAAATAGATAACAAATATTTTGGGGGATTTTGGACTGTTGGTCAGACAAAACAAGACATTTACAGACATCAGCTCTTGCTCTGTGAGATTGTGATGGGACTACTTTCTAACATGTTATAGAGCAAATGATTAATTGATTAATCAAGAATATTATCGTCAGATGAATCAATACATGAATGTTCTTTGTAGCCCTGTTTTAAAATACAAGAACGTACACCTGGACAAAGAGATCACATAGTGGTTAAACGTGCTGGTCCAAAAACATCAACGATCTTTAATGTTCAAACTGCTGTGATGCGTTCACTGAACACCTGACATGACATGCATAAGACAAAGTTCTATATTATTAGCAGTGAAAAGGGCTTGCGCTTTGACTCGACTTTGTTCCTCGCATCCAATGCCACCTCAAAATCTCCTGACAGTCGCTACGAGGCAGCTTCTCTCCCTCTTTTATGCCGTCAACTCTCTCATGTTGCGTTGTCTGGTGGACTGCAGACACACAAACACTGACACAAAGCGATAATGCTGCTGACTTGCTGTGCTACATCTCTGTTTATGAGGACTGACAGCAGCTTCCAACGGCAGCACACCACCTCGTACTGTACACATACCCACACAGAGAAAACACACAAACACGCACAAATCTATCCTAATATACACTTGCAGAAACAAACACACTGATGCATCATCTGATTCACTCTGGAGCACAGTTCCCATCACAGCACCACATACATTGGCTCCGGTTAACTACATTGCAGTGTAACGGTTCTCACCAAGAGTAGTTGCTGTTGTGGACAGACTGACGGACTGTAACACATGACTAACACAATAAAATTTCTGTTTTGTCGTCATAGCAACAAGTGCAACAAGTTATTTGATGTGAGTAATACGCTTATCTCTCCAACTGCGGGAGTCATCAAACAACAGACTAATTAACTTAAGTGTCACCTTCTGAATTTTTTAAATCTGCATCTGTGCTTTTGATACTCGTGATTCATTTTCTCCACAACCTGACTGAGGAGCCTCTCAGCAGCCAACGTGTGTGTTATTGAGACACTTTGGCATGGAATTTGTTTTCTGTGCCTGAACTTTAAGTACAATTTCTCACTGCCGAGCTCCAAAAAGCCAAGAGGGACTATTACGAGATAATTACTAATTATGCTAATGTGCTAAAGTTGTGCTATTCCTTTTCCTTGGTCATTTTATCAGCCGTCCTCAAGAGACCACAGTCAGTGGTAATAACCTTTTTTCCCTCAGCTAAATGCTCAGTCGGTTAGAGGACGCCGTGTCCTAAACCGCCGACTCCTCCGCCGCTACGCTTAATCAGGAAGCGCCTGTAAATTCACAAAGCCATGCATGCGCACACAGAGGAGCGCCACGCCGTTTCCATCGGCACTGACCTTCATTAACCTCCTAAATGCCAGCGGTGTTTTTGTCGCAGCTCTTAATGCGGTTATCAGCACAAACACAAACAAATGTGACAGAAGTGTTTCGGGGCTAAAACTAGAGCTTTACATCTGTGAAATACATCTCTTTTTCCCTCCCACAACACACGGGCTGTGTGACATTGGGCTGTCCCAACACGGAAACCAGTACCGGTAACTACTGCGTTCCACAACCACAAACCACACACACACACTCACACACAGCCCTCCTACTGTGAATAAACCCACATTGGGAAATTGGCAGTATGGAAAATTTGCAAGATGTGCATATATTTAAGTTCTCTTCCTGTCTGTGTCTTGCTGCACCAGGATTTTATTTACAAATGGATTCTGAATGTAAATGTAGGCCACAGCTGAGAAGACACTGTACTGTTAGAATACAGTATGTGCAGGTTTGCGGGTACTGCACAGGAAAACACTGACATAACTAAACAGGTTAGATTAAAAATAATCTCAAGAATGAATGAAATAAGAGTCAGACACAGATCAGTCTCTTCCATTTCTCAGCTCTCATTTTCATCTGTACTGCACAACACAGAGCATCACAATGAACAACAGCGCTTCACTACACTCCACATACACTATTTGGACTGTTTATATAATTGTAGCTTGAGTGTGACCATTCTAACTATTTTTCAATGAGATCTCAGTGCACTATCATCTGGCATTGAGCAGATCCCTGAGTATTTTTTTCACCTTCTTTAATTACTCACAGCTAGCTTTTTATTGATGCTATCTTTCAGGCTCTAACACACACCATGTGCTGCATAAAGAGAGACCTATTTTCTAAATTTGGATTCAGTTTTTCTCATTGTTCATTTCATTGTTGCCTAAAAACTTTGCAACTGCAATTTTACTTTAACTTTTGAGAGTTTGACAAAACATTATTAACGCAAAAAATGAACTTTAAAGTAACTTCATTACAGGAACAAACTCTAATAAGGTTGAATGTTAATCTAAGCAACATTTGTATGCTGTTTGAAAAGGTTAGGTTATGGCTCCAAAACTTTTTGGGGAGATGGCCTTCCTGGTACTCTAGTAGTCTACAACAGATACCATGTAACCACAATGTACCCAGTTCCATTCCATCCTCTTTTCCTACTAACACTCTTTTCCTACTAACATAAAAAACAAATATGACTAAAAAAACATATTTTTCTATGAGGATTTCCAAATGAATTGGAAATCAAAACATTTGCAAAGCACAGACAAACTGTCCTGACAGTGAGGTAGAGAGGTGAAAATTACTGGATATTTAGTTCTGTATATTCATTTTCAAATACTAACACCACGGCTACAACTGTGATTCAGCCACTTTACATCTCATGCTCCTCTAAAGGCTGAAAAAAACACTCTGCTAGAATCATAACTGTTTGTCATCAAACTAGAACAAAGCTATTGTTGCTCATTACAATATGACATTTTGGAGATACAAGGTTTTCATCCAACAGTGTCAAGTGCAGCAACCAGCAATTAAAAATTTCTGGATGCAGAAACATACCTGTCTGGTTGAACCAACACAGATTTTGGATTTGTTAAAAACAGCAAAATCCTAATGGAGGTTCTGTCTCCTGACCTTTGCCCTCACCTCCGTACAGCCTGCGTCTCTGTCACCAGCCTGAAGAGGGAAGCGATGATACTGTACAGCAGGAGCTTCCTCTCCCTCCTCTGTTCAGCTGCATGTCAGACAGCAAGAGCAGCCCTCGGAGAGCATCGAGGGGCGAAACGCTGACCAACTCCACCGGTGGCCCCCTCGCCTCTCTGCAACGGGAGCTCCGGATGCGAAAAGGTGATGACCCCCCTCCCCTCCACCTCTGCTTCAACTTTCATCACCACCCCGACAGCCCACACTCGACCCCTCTGCCTGCCGCCACCTCGCCGGGAACGAGAGCGTAAACAGTAATTGCTACATAAATTATGTTGCACTCTGTGTTTTTCACAATTCCCCCTTGGCGCTCTTGCTGATACGCTGATATACTGTACGCTGAGAGTACAGGGTGATAAGTGCGGCTGTAAAAAATAATGTTGTCTATAAATCTCTGCTGTGCTTATTTTTGTTCATAAAAAAACACATTGTGGATAAAAGACGAGGGATATGTTGTACGTATGCCACCGTTTAAGGTTGGGGATAGGAAAAAAAAAAGGTCATGTCATACTGATGATGGGCAGGTACGCTTTTACAGTCAGTGGACTTGAGCTATATTCACCCAGATGTTCCTGTGCATCACTGGACTGTCACATGTCTCCAAAAGGATTTTATTTGTGGCACCGACAACCCTGAGGGACGTAACCATAAATCACAAGGCCGCAATTAATTAAGAGACAGACACACGGCACGTCCATGAATCCTTCCAGGAGCGACGACACTGGTCAAACACTGCGCTTAAGGGAGGGCAAACAAATGCAGAGCGAGGTGCACATCCGCACAATGGCGAGCTGACAGGAGCACTGTAACCTGAACAATAGGAGGAGGCAGCAGCTGGCAAAGTGCGAGGGAAGAGCAGCAGCAAAGAGAAAACACCCAGCTGATGAATTTAGGAAAGGGCAGGATTTCTAGGAATTGTGAGCAGAGACGAGCCGGTGTGACGAGAAATGTGAGCAAATAAATCTTTAATCTTCATTCTGTAGCTATTTGAACAAAAAATGAACAATTGCAAAGAGGAGTTTGGTGGGGAAAAAATTAATAGAAGTTGTGGGGTGGGGGGAATCTGCTTACAACCTTTTGAATACACACACAGGTTTTAGTGAGTCCATCTACAAATAATCTGCAGCCTTTTCAAGGGATTAAGACCCAAATGCCAAGCAATAATCCCTCTGTGACTTTTTTGCCTTAAGGTCTATGAAAATAATTGTGTGGGAATCTCAAGATGATGATCAGTTGGCATTGGAGTTGAAGGATAATAATGATGGAAAAAAAAAAAAAGCTCAATCCAGATTTGTGTAATTTGTGGTCAAGTTTGAAGCATGAAAAAAAAAAACCTTCAATCACAAACCGTGCTCTTATTTTGACAGCTTTTACTGTATCTCTGAGACGTTCTTGAATCTTCATGCAAAAATAAGAAACAGAAAACATTCAAACAGGAAAGAAGAGATCTGACTGAACGTTTGAGCTGGTGGAGCACAGCGAGGCCACCTCCTGCAGCTTCGGAGGAGTCAGCGGCCATCAGCACTTCCCAAAGACACAGTTCATTTACAACCGGTCCCTCAACTGGCCCCTAATGTCCCGTGTTATCAGAATGAATCAGCAGCCCTGATAAATTAGCCGTTCGGAAACACGCTGCGAAGGCCTGTCAGCTAATGTGCCCGCATTTGTGTGGTACTCATATGCAATGCTTAATGTTGTGGAACCAATTCTGTCGTTTCCATTATGTAAATACATTTGCCTCAGCACTATATTTTATGTATTGTCTCCCTCCCTTGTCTCAATTACTTGGGCTATTAAAAATCAAGAGTTTATGGAAATGAGGTGCAGTTGTCTGTTTGTAGTTTGATGACAAGTGCAAAGTGTTTATGAAAGCTCGTTATGCATTCAATTGCAGTCGGATACGTCAACACGCTCCGAGCGTTCATCCATATTCCACAATGCAATGGGGCGGCACGTCAGTATCTCCAAGCATAAACAACACTAACAGTTGTGTTATCATCTGTTACACATATAAATAAATAAGAGTAAATGTGTCATCGCTATTTTATTTAGATCTTCTCGGCTTTCGTATGGAGGAGGCAGAAAATGTGAAAGTGGGAAAAAAAAACATATTTCTGTGAGTGTTTGTGGCCTGTGCCAGAGCAAACAAGTGTTTGATGCTTCAGTTGGGGGGAAACTTACTGTTAATTAGCCAAAATACCTCAGGAAATAATCAAGAAAACTAAATCGAGGAGAATCTCTTAAGAGGCGTTTAAGCTTTTAAGTATCAAAGCTTTCGGTGACATATCAAAATACCTCCTGTCTTAATCTTTTTTTTTTTTTAAATGTCATTTTCCCATTTTTTCCACTGTGAGGCACAATATGAAATAAGGTGGTGGTGGTGTAAAATTACTCAGCAATCACAGATTAATTTTAACAGAACAACACTGAAGTGAATGGTAAGCTTTTTCAAATAGAAAAAAAAGTGAGAGATGGAAATGTGCGATCAGTCCAAGTGCTATGATTTTTTTTTTTTTCAGTAAAAGCATAAATGGCGTAAATGTGTGGCAGAGAAAGTGTGCGTCTCCCTACAGGCTGCAGAGCATAAAACCACACGGGGGGATTTGTTTACCACGAGCTCCGGTCAGCTTCTATTTCACAGAGGCTAAAGAGGAAATGTGACATTGTTTCAGTCACTGAAAATCAGCATGCTTTTCCATTCTGATTACAGATATAATGAAGAGTTCTGCAGTGCGCCTCAGAGGTTTGACACACACTTCTTCATTAGGATCACATCCAGTCTGAGCAGAGAGACTTCAATTTAAAGATGCACACAAATAAAAACGGTGGCATTGAAATAAATTTTATTCTAAAGGACTAAAGAACAAATAGGACTTTTCTTATCTTTTTCTCCTCTTGTTGAAGGCCGAGAACTGGCTGTCAAACTTCAGTCTTTTTAGTGTTGAGCACAGTTGAATTAAACCCAGCAAAAGTCTTAAGTTCAAGCTTCTAATGAGGCAAAAATAGTTTTATAAGAGACAACTGAAAATGAAAAAATTAAAGAAGAAATTCTGACTAATAAGATGATGAATTTCAGGATGTTGGCTTGCTACAATACACAGCAGAAAAGTGTTTTCTTTAAAAAAATAAAATCTTGCACTTTTATTGCAGAACATGTGGCACATGGTTTAATCCGTGTGTTTAAATGTGAAGCCACTAATAGGAAGTGAGTTTGTAATCTGATTCAAATTATGGAAGAAATCTGCTGTTTTCACTAACGAAGTTCAAATTAAACAAAGTCCTTTTTGGATGCATGAAAAAAATCAGGTGTTAATGAGGAAAAAAAACAAGCTTCTTTTCTGCACAAGCTCACATTCAAACTTGCATTAAATCAAATTAGTCTAATTCACGTTCTCTGTTTTCATCGCTGTTGGACTCAATGGAGGCGTTTTAAAGGATAAAACACGCAGCAGCAACTAAACTTTCCAATGCGTCATTCAGAGCGGACATGAGAATGAGCAGAAAATCAAGAAATCTCAGCCTGGAGACGAGTGAAGCCGCCGCGGTGCGAGCTTGAAGCGGCGGCCGGTGCGGAGCGGAGCGCACGGCCGGCCGGGGCGGCAGCAGCAGCCCCGCTCCTCCGCCGCTCCGCCGCCGCCGAGGTGCGCACGACCTCTGCGAAGAAAAGACACCCCCGAAAAAGAAAAGTGTTTCAAAGTTGTACCTTTTCTCTTCGATCGCCTCCTCCTCCTCCTCTTCAGCTTGCATTTGACCTGGCCGCCCTGAGCCCCGGACGCGCGGCTGCTGTTCCCAAGTACGGCTGCCATGAGCGCGGCGTGCGGAGCGGAGCGGAGCGGCGCGCCGGAGCGACTCGGACCCGGCGCCTCGACTCCTCCTCCCGGTCTCTCCTCAGCCCACCGCCGCTCTCTCGCAACCTCCTCCCGGGTTTGACGTCGACTGTATTTCTCGGTCTCGCCTCGTGGTCTCTGCTGCTCCCGTATCACCTCTGAAAGTCCAGCTCTGCCTCCGGCTCTCTGCGGCTCTGCCTCCTCCTCTGCTCCTCTGCTCCACTTTCTCCTCGCCTCTGCAGAAATTTTGGGCATCAGCCACTTTGGATTCAATCATGCAGGACGCCTATCTATTTGCTGCCGTGCTTTCTAATTAGGGTCCAATCGTGGCTTGTCTGGGAGGTGTGACATCACCAGCTGACACCCACCAACTCACACCCCTTTTTCACCCACTGCTTTCTTTCATTTGGAAACTTACTTACCACTTTTTTTTCTCTTCACCCTACAGGGATAGTCTGTTCTCCAGCCCTCCACTGGGGCGGGGTCAGGGGTCAGGCCTGGAGGGGATTCAAGCTCAAGGGCACTTCAGCAACATGAGGGGCTCCAGTATGGTTGCAGACTTACTTTCTGCCATCCTGCTGCAAACTCGCCAACTTGAGGCGAAAGGAAGAGGTAGGAAAATTCTGCAGCCCTCTCATCATCTTTCTCCTTGTTTGTCCACTAAGATTTGGGATTTATAATTTTCTCGCAGGATTATGGATGTGAAAGAAATTCCCTCTCATTCCCACTTTGTGTTCTAAAGTCACTCAAGTCCTCAAAGGGAGATTACTCTCACATGCATGACATTCAATAAGCACACACTAAATAACGACTCAAAAACAAACACATCTTTCATATGCTGTTTGAGTCAAATCCTGTTTTCCAGCTTTATAATCACACCAGCCTCCTAATTAGGAAATAAAACATCTTGTTTTATTTTGAAAATCCCGTTTTGGAGGTTGCAGGTGACCTTCAGCGCGGCAGGCATAAACTCCACTAACAGTGTGTTGCAGCCACAAAGTTTGAAGATTGTGACATTTTGGCATTTTTGTGTGAAAGTGCAGTGTCGAGGCTTTCAGAAAGCATTTGTGGCTTTCCTAGCTGCAGGTTATTGTTTTATTCCCCCGGCCTCTGCAGTGGAAGGTCAGGTGTGGGCTGGGAGGACGCGCCATGGTATTGCGAGATACATTCAAGGCCGGTGCAGTGAAAAAAAAACAATGCAGATTTTTTTTTTTTTTAGAGCCTCATCAAAAACAGAATTTCACTTTGTTTTCTGCAGCTTTAAGTTTGTTTTTGCATGGGCATGATATCAAAATTGCTCTTCTGTTGTCTGTAAATGCTGTTATTTCCCCTAAAAACATCTCCTTTACCCTCGCCAGCTTTCAACCATTTTAATGTTTAATAAAAAGAAAACAATGCATTTGCAGGATGTCAGATTGAAAAGTCACTTTGAGGCTGTGTTGTTGGGTGGAGACATTTCCTCCCGGCCTGAGGGGCAGAGAGAGGAGGGAGAGGGTGAGGGGTGGGGGGGCGTCCGCCAGGCTGCAGCCTGCCCTCAGGACGCCCACAAATATCCATGTAAATTGCAGTTTAAGAGAAATCAATACAAGTGACAAGTTGCCAATGCCACTATCTGGGGCAGTAATGATGGCGTGCTGCTGGTGGGGGGGGGAGCTGGAGCGTATATAGATAACAGGGAACAGACTGGGTGGGGCCAAGGTACAGGTCAGAGGCACGTGCACACACACACAGCAAGGTCAGTAGCTGTTGGATGGATGCAAAGTGCAGCCAAGGGCTTTGATCTAACCTGGATTACATTATCTGTACTTTTACCACTCATTTATCTGCATGTTACATCTGACATTGTTTTTTTTTTTTTTACATATGAGTTGTTTGTTCACGCCTCAAACTATCAGGGATGGACGACACTTTAACCTATGGATGTGTTCTCTAAACACAAGGCTGCACGATTTGCTGTTATGAAAAATATTCACCACACAGACTTATAATTGTGTTCTACTTCAGCAAAAAGTTTTAGTATTTCTGAAAAGTTTGTTGCGGGTACAAAAAGCAGAAATAAAATGCATTGCATATGGCAAGTTAAGGAGATATAAGTTAGACAGACTTTAATTTTGGGGGTTCATGTAAACAGTGGTTCATTAAAAAAAAAGATGTGCTTAACGAAAATAGTGAAAAATGTTCATTGCAGTTTTCAAGGTGACGTCTTCAAATAGTTTGTTTTGTCGGACCAACAGTTCAAAACCCAAAGGTATTTCATTTACAGTGATTTAAAACAGTGGAAATAAACAAATCCTCACATGTAAGAAGTTGTCTGTTCAGTGTTTCTTCTGAAAGGTGACTCAAATGATTCAGTTATCAAAATAGTTACATCAAATTTCTGTCTGTCGACTAACTGATATCAGTCCAGAGTGCATTAAATTCCAGGTTCACCTCAGACTCAAGGATATGGAAGATATAGAGCTCCAAAAAGATTCTTTTAAATGTAACTCAATAGCACATCATCAATCAATCAATGTTAGGACCCTTCTTCCAAGTTCATGCACTCAGTCCCAATCAAAGATGAATCTGATGACATCTTCAGGCTTATCTTGGATCATGGTTATACTTTGTCTTTAAAAAAAGCTTCTCCAGAGCCACAAAAGACATTAAACAACTGTTTTAACAGGACGACTGCTTGTTTATGTGTAAAAGCAGCAGTGTCCCTTTAAAACTGCTTGCTTTTTTTTTTTAAATAGCTTTTTTGCTTAGTCCTGAACTGATCTGTTAAAATTTAGGCGTGGTAGTCATAACATGCCTGTTCCAAAGAAGAGATAGCGTATTTATGTGACTATGTTCAAGGACTGTATATACTCTAAAAAGAAAATACCCTGGCCTAACTTTAAAAAATTGGGGTAACAACATGCATGCATCTTTTTAAGTAGTTCCAACTCTGGCATCATTGAGTAAATCCTACAAGTCTTTTATAGTTAGTCTAAACAAATTAGTTTAGTACAACCAACATGATTTGTTTTGACCTCTACAAGCTTAATTAAGTTCAGCTAACTGAATTTTAAGAGGTTGTGGTGATATTAAGATATTAAGTATTTTTTTCATTTAAGTTATTCCAACTTCTTTATTTTACTTTCATGCTACCTAAAAAAATGATGTAACAATTTGCATTGACTTTTTTGAGCATAGTAACTATAAATACACTCACAGCGACTATTTTATGGTCAAAGTGTCTGGATTTACCTACCAAGTGTTCTTGGAAGAGATTCTCCTCCTTCTCTCTGAGATGAACCACCAGGCAACAGATAGCCACCTCTCTCCTTTTTCCACTGAATCATGCTGAGAAGATAGAAAATAGATTTCTTAAAACTGGTCCTCCACAAAAAGCAACACAGACACTTCTGTACATGTCACTGTTTCACAAGAAGAATGACTCCTTGACAGATGAGTTCGCAGACAATAAAGACAAGGAAGGAACTGTCCACCACGGCCATATCTAAGTCTATAAAGCTTGAGGAGATCACTCTTTCTTGGCATTTCAAACTTGCAAAACTTACAGATCCAGCTCATTTTAAAAACTTAGGAAACTTCCACTTAAATTTCAGGTGGATACTGTCATCCAAAAATTCTCTTTGTACATCAGAGCTGTAGTGCATACAGCTTGTTTAACATTTTACCATACAGTAATATCTATAACTTAAGGTGAATGAACAGTTTTTAATGTTGAGGCTCAAAACTAAAACGCCCTGCTTGCAGAATTAAGGGCTTCTATCTAACTTAAAAGTTTTCACAACTCACAACAGTAATGGCAAACACTGAAATGAGAAAATGAAATCTTTTTTTAATTGCATTATTATGCATGTGATCTCCTATGAAATAAAACACAAGTATAAAGTAATTTTAGATTGCATTAATGTTGTGTGTTAAGCTGTTGTCTTCCTATATTTAATAATGAAGTTAACATTAGTCTATTATTTTATTTTTCTACAGTGTTTCTACAACATGCTCTCAACTTTCCAGCCTTATTTGTTCTATCTGACACAGAACCTGTAGCAGCAACAATTTTAAGCTCACACAAATATAACTTTAATGTTCGGACTTAAACATTGCATCTATTTTAAACCTACATTATCTTTCAAAACCTACATATGTCACAAATTTCTGTTTTTAGCAATAATATAAATATAAATAATAATGTTTGAGTTAGTGGACCATCAAATTTTATGTTACTGTTTGGCTTCAATGACCAACTCCAGCTTAACCAATAACAACACCTGGGTTAACGTTATTCCTGGAAACATTCAGAAATGAGACTTTAATATTTTGAAGTTACAAAAACTTTATTGTATTTAAACACAGTTCAGTTTAAGATCACATAGCGTTAGTCAACAAACATGGAGGGTTTTTATTTTCCAACCTCACACAGCCGCCTTTTATTTAAAGCATTAACACCATAAATTATAACACTTGTTATTACGTTGTGACTTCAGCAGCTTTAATAACTGAGGCTAACAGACGCTCCCGTTAGCATCGTTAGCTTAGCTCAACCTCCACCGTCTCCCCCCCGGAGAAACTCGTCCTGGACACCCGAGAGAAACACAGTCAAAACGGCAGCACAGTCAAACTCCAGCCAACAAGCAGCTCCACAAACACCACAACAAACTCACCGAGAAAACAGCGCAGACGTCCAGGACAAAGACACCATACAGCCGGCGGCAGCTAGCTGGAGCTCGATGCTAATTCATTAACGGGCTACTTACTAGTAAACGAAAAAACGGCAGCGCCGACTTTTGGACAGTCTGTTAATACCATTAACTGCTCAGCAAGCCGTGTTATTTATCCAGTATTTACATGAAAAGTTATCCGAAAGGTAAAAACAGTACAAACACAAACGAAGTTTAGTGACTGAATGAACTCCGCGTCTGGAGTAGACAGGCAGCAGGCAGCTGTCAATCAAAATGACGTCACTCTTCATTATGCACAATTTCAGGTTTTAAACGAATGTGTTATAAAAAATAAAAAAAAAACACCCTCGTACAGTTGATGTCATGAAGTGGAAAATCAGCTAAAGAGACTAAAACCATTTTTTGTTCCAGGCTGTAAACATGTTTTCTTCTGCCGTGAAGTCGGACATTTTAACATGGGAGTCAAATGTAATTAAGATAAGATAACCCTAAAGGTTTACCTTATCTTAATTGACTCCCTTTTGGAGCCTTCCCCTAGTGTTCATTCGAGAAGCTGCACTTCCGTGTTGGCTTCATTTTTCAGCGCTGAAGGTTGCAGCTTGCTGTAGACCAAACTTCACTCAGCCGATGCCAACTAAACTAAATAAAACACCTGTCGTTTACCTGCAGTGTCACAACCAAGGCTACACACACTCTGTGCCAACTGACGTCATTCAGCTGCCAAACACAAACAACAAGAGGAAGAATACAGTGAAGACACTGTTAGCTTAAAGTGCAGCTCTGAAAATGTGTCAATGCTAATCAAAATTAGCTTAACACACATGTAGCATTAACTTCATTTACATTTAGCACTATGTGAAAACGTTCTTTTATAACTGTGTCTCATTTCTCCACATGTGCTGGACGCAGTGCGGCAGCAGAACAAGTGTCCGCTTTGAAATGATACACTTTGTTGAAACTCGGTAGGTAAATAAGTTGTGCTAACTTAATATCTCCTTTTGTAAAGTGAACACAGAGGAAAATGTTCAAAATTGCTAAACAAATGAGTTAAGACGATGTGTATTTTAAGTTTGACCTACTCCTTAATATATGTTGTGAACTGACTAAAACTAGTACATGAAAGAAACGTTTTTATGTTGAAGAACGTATTTATTTTAAGTGTTATTTACTAACCCCATGAATCATTTCTTAGAGTGTACTGTAAAGAATATTATTAGGCCTATATATTATTTTGTTCTAGCTTTAATGATCACAGATTAGATAAACAATATCATAGACAGAGAGAACTGGAAAATGGTGCACATGTAAGCACTATTATTCATTAACACGAAAAGCCAACTTGCTAAATGGCAAAACAAGTTGAATGAAGAACAATGGCAAGCTCTGTGTAATGTTTTTCTCAGAGCATTTCATATAGCAAAACATGCAATTTCAACATCCAGTGTCTTCCTATGCTGAGGGTTTAGCTCTATTGAAGAAGGAATGAATGTTAGAGGTGCATATCATTCACATGTTGGGGGAACATGGATAAGCCAGAGCACAAAAGATGAATAAGGAGTTAAGAGCAAAGTTGCTGAATTTTGGGGTTCTGCTCTGTGATGAATCAGAGGACATCACAAAAACCAAGCAGGAGGTTGTTTAAATTGTGTCTGTGTCCAACAAAAGAGAGTTTGCCTTGGACTTCCTTGGATTGATTGAAGTGGCTGGCTATAACTGAGATGAACTTGTGATACTCTTTCATGGTGGAGGCCTGGTTGACAGCAAGGTTGGTGTGCACAGGTGGCGCTGCTGTCAATGTCGCATGTACAAGAATTTGACCAAAACTCCCTCTTTGAGCAGTTCAGCACGTGAGAGGGGATCCCCATATCTCAACATAATAAAAACCAAGATCTCGTCTGTCACATACTTGTCTCTCAGCCCTGCTTCACATTCACCTGTCAAAGGAGACCACAGAGATATTTGACCCGAAGCCAGCTGTTGACCTGTGGATGGAGGCAGCTGATGGAACAGAGGCTCAACCAGGGACTGAAGGTGCATCTTCATCATCCACCATGCAAGAAGCTGAAGTGGAGGACAGTGAGGGAGATTGCTTTTATTAAGACGCTATGTATGGGTGAGCACCAAGCAAAAACTCCTGGTGCTCACCTGAGTACCTGACGAAAAAAATAGTTAAAATAACAATGGCTGCTCATTTGTTTATGATTTTTATTTGTTCATTAATGTATTTATTACCTTTCATTTTCATCTTTATTGTATTGTATTTGCCAAAATCTGGGCAACTAGTGTCACTGTCCATTTACTTTATATATCTTTCTTTTGTCTTTTGCATGTTCATCTACAAAGATGCTTTCATTCTGAAAAACACCACAAAAGTATCACTCCTAAATGTGCAAACCCTGGTGATGACTACGTTTCGGCGCTTTCCATGTTTGCTCACAAAACAAATTTTCATTGCAAGAAAAACTGTGAGTGGTGCCATTATTCCCAGAACCTGTGTGTTTGAGAATGCTGATGTGATATCAACGATAAATATAAATCTGAAAATGATCTGGATTTGACACACACTACAGGCTATGGCATGCATTCTCTGTTTCTGTGTTTACTCAGTAGAATTATTTAGCCAAACACTTGGCATTAGTTTGATGTCATATCTACTATGGATTAAAGAGTCTGATTTAAATTGAGATTACAGCAAACACGTGGCAACGACTCCTCTTTTCCATCATCAAATCAGACACCTGCAATCTAAGATAAGGAGGTCAATCAGTACGCTGTTCAGACACATTCATTTTCTGCACTTTTGATTCTGATTTTTTTTTCTTTTGCATTTGAGGGAATATGGCTGTCTCGAAATGAAGAAACTGTCGGCCTTCATGCCTCTCGCAGTTCTTTTCATTTGCCAACTTTGATCTTTTTTTTGTTGTTTTCATTATTGGAATAATTAACACTCTCACTGTCTCCATGGTAATACATCTGTTGCTCTCTAATCAAAATACTGTAATTAACAGTTATTTTCTTTCTTTACTAACAATTGAGAAAGAGCATGTGTCAACATTGAGCAGAGCTTTAGCCTCGAGACATCTTTTGAGGAGACTGAAAAAGAAAGCTGTCCTGCCTCTTGAGAAGTCTGCTCATGCTACGAGAACCTGATGTGAGTCAGGTTATATTTATAGGTTTGTCAGTGACACCTATTATATTTTATTAGCTCTGTTTTAACCAAGCTCAATTATCCCCCAAAAATTCTCCTTTAAAACCCAACAAATCACAATACAAAGTTCTCTCTACTTGATAGAAATGTTGCATGCACACTGAGCTGGTAATGAGTGCTTGAGTGGATGAAAAAAGGCTGTAATGTGGAAATGTGTTTCATGTGCACAATGCTTTTCCCTCTTTATTCAGGGAGATGTTACAAACTCCGGCTAAAAGTGGGATTGTGGCGACAGTGGATTGTGCTGAAATCCTTTTTCAGTTTCAGTCAGCACCATCAGGCCTGTAGCAAACAGGAAGCTCATCAGCTCATAATGGACAAGTGTCCATCCACTTTATGCTGCTTATCTGAGTCCAAGTCACATTAATTTAATTCATTCTATCATTAAGAATTATTGTCATATACGTCTAGACTACTGAAAAAATGTGATATAATTCTAGGCCATATTGTCTCTACTGATTTTCTATTATACGTCCATACGGGCAAGATCGTGAGCAGGGTATTAGATTGCATTTTTTGAGGTTATTATTGATTGTATTATTTGTAATATCCATTGTGGTGTCAGTGTGACAGTCGTCAATGTCAGTATTAAAAACATGGTTTCAAGTCCAAAGTCTTCTTTCTTTAACGAGTGACTTGACATCTGTGAAAAATCTGGGGCATATTGTATGTATACATACATACATACATACATACATACACGGAGGTCATAGGTCAGGTTCAAAAAGCAGTTTTTGAATTTGTGAAGGGGGTGTGTTCAAGCTAAAAAGCGGAATTAAGTTGCTCTTTAACATTAATGAAGTAGGAATAAAACATCCGTTTAACAACACATTGGTACATTGGAGTATATGACATCTTGTTTTTCCAACCTAGTCCCACCTGTTGTTCAATGACCAAAACTGTTTGGCAGAAGAAAGTGTGTTCATATAGCACCCCATCATTTATATCAAGAAGCTGATTGAGAAAATAAGTTTTCTGGGCCTTTAACAAAATACTGAAGTTTTCAGCCAATAGAAGCACTGAAACTACTGACTGCTGTTTTTGTGGCTCAGTGAGTCAACTCTCAAGGCTGTAAGGATGAAACATCTGAATTAAGCTGATACATATTGTACAAATCAAAAATGCTGGATTGGTCCTTGGTCAATTCTGTAGATTTCAGCTCATTCATTACTTTCATTATAATTTTAGGACGATTAGATTATTATATCTTTTATTTAAGTGACTGACCACCACATAACTTGAGTATGGGGGCACACCTGCACACACAGTAGCCTACATCCATACTTAGAATCTATGGTGTTTTCAAGGAACAAGTAACGTGGCACACACCACATGGTCACAAAATAAATGGGAACCAGTACTTTCAATTAATGATATGACAGCAAGAGTCAGCTCCAAGTAAAGCTGTGAGAAATTGATTACAAAAGATTTTGCTTAACAATAAAACAAATTTTAAAACAAAGATTCTGACGTGCATTGAAGATCCACTCACAGCTGATGACACATCTGAGCATAACATCTCCACAATCCACATATCAGATCTAAATATACAAAAAGTTGTTGCACACAGATTCCACCAAAACAACAAAAACAGATGCATCAAACAGGTGGCAGGCATTTTAATAAGCAACATACTTCAGAAATTGGATTGTCAGGATAGTGCTGGAATGAGAAAAATCAAAACAAGTTTCAAGTGGTGTCAACATGAGGAGAGGAAGTGACATTTGTGACAAGCTGTTTTTGCAAATGAATAAGAATTCTGGGTCCAGCTGTGAATATATTCTGACTATATCTAGAAATGAGATAAACAAATGTTTTGCAGCAGGTGTAAAGTCAGCTTTTCCTCTGCGTATCTAAACTTTATACTTTCGGTTTCCACAGGCTGTTCGTGCACAGACGGCCGGCAGACTGAAGGCGGAGGACAGGCAAGGACATCTGTGACAGGAAACTGGCTGCACAGCTTTTTAAAATACCTTACATGGCCTTCTCACCAGTGGCAAAGAGCAAAGAGAGGCAATATTGCAAAGCTGGAATTACACCAGAGAATGCATATTTTTTTGTGAGTCACATCAGGAATTTGAACAAACTATGCCTTAATGTACCTTGCAAACATCACCAACACAAAGCAAACTAATTGCTAGTTGCAAACTACTGCCCACATCTAATTTCAAGGTTGCATTCCCTGGCCATATTTAAACTTTGAAAGTGACATTGAACATTTCATTTCACAGCTACAGCCAGGGGGGGCGAAATTCTCGCCGCCGCTGATGAAGTGCCGCCAATGTACCTTTTCTTCAGCAACAATCTCCTCTGGATGACTTTTTTTTTTTTCCCCTTTTCTTTTTCAACCTCACCCCACCCCTCTTAAGTGACACCCATTAATCACATTAGGTCTTTGGGAGAATTGTCTGCCGAGCGTCAAGTCTTGGCTGACCCCAACATTTGGAGAGTGAAGATAAAGACGTTGCACTGACAGCTCGGAAATAGCCCCCTTTTTTTCGCGGGTCAGCGTTCAGGGGAATATGAATATTATTATACATAAAAAGAGGGGAAAAACAATTGAGTTCTTACTTCAGAGGAGCTGAATGACATTGCGAGTTCTCTGTGTTTCTGCCGCTGTGAATAGATTGTCTGGGTCGGTTTCAAATTAGCGGATTGGTAGCAAAAGGCTTCATGCGGTGACATGATATGTGTAAATGTATGAGTGAATAAGATCATCATTAAAAGTCTATCACCCTAATATTACTGCTTTATTAGTTCGTCTTCACTTTCGCCTATCTGGAAAGCAAGCATCTCCTGACATACAGGCTAATAAAATACTCAGAAAGCCCACGATTGTGCAGATTAATGGCGATTGTGTTTAATATTGGATTCCTTAATTTCTGAAAGCATAGAATATTATGGCGCTCTTTGTGAGTCTACATTCCAATCAAAATGTCTCCGTGAATGGGAACTAACATCATTGCCCTTAATGTCACATAACATTATCAGCACCGTGGTTTAGCACAATGGAGCCATTGTGTTGCGCGGTGAGGGGAGCTTATCAGTGAAAGACAGGAAAGGAGAAAGGAAAGGAGAAAATGAATAGAATAAAAGTAAATTCGATCTCTGTTTAGCAAAGGAGAGATTTCTCAAAATAGTTCTTCCTCACAATGCTGGATTCAGACACCTTGTTCAACGAAAAATCAAAAATCAGTTTTTGCTTAGAAATCAGTATACACTGTATATCCATAGAAGAATGTGAAGTTTTACTTACTTTTTTGCTGTGACAGCACGTCCTACATTTGTCTTCTCGGTGTCTCGGTGTGGGTGGGTACCAAAAGTGGTTCGTAATGTCATTTCAGTTCAGATGAACGATGACGACGACTTTGTACGTTTGTCAATTTGTGTCGTGATTTGAAGCTCGGGATAACATACATTACTGAGGTTGCATGACGACCTCTTGATGTGAGTTTTGACTCGTCTTTTGCAAATAACTCAGTTGTTGAAATAACATGATTGAAAAGTAATGTCCAGTGCAAATCAGTGTGAATGTTACTGATAGCTCACTAGTTTCCATTTTCCACGTGAAATACAAAGCACACTGAGTTACAGGAAATGTCCAATCAGTCACAAGTCACAGTTTAATGGAAGTTACACCAGCTTCTGTGTCGTTACATGGAAGATGTGGGCAAGTGTTTAGTTACAAGCGGGAAGATGATGGAGAAATAAATAAATAACCCCTCAAACATACTCTTTTGAAAAGTTAATAAAGCCTTTCGTCAACTGATATCCAAACACACACTTCCTCCAGTGATATCTCCGCTGGCTGTTACAACGCTACGTTGGTCGTCCAGAATCGCATTTGATTGCACAAATTTCCTCAAATTCAAGATCCATCCATCCATCCATTATCTGTACATCTGTACGCCGCTTAATCCTCTGCAGGGTTGCGGGGGGGCTGGAGCCTATCCCAGCCGACATAGGCGAAGGCAGGGGACACCCTGGACAGGTCGCCAGTCCATCGCAGGGCCACACACAGGACAAACAACCACATTCACACCTACCAATTTAGAATAGTCAGTTAACCTCAACATGTTTTTGGACTGTGGGAGGAAGCCAGAGTATCCGGTGAAAACCCACGCTGCACAGGGAGAACATGCAAACTCCACACAGGAGGATCCCAGGCATCCTAACCGGGACGCGAACCAGGGATCTTCTAGCTGTGAGGCGCCAGTGCTATAAAAGTAAAAGAAAAAGAAAAGAGGCAGATTTTGCTATAAAGACTCTTCAAAGGCTAAATACTGAAAAGACTTTTTTGACATAAATTTGGCATCTAAGGAGAGATAAATGAGCAATTAACACAGGGACTAATTTCACTGTGTCTTTAAGCTGAAGCTCTGTTTCTAGAGACATCAACAAAAAAATGATTCTTTTATGAATAAATGGAAAATATGCACAATAGTGACAGTATCTTCATAGTTTATACTGCTTTTCACAAAATGTTCAAATTCAGGTGACTTTTAAGTAAAATTTGGACCATATGAGGATATTATATAATGTGTTTGATGGTTCTTTGTTTTTGCCTCATTGATGCAAGAGAAGTTCAACGGCAGCTCATGCTACATGTTTTCATGTTTGTTCCTCTCGTGGTTTGTGTTTCCAGGCGGATGGAGAGTTATATCTACACAGACAGATGGAGAAAACCGTTGTGGAGCTCCTGAAGGTAAAGATGCCAGGTCTGATCAGGCTGATTCTGCAGGTAGGGGGTGATGTACATCTACATTTGGCTTTTGTTTTGCTCATTGTTGTTGGGCAGGTACAGTCCTGGAAACTCCCCCGACCTGACCTCCCCGATGGCGCTTTTCTTATATTTCACGATAGTTAAAAATACCTCTCCGAAGCTCTGCTGTGAACAAACCGCATCTTTCCTGGCGCTATGTTTGCTGAACACCTCATGTAGACATTATGAGCTGTTTGGGATTTGACCTGACAACAGAGCGGGAGGACAAGGACACACGTTAAAAAAATAAATAAAAAAAATCAAATGTCAGCAGAGCTTAGTTCTGATCAAACATCCTGTTCCAACTGATAGCACCCTGGACGTTACAGTCGCTCGGGAACCGGCTGTAATTAAAAAATGAGCAAAACAAAATCAAACATACTCTGGTGCTCTCATGCATGTCTGATTAAAAAGAAATGAATGGGTTTCATCACTAAACCTACGTTTAAATAACCTATAATTGCACAATCACACAATCACACATGTATGTTTGGATATCTGCCACGTATTCACACACAGTGCTCATTAGGTATGCACTGATACAACTTTTTTTTTTAGAGCAAGTACAAGTACTTACATCTGGGTAGTTGCCAATCATGAGTACAAATGTGAGTACTTAATAATACTATTGCAGTTCTAACAAGACTTCGAGAACAGGTTTTGTTTTCGTCAAGATGCTCCTCACTATAACAAATCAAGTACACGACATGATGCTGTTGCTGAGAATTTAATTCAACCCTGTGTTTTCCTGAGCAAACATGGCACTGTAAGGCACTTACATGTAACTTGTAACACATTCAGTAGATTTTGAATGTCACACAATATACAACCGCACCAGAACAACTGAAATGACATGTTATCATATGTTAGTTCTGTCTGTGAAGCCTTTTTTTTTTTTTTTTAAATGAGAATCAGCTTCTTTTTGATAAACAGAAGCTTCTCCGCATTATCAACTTATGAGTCTGTTTCTGTGTTCATCCACAACACTGAGCTAAACAGCCTTCCACTTTCCACACTGCTGCATGGTGCTGAGAGGTATCTGCGGGACGTGTGAGCCAGAAACTTTGTTACTCATGTTGTTACTCATGGTCGGACCCAAATATTCCCAGAACCCACTTCTGCTGGATGAAAGACTCTAGCATGTAGCATGTGCCATTCAAAAGGGTCTGCACATCTTGTCTTCTTAAAGGCTGGTTGAGCTGCACCTGAATGTCTTCCAGGCAGGAGCAGGCTGAGACGTAATGTTTAAATGTCCAACTATTTTCTGTCACCACATCTAACTTATACATCTGTGAGCCAAAAGACCCTCATTAACAGCCAGCTGTGAGCGACACACGGCATGCAAGGCTGTCCAGCATCACTCTTGGCCATAATACATGGCCCGGTTTTTGGCTTGGTCCCGGAGCACAACGTGAACAGAACTTTTTGACATGCCCCATGTGTGAAACATATAATCAAACGCACCTGCTATGGCATGGTTAACGTGTGAACCCCTGCTTTGCTTGTGGAACAACTCTCTGGGGAGTAAAATCCTCATCAATCCACTGTGAAGTTAAAGTGAGAGACGCTGGGCTGCTCGTCCAAATATTAGTCAAGCTGAGGGCCGACATGTCCTGCAACAGGCTGCTGATGTGCAAAATCATGCAGTTTTGGTGATACGGTTTGCTGCAAGGTTGACTCTTGCCATTTCCTGCTACCTGCTCAACTGATGAGAGGTTGACGCCAAGTAGTATCACATTTTATGATTACGATTATGAGCACATGAGCGCAGTATTGGACCAATACCCGATACTGGTATTGGTGCATCCCATGCCAATATGACCACATGGGAAAAATTAGTAAACAGAAGCTTATCATTTTCCAAGAGATCCTAAAGGCCTTGAAGCTCAGCTGTATCCCATTTTGAAGACAGAGATTAATTGCCTCTTTTCCGCCCCGACAGTAATCCTTGAAACTGCCTCTGCTTGGTGCAACAGCATCTCAGCCAGCCTCCACTCATCTCACACACACCAAGGATACCACCACGTACAGTCAAACAGGCAAACACACACACGCTTTACTACATCGCTAATATCCAGCCCATTAGCACTTTAAAGCCAGCATCCGGAATTACTTTAAGTCTCGCAGGCGTTTGAAGTATTACAGAGTCACGGAAAGTAACAATGATGCTGTGCTCATGTTGCTCGGCTCGGCGAGGAGTTGAGTTTGTTAATCTCACAATGCAGGGAGAATTGGTAGCTTGGGTATGGAGAGTCTTAGCACTTGTGGACTGCTGCTCCATCTCCAACTGTAATACCTCACGGAATAAAACAGAGAGCAGAAAGGCTGTATTTGTTGTTGTCCTGTGATATTTGCAGGTCTTAAAAATCAAACCAGCAAGCCACGGTTTTAATTAATTTCCCTGTCTTTGTTCACAAGAGCGAGCGCACGCAGGACGGCAGCATATGGTGCGCTCTGTTTTGCAAATCCTCAAGAATCCAGAGCGGCGTGGGATTTATGAATGTAACAGATGAGGTTTTGATGATTATGAGGTTGCTGATGGTCGTCAACGCTGGAAAGGTTGTGCCTTCGACTCTGCGGCACAGCATATGCTGCCCGTGGATACCGAGAGGTCATCCAGATCTTCTGCCAGCGCCAGCCATTTCATTACACCAACAGATGGCTGCAGGGATTTTATCATTAAAATATCCTTCTGCTGAATCTTTTTCCAGATTATGAAAGTTAGCAAATTGACATAGTCTTGTCATGGGTGACATTAACCACGCTGTCACTTTTGAATTTCTACTTTCATGGAAATAAGACTAAGTAGTCAAATGATATTATTGAGCTGTTGACCAAATGAGCATCAAGCTCGTGGTTTGCACATAAAACATAATGTGTCTCAAGATTAATGAGGATTAGGGTTATAGGATATTTTTCACTGCATTTGCCAGAGATGAATCAAAGGCTGACTGGAAAGCACTCAAAGCTTTTTACAAACTGAATCCTCGTTTGGCAATTAACTTTGTATGCGCTGAGGACATGGCAGATTTTGATTTGGACTGAAATTACGACGCTCAGTACACATCGGCGCTGAAATCAGCCGAGTGATTTTCCAACCACCACGGCACCATGTCACCGCTGCATTGGCACTGATTACAAGGCCCCATTGACCAGCGGTGCATGCCTTTCTGTCCTCCAATGATGGCGCTGCATGAATAGGGTGTAATCAATCTCTGATCCAATCAGAGGTCGGTGTCCGGGTGACTGACAGAGAGGTCTCTGTGGGGCTCTTATGAGGCGTCATGAGGAGGAGTTAAAGGGCTCCCAGGGGACCAGAGGCCATGACAAAGAGATTCTCTGAACAGCGGTGACTCACTGAAATGAGTTTAGTGATCCATCTCCTCTTTTCTGTCCAGCACTGCTTTAGGTCAATGAGGCCTATTATTTCTAACCCTGAACGTGTTTTTACATAATGTTAATTTTAATACGTGAACTTAGCAGCTCTCACCTCAAAGCATAATATTAAAACTTAAAAACAAATACACACATAAAGAAATGAAACCATATGTGCGATTTACTATTGCCAGTGTTTCTCAATACATTTCTCACAAATCCTGTTACCTTCTGCTGCAAAGCTGCTGCTACTTCTGTTTGCACTTAAAGAACAGTGCTTGCCATCTTTTGTGCAACCCAGCAGCTTTCTAAATTTAACATACAGCAAGAGCACACAGTGAAAAACACAGCAAAGAGACCAATGAGGCTGCAAAAAGCAACTTATTGGGGTTAAAAATAAAACAAATACCACCTTTACAGTAACACAAAAATCATGACAGCTAAGGAAAGAGGTTTTAAAGAGTGTTTGCATTCATCTCAAGTTTTGAAAGTATTTACTGGCAGAGCCTCATACACCGCTGTGATGGACTAAATGTTTACTAACTAAATGTTTCAAATGATGGAGACATTCAGCCGCTTTGAATGAATGTGCCTGGAAACCTTGAGTTCCCTCATAACAGAATGGCATTCATTCTTTGCAGATAGTTCACTAACTTGTACTGCTGGCACACAGCACGAGCCAGGAACAGTACTGTAACCTCTGTCTTCTGGATGAAAGGGATTAAACACATTCCTCTGAAGCTTTCTCAATGGCATAAACATTGAAATCAATGGCGGTGTGTATCCTTGGAAGCAATGTGTCTCTAAGTGCTTCGGATAAAGCCCAATGTTGACACCTTAAGAGGGTCACTCTCCCAAACTATGCTGTTTGTAATCAATCTCTCTTGGTCAGATTTTTCTTATTCACAAATGTATCCCTTCTTTTGATTAAAGTCAAAGTATTTTCACCCTTCTTATTTCTGATGGAGCCTCATGAATAAACTGTTTTCGGCTTTGAAAAGTCAACTCCTCCAAGTGAACAGTAGATGGTGGTAGTAAACATTTTACATGTGGCTGGGACAGGGACAGCACACTATCAGACACAATGCCTCTCTCAAACTGTACATTTGACTCTTGTTTGTTATTTTGTTAGTTTCATTTTGGGAATTATAAGTCTTTTACTGTTATTCTAATGAGGCAATGAATGCATAAAAATGTGCAATCATTAATTAAGCATGTGCACATCCAGTTATAGTTTGAACACATCTGCATGTTTTGCTTCAATGTCTACATGTATAGTCGCCTTCATTCACCCCTGTGTTAACATTTTCCAGGGATCAAAGACAAGTGTCATTACTTTCCTGTTACTCAGAATAACAATCAGGTGCGAAGGCTACACAGTGTTCGACAAAACGCGGGAAGGGAAAAGACGGAGCCGCTAAATCCCCCAAGTTAAGCTCATCACCTCCTCTTCTGTGAAGCTCCAGTCTTTCATCAGGCAGGGTTTATCACTGCGTCAGAGACCGGCGGCGTTTGAAGTTTCCAGCTTTTCCCCTCACTAAACCACACATCGAGGTGCAGCCGAGAACAGATCCCCCCGTCAAAATGGACGGAGGCGCTCATGGGCGCCGGAGGGAAGACGGTGAGAATTCGGCACGGCTGTCGTTTGACATGCGAGACATGCGTGAACATGGGTGGGGTTTGTTTTTCTGTCAGGAGGAAAACGACTGACAAAATGCACGGGCGTACGGCGGTGGAGAGAGTGTATGTAGCTTCACAAGTGCGGGGGATAAAAGCGCTGTCGATGGAAATTAAATCTGGCAGATCAATAACTGTGGGAACCAAAGCCCTGTCAGAGACAATACAGTACAAATACCACACTCTCGATGTAATCTACACTGATAATGGAACATAGTAAATTTATAACTAGTAGTGAAATTTATTTACAGCGATTCTGCTTGGAATAAAATGCTGCTTTAAGAACAACAACCCCATCTTTTGGGAACTAGGTTCATTTGTGTTTGACTTCAACACCAAAGGCCAGGAATCACATCCTCTCTCCAACTTTGAGTCAGGGTTGACTTTTTCAGTCAAAACCACAATTTTTCCCAATCTTAAAGCTGCTATATTCAGTATATTTTTAAACTGACAACTGATCAAATGACAGTGTGTATATGAAAGTTAAAGACTCATAGCGACGAATCTACAGAAAATCATCACCTTACGCTCCGATTTCCTTCAACTCTACACAGGTTTATAGCGTCTTTCCTCTCATTATTTTGCTTTTCCATCCCAGAACTTTACTGTTCTGGTTCTCTCACACTGCTCTCATCATCGTTTCCAGACGCAGCAGGCAGCTGTTCTACACAGTTGAGCATTTAGTAGCTAAAGAGCCAGATATTTCCCTCAGGAGTTGGTTTAGACCAAAAACAGAGCTAAAAGGAAAGTGAATATTGGACTTATATTCACCAGGTTGCCGGAAACATGTTTCCATGACAACGTTTAAACGTGATAATATGTCAATGTTGCATTTACATACTGCCTCCAAGTGGCCAAAAAATAAGAAAAAGCAGACTTAAGCGACTTATTTGCATAAACATAACCATAAACACGTTAATCATTTGTCTGCCAGTGCTTATTGTAGGAAAAGGAATTTAACAATATCAACATCCTGCTTGTGGACGTAATACAGAAACGCTTGCAGTGGTGGCCTTGAGGTTTATGGTGCTGACTCTGAACCGCATGCCATTCATTATCTCTCATTTCCTGCCATCTCTCCACAGTCAACACGCATGTCAAGGCCTGAAATACCCCAAGAAATATTTTTTAAAAAAAAAAAAAAAAATCTTTGCAGTCCATACACATACATTCAATATGAATGCTTTCCAATCTGTGGATTAAAAAATGTAATCTGGGGATGCATTGTGTTTCATATTCACAAAATAACATGCACACACCTTTGGAAATACAATCTAAATTCTAAAAAATAGTATTGCTCTATCAGATTACTTCCCATATAAAAATCTAAATTGGATTCAAGCCTAATTGTTAGGACGCATACCACATACAACAAATCCAAGACGGGGATCTTTGCTGCATGTTTCATCCCCCTCTCTCTCTCCCCATGTTTCCACTCTCTCTACACAGTTTGCAAATGAAAGGCAAGTAAAAAATAGTCCCTACAAACACTTCTAAGTCTGAGGTTTTCTGTTTCATGCTGCATGTGTGTATACAAAAGAAAGGCCCAAAAGCATCTCCATGCATGTCTTTGAATTGACAGAGCTGAGGGATGGTAAACTGGCAGGGGAATTCTCTCTTTTGCCTCTTTAGTTGGAATTGATTTCTTCAAAGGCGACTGTTGTTTTTTAATTAAAACACTGAACTGGCTAATTGTGAAATTGATTCAGGTTGTGTTTTTCACTGTGTAAAGCAATATAGTCTTGCCCTTAGTGCTATCTATATTTATCAGGGAAAGCAAAGCAGCTTGAACTCTCTGCCTGTCTTGCTTTTTCTAATTCCTGCAACACACACACACACACACACACGAACGCAGACAAACACACAGACAGTTCAGGCCGTTTAATGCTGTAATCCAGCAACTGTTCAAAATGTTTTGGAAGTTTCTCAGTAAGCTATACGTATAACTGACAGTATGAGAGTCTTTAACTCACTGCAAACCCTGTAAGCTCATCCTCAAAGTAGCTTGAAAGTCTGTATCAACAACAGGATTAAACATTGGACCAATCCGAACTTCAGGAAGTGATTTGCACTTAGTTTACATGTTGCTCCTCTGGATCCGGGACAATTGAGCTATAATTGTGCATGATATAGACATATTCATGAGGAACTTATTGTACTTTTCCCCTGCCAGTAAGATTTATGCCGTGCCCGAGATGAAATTTCCCTTAGAAAATCGCATGACAAACCTCCACATCCGTCTTTCTTGAGGGCTAAAGTTACCTTCAGAGACGCTATATTTCAGCAGGGCGTTTTGCCACTGGATTAATCATTAGGCCTTAAATTATTCATCCCTTATCCAATCTTGAAGAACTGTCCTCAGCTCAATGTAATTCCATAATTTTGCCAAGAAAAATGGCCCCTCGTGACGCTGCCCGGGGCGTCCTGGCAGTGGTCCACTCGCTCACCTCGGCCCCCGTGCAGCGGCTCCTCCCAGCCATTTAGCAGGATTATTTTATTATCCAAAATACACAAGGTAATACAAGGTTCACACATGCAAACCACACAGTGAGTACTGTGAGCCGCATACACAGAAACCCAAAGCCAGTTCACAAGATGTAGTCTTATATTCCTTTTAGGTGCTCGGTGCTGCTGTGTCTGAAAGTTGCTGCTTGTGATTATAAATCCACAGACAATTATCGCCTGAATTAGTCCCCTGAGGACTATGGAACGCTATAGTGTCTTTCAGCTCAGTGTTTTGGTTTTCCAGCCAAAAACGTCACTGTTTTGGTTCACTCTCAGGGCTATTACTGTTGGGTGCAACAGGCAGCAATATTTACTATATAACTGTCTGGCACCAAACACAGACAGACATAGTTTGCAACATTTAGAGCATTTAGCATCTCTAGAATCAGTGGAGACCAAAAACAGAGCTGAAAGAAGAGAGAATATTAAACTTATAGTGTCAAGTGTCCATTCACTTTCATAATTGCTTAATTCATCTGTGGCCACACATGGACACAGATTTGGCTGGAGTCCCAAGAGGAAACTGATGCAGACAGAGCAGGAACCAAACCTGCAGGCCCCTGAACACTAACCAGTACACCAATGTCCTATCCATTATTTATATTTACTTGTCTTTCCTGTCATGCACGAGTTAAGTAAGACCACAAGGGATTCATTTTAGCCATCTTAATTTCAGAGCGAAGCAAATGAAGTCACACTCTTCCCGTCTGATGTTTTCACTGGTGCACATCTCTCATCGCTGACCTGCTCTCTTTGAGGAGGCACAGCGGGACACCGCGGGGTTTGGGTCTGAGGGACAGACATGACAGCGCTATGTAACCGCTCACGCTGTTAAATCTGCTGGGAAATTAATCCCTCGTTTGTTAGCAGCACACATTCCAATTAATCACGGCCCTCTCAGCGCACGGCTAAATGGTCGGAGTTTAGAATAATGTAAAGGAGTCAAGCTTATTTATACCCGCCAAACATTTTAAGACTTCAATCAACTGTCCCCTCTGCTGCTCTCCTGTGGAGAGACACACACACACACACACACACACACACACACACACACTAGCAGAGATGATTTAGTCCTCCCAATGAGGCTTCATAAATCACGCTTCGGAGCCACTAAACAGCTCTGCTTGGCCATCTCTGAACCTTCCAAAGGCACTGTAGCCTTCCTGTCATGTTGGCGCTGCGGAGTAATTAACAAGATGTTTCTGCAGGGAGGGAAAAAAAGAGCCACTAATACACACTTCACTGGTGTGTGTTGTGTTAGTGAGTGTATTTCCATAGTGATGCTCATACTGTATCTGGAGAGTGAGTCAACAAGGGTTACGCACCGCCGGGAAGAAAACAAACCGGCGCAGGTTTCACTTTTTTTTTTTTTTTTTCTTGACTTGGCCTCATGTGTTAAGACAACTGTATCACGGCGTGGAGGATCGAGCTCCGCCGTGTTATTTGACTTCGGGTGATTGGGCAGATTTTCAGCCACTTTGATACAGGCCACCCAAAAATGCCAGCTCCCGAAGCACGGCGAAGAATGATTGACTAAACATTGAGATGTCATCCCAAACAAAGAGCGAGCGAGCCACAAATCTCGCCGCTGAGAGGAAATCATTCTCACCTAAATCCCACCGAGACTAAAAAGGATTCAGGGATTACAGCGAGCGCTCACTTAGCTTTAATCAAAGTGCAAAGCCGTGCAGGCTAGTGTCGTCCTTGTTAGACATTTGAGCAAGGAAGGAGTCGGGTTGAAGCAGTGTTGTAACACTTAGTTCATCAGACTGGTGAGAAATGACTTCCATACTTTCAGCAATGGAAACATCTCCTTCAGATACAACTTGCTGTTTGTTTTCTTGGCACATTTCTCAAAATATTCAGCCTTTCTATCCGTTTCCCTTGTGCATGTTTTGTATTTGAAACAAGAGTATAGGCAGGAATACTCTCATCTGATCATCTCCGCCCTCAATTTTCCGAGCTCATGTTTTTGCGTGGATTTCTGTCGGCTGTTTAAAGTGTTTTTGACATCGCCTTGTTATCCCGGAGTGCCGCGTACGCGTGTCATCTCCATATAGAAGGGCGCGTTTGTTCTCCATGAAGCAATGAAACGCAGCGTATTTATGCATATGTCTGTTCTCGCCAAGGCAGACGGTGCATGTGCTTTCACTTCCTATCATACCCCCCCCTCTCCCCGCATCATTACACTGTGCTTTAATCCCTCCCTGCCTCTCTGGTTTCCCTCCTCGCACCCACAGCTTCCTCTGGGGATGTGACTCCCGCTACACCGCCTCTTTGTACATACAGCACAGGTAACACTGAGGACAGAAGGCAGTGTCTGTCGCGCTTCTTCAGGGAGTAGGGGAGGGGGGAAAACAAAGGGAAGCCCTGAAGCTGTCTCACAGGTACAAAAACCAGCAGATGAAAAGGTAAATATGGATTATTGAACGGCATGAGTGCACGTAGGCAGCGGGTACAGGAATAACACTCATGAAACCTGATGTGAAAATTAATGGGTGTGGAAAGGTTCAGTTACAAATCGCTTTCTGGATTTGTTCATATTTCAAACTGTAAAATAAATATTGACTGTTAGAGTGTAAGTGATTTTTTGTAACAAGGCAATATCAAGCTGTCTTTACTCAAAGGGAAATTCCGGTATTTTTTACCACTTTTCTCATAATTGACATCATTAAACTTCTATTCAAGATCTCGTATCATCGTCTGTTCCCCCCTCAAGTATATAGTGTTTCCCATTCTGGACATTAACAGCTCTCTTTTGCTCCTTCTTGCTAAGCTTTACAATACAAGAACAATGCTGTTTCTGTATGTTCATGTGTCCTACATGGATCCCTGAGGATTCTGGGTTCTCATTTTAAAACAAGCCAGCGTGAAACATTTCATTTCATTTTAAAGCTTTAGCCTACATGAGTTTTCTAAAGCTTTCCAAATAAATTTACATTTTTTTAACGTTGCACATGAACACATCTTGTTTTGTTCCATTTGTAATAAAATTGCTCATTTCCTCAATAAATTCATCATCACACTTCACTTTCAGAATTAACCAACAAGTGGCGCCTTGGTTGGAAAGATAATCAGGAGGCCGCCTTCTCAAAAACTTCTCCTACATTGTCGCCCACGACTGGAATTTTCATTTCAATATTGATAAAAGCCAGGTTTGCTGACTTTCTATGACCAATGCAACATGAAAACAGTAATTCAAACTACCACAACTACTCCTACTACTGACACTTTTTCTCAGCAGTGTGAACTTCCTCCCGGCCTCTCACTCATTAGCAGGGAAACCCAGACCACGACAATGTTACAGGCCTGAGATTTCACCCACCTCTTCAAAGGGAAGTCTGGTGGATCGCAGGGCTGAAAGTGATCAGGCTGCACTGGACAAGAGGATCACTTTTAATGAGTCTTCCCTCTGTTCCCACTAAACAGGCGGCTCCACCTGACGACCGCCTTCCTGTCCGCCGGGATAAAGGTTGATGTTCGGCATAGCGGGAGGATGAGGAGCAGCTGGGGTTCACTCCAACTACTGCAACTTTCTTCCAGAACTGGGTGCAGCAGGAGCTCTCAGCGGATCACTGAGTATTGTACAATATGTACTCACACCTGCACATGACCTACAGCGCTTTGCAGGTCATTACACCGACTCTCCCGTTGGTCATCCTCTGGTGTAAAAGTAATTATACACTCATTTATCATGGAACAGGTGCACAAGGAATAAATCATGACTATTAAGTTATTTTTATTCTCTTGTACCACCAAACTGCACCAGCAGGAAAGAAGAGGAACATTGTTGTTTCACTTAGAGTCATGAAAAAAAAAATCAGTTAAGCACTTGTTACAGAATTACTTAATTGCAGATTTAGAAAATAAATGCAAGACATTAACAAATGTATATCTGCAAAGGTATGAACACAATTTATTTTTAGTTAAGGCATTGGGATAATCAGAAATGCCTGATGCTACAACTTTGTTTGTGTTGAGTAAAAAGCTCCACAGTGGATGTACAATAAGGAGATCAGAAATATATATATATTAGATAACTTCAGTAATGTCACTATCAGAGGTTTAAGTTAAATAAAATGTATTTTCGCAAATAAAGGAAATATGGAAGACAAATATTCTGCATTCAATGATACGTTTCACTTTATAATACAGTATAAACTTTTTGTATCTCTGCTGAATCAGTCTGACGGACTAAAACACACACACCCATGTGTTGCATATACCTGGGAAATGGTAGAATATATACTGTACACCCTGTTTCCAATTGTATGTGTGTGTCTACATACAGTTTACAATTTATTGTCTTTGAGGGTGAACAGGCTAGCGAGCTCGCACATTTACTAGGGCTGTGATTTAAAACAAAGTTCAAATGATTTCATACTAACTGAATTAGCTCAACCCACCAGCCACAGTGGTGGGTGACTTAAAGTAATATGTACAAACAAATATTTTAAGAGAGTGTTTTTTGACTTTCCGACATGCAGATTGAATTGTCTGCTTGTTTCACCTTGATACACAGAAAAAAATGATGTTACATTGCAGAGCTCTGCAGAGGAAACCTCCCAGAAGGAGACACAGAACAAAGAGGACAAGGTCATTAAACACTTCTTTAATGAGAAGTGGAGAAAAAACGACATTGGGGAGTTTGTGATTGTTTGTTTATGAAAAGCCAGACAATTTTCTCTTCATCAACACGCTTCGATGCCGAAAAGAAATCAAATAGTTAGGACTAATAACCTAAAAATGGAAGCCATAAAAGACCACAAATTGTCCAAATGCCACATCCAAGAAAGATAGTACAGGGAAATTGGGGGGACACGGCTGTTAAGAAATTGTCATGGAGAAACAGTTATACGTTTAATTTGCTCCCAACTCATCAAATTTCTTTTTCTGTGCTGTCACCATTTAGGTGAAGATTCTAGGGGCCCACAGCTACAGAGGGCCCACAAAAACTTTACAGGATGTTTGAATCAATTCAGAAGATCCACAGCTGGATTGCAGAGGTGACCCAAAAATTCTGAACCTGCTCTGCCAGAAGGACACTGGTTTGATATCTGAAATCCATTCTGCACAAATGTCCTTCATTGTTACACCGTTACATTTCGCTGAGTCTTCCTTCAGTCCCCTTGTTCAATATAAACCTCCACACACTCCAATGTGACCTCTAAGGGATCCTTCAGGTTTTGCTCTCCCCCCCGTATCCTGTACGTGTTACTCAACAGCTCCTCGTAGTAAATGGTTTATGTTGTCAATTTAAGCAGATAGATAAATCTGCCCCACCACCAGCGGTGCCCTGGTTTATTCCCATTTCCACTCTCCCACTAAGAATCTTACTGACAGAATTTATGCCGTCAGCATGCTCCAAATCTTTGAGCCTTTTAGCCTCCTCTGTAATGCTTACACAGGGAAATTGAACAAGTGGACAGACTGTGCCACCCGACAATATTACACACTTTGGAGCAGAAATTTTATTCTCTTAAGCCTTAAACTTTAGTGACCCTCTGCAGTGTGCTTGTTCTCGGAAGAAGTGGAAAGCGATTTCATTTAAACCAGAGATCAGTCGCATCAATCCTGTGGTGTGTTGGATTGATTTTTGATTTCTCATCTACTGAACACCGAACTTACTAAAAGTGAAAACGCTATTCAGAGAAGGTGAGGTTGTGAAAATCCTTATTTATTTTTGAAGTGTAGAGGTAATATTTTCATAATTATGCCTCTTGCAAATGATGGTCGTTCTACTCACTAAATACTTTCATTTTATTCATCTAGAATTAAATTATGTAAACCACAGTGACCTAAACTCTGCCACCAATACTTCTAATACATATCCTAAACATACTGTATGAAAGGCCTGGCTTGAAACAGCAATCCTGCTACAGTTATAAGTCCTTTCAAAGCCACAGAACTGAAAGCATGGGCTGTGTTCTCCTTCCAACATGCCAGCGCAAAGAGGAGATCAAAGCAACCCAAAGTTGTTCAAGTGTCTTCTTCACGTTTGGGGTGACTCCGTAACGAGTTCCGAGGTGCAACAAAACAGCGTCATCATCCACATAATATGATGCAGGCTCTGCCCTCTTGTTTCATGTCGGCTAATATCCAGCAATTTGCCACCTCGCTCCTCTCCTCTTTCTTTCCGAGGAGCTCTTTGATGCTGTGTCAAATGTCTCCCTCTTCAAAGTGTTCAAGGATACGGACCACGGTACCGAAATTGGCTGCATCCACACACCTTATGAAGCTGCCAAATAGAGAGGACGTTGATGGAGGAGTATGCTGATGCGAGGTTGTGTGTTTTATCAGCTCTCAGAACAATGCGCACCCGGCTCAATTTTCGATCTGATGGGACGCTGGAGGAGAGAAAAGTTTTGTCTGACTGCACTTTGTGAATACACTTCATGCATTATGCCTTCAAATAGCGTGTCTCAAAGTTCAAAAACAAAGTCTGACGAGTTTTATCATACGGTGGGTGAGACATTTAATCTTTTTTTGCAGGGCTAGCTCTTCTCTTTCCCGCCATTGATTTTGACCATCATAAGCTGTACTGTAGATAACGATCAAGGTCTAATCAGCTGCATTATCAGAGCGCCCTTCGCTATCAGAGCTGCCAACACCTGAGGCTGTCCAGTCAAACGTTTCTCCTGTGCACAACTCAATGGTGGACCGACAACCTTGCTGCGATGTGCCAAACGCTTGTCAATAAATGTCCTTTCCTGTTCGGTTTCTGTTTCTTGGCATTTTTTTCCCCACTTCATTCTTTTTTGTCCACATTTAATTGGGATGACATTATAACGACAGATCTGCGGTAGCCATTAACCTTTAAATGTAACTCGGTATGGTTTCTTGTCTGTCAATCAATCAACCAATTTAATGCAGACTGAAATATCTCTCAACTATTAGATGGATTGCCACAGCATTTTGTTCATTCACAGTCCTCAGAGGATGAATCCACAGGACTTTGGTGATCCCATGACTATTCATCTAATACCAACAGCCACTCAAATTTCTCCCTTATTGAGTGAAATATCTTAACATTTACTGGGCGGATTGCCATACAATTTTGTAAGGACATTCATGGTGCTCAGACGATGAACCCTTAAACCTTTGCCGATCCCTTGTCTTTTCCTCTAGCACCACCATGAGATTGGTATTTCTCATTTTCAGTGAAATATCTCGACAACTATTAAACGGACTGCCATCAAATTCAAGCTCCCCTCAGGATTAAAGCAAATAACTCTGGTGATCCCTCGACTTTTCATTTAGCGGCATCATAGAGCTTTCATTTGGTGCAGCATGGCTGGAGACAGCATCTCGTTTTCACACGCACAGCCATAATGCTTTTAGCGTGGCCATCGACTGACTTGCGGCGGATCCACCACTGTTTCAGAACAGATGTGCGTTCTCCATCAGTAATAACTCCTTCATCCATGTCACTCTGTGGTGTGCATTATTTCTGCAGCTATTACTAAGAATTCATTATTTAAGTAAGTAGCTATGAGCAAGAGGCAAGCAATTTACTTGTCAAAATACATTACTATGTGTGGTTTGAAATATGACTGGGGGGAGCTGTGGCCTGGTGCGAGCAGAGAACAGGCAGGCGCCGTCTGCTTAATTATGGATAGGAGGCGATATTTTAAATTGAGATGCAAAAAAATCCCAAAACTTCTCGCATCCTTTCTTTTAGGTTACTCTGAATCCTTTCAACTGGATCCCTCGTTGCCAAGCTTGCTTTTCAGAGAGGTGAATGAAATAACTGCTCTTTTCATTTGGTGAAACTGTTTTTTTTTTTACGGGTACTTACGCTGGTATACCTGCCATTAACTGCAACCCAGAAGCGCTGTGATTCACGGCGAAGATTACTGTCGAGGCCCTGGAAAGTTATTTTTTTCTTGCATCTGTCAAGTCTTTAATGCTAATCTACCTCTTCTTGTTACATCAGCTTTTCCCTCTTCAAGACTTCTCTTATTTTCGCTGAAGCGGCTTTGATCCCCCATAGACCAAGGTGATCTCCACCGCACCTCTTTGGTTAAGTGCTTAGGCTGGATTAGGAGGGATGGATGAGGAAAGGAAGGAAGCAGCCCTATCTACGCTCTCTTTACCCATAACCCCATTGGGAGGAGGCAACATCCAGCTGTGTGGATTGACAGCTCACAGGACAGCACCCCGGCGCTGCAGACTTATCTTGTCTTCTACCTGGTTCAGCGTGGGGCTTCTGTTTCCTCTGTCATCTACCTCTTTCGTTTGTGCTTCCTCATCTGCGAACCCACCCTCCCGAGACCCTCACTTTAGAGGATTAAAGGCGCTCTAATGTGATTCATGAGATACATCTAACTCATTCTCTGCTGGTTAGAGAACAACATTACGCTCCCGAGAGACAAGAGAGAGACTTGGAGAAAAAAAAAAAAGATAATCTAATGGAGTTTTTTGCTTCTGTGTTGTTAAGTGGCTGGCCTGCCTAGCGCTGTCTAAATGAGGACTGTAGTTTAGTCCCTGGTGGGGTTATCTTTTTCCTCTCTACCCACGCGCATCGCCCAGGCTCTGTTGGCTGCTACCCACTTGGGAGAACGGGCTAGATGATCCGCCGCTGTGTAGCTCGCAGCCAATCTAACACAAACCAAAGAACCTTTCAAAGTTAAACAAATCACCCTTGGGCGTCGTGTCCTTCCACATTTGGCTCCAACTCTCCGAGCACGGTAATGTTTGTAGACTGCATAAACAGCTGGGCGGCACAGAAAGTGAGAAACAATATTGGACAATAAGCTGGTCTTATTCATCTGCAGGAAAATGTGCAGAGGCAACGAGAGCAGAAGAAGAAGCACTGAAGTTACCTGTTAATGCCGGTTAGTTGAAATGTGCTCATTCTTGTTCATGAATGATGTCAGAAACTTGAACATTATATAATTAATATTAAACATTAATGTAAAAAAAAAAAATACACTTTGGTATTATTTTTAAAAGTTTTGCCTCCGTTTCTATTGATAATATGTAATGTACTCAAGTTATTTGCTGAGTTCACTGCTCCTTATCCAAACGGAGGCCTTAGAATAGAAAATGGTATAGATTGTATAGATTACAAAGCCCTCTGTTTTATTTTGTTACTCTCCTCTCCTCTTGTTTCAGATTCTCACTTCCTACCTTTGTGTGTTTCCTGACTTTGTGATTATCTGCCCTGAACTGATATTTTCACCTGTGTCTCATTGTCTCCCCTCTTCTTGTGTTTATTATGTCTTCTGTGCCAGTTTGTCTTCATCCTTTGTGTCAAGCGTTCCAGCATTCCAAGTGTTCCTGTTTTTTTAATCTCTGTTTGCATTTTTGCCCTTTGACACTGAGGAGCCTTTGCCAAGTACAGGCCTCCTTTTAACACCTGATCTATCTTGAATCGTGCCATTGAGTCTACGTTGAAGCTGCCAAAGACCACATTGGAGTAATGTTGCCTTGTTCCCAGATCTAAACAATACATAGATAATGTTATCATAAATTATGGCGTATACTATGAGAACAAGAAAAAAATTATCCAGACATTATCCAGAACTATGAGTAATTAAAGTTGCTGGGGAACTCCTCACTAACAGCTTTTGAATCTAGAAAGTCTTCCTCTGATAAAAACTTCCAATGGCTTGTGAGAAAGGCTGCAGATGAAATATCATACAAACATCACGGTCATCTGCAGAGGCCATCTGCCTCTTCATTATGTATCTCCAAATGTGTCACTAGTGGGCTTTCACAGTTTGCCAGCATTGGGTAGGTGGAAGTGAGTCAACTGCACCAAACTAACAAAGCGTATTGGCAACAAATAACAAAGCCCTCTGTGGACTTTTAACATTCAAGTGGAATTACTAACACATTACAACTAACAAAGAATAATTAAAACTTCAGAGAGAGGCTGCGACTCCAAGTATCACTGAATATTGCCCTCATATAATGTAGAAAAAAATGATAGAAATAATACAATGCTCTGTCAGTGAACTCTTTATCTCTGCAATCCACAACCATAATTACAGCCAAATACAGAGCCATCTACTATATCCACTGTCCAGAAATTATAGGATCAATAACACTTTCACTTTAGACTTGAATAATTGCAACAAAGCTGGGATTTCATGTGGCATTATATGATATGACATAGTGAATCAGTGAAATTGCCAGGTCCACGCATGATATAGATTAAATGGTCATTAGGCTGAATTGGATACTTGTGTCTCCACAGTCGCGTAGTTAAAAGCTCCGAGAGCTCTGAGATCACAGTTATTTCAGACAGAAATGGCTTGTGATGTAGGCACTTAAACACAATTATCTGACAGCTATTTCTCTGGCTGGGCAAAGCATTGCACATGACAGGTTAGGGAGGGGGAGGGGGGAATCTTAATCATAGTCTGACTTACAGTGCAGCACAGGGAAAAAGTAGGCTATTACAACATACTATATGAGGCTAATGCTCGTCGTATTACGATTCTTGATGGGCCAGTTTAGTAAACTGGAGATATGTTGTGCAGGAGAGGAATAGCACTGAGACATGCAGGCACCATCATAAACTTTAGTACCTATTTAAATATGTACATGGTATATAAATGGAATAGGGAAAGCTGTAAATCTGTGCAAACAAAGTCAACACCTGTATAGGAGGGTAGTAGGAGTGTGTGTATTCTACCACCGCTTCATCTTAGCCCACTGGGAACTCCTCATCTTCAGCAATATCACTCCCCTATACACAACTCCCCATAGCTCTATGTTTATATTCCATATGTATGACCTGTCTTGACCTATTAGATTACACAGACTGCTGCAAATAATGATGAATAAAGTCAAGAGTGCTGTACAGGTTGTTGATCAGGGTCCAACACTGTCTAACTGTGCAGCTTGTTTAGCTGTGGATGTCATTTGTCACATTTACCTCTCCATATCTACTGTACTGTGTGCGTTTTAGATCATTTCCTCTGGGCACAAGTAAACACAACTGCCTCAAAATTGGTGTTCAATGTATTCTGTGTATTCTTTATACGATGTACTCCACTGTTGGGTTGTTTTTAACCAGTTTAAGTTATGTTTTTCTATCCCGCTGGCAGCTGTCTCTCCTGCTTTGTCACTGTGGGCTTCACACGGACAAAGCTCCATAGAGCTTGTAGTGTGTTTCCACACTTGGATCAGATTCTATTGCGAGACTATTTCCCCTCAATTGCTCTTAGAATCTACTTCTTGCTATACAGTATTTTCTCTTTGATTTTGGTAAGGCTCCATTTTGCCAATTTCCTATTAATTTCCGAGAAAGTGTGTAATGGCACCAAACTAATTACAGGGAAAACAGTGGGAAAGTTAGGAGACTTCAGAGAGGTTATTTTTGTTCATATTTAGTTTGTTGCATTGAGGTTTTGAGCATTTATCACATTCCTCAAAAGGAAAATAAGGATAAAAAATAAAAATCAAGTATATTCATTATTAGTAAGGATGTCCCCGTCAAGACTCCAAGGCTGATCCAAGCCCTTTAATATTGGGTATCTGCCAATTATAGTATGATCAAACGCATCATCTTAAATGTGGATTAAATATGTATCTGCACATGATACATTGAAATAACAGCTGTAGCCATCCTACTCTGACGCACATTGTCATGAGCTACGTGATCCAAATACCAAAGATCCTGCTTCAAAATGATTACGGTTATAAGCTTGAATTATTTATCTGATATGGATGAAAGTGTAACTGGGAGAATGCGACTCCTGAAATGTGACATGACGTGATCAGCTCGAGAGAAGACTCATCACACTGTTGGAGTTGCCGGGACCACGACAAGTCCCAGCAGAGAGCACTGCAACTAGACAACAGTCAAGTTTCATTTTAGCCTGCCATCAACACAACACTGAAGAAAGGGCAGATGGTGGATTCACTTTACTAATACTGCATGCGGTTAGTGTGTACTACACAATTCATTTTTTTTCACAACACATTTCAATCTTGTAGAATTCTTTGACTCTTGAAGGATGTAAACTCTGGTTTCTGGACTGAGATAACTCAATGCACTGCAACTTAAGAAAACACATGCATACAGACAAAACACAAATTAATTTAACACACAATCAAACGCAGAAACGTGCTGCAAATTCAGCAAACACAATACAAGAAAGCACTGCCCTTGCATTGTCTTTTTCTATAGTAGCATCGGCTTTGATAATTGTATGACTTTTCTAACATGCCTGTTTAAATTCTTGAATTGACGCTTGGACGGGCTGTCTGCCTGATTTGTCTTAAGCTTCTTCAAAAGCTTCAGGAAGTTGGAAAAATAAGACAAGACAAGACATAACTTTACTCGTCCCAAAGTGGGGAAAATTACATTTGAAATAAATAGAGAGGAGTTAAAATAGCAGCACTAATAGCAGCAAAAATTACTCAAAGGGGTTACTGATATTTAAAACAAGCACATAAACATAACATAAATTGATAGACTGCAATAAAGCATTCAAGTAATAAAGACAAGAGACAATCAGTTGTGAAATTATTCAGCTGCTGTATCAAACAATACCTTTCAATTTTACCTCAGATCACTAACTTTCATAGTCCTTTATTGGTGTTTAACATTTTCAGTTTTGCATGTGTTACTAAACTGCTGCTGTATTTCTATGTTTGTTATTCTTGATTTTCAGATAATGGTTCGATTCCACCTGGTGACCTTTGTTGCACATCATACCGCTCTCTATCCATGTTTTCCTGTCTTCTTCTTCACTCTCAAGCTGTCCAATAAAGGTCAAATGCCCCAAAATAAATATACTATACTGTCCAGTATAGTACAGTGTACGGGTATGTGGGTGTACAGTGTGTGGGTACTAGAACACCTGGGTGCATGCAGGTGTGCACAGATGACCTTGTATTACTTGTTATATTCAGTTCTACATAACATAGACGGCATAGATATTTCTAGGAGTTTTTACACAGTATTTCAACAGAACTCTTTAAACACAAGCCCTTAGTCAGTTTTTGCGAAAACACATTAAGCCATAAAACCATCTTACAGTGAGCGGATGAAGCGTTTACCTTCTGTAGGAAAGAGACCGAGGCAACTCTCCCTCTCTTTCTCTCTCCCTCTCTCTCTTTCTCTCTGTGTAAGAATGATTGATCTCTCCATCGGTGATAAGAAGCTCTTCTCCATCATGCGCCTGCTGCCACCTCCGTCCCACTTTCCCTGAGCTATCATAGCAGGCCTGTCTGAGAGGCCCATGATAACGACAGGCCTGGGACACAAAGGTAAATCAATCTCAGCAGGGAAGTGAGGGAGGGGGGGACTCACTTTGTGTACATGCACGTGTACATCTGTGTATTTTTTTTTTTAAACAGCGGACGGGCTGATGTTAACAATACACGTCTGCACAAACATTTAAATGTCATAAGATATTTGCCTCCACTCCAAACGCTAAACCAACACAGTGGCATTTATGTTTGACTGAATGTAAAACACTGAACTATACTATATTCTTCAGAAATGAATTAGATGATGGGTATGAGCAGAATCAGTGTCAAAATTGGTCACTTTTAGGTAACTAAAGCTATCCACCAAATACACTGATAAACTGTTGACTGTGATATTGATTGCTTATGTACAAGTTATGTATGCACGGTCATATGTGTAAGAATGTCTCAGGAAGCTTTAGGTTGCTTTGACACACTTGTTTTCTGAGTCAGTCCAGGGAAGATGTGCCAGCGCAGGAAACTTAAAGTTTTCTTGGAAAATGTTGCTTTGATAAGCAAGACACACTGCAACTATTTTGAGGTGACATTTCCACTCTTTCCTAATCTCTGTAGTTTACCATCAATTGCTTTAAACTGCCTTTAAGGAAATTTTTATTCAGTGGGACAAAAATGTTCTAAAACCTGACATCTGCTGTGTGAATTTCTATGCTGAACCTTCAGCCACCAACATCTGCTGTTGGAATATGTTTTAAAATAAAAAATATTCTTTGAGCACATTGACTCTCACGAGGTCTAACAAGAAGCATTTATTTTCTTATAAAACATTTGCAAAGCCAATTTTCAAATTATTTCTAACTGTGTGTTCTTTACGTCTACATACAGATTTGCCAGCTAATAGTCTTCTTCACTGCCTTTGTTGGCGCAGTTCTGCCCTTCTTGGCACATTACCGCCACCAGCTGTCAATCAGCTGAATAGCGTGAAATCAACAGCAGAATTCATGCGAATAGCACCGTCCACATGCATAAGTGAAACGAACATAACATTGCTCAGTAGTGCTACTGGTGGTCAAACCTCAAAGTTCAGGAAAAGATCATCCTTTTCACTAAAGGAAAGGTTCACAATTTTCCCTTTCTAACATGCTTCCAATTTAAATGATGGGAGACAAAATCCACACTCCTCACTCCAAAAACCAAAAATACTGCATGTCCCAAAGTTTTCCTGAAGTTATTATGAGGCAGTCAGTTTTTTTTTTAATTAAGTGAGTATCTTCCAAAGTTAATCCTTTTAATACAAAATTCCCTCTTTGAATTTCCCCAGACAGTGTTTCTGTATGGAATGAGGCAGAAGGACAACAAAACAAGGAAGGAATTTGGTACTAAACAGACTAACCTTGGAAGATACCTAATCATGCTGTCTATTTTTACACAGACAAGGGACCGTCTGCCAATACTTACTCTGGAATCACTTCAGGAGGGGATCTCCAAATGGCCAGTACGAAGAGGAGGAATTATTACAGCAAACAAAAACTCTACCTATGTACAGTACTTCATTCAGCTACATTTTACTTATATAGCACCAAATCACACAAAAGTTATCTCAGGACACTTTTTATAAAGAGTAGATCTAGATCGCACTCTTTATATTATTATTTAGAGAGACACAACAATTCCCCCCATGAGACAGCACTTGGCAGGAGTGGAGAAGAAAAACTTCATTGAATGGCTTGGGCACCTGACTATTTTTGAAGTTTCCATGAAATATTTTTTAAAAATCAGGATGCTGACAATATTTAACCAAGACAACAATCTGTCCCTGAACCTAACAAAATACTGTGGCTTGTCTAAAGAAATCTAATCATGCTTTTACCACCAGGAGTGGATATTGTGGGTAATGATGAAATAATGAAATACATTGTAGATATACAGTATGTTCAAACCTTTTTGCTCGTGCAACTTGGTCGGATATGAACTTAATTTTAGGAGACAGAATTGAATACAACAGAAATCAGCGTTGAGGTAGTTAAAGTCTCACCACACACCAGATCATTAGAAGTTACCTGTGAACCTGAAAAAACTGGATGTAAAACAAGCAATTCACTCCAGAAACTCACTTCTCTTCCTGTCCATTTATAATACCCAGAGATCCAGTGGTGTAAGACGACACACTCAACGCTGTGCTTTTCCAGATCAATCTCAAAAAGACTTCAAATACAGCTGCCTGGCTGCTCAACACCCCAAATTGAACTGTTTCCCCTTTAAAATTCTCTCTTTTTACATCATTTGTATCCGGCTGATGCAATGCATTTATACGATGTCAGGATTACCCTCCACTGTATCCCCGTGTATCAAACTGTGCAGCCTCCACGTTTTCTGCTCTATTTCTGCAAACCCTTCATACAACTTAAGAGTGTAATTGTATGTAGCCTGTGTGTGTGTGTGTGTGTGTGTGTGTGTGTGTGTGTGGCCCAGGTGCTGTCAGAGTGAGGACTGCCCCTGACAGAGACGGGTCACCATGAAGCCTGTAATTCATGAGCGGTGATGTGATCTCTGAGAGACAGGGGGGAGATGAGTAATTAGACCCTGTCCTCGTGCTTGATTACAGTCTTGTTTCTACATAAACCACATCTACCCAGGGAGGCTACATTACCATTCCCCCAGTGGTGCCTGGTTATGTTAGCGAAGCGCTCGGAGCACCAGTTTTTTTTCCTGTCTATTGACAGATAAAAAATATTACGTGTGCATCTATTCAATCTTCATGCTCCCACTCATCATCTACAGATAATCACTGCTCTCATCTGATTAAATCTTATTTTATGGCAGCCTGTAGAAGTTTTGGAAAGACAGTTAAAGCGTAGACGCTCTCTCAGTGAGGTAAACAGTGTTATTTACGGTCCACTTTAAATATTACTAAATTACCTGTTAGTCACAAACACTGTAAACTTTGATTTAATGGAGAGTAAAACCACTTACAATCAGTTTACCTGCTGTTTTATTTGCAGGGGAGAATTTATGACATTTGAAGTTGACGTTGATCAATATTACATACAGTAAATTTATATTATAGCACAGTTAATTCTGACCTTGCATTCTGTGGAACACCCCCATCGAAACTCTGTCAGTGTCTCTGTCCGTCCAGCTCATTTCATTTTTTGTTGCCCTGTAACCAGCAGTCAGAACAAGCTACTTCTATCACTGATTTTCTACTTGGTGAACATGGATTATAACATAATATATGTCAAATTTAATTGGTTTGAGTTTTTAAAATTCGCTTCTGATCAACCAAAGAAGATGTGAAATTGGAATCAATTCATCAAAATTGGTTTTGGTCAAAATTGGAAGTATGTTCATTATTCATGTCAATGAAGCTAGGCAATGCCTCTCCCTCTCAGCCACTAGTATGACTTCACCATGCAGTTATGTATACATGAGGATATAAACAATCAGTATCTCCTGAATGAGAAGTCATTGGAGAGCTGTGCAATTTTCCTCCAATAGGTCAATTTGTTAGCAGCAAATTCATCTTGTTCTGTTCCTCACATGAACAATTGGGGAGCAAAATCCTGTGTGGTGTATTTTAGGACAGGTTTCATGGTTGTGTTTGAATGCATTCAAACTCATTGTGTTATTTCTACAATTTAATTTAGCACACGTTTTTATCCTTTTATCAAATTTGTCTGAAATCTTTTTGAAAGGCAGCCCTAGTGTGTAATGGACATCACTGAGTTTACAGCACTTTCAGGCTGCAGTACTGGTCAGGAGTCAGCCAGCTGTCATGGCTGACATGTTGTTGGGTTAGAAAATTGGTGTTTCTCATGTGTCACCAACCACGACCGACGGTCAACTATTCAGCAGGCTTGTCCCAGTTATTACATGATTGTCTTATCGCAGTTATTTGAGTTGACTGTGATCATTTTGCACAATCGTTTGATTCCACAATCAAGGGAATTTCAAGTGACAGTCCACAGCACATGAAACAAATACAAGCACATTTCCATCACTTCCGCGATTTAATTACATCATGTTTTGTTTAATGGCATCTGGCTGGAGAATTAGTGCCCCCCCAACTGTTTCTCTAGAGTATGTTTACTGGAGTACTGTTTCTCTCAGTATGTTTAAACCCAATTTAGGATTGGTTCAATGTAATCAGCTGATCTGCCATGTAAACATTACATGTTCATCATCTATATCCACATAAACTCTTCATGGACAAAAAAAAAACACCTTAAGCAAATGTTAACTCTTTTTGGTGTTATTGTGAATGTTTTGTCGCTTTTCTAATTAGATGATTTGCATAAAAATGCTTGGGTGGAAACATGACCTTGTGTTTCCCTCGTTGCATATTAACTTTTAAAATGAATCTACATTAATGAACTGACTTGAACCCATTTTTGCTACGTTAGGTCAACCAACCCAACAGTTGCAGAACAAGCTATTTTGAATAAATGCATATGCAGCACGACGGCAGTCAAACATTGTTTCACGTACACATGTGCACAAACTATTTGAAGATTCATTGACACTCGTTTGCTAACAGGCGCATCTTTTGATAAGCAGCCACTGAAATTAACAGCATGGATTCAGGCCTGGTTGCAAAGCCAGACACAACAGCACCATGGTGTGGCATAAAAAAAAGACAAGTTAATCATCAACTAAAATTAAAAGATTGTGACATCTCTAATTTTCAGACTTTTTTTATGTGGCATCAAAGGAAAGAGCAATCACTGTGACACAGGAGCTTTTAATCTGTCATTGGTAAAGTTTACTCGTTCTATAAAACATTCTTTGTGTCAAAAGGTCATTTTTATGAATTGCCACTAATTTGTCATGAAACAGTGAGGATGGTGAGAGCTGTAGGTTTGACTGGGATTAAGAGAATTAGTGTTGCAGCCACACCAAGACAACAGACACCAAGACACCAAGGGCTGACCTAGTGCAGTTCAATATTTATAATTAAAATCAAAAGACTTACTGGATGGCCAAGGGTCAGAAACAGATAAGGTAGACACACAAAGTACACTAGGATGGTAAAGATCACAGGTGAAAACCATCAGTAATCACAAAGAAAACACAACGGCAGGAAGTAAAGACAACAAAGACACCTGAAGGAATGACTCTTTCAAAATCAAACAGGAAATATCTCAACAAAAAACCCCAAACTACGACAGTTAGGAAAGGACGGACGGATGCAGGTAGAGTTAAAGATGGCAGGCTGAACAGTGAATAAACTAATGCAGACATGATTTCATTGATCCAACATCCAACAGCCATTTATAACGTCCCAAATGCCAAATGTGTCAATTTGCGTGATTAAAAAATGACCAACAGACCCAAAGAGACATCCAGTAATGGTGAAATGTATTTTGATGATCACGGTAAGTTCATCTAAGTTGAACACTATCACATACATTTGTTAATATCTCCCAAAAGACCTTTACCAAAGACATTTTGACATTAAGCTAATGTCCTGGTCGATTAATATGCATTTCACAGATTGAACAGCGCATTGATTCAGTCAGTAAACAAAACCCTGGTTTCCTGCTGGGCGGCAAAATTTAAATGTGATGAGTAAAAATTATTTGTCTTCATTATCATCAGTCAAATATGTTCATTTATTCCAGCATTTCCCAGTAAACCCTGTTCTCCAGCTGTCACAGAAAAATATGAGTCTTTGCCGTCCTGCAAAGTCAATTTGGCGTCACACACTTGAAAACAAGATAGAAAAAAAAATCAATATTTGATTATAAAATGTATATTTCTTATCTATGTTGTTACTATCACAACGGAATCTTGTTATCTTGAAAAGCTCGACCTTGACAAGGTTATACGGGATTTACTGATGGTTGCTGCGAGCTGTACTGTTTGAGAAGCACCAGGTTTTGGGCCAATGGTGTGCTGGGAAAATCTGAGAAGAGAAACTGAAAGCAAAACGACTACACCGCAAACAAGAGCCTTTTGGCAAGGCACTGCAGCTGTCAGTGTGATACAGAAGCTACCGACCAGAAGAGGCCATGGAAAACTCAACACAGGAACAAATGCAGCTCCTGATGCAGTCAAGGAAGAGTGGCTGCAAAAAGAAAAGACAAGAATTGATGTGGATAAATATTGTTTCTTCAGGAGACAAAAAGTGATCCAGAGTTCTGAGGCTTGACTCCTGGATGTGTGACGTCCTCTGCTCAGGCCTTCTAACTGTACTGGACACAACGGTCAGTCTAAGTCTTTAAAGTGAGGCTGCACAGTTTGTGCTGTGAGACAGAATCTGTTATGATTTCCGTCATTACAACAGGCAGCCTGTGTTGAAGGCAGTAACAATAAAATCTTCAGAATGTCTGGATGTATTTTTAGCCGTTCGAGCGAAGCGGCTCTAGGGATGGCAATATCGTTCTGGCGGCCAGTCTATTGCTTTGGTCCAATATCTCAGCAACTATTGGATGGATTTCCATGAAACTTTATACAGACATTCATGGTTCCCAGAGGACGAAGCTGAAATACTTGTGGTGATCACCTGGCTTTTCCTCTGGCGCCACCATGAGGTCGACATTTGCGTGAACTGTCTCAACAATTGCATGGATTTCTGTGAAATGCAGTGGTCATTCATCCACTCTATATAAACCGTAATATGATGTTTATTTGGTTTTTGATCAAATATCTGAAAAATTGATGGCATTCCCACCTAGCTGTACTTTTTGTTAAGTGCTACTTAGCAAATGATAGCATGCTAACATATCCAACTAAGATGGTAAACATGGTAAACATTATACCTCCTTGATATAGTATGTTAACATTGCTATTGTTAGTTACCTGTAATGACTGATTTTTTTTTTTTTGCCACAATAGAAACAATTGACATCAATCATCCATCACATCCAGCACTTATGGGGGAACATTATCATTCATTTGGAGCCACCTGGCAGCCCCCTGGTTAATGTAAGTCCAATATTCATCCTCTTTAAGCTTTGGTCTCCACCAACTCCAGAGGGAAATATGTGGCTCTTTAGCTGCTAATTGTGTCTGTCTGCTGTTTGGTTATAAAAAGGTAATGTACAGTGAGTTTTTAGAGCTTTTACTCTGAAAACAAAAATAAGCAAAAATGACATGAAAGCCATAACTATGAACCAAAACAGTTAAACTGATGGTCAGACTGACAACCATCAGACGAAACTCCATAAAGTCGAGGGAAGCTGCAGATTCTGGTGACGATTAACCCCTTTTACATTTTCCCATTGTTATGAAAAATGATTATAAAAAATATTAACTATAGCCTCTTCAAAGCATCACTGTGTCGATGTACAGGCTCACAGGGCTGCCAGCATGGTTGTAAACGGTCTTGTTAGTTCTGTTATGACCGTTGCTTCAACCAAGTCTCCAGAGGACATCCAAACAAGGAGCGGTGATGTTGTCTCACAAAGCTGAAAACTGAATGTTTACTGCCTTTCATTATCGAACCTGTTCAGGTAAATCATACCGAAGTGTCATATAATCAAAAACAGGGGAATTCTAAAAGTGACAAAATTTACATGGAAATTGGCAGATTTTCAGGTTCACACTCAGAATTCAATCTTTCTACTTGCGCCAAAGATTCAGTTTTCCATTTGCCTCCTTATGAAAAATTATTGAAGATATACGCACCAACTTAAGGCTGTTTTAGGTGGACTGTCAATGCTGTCCATGCCATTGTCTCTTGGTAGAGCCCCTCCCCTCCCTCCCCTCCTTCCTCCCACCACAACAACGTCTGAGCCGCCGTATCAGTATTCCTCACCTCCCAAAATTAAGAATGCAATTACAGTGGCATAAAAGAGGAGGCGACGACTCGTTCTCCTCTGCGCAGCTTTATGATAATTAAGCGACAGGAGGTCAAAGGCAGTATGTGTAAAAGTAATCATCGAGTCACATTTTATGAATTTTAAGTGACCAGATAAAAGGTGAGGTTTGGGGAGTGTTAACACTGAGGGGAGAAGAAAAAAAAAATCTGCTCTTCTCATATGGCACAGAGGAAATCTAGCGGAGGGATTTCAAACATTTTGCCATTTTCAGGGGGAGGTCTGTTTGCAAAAGATACCGGGAAGTTCACGACCGGGGTCGGAGCATCGGTATGAGGCTGGCATTCAAGTTAAGAGAGCCTTGTGATGCCATTTCCATCCATGACGAGTACTGCGGGGGGAAAAAATACTGATGAGTCGCCCGCTTTCCTGATTTGCAACACACGCCACCTCAGTTTTCCCCCAATTTACGCTGCTGTCTTTGTTCCTGAATTATGTGTCAAACTGGTACCCAAGAAAATAATAATGACAATTGCAGTTGGTGTAATGTGTCTAGATTGATAAAGTCAACTCAAATTATTTACTTAAAATGGTGAAATAATAATGAGTGAATATTTGGGCCGAAATATTAATTTCATTCCACTGAATCACAGTTTGTTACTCTCCTGGAGGAAACACATCTACAGTATCTAACACTGAACTAAGGTGTCATCATGTTAGAAGGTAACTGAGGCTGGTGATTCTTAAATGCAAATACATGAATATACTTATATATAAGAATATGAAATGTTAGTGTATTTAAACTTTGGCTTTTAACTAGGCCTTTTTTGGCTTTTTTTTTGTAAAAGCTAAATCTCAAGGTGTGAAGACTTCCAAGATGAACTGAGAATAATGATCCCAAAACCCACTGGTAGAAGTGACCACTATTTGAGCGTTGTTTGAACACATTTGCACAACCTGACTACACTGGACCTCACATCTACATGAGTGGAAACATATATAACATACAGCAGTGCATCTACTGTCTAACTGAGTGAACAAGCTTCCCTGAAAGTCCAGAACTAAACTATAAATGTCAGCTGCACCAGTCTTACGCAGTGATGGAAAAGGTGGATCCACTATAAACCTCAGTCGCCCATATATGAGATTATATGAGACAAAACGCAAATCATTTATTTTTGTGATTATTGTTTATGTGGTTCACTGGTGTGAGCTACTTATTAAGTACTCAACAATCTTCAAGGAAATTCTTTCATTTATTGGATTTCATTCATTCTGCGAATGTCAGAAAAACTGATGGATGTCCATGTACGCATGCCACAGCACTTGACTGAGCACCGAGTACTGATTTCCTGAGGCTACTCTGTCCGCTAAGGAGAGGGCGAGAGGGGAGAGGAGGGGGTGTTTGAGCGACACTTGAAACTGACATACATATATGTATGCTCAGTAAACAACAAGATAAGTTGGACTCAGATTTTCTTGCATAACCGCACAATGACAAGCAAGTAAAACATCATCATAGGCCATCATAAAAATAAAAATGTTTTTTCCCTCTTTTTCAAAAATGAATGTAAATGGCATTTCAAGCATTTAGCCGCTGCTACAGCCCTGTTGTTAAAACATTTCACCAAACACCAAAAATGTCAACCTCTGTGTGCCGCTGGAGGAAGTGTCCAGTCTCGTAACCAACCGACCGATATTGCCATACCTGGTGACATGCTGCATGGCTAAAAAAATTCAGCACTGGATGTTAAAATCTGATGTCATTGAACGTAATTCTGGTTTTGCAGAAAACTCCAAAATCAACACTTGTGTGCTGATACATCTGATTACGTGTGCACGCTCACTGGTGATGAGGAGTTTCATCTGGTCATTGCAGATGGATTAACATGGAAGCTGAACACAACATCTGAATATACACACTCAGGCCCAAGCAGGGTCACAGTATGTGGCACATTGTTATCCATAGGATCATTCTGGATCTGCTTCTTCTTCCTTGTTCTCTAATGTCTTAGAAATTATTATACGTCCAGCACTGGTGTCTTTCTATGCTTTGCTTCATTTTGCACATAAACTTACGTATAAAGACTGATAAGTAATAATATTAGCGAGTTCGCGAGCACAAATGAGCTTTGTCATAATTAAGTCATAATTATATGAGAAAAGGAAAATATTCTTGAAGTTGAAACTGGAGGAAAACAATTACTGTAGAACACCATTTTTCTAATAGCGCCATAATGCATCGGCAGCAACAACTTCTGGCTGTCTGCCTCCAAATACAAATTTCTCTTATAACCTTTGCAAGTTTAATGTCTACCTTGGGTTGCTTTGCATTGCCACCAGCAATTTTAGTATGCAAGCAGGAAAAAAAAAAGAGCGAAGTCTGACTAATTTGTTACTCTGCTTAGATTTCCATTCCCTGGCCCTGGGAACAGCCGCTCGCCTGCTCCGGCCCATTTGTTCAGCACTTAATAAATTGCATAGCAGGTTCACAGAGGTGATATGATTGATCACTAGATACGGTGCTCCCTAGCAGCAATATTTGTCTGAGGACGCAGAGAGAATTAGCAATAACTATGTATTTGGGAATTTGACTTTCACAGATGGCATAACTAGGGCGATGAAAGTGCTTTTATTAAATGCAATGAGGCTTTGCTGTGTTTTAGTAAAACAGTTTTAGAAGAGAAAGGGGAAGCGGAGCACAGAGGAAGTAACGCTCAGTCATCAAATACAGTAAAATGGTTTTGTTGCCAAACACATTTACTTGAGCTTCTCTGATCATATTCATTCTGTCCTGTGTTTCCTCACAAAACAGATTAAATTTAGGCCTCAGCACTGACTATTTAATGAACATCTCCAACTCTTGGTGGTGATAGCAGGGATAAATGAATTTCACCTTAGTCATTCAAATGAAGGGCTCAGTAATCAGGGTAATTGCACATAATAACCCCGGCCTACACTGTAGGGCCTGGGGTTTTCAGCCTGCCCCTCCCCTCGCATCCCCTGTTCTCACTGCTGTTGCCATTAACAGAGAGGGGCTCTGAGGCATTCCCCACTGTTCAGCATGATTAAGACAGCCTCTGACTCTGAACACGCCACCCAGGGAGGCATGATGTTAAGAGTCAGAGGCCGTCTGTGTCATGAATTTTAACAGCATCGCTTCTCCAAAAAGTAACAAAGAAGAAATGGAATATAATTGAAGGTATTTTAAAGATTGTAATGATGTATGATAATATTTCATCACGGTGTTTAGTAAAACGACTTCCAAACTTTTTAGTCTGATGTGATGAACTAGAGGACCTCTTCATCTACACCATCTGTCATTTGTAAATTTCCCCGTTGTGGGACGAATAAAGGAATATCTTATCTTATCTTATCCTATCTTATCTTATCTTATCTTATGCTCCAAATGTATCCATCTGAAGGGGATGGTATTTACAATAACACTGCTTATTATATAATGTGTATTGACATTGTTGTATCATTTCATACAATAATGTCAATGTTTAGGTTTGGTTAAGTTTGCAGTCATACTACGACCATGTGGAGTGTCAGAAGCTGAAGGTCAGCCATTTGTTTGAGGTAACCATTTTAACCACTTGTCCATTACTTTAAACCTCAACCATTGTTGTTTCCCTGTTGTGGGACTAATAAAGGAATATCTTATTTTATCTTAATGCATTACTTTCAGTTACCTATTTCAACTGTCTAACCATTACGTGTAGCGAACTGTTTCAGCTTCTCTGCTCAACAACTCAATCAGAGCATGTAGTTTTTTTTTTCAAATTAGTTGAGCTCCTATACAATCTTTCAAAGTAACACAGCAACCACAGAAGTACCCATTAGCACCCCTGGGTAGGAATCACTAGTTCAATAGCTTGAAAAATACACTTACTTGCTTTTTGATGTATAGATACATTATATATATAAAAGCTACGGTAACTGTCTTGCTCATTATATTTAATGGACATACAGTATATGAGCGGTACCAAACTTCTCATCTAACTCTTCAACAAAAAGTGCCTCCACAATCAGCTGCCTGTTCGTGCCAATTAAGACATCAACCCAGCGGATGATATTTGTCCTGCGTCTCAATGTTCACATCCCTGTCTCTTAATTGATGTTATTCTGCAGACAGGAATATTGATGGCGCGGCTCAGCCGGATTGGCAGCTGCATGAATCGTTATTAGCCAGGTGGTTGGACACCCCGGCGGCCTGGGGAGGGGGGAGGGGGGGTTCAATAGGCTGCCTCTGATACAGCGTTATGCTGCTGGGCCCGAGGGGAGGTGATCACGGCTCAGACAAGAGATAATTAACCATCTGAGGCTGGCAACCCACAGGCCAGCGGCCAGGTGAGAGGGATAAAACCACAGGACAACACAGAGAGGAAAGCAACCCTCTGGTGTACTAACACCATGCAGGCAGTTGGTGGACGTCAGGCTGGAACAGAGACTGACTGTATATAGGCATCAGACGGGATAATACAGGATGAAACTGTAATGAGGCCTGTGGGGATGCTGAGCTGTCGCAGCAGCAAATAAAGATAGTACACTAAATACACACTGTAACAATTGTAACAGCAAATAGTAATAGGATACGAGAATGATCAAAACTATATTACATACCATATCATATACAACTGTCAATGTCGTTACTGGAACACAAAGAACAAAAGTGTGAATGTAACCACGAGGAGAACCGGATAAACATTTACAATGTATGTACTTTTTTGCATTTTGGGGAAAAGGCCATTGAATTATTGGCTGGCACCTTGGAAAATTCAGACAAAACTATTATGTCTTTCATCAGCAACTGCTTTGATGTTCTTATAGTCCAAGCACAAGACAAGAGACTGAGCGTGAAGGCAACAGTGGAATGACACATTCACAATTTCTGAAATCATTCAGTTCAATCATGAAGAAGAATGTGGGTTTGTAATGAAAGCTGGGTTAGCTTAAGTTACAGCAGTAAATAGGACTGGATATTGAACCGCAGTAGAACTTATTTTTTGAGCGCCTATACTTGGCAGATCGTTTTAGTGGTTAGTTAGTTTCACTTAGGGACTATCACTAAATTATTGTTGGAATTCAATACCCCATCTGACTTGCTCATATTAGTGACACTTATAATAAAAAACAACAAAAAAATTGGCCTCATGTAGCGCACCTATTCTGATTGCTAACATCTGGTTAGTTAATTTTACATACATTTTTAAATAAAATATAACTGCAGTTCTTTAATAGTATGACTACACTGGACAGATAGGACACATCTCTTTTTATTGGATTTTAGTGCTTCTTCAATTTTATGAATATTTTTATAAAAATCTGGATTTTTTTTGTCAACATAGCACTATAAAGGTACAAACACAAACTGTGCAAAAGCTAAAATAAAAACACACATAAAAAATAACTCATACTGATTTATAAGATATGTATAAATTCACATTCAGAGATATACAGACAGACAGAAAGTGTCTACGTATGTAGATAAAATAAATCCCCCTTAAAACATGCTGTAGTCAAGAGAAACAATAATTTGTATGGATTTTATGTTGCACTACAGTACACAAACATTTTACCTTCAATCAATTAAAAAATAGTATTCCTCCTGCATTAGATTCATGTCAAATGTTCAGCAGTGCAAACCAGCCTAAGTATGTTTTTATAAGAAGTAACCTTAGCATTAGTTCTGATGTACTGTAAAGTGCTTAGGTGTGCAAAACGTTCCCATACCACTAAATGGACGGCCTCAAACTGTGTAGATTTGAAATCCATGTCTACAACATAACTTATCATATAACCGTGATTTCCCACTGTATTTTTCTATCAATTTTCCATCTACTACCACAAAGTAAAAGCGCACAACTTCTCAGAATCCAGATGACAGGTAATTATTAACCTGCTGATGAACCGTGCATGCCATTATTTGAAAAATGAAAAATCTAATCTTTCCCTCATCTGTGCCCGTTCACTTTGAGCACTCTGGTCAAGGTGCTGACTGCAGCATCCACGCGAAGATGAAAGGCCTCAAAGTACCCTGCTTAGCTCAGGTCCCATACTGTACCGCCGTCGATTAACATAAACACTCAGGATATAGCTCTAGGACTCAATTTGCCCTGTTTTCTCACCGGAGATTGTCAAAACCTCGCTAATCCCAACTTTACATAACAGCTCCTTTTTAATCGCATTTGTCAGGGAAGTGAGACGATGATCATCAGACCGACTCATCACAAGAGCTGTCACATTTTCCACCACTTCTGCCAATTCCAGCCCTTTCAAAACAAGTCTAGGAACGGCTTTTGCAGAGCGTAATCCATATAGCTTCTGATCGCATGTGCTCACACACACAAAGCTGAGTGCAATAAACCCCACACACCTTCTCCCCGTGCCTCGAGGCTGGCGGTGGAAGGTAAACTGAACAGCGGCTCGGGTGAAGCACTGTGATGGAGCAGACTATTGTTGTGGACATAGGATTAAACACCATGTTCATTTCGTGCTCAACACGGATATTGACTTTCTGTTGTCCTATAGTCGGTTCATCCCCTGTCCACACTGTTGTAATGGCAACTCAGGGCTTTAAGCATTACAGTGAGACTAATGTGGCGGCCGCCTTTCAAAGTGCGTCCAGTCTAATTACTTAATTCACCAATCGCTCCTATTCATATTCATTAGCTCTATTATTGTGGCTAAAAGGCTCCTTGATGACAACAAGAATGCATTCATCCTTCACTTTGTGTCTTGTATTGTTCAATTGTTAACATTTAATCAATAAATGGAAATGCCTATTATTCTAATACTCATCCATCTTCGGTGAAAAAAAACACTTGTCAGGTATTTGTGTATTGGAGAGGTTCTACAGGGGGATGCTGTTTGTCTTTCTGTGAGGAATGATAATGGTGTATTATGTGTATCTGATAGACATTAGTACCAAAATGATGTCAGTTTGTCAAAGAGTCAATCGACAGAAATAATCAACTACGGTTTCAATAATCAATTGTCATTTCTCAGGTTAAAAAAAAAAAAAAAAAAATGCTAGCTCTAGTTTTTCAAATGTCTCCCTGACTTTCTCTTTTCTATGTCGTTGTGAACCAAATGGTTTTGGATTGTTGTTCGGACAAAACATGCATTTTGAAGATATACAATCCCAAAACACGGTACACTGTGTAAAACATAAATAAAACAGAATGCGATAATTTACTAAGCCTTTTTGACATATACTCAATTGGAAACAGTACAAAAACAATATATTTAATGTTTGACGTCATCAACTTCATTTATTTTTGTAAATATCTGCTTATTCTGAATTTGATGGCAGCAACACGTTTCAAACAAGTTGGGACAGCAGCAACAAAAGACTGTGAAAGTTGTGGACTGATCCAAAAACACCTGTTTGGATCATTCCACAGGTAAACAGGTTCATTGGTAACAGGTGATAGTATCATGATTGGGTATGAAAGGTTCATCCTGGAAAGACTCAGTCGCTCACAAGCGAGGATGGAGAGAGGTTCACCACTTTGTCAAACACATGATTGTAGAAAGGATGTTACTACTGTCAGTGAACACAGGTCTTTTGCAAATGATAGCGTTCTGTTTTTAGTGATGTTTTACACAGCATCTCAACTTTTGGGGATTTTGATTTGAACTGAAAATAAAAATAATTAGTTACTGCCCTCATATACAACAGTATGCATAGCTGCATAAAGTCAGGGTGCTGAGGAGACTGAGGCATATTTGTATTATTGCAAGATTTTTTTCTGTTGTGTCACACCCAGCTGCTTCCGGCCCTTATCACCTGTGATATCTTTTGTATTAATTATTTCAAGCTTTCCACATGGTTTCCTATAATATTTTGCATAATGTCTTGCAGCGTTTTGTGTGTATTGATCTGTTGTGGCAGGAAGGTTTGCACCAGATTCAGACAGCCTCTCCAGCGTGAACAAAACAAAGTTCAAATGCACTTTTCAAGCAACAGTGGCAGCTGTGTGACGAAGCGCTGACAGTATAGTTATCTTGATGACTTAAGTACATTACTTATCTGTGCCATTTTCATACTGTCACTTTGTTTGCCTGGCATAATGTCATATGGTGTTGTCAAAATGTGACTTACAATGCTCTGTTTTTTTTAATGTATCAATGAGGCCTAATATTCTAATGTGAGTTTGTTCAAGCAATTGTTTTTTATTAGAATGTGATCAGACTGAAACTCGACTGAAAACTTGTTTACGTGACAGTACAACTATATGAAAACAGAAAGTGCACAGATACTTTAGGTCAAGGGTACCCAAACTTTTTCCCCTGGTGGACCAAAACTGAAAATTAATGGTGTTCCACAGGTCAAAAGCAAACACCTATTGTACTGTATTGTATTGTTAAGATGCATACAAGGATCGTTCCCTTACTCTGCCCGCCGTGCCCACATCATGAAAAATAATGAACAATTACGGATACTACATATTTAAAGAACATTTAAATCACAAAAAAATTAAACAGCTCATATATATATATATATATATATATATTCCTTATGGCAGACAAACTTTGATCCAACCCTGCTTGAGATTATACATACAGAGTATTTTGTGGATGTTTTTGGTGAGATAGAAAAGATGAAATAAAAGTGCTGTAAAACTAAGCACTTTTGATGATGAGTGAGATACCACTGCTGCTGATGCTCCAAAGGTACATGTAACGAATCAATGATAATATACACGCTTAATGACGGCTGTCATTGTGACACAACAATATAAATTGCTCGTCTTTAGTGTTTTTTCTTTATTTTTTGAAAAAAAAAAAAAAGATCTGAAGATTAGTGGAACAGACGGAGTTAATGATATGAAAACACATGATTAAGAGCATGTCTACATTCTTTTATGGCTAACTCTGGGAATGGAAATCCAGCTTATTCACAATAATTGAAATTCATTAAAAAACGGAACAATGGCTTCACAATTAGGCTGCAACCGACAATAATTTTCATCATCAATTAATTTATATTAATTGCTATTTTCGTGATTAATTGTTTGGTCTACAAAATGTAAGAAAACAGATTAATCAAGTAATTGTTTTAGCTCTAGTACACACACCTTTATGAATCTGACAAAAAGCATGAAGGTGTATATTTTCGGTTTTATGACAGTTTTATGCATCTGACCCCAAGTTTGGTATTTTTTGAGGCTTTTCCTTTTTTCAAACCTGTAGAAACCTGGGCGCCATGTTTGCATGTGCCCATCGTGGAGAGCGGCAGGATTTCAGGCCGGAGCGAGCAACACCTGCCGCTTGGCCCTCTCCAGCTCCGACCAGCGGGACTTGATTAATCATACCGTGACAGCCCCTCCACCAAGATACCAAATTTAATTATGAAAGCGATAAATAACCTTTTCTAGGACTGTATAGATCATCTGCTGCTCAGGATCCACAACTGGTGAATTATCTTCCCACGGGGAGCATCCCATCTTTGCGAGTGGGGTGATAGATTACCGACGTGAGCCTTCTGAGGCTGAAATATTTATTTACTCCCGTAGTAAAATGCTCTCATTATTAATGCTCTGCATCCTCATGTGGAATTATGATCATTCCGACTTTATCCCCCCCCCCTTTTTTCTAATGAGTAAACAAGAACTGGGTGCTTGATGGTGTTTTGCTAAACTTTTGAAAAGCGGTAAACATATTTGTTTATATATAATAAGATTATGTCAGACGGAGAAGATGCATTTACTTGCTGTTGTAGCTATAAACAGATTTCCATCTATGTTATCTCCATTTATATTAACAAGTTTCTTTTCAGCTTACCATCTGTGCTATCGAAATTATGATGCACTGCATGGATGTGTTTTATCAACCACACACACTTCTACTCTATTACTATTAAGGAAATTCTAATTAGACTTTTAGAGAAAATAAGTGACTGTCTGAACTTTTCTTCCTCCTTTTTGTGTTCTAAAAGTTTTTCATTGTTCTATCATACTTCAAGCTTCTCCTTATCCCTTTTCTGCCTCTTTCTGCATCCTCACGTTATTCAAGGATGACAATGGCTGTTTGTGGTGTGCATACACAGATCGTTCCTGGCAGTCTGAAGGTTACAAACAGCAATAGAGGCAGAGTGAATTTACTCTGGATACTTCAGAGTGTCAAGATATATCAGTGAGGATCACAAGTGAAGGGACGACGGGAGGGGAAGGAGGAAGAAAAAAATCAAATAAATTCAGAGGCAGGCTGGCAGACATTATGTCCATTTGTCACCTCGCGCCGCTCGCAGAATAAAAGGCCTGTATGAATGGAGTCTATTATGGGAAGAGAGAGCCGCTAAGCTGCTTGCCACTGTTGATTTCTTGCAGCAGTCGATAAATTGAGCAAGGCCTAAGCAGGCCGTGTATGTTCCGTTAAACAGCGAGCGCCGCTTGGCGTGTCGCACTTTTCACCAACGCTCGAGCAGTTTCTCATGATTGCTATTCTCTGTATTGATTTGCTGTATTCATGTGCTCGCCATGCAGAAAATGCAGAGGAGACAGATGCTGTCTTTTTGGGAGACATAATGGTTCTAATAATACCTCTGCTGATACAGTCCTGCACATTAAACCAACATTAGCACTGAGGGCTGTGGCCGACATTGAATTCCTGTTACGCAGACATTTATATATCTACACTTACTCTGAAGGTCTGATGTTGACGTAATGTCGTGTCTTATATCAGCTTCGTTGAAATGCTTCAACTTCAGACTATCCAGTATTTTCATTCCTTTATGTAAATGCTGCTTCATTACATAATCGTTTCACTTGGGTAAGAGCTAAACAACAATCTAAATGTATAATGAGAAATTCATGAGTCGTATGTCAGTGCTTTCTTTCTCACTTGTGTTGTTTTTAATCAAGCACCATGATGGGATTTCTAAGCAAGAGGCAGCATTTGTTTATGGTCCACACAGTTCACTGAGAGCATCAAACACTAAAACTGTGTCCTCCAGCACTACTATATTATTATAATAGTGTTGAGTTGGTGATCTACATGATAACTGCACATGTTAACAAAATGGAAAACATTTAGCAGGAGTAAATGTGTGTAATGTAGCATTAGAGAGACAATAGATAGTGGTATTTTAGCATAAATTCACTCTTGACTCTTGAAAAAAAAGAAATCGGACTCGAGCCCATCTTACTGTTCTGGTTTTCAGTTACACTTTGAGGTAAGATTTCCCTGTGGAAGTATTTTTTATTTTGGTCCACATGTGAACGTGGCCTTGTTCAATCGGGGTTTTACAGAATGATAAACTGGGGCTTTGAACAGACTCCTGACTTGTTGTCTGCTCAGGTGTTCTCCTGACAAACCAACAGTATAAAACCCTACACACCTTCTAACTATCCTATGTTGAAGCTTAATATTATTCCCATGCGATGAATGACTTTAGAATGTTTAAGCAAAGACCTTTTACAGGTTATATAGAAAGGAAGCACCTTTGTGTTTCACCTTTGTGTTGGCTTTGTAATATGTGTGTTGCACTGCATTCTTTGCCACACAGAGACAGTCAGCTGCACAACTTCAGCAAAAATCTTATTACTAGGTCAGAGAGCTGCAGTTAGCCAAAACTCCAAAATGACATGAGCACAGCTTAAGAGCTGAGGCAATAACATCCCTTCATCTGAGGTCTTCAGTTAAAGAACAAAATGTCAATTTTTGGCATCAATGACTGAAAATTCAGCAGAAACAATTCATCACTTAATCTATTTAGTTGATTCACAGAAAATTAATCAGCAGCAATTTTAATGATCAGTTCTTCTTTAAGACACTTCCATGCAAAAATGCCAACGATTCTCTGATTGCAGCATCTCTGCTTTTCTTTACGTGATAACAGACTGAATATCTTTAGGTTTGAACACATCGCCTTGAGTTTTAGAAAACTTTTCACTACTTAGCACAGGGAAATTGAGCAGTGTCAAGATATGACATAAATTTGGGCACTGTCGGTTCCAACCAACATAGACCATCATCTGGTTTCACGCAGTTTTACCACATTCACACAAAACACCGAAACAAGACAAGTCTGTTTAACTTTCACTCTCTTCCATCAAATTTAAAGGAGAACAGTGTTGTCATTATAATGGTGCAAAAATATCTCTCTCTCCATTTCAAAAAGAAAAATACTGCGTGAGCTAGACGACCTTGTGCCAGACACGTACTCTGTAACTGGAAAACTTCATGTAAATACACCACCACTAATGTGTATCTATTTCTGTGTATTAAATAAATCTACTGTGGCCTGGTTTAGTCACACAAAGGTAGTTTATTAAGAGCAGAGTGTGGAAACAGAATTTGCCTGCAGAGCACCCGTCCTGCTCTTATATCACAGCGATAGAACTGTGCCGTAAGTGGCACAACAACATTTCTCCTACAGGTTCCATCAAGTGTCCCGTCTCCTAATTACCAATCTGTGATCTTTCCTCCATCTTTCTCCCTCCCACTAGACTGCGTGCCTTTTCCTCATTATTCACCCTCAATTATGTGAAGAGTTTGTCCTGCGCTGCTTAATTACTTCATCCAGGAAGATGATAAGTTAATTTTGTGATTAACCCTCTGACACCTGAGCAGACAAGAATATCATGAGGCGATTATCATTTTAGTTTGCGTCCCTCTCCCAGACTTGCTCTCTGACACTGGGATGCTTATTTTGCGATGGGTGAGCGGATGTCAAAGATTCCACGCTTCTGAATTTAAAATTTGTTTTAAAAGCAGAAATGCGGTGATGTTTATTCATAAGTCATTTAAGCCAGGGTGGACCCGACAATAAACAGCAATTCATTAAATCAGAAGCTCTTTCTGTGGCATTGCATTGAATTCTCCTCAGGGCCTCGGCAGCATTGTCATGTTAAGAAGATGGCAGGAAACAAGTTGCAGGTACGGTTTAATTAGTGCTCCGGCTCGCTGCTGGCTTCCCTTCATTTCTCTCTCTCCACTGTACCATCTCTTCTGATTACTGGCATTACAGCAAATTTGCAGTTGATAATCAGTCTCAGATTCCTGCTAAATTTCTCATTACGCTGCTGGAGATGTCACTTGGGTTTTGAGTTTGCATTAATAGGGTTTAATCTGCAAGTGTTTGTGAGTGTGTGTGTGTGTGTGTGTGGGTGGGTAGGTTGCGCATCCACGCTAGCGCGACGTCTCATACACATCACACATGTCAGGTACAATCTTGTAAGGATTCCCAGGAGGCCACTTGTTTAACAATTACCCTTCATACTTCATTATTTCATATTGGTGGAGAATGATTGCGTCCAACCCTTAGAGCACGAAGCTTGACAGTCTCGGCAATAAGAGAATGGCTCATTAAAGACACCATCCAAACTCAGTGACATAACTCCACTGCCACAACTGCAATGTGCCACAATGTACTGTGTGAATTCTGACACTAAACTACAGTATGGAGGCAAATGATAGCCAAAAAGTTTTGAATACTATAGTCAACTGAATACTTGAATTATGAAATTCAATTCAAAACCTTTTTAAAAATTTTCACTGATTAAGGATTAAGCAATTCAGATCTAAACATTTGAAGTGAAGTCACGAAGACTGGCATCTCAAATTGGCTTGATCACTAAAATTTAAGATGAGAAATTCAGACCTGAGCATCCGTAAGCAATCGAGTCTGAATGGAATCACTCAGACCTCTTAAACAAGAACTCTGTTTAAGCTTGATGGCAAGACTGGCTAAAGTTTCAAAAAATCATCATCCTCACCAGTTGATGAGGATGTAGACGTAAAGGAGATTATTGTTCTTGGATTACAGGTTAGCTACTTAGTGATTGCAGTATAGTACAGCATGATAAGAAAAAAATGTAAAGGACAAAAATTGTATAAACTACGAAAATGAGAAGAATGAAAATTGTAAACTCCACTTCAATCCAGCATATCCATGTCTGGATTCATCTTATTTTTCAACCAAAGCCTGCGTCATAACCAATTTTAGACTATTGCTAATAACTTCACACACTACCTTCATCTGTCAGAGGGACAGCTGCCAACTGTGACTAAACCAAATATCAGTTTGTCAGTGTGGATGTGTTCAGCTCATTGCAACACAAAAATCAGTTGTTGGATTCATCTGTGTGATCAACAAGAGTGAGGCGAGATTCATGCTTTATTATAAGTGTTTATTATACCTCAGGTGACATTGGCTTTTGTAAACCCTCATATCCAATGAAGAGCAGGACAGAGCCATTAATGTTAGCTGACAGACCAATGAGCATTCTAGTCCTCAACATCTGACAGAATGCAACATCCGCAAGGTCTGAATTTCGTATATTGATTGAGATCAAAATCTGAGTTTGACCAGGCCAATTTGAGTAACCTGATTTCTGGACTTGACTTGAATTTTTAGACCCTCAACGACCTTATTGAGTTTGGTCAATTTGAATATCATTTCTGAATACTGGGCACTTGAATTTTCTATTTAATATGTAAAAATATGTATTATACTTGAAATCAAGTTTTTGAAAAGGCAAATTTAAACAACATTAACATTAAGTAGTCAGTGGTGATTTAATTTCATAGTTCGGTACTCGTGCAAGATTCAGTTCTTTATGGCCATATTTTGCCTCCATACCACTCTGAAATGATAAGCTGATCCATAGTAAGATTTCTCGCCAGACAAGCCAATGATACACAGTAACCCAGATATTAATGCGTAAACAAATGAGAAACTGCACCCATTAACTTTTTGTTCTTGATTAAACTGTGAAACATCACGCTGTGCTCCGCAGAAGTGACTTGTAATCAACTTCCAATCATTAATGGCCCTGCTATCTGCACCTGGCTCCTGAATAAACAAAAATCTCATTGCCCCCCTCAATCACTTGAAAGTTATCCCACTGAGTGGCACTTCGAACATCATCAGCGATACAACCGGCTGATTCTGGGACCCGAGAGGCAGAAAAGCCCCCTCCGAGGGAAGCTTGATCAGCTTCCTTTGGGCTAAACATTGCTATTCTTTGAATCCTGCTGTTCAGTGAATCATAATCACAGCTCAGCTCAATTGGACTCATTGTTGCCGGGCCGGCGAGCCTGTTTTGTCTGCTGATTGATTCATGTCATGTGAGAGCAAGATACTCCAAAAGACCTATCATCATTCATTTGTGTTGGTTTCTGTTTATAGGCCACTCTCTATTGATGATTACTATATCGAAAGATCTTTAATTAGTGGCTTTTGTGTGGGAAACAAATGAAAAACAAAAGACGAGCACGGTGCGGCGAGATCAAAATGAGAAAACGCTTGATGAGTAAACATTTTAATTACGGTGTTAAATATAGAGTGAAAGGTAACATTTCCGAACAAATTAGTCTAAAGGTCACTTCTGTTTGCGTTCAGCGAGTGATTTTTTTTCTTCTTCTGTCTGGTACAGTTCATTGTTTGTCTGGAACAACACAGCTGCAAGTGTAAACATACTATACTATGTCAGTGTTCATTTTCTTTATTTAAACATAACACACGCTATGACTGTGCATTTTGCAGCAGTGGCATTTCAAAAGGTCGAGGCCTTGAAGAGGAAGCGCTGTCAGAAGTGTGTCACCACTATTTATGACTTACTATGGAAAGCACACACCACCTACATGTAGCCTGGTAACAGATGTTTTTATTACTATTCTTAGATTCAAACCATATTGAGAGCGTGTGTGAAACATCTGTAGACTCTTTGACTTGTATTGCTTTATTGTGCAGCTTCTCATTTGTAAGTTTGCTGATTTACTTTGCTTAATGTGACAGTAAACTGAGTATCGCTGGATTCTGAACCGATGGTCAGACAAAACATCTAATGGCGTCATCTCAGGCTTTAGGTAAACTGTAATGGCACTATTTTGTGGCATTTAATGGATCAAATGATAAATCATGAAGAAAATATGTATATATCAACCTCTGTATGTAAAGTGCCTTGAAATGACTTGTGTTGTGATTTGGCACTACACAAACAAAATTGAATCGAATTGAATCAACCTTGTTTTATCACCAACATTTCTGTAAATGAGTCCTTTGTTTTTTTGACAATTGTAAACAAAATTTTTTACCAATTTTAAAATGAAAAATAGATTTGTCACTGCTCTCTGGTGGACAAACTATGTAATGGCAAAACTGTTTTTAAATTACATTAAGAATATCTTTGACATTTCTGTACTTTGCTATTTATTGGCCAACCATAACACTGTACATCAACAGCAATATAAGCCAAGCTAGTATTGGCCAAAGTATTGGTCTGTCCATTTTATCAGTCCAGTTCTATATTTGGCATCTAGGCTCTGATCTTTCCACTTCCTGCAAGCATACACCAATCTAAACACAACAGAGATGACGGAGTGATGATAGTTCCTCTCCTGTCACAGGAGCCTGTTTGTGAAATACTATGTGAACAGTAGCACAAGTAGCAGTGAAAGCAGGAGCTATAAGTGATTGTACCAGTTAAAATGTTCAGTTTTCAAGTGAGCAATGCAGCAGCGGAAAGGAAAAGAACGTGCCAAACAGGATGGTTTAAATAGTTAGTCCTATTCCAGCGGGTGTGTTGGACACAGTGCATGTTGCAGGAGACACAGTATGTCAGTCTGACGCCTGTCATGCCGTCTACTTACAATCTACTCTCTACCAAGCACAAGCCACAATTTTCCTTCAGGCCTCAGAAGGAGTATCGTAAATTAATACCTGATCTACCTGATTCACCTGCAGCAGTGAACTATGTTAGCAATGCTGCAGATCATTATTCACTTATGTAGCATCATAAACCATCAGTACATGGATTGGAGCTTAGTTTGGCAATGAGGGTAGTTATGATTAGCAGAATATGAGACATGCAGAGAAAATGTGACTGTATATTTTGTGTTTGATAAAAGCTGTACGACTTCCTAGTGGAGCCAATATTACAGAAACGTAAGTATGAGATGGGCTTTGTACAAGACAGCAGTCATGTTTACATCCCTAAAGCAATATTCAGTGGTAGCAGATACTCGAGACTCTAGTTTGTACCGAGCAATAAGAAGCGCTCAGAACAACGCAACAACCAAGAGGGAAATATCACAAGACCAATTCAGCCTGACATGACCACAGATATGCAGACTGATGAGACCAGGCTGGTCAAAAAATGCTGCTTGGTCATAGTAAATTTGTAAAATTGACGATCTCAAGAAAAACGTAAAATAATAACAGCAAGAACAGTTTTCTTTATTTGCTTTTCCTGTTTCCCTCTATTTTGAAAATGTTTAGATGAAGCCACTTTCTCTTGTGGTCTTATACAGTATGTCTCAAATAAGTTATGATGACTTAGTTCAAAGACCATGCCTCACTCTAATCCAGTTTCCTTTGCCTACCTGTACCTGTGTGTAACCCCTTTCTCTCACAGGGGGGACAACAAAGCCACATCGAGTTGTACCCCTACTCTGAGTCTCACTCCCCAGGTTCCTCGTGCTACCTCCTGTCATATCATTGATCCCTATCTGACCCTCCGTTCATCCCTTCCTGTTCAACCTCATCTCATTCCACCCTCAACCCCAAGGGGCAGGATTAAGTTTCACCTCCCATTGAACTCTAAAATTTGACGTAGCTTGATCATTGCTGAAAACATCACGCATATATGGCCCCCATTGTGTCTAAGAGCACAGACCGCATCTGACTGAGGTTGCTGTTTTTCATCCTGTCTATTATATAAACTGATTTGGCCGGAGACCTTCGCCTTGCTGCGAGCCAAACGTGATGTGATGCTGGCTGACACATCATGATGTCCCTCCCCCCTCGCTGACTCCGGGCGCTCTGGTGGAGTCTGGTGCTCTACCTCACAGCCTGCAGTTACCCAAATATCACCTCTGTGTTTTTTGACAGAGGGGGAGAACAGCATGAGATGTGAAACACAGAAACACAATCGTCTGCAGGCCCCGTATTGAAACAACTCCACCTCTGAATGCAAGGGAAAAAGATAAAGCTGCGTTTGAAGTGCGAAAGATAGCGAGAATTAAATCTTGCATGTGTGTTATGTGCGCGTAAAGAAAACCGTGTTCGCTCTCGCAGGAACAAATAGATTCCGGTGTCATGTTGCATAGATCTTTTGCTCATCAAAAATATCTAACAGCATGAAAGAGGTGTGCGAAGCATTTCAACATTTCAACTCGAGGTGAACTGTTCAAAACATTTTTTTTTTCCTTTGAGAAAAAAGCGGGATATCGCAAAAGATGGAACTCCTGCAGAGCCGAGTGAGATTCAATAGGATAAGAAGTCAGAAAGCATCTTTTTCTGTGCTCACTGAGAGACAAGAAAAGCATTAATACCACAAAACTTCATGTTTCCGACTATTTGCTTTTGAACAATTAATAGACTGCAATAAAAAAGACTTATTTACATTCTTTATATAAGCGTTTTCAACCATATACAAATACACTAAACTCTCGAGTGGTTGCATTTTTACTTATCAAAATGACCTTGCCTGGCATCAAACAGGGCGCTTTACAGATAAGCTATACCACAGAGATTTAAGCAGTGTGAAGTACCGCAAAAATTTCTGCCTCCGCGTCTCACACTGTGCTGCACCCCGGCAATATGGCGGCCTTAACCAAAGGCAGACACATATATAAATAAATAAGTTAGCAGGAGATGTGCTCTTGAAGCTGTATTACTGGGCTGACGGCTTAAGCTTAGGCAGAGAGGGAATGAGGGACAAATTTAGCAGCAGATCTTAGAATAACTAGGTGGGGATAAAGCTTATAAAAAGTGCAAATGGCTGCACTTCTGGACGGTGTGCTTAAGGCCCCGAGATGAAGTGCTGACTGTAATGTTTGCAGTTTTGCGGGGGAAAGAAAAAAAAAAGTTTAATGAACTAATTTATGCATTTGGAACCTACAAAAACTTGAAGGGGGATTACTGGAATCTTCTCAACCTTCGAGTAACGCTGAAGTGATCCAGTTTGTAGACAAGAGAGAGAAAATGGGCTTTTGTTCAATACGCCGTAAAAATGGATAAATGGGAAAATCCAACTTTGTTTCTTTTTACTATTGATTTAGTCCTTTTAACCTATAATTCAAGCGAAAGACAGAGGAAACTCTCTTAGCATTAAGGTAACAGACATTTTTTGAAATATGCTTATTCACTCTCTTACATGAGAAGATTGATACCACTCTCATGTCTGTCCATTAAATATGAAGGAGGTAAAGGAGCAGTTTGACATTTTAGGAAATACATTTATTCTCTTTTCTGCTGAGATTTAGAAGAGAAGATCAATACCACTCCTATATCTGTCTGTTAAATATGAAGCTACAGCAGGTAGTGGTATTGATCTTCTTGCCTGTCACCAAAAATGAGAATAAGTGTATTTCTCAAAATGTCAGACTACTCCTTTAACTCCTGTAGTTTGTTTTGGGTTGTGAAATAAACTGGCTGAGGCTGATTAAACTGTTTCAGGACCTGTTGGTTCATATGAGCAGATAAATGGCAAAACTAAAGAGCTGCACTGACAGAAGCAAAACCCAGCTGGTAAAAGAAGAGGGAAAAGAAGGGACACAGAAACAGTGGCAAGAAGCAGACTACAGTTTAAATCAGCACCATGTCGAGATGCATGTACCAGAAAATTATTAGCATGCTTTCCCACCAACATGGCGTTAACTGTATTGTGTCCAGCACCTTACTTTCCTCCTTGGTGCCAGAAAAGTCGACACACTCATCATGTGATTACAACTTGGTGCCGTAGATCTAAAGCTCAAATGAAAGGTACCCCACAGGTGTCTGACTGAATATAACTCACTGAGAGGAAGGACTATAGATACAAACGTTAACGTGAAGTTTCTGTTTACATCCATTTTAGCCTCCTTAAGTTACTCCTTTAGCACTTGAGTGTTACGTTCATGAGGCTGCAAGTCAGCTTCCTTACTACAACACACTGATTTGCTATTTCTCTTAATTGACGGTAGATTTCTGTTGTTTAAATGTGAAGGTAATTAAGTACATTTACTCAAGTATTGTATTTAAATGGGAACACAAATGTTACACATCAAACCCTGCCTATAGGTATTGCGGAGTACTACTGCATATAAAGTTATGTAAAACCTTTTGTGACTTCAGAGGGAACTGCCTGAAGTCTGCTCAATGTCCTCAAGTGACATCAAGTTGCATTGTGGGTAATGTTGGCACCAGGTTTTGACAAGAAAGAAGAATGTGTGGACATGTGTCCCTTTTTAAAAACTGTGCATCGTGGGTCGGACAGTGTCACTGGAGTGCAGTGCTACATCTGTGGAGTACTCTTTTAACCTAGAGCCACCATAAGGCTACACTACCATAGACTACTGTGTCATCTTCTCTATTACCAACAGAGTATAAGACTTTGGAGGAGGAGCTCTATGGATGTTTTTTTTGTCAATCAACATGCTCGCTGTGTTCATTAAACGATCTTAATAAACTGTCTATTTTGAATCATTCTGTGTCTTTGCTCAAAGCAATTTGTGCACTTTTGTTGTTTTACTTTTAACTCAACAGTGTGAATAAATCTACTAATGCACCAGAGTGCTATCTCCACCAACAACCTCCACCTGCCCAAAAAAAAAAAGAAAGAGGGATGGGAGGTGTGATTGCACCCTCAGCCTCTGTGACTGGGACATCTGTTCCATGGCAGATACTCCTCCCTGAAGACCTGCACTCTTCCAGAGCTGGACGCCACCCTCTTCAAACTGCAGACGGAAATGTTTCCTCTTTCCCTCCTCCATCTCCTTGACTGGAGTCAATACACTGCTGCTCCTGGAGCTATTACCGATATGCTCCGGCCAAGTGTAAAACCTCTATCTGCCACTTATCAGCACACCAACTCTCCTTCTATGAAAACCTGCCATTATGCCTCACCTCTCCCAGTCTCCTCCACTTCCAGCACACATGATATTGGAGCTATTTTGGTCCATTTGAGGCCCTCTGAGAGGAAGTTTGATCAGTTAGGAAAGTAGCGCGTGCATCAGTGTATCGCCAACATTTTTTTTTTTTTTTTTTTTTGTAGACCTGTAAATTTTTTCAGAAACCACAACACCAGCATTTTTTAATTACTTCTATCAATAATTCTGCTAAACAATGCTACATCTTTATAATGAGCATGCTGGAAGATGGGGGGGAGCAAGATAAATCATATTTAGTTAATTAAACTGAATGAACATTTTCATGTAAATAAAACACCAGACTCAATTGGAACAGGTTTCTTTGAAATGGCAACGTTATGAAGATTCATGAGCTTTTTAAGAAAGCAGAATTTCATTACCTTACATCTCTATTAGGATCTCTATAAGCATACATAATAAAAAGGACCTATTATAGATTTAATAAATGAACTTCTGTGTGAAGTCAAATGGATTTGGCAAAGGCTGTGGGGTAGAATCTCTCTCTCTCTCTCTCTCACACACACACACACACACACACACACACACACACAGAAAAGAAAGGGACCCTATTATGCTAGAAGAATAAGCAGAGCGTTCAGAAATGGATTAGCGTTGTCAAACAAATTTGGTTTCAGTTTTGAAAGAATGGAGCCATATTCTTCTTGAGTTCTGTTGGTAAAACAAAGCACGAAGGGCTTTAATGAAAAAGACCTGTGTGATGTGATAAGTACAGTCCGCTCGCGCAAAACAAGTAAAGCATGAGTGTGCACAAAACATCAGATACCACGAGCATCAATGGAATCGCACCTCAAGAATACATGAAACAACAAGGGAGATTATTGAGCTTGAAGAGTGACCTCAAATTTTGGCTTTGAAACAAAATTTTGGCATTGAACATGGCATTGAAGCCCAAACTGAAAAAGGCACTGAAGCAAGTATTTACAGTGAAAGTTTCACTGAATAATAAAACAGGTATTAAAATGATTTCATTCTGTTTTGGTTTTGATATGATGAGTTTTAATAAATGACAAGATTGTGATTTTCCGTCAACCTGATCGCAGTAAGCTCATTCATCTGAGATTTCCCAACAAGCTACGCCAAATCTCTGACTGCAAAGACACTGTCATTCATGGTCACAGGTTTAGATGAAGGTACCGCCAGGATTAATCAGATCCACCTATTGCTTGCTGTTGTTTTCCTGTGATATTATTGATGGGGTTTGAGGTAGAAATTCAAAGTTCAGTCCACTAGATTGCACAATATTTGCCAAGGACAGTATGATTTATCTTGAAAACAAACAACTGGCATATTCCAAACATCTACAAAAAAGTCTGCAAGCTCTCCTTCAAAGAGTGCAACAGCTCTCCTTCAGTTATTCCATAAACACGTGTTAGCCCCTGGGGTGGCTAATTTTGAATGTAATAATCTATTTAATCACAACTTAACATTATCGATCCCCGTGTTAAAAGCTGTTTATGTGAGGGCCTGTGGGCTGGCAGAGTGACAGGCTCACTCCCCTCTGTGTCATTTATTTCCCATTCCGCCGTGCTAGCCAGAGGCCTGCAGCGTGCTGGGGAGATAACAAATGAAATATGTGTCTGCTGAGAGGGATCATATATGCCGGGGCTCGTGAGGACAGGCAGAACCCTCATTCAGACCATTAGAGTAACATACAGTACAGGATTTACTGTAGACTGTATCAACAGCTAAGCATTGTGTGTGCTTTTGCATGTGTTACATATATTAATATACGGTTAGTATTAGCATTTGGCAGCAGGTAATATGATACACTGTATGGTATGATATTTACATTCTCTAAGTTTTCAGCCATGATCACATAGTTCGGTTACTCCGAAGAGGTCACGCAAGGTGATAATTGTTCGCTCAAATGATCCAGACTGGATTTGATTAGGTTGGTTTTCAGTCTCACGAAAGAGGACAGTCAATGCCTAAATCCAACTTAGTGCCTTTCCCCGTTTTTTTTTTGTTGTTGTTGCTTGTTTGCTTATATTTATGATGGTCAGTATCCTCAGATAAGTTTGCATGTTCTCCCTGTGCCTGGATGCTCCGGCCTCCTCCCACAACCCAAAGACGTGCAGGTTAGGTTAATAGGTGACTCTAAATTGCCCGTAGGTGTGAATGTGAGCATGAACAGTTGTTTGTCTCTACGTGTCAACCCTGTGATAAACTGGTGACCTGTCCTGTACTCTGCCTCTCATCCAGCCCCCCGCCACCATCCAAAGGATAAGTGGTTGTAGATAATGGATGGACAGAGTATCCTCAGATAGCTCCAGTATTCTCGGCTGCCCCAGGATCAGCACCCTGGACAGTTACACACTTCAGTGCAAAAGTTATGCAGGCTGATGTTCCAACAGAGGGGCTGCACAAAAATGTGCTACGACAAATGCATTTCAGAGTGTAACTCTACACTGTAAAACTAAAAAAAAAGTAAATATTTAAAATGAAATTTGATGTTGTTGCAAATTAAAATTTTGAGGAATCGGTGGAAAGTACTTTAGACATTTAGTAGTAGTGCAGTGGAATATACTTCTACTTTTTACTCCATTACATTTACTGAACAACTTTAGTTACTAGTTACTTGAACAGTCACATAGAAAACTTTGGATATATTTTTTAAAATATAATACATTGTTAAAGATTTGACCTTTTTAGGCTTGTGTCTACTTGGGACCCCTTTTCACGTTTGAGTTATTTTTCCCCTAACTGTGATTTCCCATGTTAAATTATAATAATTATCTGTAAATCTGCAGAACACCTTTTGGCTTTTATTAGTTAAAATAAACAATAAACATGATTAAACATGCAAATATGTTAAATGTGTTTCTTTCAAAATTAAAATCACTATGACTGCTTCTTGTCACCCCACCACAGTGAATGAGCATTAAATTAATACTGATATGATAAATATTGAGGCATCACTGTTTTAAATAACTGTTGGAGGCACAAAGAGGTCTTTTGATTCAATATTTCAGTCTACTGTCCACAAAAAGAACATATAGAACTTACAATAACAAGTACTGTCAGAAATCCCTTCAGCTGTGAGGATTCCAGTGGGGAAGCAGCAGGAATCCTGCTCATCAATGTATCAATTATTACAAGTGTCTCGGACAGCTCCCACATCCTTGGATCAACACCTTGGACAGCGGCTGTGACACACTTAAAGGCAGAGCAAGAGTCACAAATTAATTCTACTGTTTCTTTAAAAAAACAACGCAAAATATAACTGTAAATACGTAAAGTTTGGCTACATAGCCGCTCGCACACTCAGGTGAGTACATGTGACTTCCATTCACAAGTTCTAGCTTTCTTCACCAAGTGTATGTGTACCGTAATCAATCACATTGATAATTGCCTTGCAGGCACACACATCCTTGAACACACACACACAGACACATTTATACATGCATTGCAGTCAGCTGCATGTGCCAAGTAATTAAAGCCCAAATCATGATATGTCAGAGCCCTTCCTCGTGCCCTGCAGCTCCTGGAAGGTGTCCTGGCTTATCAGAGCCATATTGATCTGAGCCGGAGGAGAAGCTGGTCTGAGGGAATTTGTGTTCATTTTGGAAGAGGACACAGCTGTCAGCGGGCCAAAGATTAGTCCGTCTAAAGAGCTTTTCTGACAGCATCGCTAAATGGTGTCTGGCTGGATGCAGACGGGGAGAATCAAACCTCAGTTTCCTGTGTGTGAAATAAATCATACATGTATCATTTGTCCAGGAGCACAGAGGCGAGAGGTTCGAGAGAACAGAGAGGTTTGAGATCGGGCTGTGCCTTCACTACACATGTTGAGCTCAACTGGTCCCTCATTAGGAATCCACACTGAAAGCTGCCTAAATCACCGGTCTTCTGGCATCAGGAGTGAGAAGCCAAGGGCTTTAGGTGTGACACAATCAGAGTTGGACACTTGAGACTTGGACTCAAGTTGGACACAAAAATGAGGCCATGTGATTTGACTTTGACTTGATTGAGAATAGACTTCTCTTACTTGAGACTTGACTCCTAAAATTGCTTTAAATCAATGTTTTATATTAAAAATGGATCAAATAACTATGTGTACTATGAAAGTAGAATGCTTTGTTTTTGTTTTGGTTCACTCTCACCTCTCTCTCAGTTTAATTTCCAGCATCAACAGCCGTCGTACTAGTGTATTTGTGTGTGTACTGATGTACTCCAGGACCCTGTGACATCACTGTTGGGTGTGGTTACAGGTGCCATAGACTGCACGCCTGACCATCTCATCCACCATCAGTGATGCTGGATGAGGTGAAACAATCTTGAAACTTTCAGCCAAAGAGTGCAGTTTCAGTCTGGTGTTAAGTTATTCTCTAAACACTTAGAGTCTTGAAAGCAAACACATGCAAGTCTCAAGTTCTGAATCAGTAATAATGATAAATAATAATAATAGTAACACTTTAAAAGGAAAAAGGGCACAGATTATATTGTGTACAAGTTGATGGTCAGCATTCAGACATTTGTAAACTCATTACCACTTGTATCTCAACTTGGCCTTGTCCTAAAAGAATTGAGACCAGGCTTGAGGCTTGTCCTAAAAGACCTGATTTGAACATCTCCACGTTGTTAAACATTTAGTCAGTTTTAGCTGTGGCAATGACGACAGACCACTTTGCTCCAGACGTAAATCAACAACAATCGGAGAGATTGCAATGAAATCTTGTAAAGACATTCCTGATCATCAGGATTCACTTTGGTTATGGTTAAGTAAAGATCATGATTTTGGTTTTCTGTTTGTGAAATAGTGAAAAGAGTTATTCTATAGATTAGATTGCGTGACTACTGAATGACTGCATTCAGTTTTTATTTGTGTTTTATACAGTGCTCCAGCTTTTTTAGAATCTGGGTTGTACTGAAAGTGTGAAAACATGTGAAAGCTTTATTTGAAAGATTTACGGCTGTGCATTTGTTAAATGTTGCATCAACATTATTTCAGTGCTGCTAAGCTTTTTAAAGTTGAAATCTTTTCTTGCTGATGTGCGCAGTAAGCTCAGCGTTACACCCACCATTGTCTTCACAGTCGCTAAAGCACCCCCCGTCTGAACTCTATCCCTTCTGATGGATCCCCTTGTGTTCATTTATTGAACCCAGGTAGGTGTATCCAATTAGTGTTTCTGTGTCTCCCATGTCAGGCTATGCTAAATCTGCCTCCAAAAAGCTGGGGATCCTATTAGCTCGGAGTAACGTCTCTGTATTTTATACTATGGCTTTTATGGGCTCTCCAATGTCACTGCATCAAAGGAGCCTTGTCTGTACATGAATCTCGCCATGCCAGAATCCTTCAACCCCATTATCTGGGTGTGAAGTGCCCTTCCTCAGCTATTTGTATCCTCCCGCGCTTCGCGCCATTACCTTCCACTGGGTAATAGCTCTTTAGGCTTCTTGTCTTTCTGTCCTGTTTCTGTTCTCAGAAAAAAAGAGCAAAACTAAACTTGTTTCTTTTTCTGAAATGCCACTACGTAACTCCTTTATATGGTGTGAGGCTGCTTCAATATACAATATATTGGCTGTATTATAAAGCCTGTCAGAATAAGCACTGATGCTGATGAGATAACAGGTGCATCTCCATCATCGTTGTCCAGAACATGGATACAGAAGCAGCATTCATAAAGAGATAAGAGCTGGGTAAATACCATAACAGCAGCTCAGCAAAACATCTGAAAACAACATTATATTATATAATCCTACCTTGAGAAAAAACTCAAGACACCACTTCCATCTTTTTTTTACTGCTTTTCCATTAAACTCAAATGAGATGATTATTTACTCTGGATCTGCTCAGTCATGCATAGCCGATCTCTCAAGTCCCCTCCACAGTGCCGGATGGATATGGAAAAAAAAAAAAAAAGAAACCCTCAAGGATAATGGAAAATTGATTTTTATCTCCCCATATCTGTTTAAATATGATTAACAGTGAGTTTGACACAGCACGTCAAATTAATAATGACGTGCAGTGGGAAAAGGCAATCAATAATTGACAAGATAAATATAGATAGCGGTTCATAATGCTCCCGACGCGGGTCACACTGATAACAAATGAAGCATTAGCATGTGAATGATAATCAGGAGTCATTAGGCAGGTGTGAATGACAACACAATAGCACAGTAGTGACCAAGTTTTGACATCACCTCCAGCACTCTGAGGGCAGCCGGTGAAATTAACTGAGGCCCGTATCTCTCTGTTCATCTGTTCTCCAGCCTGATAGGAACCTAGAGGTCATTTGGCAGAGCACCGTGTTACTCCTCCATGTCCACACCCCCACCACCACCGCCACGCAGCTCCACTGTTTCCCCTGAATCAAAAGTGAAGTGGCGGCTAATGAAAACGAATAGCACATTTGTATGTCGTTAGCGCGGAGCGAGGGCTCGGTGGGGAAGTGTTGGGTGTGTGAACATAGTTCAACAGTGATTACGCAGAGGTTAACGGCCGCCCTGACATAAGTGTTAGACTCCTCGTATTATGTCGATTCACTGAGCTGTTGAACCATTACCACTCTCTCCCCCTCATAGTCAGATAAAGGTATTTGCCCACGGCTAGACAGATGTACTTTGCATTTATGAGAGCATACATTATGTTTGACATCAAACATTTGCTTAACACTGCCTTGGAATCTCATTTCATTTTAGTCAGGTTGCAGTTTCATCGCAGTTTTGTAGCAGAAACTATGATACATACATTAAAAAATACATCTGGGGCTACAGAAGTGTAAGCAGGAAAGGATCTGTGCAAAGTCCCGGCCTTAACTTATCATCCGCCTGCTCAAAACTATAGGTTTTAGATGACAGGGCTCGTAAATGGGTTATCTAAAATCCAATATATATTGGAAGAGAGATCGCAGGGGGAAAGGCGCGCTTGACTGTATCATCCTGATCCATAACTTTCCCTCCAACCAGGGGCCCATTTATTGTCGATTCCATCCGAAAGATGGGTCTGTCAGTTGGGTGGGAGTCTCGCTGCTGTTTATTTTCAAATCAATACTCAATTACTATAAGGAAGATCCACTCCCTTGCCCATTTTCAAGATGAAATTATGGACTGCAGCAATAACACTTAGTCAAGGCGAAAGCTGGTGTCATTAACTCACAGCTGGGCAGTATAAGTACACCAAGATTTTATAACAACTGGATTTCAAAACCCCCCGCACCCCTTTTACCCTTTTAGTTTCTAATTAATCACTATGAAAAAGACCCTTCACGACATGACGGATGACCAGAGAAAACAATTTTCACCCTAAGAGCCTTTTAATTTTAAACTCTGAGAGCTCATTGACTGCAACTCCCAACAACCCATCAATGCTAGTTTTTAATGCACTTCCTCTTTTGTTATTGAGAAGAATGGAGAGGCAGCGAAGGCCCCGGCTCCTCTTCATAACTCATGTCATTGATTTGCTAAATGCCAGACATTTGCCATAGGAGAGAGTCCTGTCAATGGCTTTGGCAGGGTGTGTGTAAATTACTCCATTAGGGAGAGTTTGGGGTTATTTATAGTTGAGAGAAATAGAGGTTAGGCTGCATAAATGAGCATGGATTGGGCGCTGCAAGTCAAATACAACCCTTGTTTGGTGCTGTCACATGAAGAGGTCCTTTTAGATGGAGAGAAAAAAGCTCCTACAATATTGCAGCATAAAAACAGAAAAGCCATCATTCACTGTAACACATCGTGACAGACGGGCTTTGCTCTTGTGAAAGTAGGCTAGACAGGTCCGAGGGCAAAATCCAGCCCTGGCGGAAACTGTGACAAGCGGTTCTGTTGTAGTTATTGTTAGCATCCACACCAGTTGGACGGGTCAGTCAAAACAGTCCTGTGACATTGCAGCGTATTGGAAGAGATGCTGTCTTCGGTCCAATGCGAGCACAAAAAGTGAGTTCAGAAACAACAGACCAAGACAGAAACAGGTCAAAGCTGACTGCAATTAATGCTTCAATACTGGGTTCACCAACATAGTTGAATCGAGTCTCTGCTGGTCATTTACTAAATATATATATTTTTTGAGCATATGTTGAAAAAAAAAAAGCATTACAATAATAAAAGTTCTTTCTCATCTAACACTGTTGTGGTTAAAGGGGGTTCTACATCGATTTTTGTGATTTTAAATTCAGTTTGCTTGTCATAAGGAGTACTACTCAGCCTCTATTGAGTTGCATCATGGAAAAAAATAAAATCCAGTGTTTTTTGGAGTTTAATCCATATTGGACTAAAATTCAGGTTATCTTGGCTTCTGCTGCATCAACTTAACACTGTTATTTATAATGTGTTATTTCAACTGTAGCTGCTCCAACACAAGAATTTCCCTGTTTGGGATAATAAAGCATATCTGTCTTTCTTCTATCTATCTATCTATCTATCTATCTATCATGAATTATTAACACAAAATTTAAATTAAATAATATTCAAATTTTATACAAATAATGGCTTAAAGAATCAATTCATCATCCATAATTCATTTACAATAAATGCAAAGTTTCTTGATCATATCAACGGTTCTTAAATCTGGCAAAATCTACTTTAATATTGGAATATTTCCCTTCATGTTTGTTCAATTACCCCCTTTATATATAGTTATTTTTATTTACTTTTGTTCTTTGTTGATTATGCTTTTTATCTATTATTCTCATCTCTATCTTTCTCCACCGTTTTGTTTGTCTGTTAATAATATTTGTCTGTTAGTAATACTTAATTCTCTTATAAAATCTTTGTCATGTAAAAACAATAATGAAAAGAATGCAGTAGGGTTTGGATAGATTCAAGCTGAAACATGAAGCATACTGACACACAGAGGATAGTATAATTAGAAGTGGTCTGAGTTACTCGACATAAAATCTCACAATCTGACACAGGCGTAAACCATTTCCTGTGACTGTGATACCTGCACACATCAATGTCTCCCTGACTGTTATTTCAAGCGCTTCATTGCATCATTCCACATAAGAACAAACACTTGCAGGCACTGTGACCTGTGCTGTGTCAAGGCCAACACCAAAGTCAGAGACAACTGAATAATAGCTCGCGGCAACTCAAAAATACATACATGTGAGTCGTTAAATTATGGGGTGAGTGATTGTGCATTCTTGTTGTGCATAGTTCAAAGTTATTATCAATCATAACAATTCAAAAAATCCTGTAGCTGTGCATGAAATAACATAGAAGAAATGCTATAAAACATACTGCAGCATTACGTGAAAAAACATCTTTGCCAAGGAAGTCATGTTCATGCCCTATTGAGTGAGCAGCTATGGTCACAATCAGCAGGTTATTGTCTGAGCTTTTCACTCTAATCATGACATTGTGGGGTTGAAGTCTTTTTTTTTTTGCATCTGGAAAAATATTTCAGCATCATGGCTGTCTTTAAAATATATTTGTGGTAGGAGAATATTTTGAAGTGATTGCTGATGAGGCCGCATTCAACTCGATTCAAAGTAGTTTGCTGCACTGGTGTCAAAACCTGCTAGTCTTAAAGATACCAGGGGTGGATTCCTATAGACCCCGCTATTTGTTCATCTCTGCTGTTTGTTTTCAATCACAGAAGAATTACATGGTACAAGATAAACCAATAGCAAGCTCCACAGGAAGCACGGTGCTTCAATATCACATCCTCAGGAGACGTACGATCAGATGATTTTGTGTATTTTTACTTTTTAGAACTTGACTTTTTGAATGATTGCAACCTTTTTAATTAAATGGGATTAATTAAATCATGCAGGGTTTCAATTTAATATGTGTCCCATGGATTCAGTTTAAAGTATTTGACGTTGAAATCCTCTCTAACCATCATCGGTTTTTTTTGTTGTGTTGTCATTTTATTTATACAGCAGGTCTTGTTTTTGTGCCACCATGTGTGTTGCCCGTGGATATGGGCAAAGTAATCTTCACAGATGCCACACAAACTCTTTTACTCATTCAATCTGCGAAAGTAGCGCCAGTATGATGGGACTGCATTTAACTGAATAAAAGATAAATGGAGAGTGACAAAGTGCCCCTGAGGGGTAGTGATATTTTTTGCCTTGACTCTTCTATGACACCTTGATAAGGCAATTATGGAGTAATTACCTTAACAAGTGGCATTAGAGAAAATTATCCTCATTTTTCTGCTAAAATAACACCAAATCAGTAGTGAGTGAATTTCAGAATCTCTAATCAGCATCTCATTAGGTGGTGCAACTGCCTGATTTAGTCAGCCTTCAATGACAAATGCAATTAGTGCTACAAAACAACACAAATGTGACAACATTGTGCCAAATAAGGCAGATGAATCCGTCACATCCTTCAGAGATTTCACATGTTTCTTCTGTTCATAATGGCTAATTGTATTTGGAGAGTCTGTGTGCACGATTCCAGCAACCCCAGAGATGCTATCCATGGCCCGGAGTGAAACAAAAGGTTCAAAGTCAATGGGAGCCACGCTGGGAGCGAGCGTTGGAGGATCTCTCCTCTAACAGATAAGCAGAAACGTTTTCTTCCTCTGTTCTCCCGAGTTAGCTGGTGCAGCAAGGTCAGGTGAATGTGATCAGCCACTGTGTCTAAGCGTATTATCAGGTGAAATCTGTGGAGTGACGTGAGCGAACCGGGCCAGTCAGCTGTCTGGAAAAATCATTACACAGAGCCGGACATTTTGGATAACTTTGGAGGCAATCGGCCGCTCGGGATGCCGCATGGATCTCTGCGTGACCAAAACGCCCTTGAATGAAACACTTCCTCATCACACCGATCAGGAGCCTAATCGAGAGTTGACGAATCTGAGGAGAACAGGCCAAGATGAGCTTATAACTTTCAGTAAAATACACAGCATAGCCTGTGTTTTAAAGCTGCAGCATGTACAGTGATATTATATGGTATGAATGTGTATCCATGAGGTATTTCATAGCATTTGTTTGCTGTATACACTTTATTAAATGACCAGAATGTAACTATGTACATTATTTAATCACGCCATGTGCTCAAAGCTGCTCTGATCAATATTTTTTATTAACAATGGATCAAATGACAATGTGTAATGTAAAAGGAGTTATTCATACTGATAAACTCACACAAAAATATGACTCAAATCTGCAGTTTCCTGACACCTAACAAACGGAGGTTCAGGAGGACTTAAAAGAGTTTAGTTCTGTTTTGGTCTCCATCAACATCTGAAGGAAATATCTGGCTCTTTAGTGGCTAAATACTTAATTATATTTATTAGTAAGCAACTAACTTTGTCTGTTTTTAACCTTGTCTGTTTTGCTGCTGCTGAAAACCAGGTTGACAAGAAAGGAGAGAATGAACCAAAACAGTACGGTTGTGGGCCCGAAAACCAAAACATCGAGCTGAAAGATGCTAAAATGCTCCATAGAGCTGAGTGAAACTGCGGAGTTCGGTGATACTTCTCTTTATAATAATAGTTTTTGAAGATATGGATCCAGAAAGACTATTTGGCGCCAAGATAACTGACAGTGATTTAAAAACACAGATGCAAAGCACATCACATGTAAAGCAAGTTTCATCAGCTCCCGTAAGGTTGAGTCATGATTGTGTTCAATCTATCAGCCACAGACAGAAAACAGATGCGTTCCGTTACTTTAAAAGTCAGGAAAGTCAACTTCTTCAATTTATTTCCTTAATGTTTTAACATCACGCAAACTTTAACTTGGAATTCTTAATTAGTCTCATAATCACAGCTCATTAATTAGAAGCCATAATTAGCCAGAGATCAGCCTAATGATAAGACACAATTATGTCTCCAGATGCATTGTTTCTAATCAAGCCCTAATATTCAAACACAGCCCAGTGAGTGTATGATGTAAACTGTCTGTCATCGTGGAGTTACTTCCTGTGTTTGTGACCCCCTTTAAACACATTTCACCCTGTCTGCCCATGTGCATGACGCATGTCTGTCTCAGTACGCGTGTGTGTGTGTGTGTGCACATTAAGTGTGATGATGTATAGTTATTACCATACATAAACTGGACGTTTGAAGTAAAACAGCATTTAATGACTTATTTGAAGTATTTGAATTGCAAAGGGGATGAAACATCCCTTTGAGGGAGGAAATGCCATATTCCAATCAAACATTTCACTGTTGCGAAGGTTAATGAATGCCATTAGCCCAGCGCCAATAAATTCAGACTTGTACTTTCACGAGATGCATAAATTAGATAAAGACCCAGAATCCAAAGCTTCATACAGGGGAGAGAGGGAATGTATGACAGCGACACAATTACATGCCTGTGGAAGAAATGGCTGCTAAATGGAAGCAATTTGACAAGCTTCAGCGACTGGAAGTTAGTATTTCCATCAACTTTTACTCGTTTTTTAGCACAGACCAGCAGCAGGGTGTTTTTCTTTTTGTGTGTTAAAATATTTATCAATCAAAAATTTGGTTAATTAACATATATTTGCAAGAATTTACCCTAATTGTAGCTCATCTACATGCACATTAGTGAGATTCATTACCAAACTGAATAATACTGCACCAAAATGTTACCAATCCCACCGACTGGTTTGTTGCATGACTGAATGGGTGACAATATTTATTTTCAGAGATATTACAACAATTATTAACCAATTTGCACTTTATGTTTCCTTTGAGATGCTAATTAGTTGTTCATTTAGTTGTATCCTTTCGGCTAATGGCTCGTCACTTCTAAAAGTGTCCTGTCTGGCATTAATAAGGTCTGACGTAGGCATTTTCTATACTTCATTACTCCTTTCAAATGATCATTGGCCTCCTTAATTGGATGATAGTTGAATTATAGCCCCGCTGTAGACTGCGACCTTGAGAAGAAGTTGAGATCTGACAAATGATACCCGGCTTGAAAGCTAATGGCTGGGGCAGAATGACACTTTGTTTTGGTAGTTGTTGGTCAGATTTCAGGTGCATGTAAACCTTATTAGGATAATGACTCACCTGTTTTGTCAAGAGTCCCGAGATCCTCTCTCCTTGCAGTTTACCTGAAGTCCTAAAAGGAAGGCAGGAGAGAAGATGGAGGAGACTTGGTTAATGTTGACTTCATGCACAGTGGGGTGAGATATTAAAAATCTCTGCTCTCACTTTTGCAGCCTCTCCATGTTGAACAGTGTTATTGAGAATTCACTCTCCAACATACTGAACTGATGGCATAAATGATAAAAAAGTTCAATTATCTCCAAAATGCTTAAACTGTGCCAACTACTGTTGCAAAATACTTCAAGTTCAGTTTGGGTTAAAGCTGAAACTGTCTTATTTACTGCAATATTTTAGTGATTGGATCAGCTTCCATTAGACAAAAGACATTAGCAAAAAAACATTAGCATTCAACCACTTCCTAGCTAAGACGTACTATTTGATAGTGTTACAAGATACAATAGGAAAATTGTAAATTGATGCCGAAAAACTGATGCACATGTATTTAAGTTTGGAAGTAAAACACTCGCAAACTTTGCAATTTAATGTAATGTAACAAAGCAGACATGTTTCTTCATGCCATACAAAATATGCTAAAGGTCTTGCAAACACACTTTTGTGTTGGACGCTGGATGTAATCTGTACGAACGTTACGCAGAAACTATATATCCTAGTGAGCATAATGTCACGGTTTATTAAGTCTGTTGTGTTACCTTGAAATATGAACCAATGTGCCTTCGGATTTTACTATCCATTGGCTTTTCAGTTGCTGATCAGTAAGCAGTGAACTAACAATTTGTCAGATTCCTTATGTTTATATGTCTTGCAGTACCGCATTATCCTTTTGATAACAGCATTTGAGCTTCCTGCCTTGATTGTGATGTCAGGGGAAAGTGGCCGTCGTGTGAATATGGTCCATGGTTGCTTTGATACAACATTCTGGACCAAAGTGCTGAGACATACAAACTGTCATAGTCATCCGTAAACCTTTGCTGCTAACATTAACCATGTTAATAACGGTTAAATATATTCATGTTTAATCCTGTTGCTTGATATTCACTGCATCCCAACAACTTTACAAATAAAACACTAGATGATCTGTCATTTCAGAAACTGAATTTTCTAAACACCTCCTGACAAGGCGGTGACCTACATGTTGTCCCAAAGCATGCTGGGATAGCCCTCAGGTCCCAAATGATCCTGAATGGATGGAAGGAAGTGACACTATTAAATATAATAACAACGTAGGCCAATGTGTGTTTTGCAGGACCAACACTTATCGGGTTCTTTTCCACGAAGCAACAACCGGCAGGCAGCATTTCAGAAAGCAGGACTTCAACAACAACCTGAGCTTTAGGAGAGTTCGGTGTTCCTAGTTAAACAGACTTGCTGCTCCATCACTAAGGCACGACTATCACTCTTGATGTACACCACCACATCACTCCAGTAAGCAAAATCCCCTGAGATGGGTCTTTTTTCAGTGCTAACATGTGAAATATTGCTTTTCTGGGTGTTCACTCAGGCGAGCAAAAATCATTGCCTCTCTCTAGGTAAGGTTGACAGATGGCCATCCACACTGTGAGAAAAACAAAGGCTTGGATGGCAGAGTGAACAACCAGGTCGGCCCATGTTTTATCTCCCTTCACTTTGTAAAACAGTCTCCAAGGTTAACCCCGTCTGGCTTTCTTTAGTTTTATTTAAGAGGAAAATTACAAAGAAAGCTGGTTCGGGCTCATGTACTTTGAGCCTTTGCCACAGTGTTTCTTTCTTTTCTGTGGATTGAAAATGATTTTTCTTCCATGTTTTTTGATTTGAAATCAACATCAATACCTGGCAGGATATCTCTGACATATTCTTACACTTAATCAACACGCTTAGAAATGAACAACTTCAAACTAAAGTGCAATTTGCATGTTTGCTTGTGCAGAATAATCAAATCATGCGGCATTAGGCCACGCGTCAAGCGCTGGAGACAGTGGTTTTGTTCAGCTGGAGGTAATTGAGCCCCTCGACCATCTTTTTTAGAACAGTGCCTGACATAACCACTGGTTGTCGGCAATCTGACGAGCATCAGATGAATAATTTTAATGTTAATTACACAGTAGCAGAAATACATTAGAAGATCCTTTCATGATGGGCAATGAAGGAAGTTAAAGATGTCGTTAAACGAAGTACCCCAGGATATTTTTAAAAAGAGAGGACATGGGGGAGCAAATGGCTGTGTTATATTTATAAGTGATGCAGACTGGGGTAAAACTAAACTTTCTTTTCAATTAGTTAAGTTAGAAGTTTGGTTAGTTTCCAATTTAACCTTGAAAGCCTGGAGGTTTGAAACTGTAGTTTATGATGCTGGAAAAATGATAAAGACATAGCTAGGAGAACCTACTGTAGGTCAAGCTTTTAAAAGACTTATATAGATGAGAGGTTTATTTTTTCATTGTTTCCTGAAGTGCAGAAATTTAATCTTTTCTAATGGTGGCAATGATGCTGAGACTCTGTTATTGTTTTTCATGGATATTATTTACACTTAATTTCCAGAATATAAGTTATTGATTTGCTAATCTGCCTGCTGTGACCTCCTCAGAATGTCTACATAACAGCTGATGATCTCATTTTCAAACACTGTGACATGTTGAATTCTGAAAATGAAATGGAAGATTGATTTGGAGGATATGATGAAAATATAAGGTTGATCACTGGAACCTTTTTGCACATTTTTGTTCTGCTTCTTTTCATTTTCCAGGCGCACAGTGAGATCAGTAACATAATATATAATACTGTACAATGTTGAATATCAATTGGATTTTATACTTTAAAATGAGCCTAATTTTTAATATGATTGCAAGAACAGTGTAACTCAACATGCTATCTCTCTTGCTAACCCACATGTCTTAATCTACACATATTGGACATCTCTATTTTGAATCTAGCAAATTATGTTTTACACTGCATATTACTTATACATACAGCCCTGATTCTACAAAAGTTGGGATGTTGTGTAAAACATTAAAGTGTTCCTGAGCCCATGTATTAATCTCCTTCATACAATCATGTGTTTGACAAAGTGGTTGAACCTCTCTCCATCCTCACTTGTGAATGACTGAGTCTTTCCAGGATGAACCTTTCATACCCAATCATGATACTATCACCTGTTACCAATGAACCTGTTTACCTGTGGAATGATCCAAACAGGTGTTTTTGGATCAGTCCACAACTTTCACAGTCTTTTGTTGCTCCTGTCACAACTTGTCTGAAACATGTTGCTGCCACCAAATTCAGAATAAACAGATATTTACAAAAATCTATCAAGTTGATGAGGTCAAACATTGAATATATTGTTTTTGTGCTGTTTTCAATTGAGTATATGTCAAAAAGGATTAGCAAATTATTACATTCTGCTTTATTTATGTCTCAATGTTTTTGTAATCAGGGTTGTAAAGTAAGTGAAAATGGCATTTCCATCCAACCATCACAAATCCACAGACTTTCCAGTTGTGACCACTGTAACAGATTATGTGTTCTGTATGTGAACAACAGTCAACAATTATACAGTACATAAAAAACATGTATTATTCTGAAAAGAACACTAATAATAATAACGATAATAATAATAGTAATAATGAGGAAACATGCAGTTCTTTGCCTGCTAAATGCTATGCTATGTTTACCAGCAGTCACAAACTGTGTTCGTCTGCCCATTGGTTGTGGGCAACATAAAGTGGGTTTAAGAGAGATTTTCCTCTGCCTGAACCAAAAACATTAAAGCTAAGTGTTGTACTGAAAAGCTGCACAGAGCTGAGGGAACTGCGAGTTGGGTTGGGTGTTTTTTGTCAATTGGAGCGATTCCCCCTTCCCATTACACATCGTCATTTGGTCAAAACAAAAATATTGAGTAAAGCTGCTTGAAAGTAGTCATTTTCTTTTGAAGAGTAGATAAATTGATCAAAATTTCATTCTGTAATAAGATAAGACAATGTTTTGTGTGTGTCAAGATTTAAGAGGGTGTTGCATCTTTAAGTTGTAGAATTTTCCTTCACCTTGACACATCAGCAGTAGCTATCTATCAGCGAAAGATGGATGCTGAAGTCTGCCGGGTGACATAAAGATGACCAACTCCGGCTTGGCAGTGATGGAGACGCTCCGCCGCTTTGATGCGTCAGCTTGCAATACGGCGTCAGCAAAATGGACTGGATGGCTGTAAACGGAGGTGTCGAGCTGTAAGTCTGCATATAGACAGGGTCACTTCACCTGGTTACTGAGGGCGAGAAGCTGCTCAGTCAAGCCTGAAAGCATGTGTGCGGGATGATTCGATCTGCTGAGGCTGCATAGGGGAGGAAAACCCATCACATGGAGGAAGGATTCACTCCGGAGGAAGGATAGTTGAAAGTTGGAGACTGAGGCGCTGGAAACTCATTCAGGATTAAAAATAACATTGCGAGCTGCTGCAGCACAGAGGCATCATGTCATGCTGGCTACTCACATCCGCTGTTCACCTCCTACGTGTCTTTCATTCTCAGTGCTGTGCTTCACTGTCCATCACTCTCAGCACTTCTTCTGGGTGGTCATAACTCATGCAGGGTTTTGTCAAAGAAGAAGTCTCCTGTCCTTTGGGATCAACTCCACATTATCCCCCTCAGCATTGATTAGCACTGTGTTAGGCTGACATGGACAGAGACAGATAGAGTCTCCTGGATCTATCTGTCTGATAATACCCACTGCCAAAAGAAGGGGGGAGGACGTTAAACCAAACAGGCGCAATGTGTTCAGACATCTCCGCGGCTAATGTCAGGAGAAGGCGTTTCGACAATGAGGAAATGAGGAGGTGACCCGGCGAGGCCACGATGCATATTGCTTTGACCCTCCCACTTGGCCCCGCCATTGTTTTTCAATTAATCGCAGCCACTTTGCGGCGAACGACACTGACAGATGGCAAGGTCTTTGTCGGGGTTCACAGAGGTGCGAGGCAGATAGTGCTTACTGGTGGGGAAAAGTGAATTTTGGGGCCAAATGATACACGCCCCCGAGCAGAGCCACTGAGGCAGATTTCTAAGTGCTGATCTATTCAAAGTGCAAGGAACCAGGAAATAAGGTAGAGGTGTCTCTACAGGTCTAGAGGATATTACACCGCTATGTCAAGGGAGAGTTTTGCATGATGAAGAGACGTAATTTAAGTATCATCATAGTTAGTCAGTTAGTCTTGTAAACTTTTATCGCAGCACACAGGCCTTTGTCAGGGCTTATGAACATCAAGACTGTACACATTTCTTGATTTATACTGCTCATGTTAGCATAAAACGAATAAGAGCAATGTGATGGTGTTGCTGCATTTTGTGTTGCTAATGCAAAGCCGGAATTCACTGGAAACCTGCTGCAGTGGTTTACAGCACAGCTTCCTGACCATCTTAGCTTGTAACCATTCATAGCCATAATGGAGCTAAAATCAGGGTTACAATCCTGGAGTGTAAACTTTTATCCTCCTTTAGGTTGTTTTGGTTGTTTGGCTTGCAACTTTACTGTTTCTCTAAAACCCACTGTACACTACCTGCGTAGCACCAAATAGCAAACCAACTTATCAGTTGGTAAACATGGAAGAACATTCAGCTAAAGAGTCAGATATCCTGATTTGGTGGAGACCAAAATTAGAGCTAAATGGAGAGTATTTCAGACAGATATTCCTTTAGGTGGCCAGAAAAACTACTCCAAATAAATGATAGCTTTGCTCCCTGTCGGCCAGTCGTGTCTGCAATAATATGTCAAATGTGTGATTTTCATCTTGTTGTCGAGTTCAGTCTGACCCATTGCAAGGGAAGCAATAATATTTTAAAGTGACATAACCAGTCATGATGAAACAGCAAGCAGCCACTCACTGTGTTTATGCTTATGTGACTTCACAGAAACATGACTCCAAATGAATTCTACAATAAAATAACATTTAAAACTTAAAATGTCATAATATGTCAATGTATTCACAACTTCCTTCTGCTGCCCTCAAGTGGCCAAAAAAATCAGTTATTAAAGCTTTAAGTATTACACAGGGAAACACAGAGATGAATGCAGTTGACCCTCCGCTGTTTCTGGACACCAGACTCCAGTGCTGTTGAGGGCCAGTCCACACCGATCCCTCTCCTTTATGACCCACTAAAGCACTGGCAGATGTGCCGTTAAGTAGCTCTCAACGATTGTTAGTCGAGCCCTAACTTCTCCCTGGTGCTGAGCTATTGATTTTGCATTAGATAAACATGAATCTTGTAAATAAGAGGTGAGCGTGGATCCATTGACCCTCCCCATTGTGCTCTGAGACAGAGCGGGACACGGAGAGAGAGAGAGAGAGAGCTCTGAAACATTAGCCGACACAATGAACGGAGCTTCATTTGAAGCGTAATTATCTTTCCCACTGAAGTGCAGTGAGGGGACAAATGGGAGCGCCAGAGGTGACATAGATTCTCTACTGGTGGACTACAAAGGTCAAACCTCCCAGCTAAAAGACTAGTGAGGGAAGAAATAGAGAGTTATGATGACTAACAAATACAATATAGGCTAAAAATCAAAGCTGCCTGACAGATTGGAATATTGATGAATGCTTTTGGCAAAGAAAAAAAAAAGATTGGGGTCAGAGTACTTTAGAGCAGTTTATCTATTTGAGTAGCCTTCACAGTTCAAATGACAGGGATTAGCACTGCATATGAAGATTTTCAATGCATGACAGAACAGCTGTGTTTACCGTTTGCCATCCTCTATAAGCAGAGAATAGAGCATAGAGAATAGGCCTTCAGGGCTTTGTTGTATAAATTATATATCAGCGTCTTTCAGGGACCTGACTCTCACCAGAATGTCAATATATACTGGTGGAAAAAGGTTATGGTCCTGATCTGATCCAATAATTTCAATCTACTGTATGTGATGTGGACATAAAACAATAGCTTGGTGCTATGACTCTTGGCTTACTACCACAGATTTTCATCAGGACTTTAATGATACCAATAATGTTCTGAACACTGCGAGGACAGAAATTCATTTCAGAAAAGCGAGGGGAAAAAAAGCTCTGATGGTGTTTCATCCATCTGTTGAAGCAGCTTTTTTCTGTAGTGAGGAATTTATGAAAAAGTCTCTAACAAGTCTGATTTATGTTTATAGGCCTCTAAACAGACAGGTAGTCAGTGGAGCTTGGGGAGCGCTAAACAGAAGTACATAAAAACAATGGAGAAGGGATTGGATCAGCTCAGCTGAAACACATTTGTCCTGGGGGAAAAAGCCTCTTCGGCAGCAAAAAGAGCAGCGCCAGGCAGAGACAGTATATCTGGGAAATGGAATCCTTTGACCGTTTATTAATCAATAAACACATTGGGTTGCATCAAAGCGTGACGCATTTTGGTCTGTTTTTTAATGTCACTGATTAATTTTACCAGGGTCCTTCGGTGCTGCAGAGGGCTGACAGCTAACAAATTGTGCGCGAGCCTGCTGTGGTTGAATTTGATGTAGTAAATACTTCACTGGTGTAAAGAACGAGGATCAGAATGGGCAGCACATTATCAGCTTTTCTATCGCATTGTAAAATACAGTTATAATTTCAATCCAAGCCGGGTGGACAGCGCACAAGACGACCATCGGTGTTTTGCAGGCTCAGTTTTTACAGATACACAGTAGAGAATAAATGGCCGTATACGTTGTCTCTGCGTGTTGACATCCAAAGCCCCTCTATCTCCTGAATCTTTCGGTGGAGGCATGTAAGTTGGAGGCTGGATGAAATTGAAAGTGAAAGCCTTCCAGTTTTATTTAACCCTGTCCCTCTGATTCAATATGAAGCCTGCCTGTGTGCAGATGATAACTGAGAGCAAAAGGTTGACATCAATAGGACTGACTGACTGCCTCTGCTCGTGTGTGTACCGGTCTGTCTACATGCATACATGCATGTTTGGCGGGGGTGTTTATGACTGTGATTACACACGAGCATCCGAGTGTGTAACCGCGTGGCCTTGTGTATGATGTGTGTGTATGTGACAGTAACACTCCAGACAGACAGGAGTGCTGGCAGACAGCTGGTCTGTCAGTGAGTGATTAGTGAAACCTGCTACACTAATAATCCCCCTGTAATAGTTTTCTCAGAAGATGGCCTATTTGATTATCGGAATTCATTGGGGCCTTTAATTACATGCGCCAGGCATTTCCAGGCTAATTTGTACCTCCGTCCCGTTTAGCATTTCAAAGTGGCAAATCGTTCTCAGCACCTTATTAGACATCTCCGATTCCTGACGCAATATTCTCCGCCGCCTCAGCCGCGTCAATAAAGAAGTATTTCAGAGAAAGTTGAAGTAAAATGGCAGATGGGTTGCACACGGACATCAAGGTGACACAATCAGGGGACATCAGGTAACATGAATTTGCCTCTTTAAGATTCAGCTTCTATAAGGTACTGATTGATTTGACGGATCATTGTTTTTTTAACTCCTTAGATTCTGGTGAGTTTTTCTTCCCAATATTTCTGAGACGAAAAGTATTTTACCATGTCATTTTCAAGGTATTCTTTAACTCTTGTATTTTACTTTTTCAGAAAAATGTATCATCACCCCAGCCTTCCATAAATGGGTCAAAAATTATCTGTATGCATTTCCTATGGAAATTCACAGGCATGTTTCATCATTTTCCCTTTTTCATGTCAGGTATATTTTATGCAGTAGTTACTATGAACCACGCCTCTATATCTTCTTGGCATCAGTACTCTTCAGTACAGTTCTTTTGACTTTGTATTTCGCCTGTGATGAGCTCTTAGAATCTGACATCGCATATGAAGACCAAAAACAATACAATTGTATAAAATGAGATATACCAGCAAGAATTGTCTCTTCAAAATAAACGTGTTTTTAATATTGTGAAATGGTCACAGTTTGGTTCAATTTAGCCAACAATAGAACTTGGCTAGATTTAGGATAAGATCATGGTTTGGACACATCTACACTCCACAGAAGTTAATGGGAAAGATTGGCATATTATCTGCACGCACAGCTGGACTTCGGCATATTCACTGCACGCAATTTGAAAATGTAAATGTACACAGATTGAAGAAAATTGGAATAAGGTGGTTAAAATAGCAAGTCCTGAAAGATAATATCACAGCAGCAAGACTGCCACGTCCAGCCAGTGTCACAGAGGTTCAAGTTTATGCTAATTGATGTGATATTAATGTAAACACTATTTTCAGCTGTATTGCTTTTGTTGCCAGATGAAAGGATCTTCCACTCGATTGAAAATCTAATAACATTCATCTCAAAGGGAGTTATTGAATTTTGATGTTCTCCCTATGAGCACCATTTATATAACTTAGCAGGAAATCAAAAGCCGTTTGACAATCCGAGGAATCAAACAGTGCTGCGCGGGCTTATCGTTCTCATCTGCTCTTGAAATTTTATAAAAGTAGTTGTTTCTTCATTTCCTCTTCCGTCTTGTTTCCCCAATCACAAAAGCCCCTAAGGTGTACTTTTGTTGTTTTTTATTTTTTTCATCCGGTTTCTTAGACTTTTCCTCTAATTGTTGAACCAGTGCTATTACAGCCATGAATTACTCCTTTTCCTTCCTTCTGGCCGTAGATGCTTGAAATGATTCCTCTGCCTGCCTACGCTGATAAGGTGAGGGAGCCTATCTGATGTTGCTTGCTGAGGAAGCATGATTAGATCTAAGCTATAAAGTCACTTTAGTCTTTTCTAAAATAGCCGCCAGGCAAAAAGTTATCGCCGTAGAAAAATGTAATCTATAGGACAAAACGGTCAAAAATCGGCTATGCGTTGTTGAGTCTTCCGTGATCTTTTAAACATGGTGATATATTTCAAGCTATATAGCTTTTGTTGCTTGAAAAGGACCAATTATCAAATGATTGTCCTAAATGCATTAGAAAAAGAAACACATGAGTTTTTGTCTTTCTTACAGAAATACCCTCAGAGACTGACCTGTTCTGGCAGGAGGTAAAAATAGAAACTACTCTTATTTTCTGCAGCAGACAAATATATTTTTCACTCTTCCTGTACTGTGCTTCCTTGCAAAAGTCCATTAAGTGTGCAAGAGGGCACACGTTTTATCATTCTAGTCAAACTAACAGAATAGTCTTACTCGTCAGCTGATGTTTACCATTGCAAGACTCACATCCATGCACAGTTTTGAATATATCCTCGTCAGTTAACATGCATTAATATCACATTGGTAATATCACATAGTTCTTACCTCACAAAGTCAGAGCCCAGCTTGTGCTTCACCTGCTATAATTCAGTGTGGATGATCAAGCTGGTTTTACAGACATAATACTGTTAGTTACCTCTTCAGTGTTTTCAGTGCTTTTTCACCAAGTTAGTTCAAGTTTCTTCTCTTAATCTTTACTCATTTATTTTCCCATAAGTTTGTTGTTGCTTAACGCGCCAGGTGCATCTCATTGGCTAATCCGTTCATTGCCTTTTTATTCCAGCCACCTGTGTGTGGTCTGCTCTCTGGCAATAAATCGGGTTTGGAGCTTCAGAGCCTGATTTGGCAAATTTCACTGTTTGGTTCATTCTCACGCTCTAATTGGACCCTTTTCCACCAGCAGGCAGCTGTTTTCTGCAAGAAAGTGTCAGATAAACACTGCACCATCAGCCCTATTATCTACTAGCTGGTTAAACATTTAGCAGCTCAAGAGCCAGATATTTTTTTTTCTGGAGTTGGTTGAGATCAAAAGGAAAGTGACTATTGGACTTTCATTGCTTATGTGGGCAGATAAACAACTCAAAATGGATGCATACAATTTTTAATGTTATGTCAAACGTATGTGAAAAAAGTGGAGTTAGTCTCTTATCAGTAGTTGAACAATTTAGAAAAAGAAAAAAAAAATGTCACTTTTAATTAGTCGGTCAACATAATGCAGCAAACATGGCAGTTAGGACAGTGATTTTCAGAACAGGCAACTCTTATCAACGTCTTACTTCACGGTTGTGTTTGACCAGCACAGGGCTTCGCTTTAACTTTGGCCAAGTTCCAGCTTGTGTTTCTGTGAGCAGACACGACGGTGGTCTATCTTGTGGCCGTGGGGGTAGAGCAGCCAGACTTTGACTTCTGGTTCAAGGTTAATGCCTGTTGGCTCACCTCTGGACACACACGGCTGTGATTGATGCATGCTCAGTCGCTATGCCCGAGGGATTAACACTACCCGAATAACAGCGGCGTTTACATTCGCTGACCTCTTGCGTCACCTTCCCACTCCATCATGGATTACTGTCACAAACGTTGCCATTCGTGTTCCTTGTCCACCTTTGTTTTCCAGCCGGAATACAAATTTCTTAAGAAGATGAGGGGGGATTCAGAGAGAGCTTTGTATGTCAGAAATGTGAACCAGGGACTGTTTTAAGGACAAAAACTTAAGCCCCTCTTACCCCTTAAAAAACGAATTTATATTTGAACCATTTTGTAAAATCTGACTTCGCAATTAGTACAAGATCTTGGTTCATCCGACAACAGATGATGAACTGACTGTGGAAATAAGCCAACATTAACTGATCTGTTAAAAAAAATATTATGTTCCAGAAAGAGACATCCGTGTGATGCTGCATTTCTTTCACCTTATAATGCATGTGAAAAGTAAACTGGGCCCTTGGGCGATGGACACGCTGCGTGTGTATTGCACCACACGAGAGTCGATCACAGGCCATCTGGTCAGGCCCGGCAACAGCTCTGCCCGAGGCAAACTGTACAAGCAAGTCATTTATAAGTGTCGCAGGTGGTCCCCCGCGTCCTCAAACACTGTAATGAGTAATGAGGGTTAGTCCGTCGAGGATCTGTCTTCCAGCGGGGGCTGCGAATGCAAGGACACCAAATTCACCAGCAGGTAGTAGTTTGATAATGCAATATGTGAATATGACCAGCAGGCTATGCATTAATGGACACAGTGACCTTCATTTATGTGATTTATAATGCATGTCCCCGCAGTCGTTTTTTTATGTTATTGACGACGAAAATCTAATATTAAAGTAATCACCTGCATCATTTTCATGTAAATCAATGTTTGGCTTGCCAACTTAGCAACTTTGCCGTTGTGTGACGACCTTTCAGATGACCCAGGCATCGTTCTGAAAAGTAACTTGTGAAAAATGTGGTGACTTTTTACTTTTAATATATTGATCTTGTATGCATTTGGCCACTACAGATTTAGTTTTGTGCTTCTGCTTGTCCAATTCACAGATATCTTAAATCAGTTTTGCAATAAACTAAGCACACATGGTTGAGCATACAATAATATCACAGAGACATTTCTATTGAGTTCAGTATTCTTGTGTGTGTATGATCTGGTTTTTGTTAGTTTGCCTTTTCCTTGCACATATTTTTGTATTAACTCTTCCTTATGTTCATGCTTTGGTTTAGTAATTCATTCTTGTGCACAACTTGATATGGTTGACTGTCATTTAAAAGCATAAATCCCTGCAGGACCCACGGTGGCAACCAGCCTACGGGGCAGCTGGAGAGGCGGGCATGTTGCCCCCATAAATATCTACTGTCGCTGTTAGCAGTAGTATGACAGATGCATGCCACCATAGGACAACACCAAGAAGGGAATGACATAGTTGGGCAGCATGCAATCACAGGTGAGGAGCAGAAATGTCTGGTGGCCTTGCATGTTTCTCTTGTTCCTACAGCGCTGGAGGGCTGGACATTGTTTCACAAAAATAACCTTCAATTGAACGGTGTGATGAACAAGAAGGCGGTTGAATTAAGGAACATAGGGAGAAAGTAGTGTGACTCAAGGAGGTTGATGCCAGAACTGACACACAGAATATGCAGAGTATGCTATATGAGGCATTAACATCATACGACTAACTACAAGTCTGATTTCACAAAAAATGGGATGTTGTGTAAATCAACATTAAAACCAGAACGCAATCATTCACAAGCAAACTGTGTTTACTGACAACAGTTTCAAAGTGTTCCTGAGCAGTAATCTCCTTTCTACAATCATGCATTTGTCAAAGTGTTGAACCTCTCTCCATCCTCACCTGTGAATGACTGAGTCTTTCCAGGATGAACCTTTCATACCCAATCATGATCCTATCACCTGTTACCAATGAACCTGTTTACCTGTGGAATGATCCAAACAGGTGTTTTTGGATCAGTCCACAACTTTCACTGTCTTTTTTTGCCCCTGTCCCAACTTGTTTGAGTGAATTTGCTGCCATCAAATTCAGAATAAGAATATATTTACAAAAATCATTAAATTAAATATATTCTATTTGTATGGTTTTCAGTTGAGTATATGTCAAAAAGGATTAGCAAATGATTATGTTTTATTATTTACATAGCATCCCAACTTTTTTGTAATCAGGGTTGTGCAACACTACAGACTATGCTGGAATGTAGTATGAAGAGTAGAGTTACACAACTCTAGGAATCCAGAAATTCCAACCCACATAATCAGCTTCTCCATTCTTCTCTTGCGCTTTTTGCCTTCTGTCAGTGCTATTACACAAGTGGTATGAAGCTCAGTGTATGAAACCTGTGCAGCCTCAAACATCATCTCGTGACTTCTTGCCATAGGCAGAGAGTTGGAAACACGAGTGCGAGCAGTGAGAACACCATGTACGAACAGAAAAAAGTGCCAATTTACAACAGGACATCCAAGAAAAAGAGGTCATAGTGCCACCCACACTGTTTGACTGACAGCTGATCTCTGGCAAGTTCAGTGCAGAGACACCACAGCGCCTTGGCTGCTTAACTCCAAAGATGGAGCCAGTAAAAAAAAAAAAAAGAGAGAAACACACACAGAGGAAAACAGATTGTGTGGATTACTACTACTTTACTGCTACATTACCACTCAAAAAGCCATTGATAAAAGAAAAAACCTTCAGCTCCAGCAGCACAGTGCAGAAAGTTGTGCAGCACAGATCAGAGTAGCGTATATAACGGGATCATGGTGTCCTTCCCTCCTCTGCCACAGTCTCCCACTCTTCTATATCTGAGGACCTAAAGACTGCTGTCCCTGGCTAATAATTGCTGACACACCAAAGCCAACATAGCCCAGCGAGCCTTTAATAGTTTTCATTTTTCTTCCTTACAGGAAGGCCTCTAAGGTGCCATCATGAATGATCAGCACACAGCCGCCACTGCTGCTCCCTGTGCAGGCTGCAGCACACTCACACACACACACACACACTCTGATCCTATAGCCATCCCAGACATCTCTCAGCTCTCTGGCCATTACTCCCTCTGTGTCTTCCTCACCTCTCATCTCCACCCCATACAGACAATTTATATAAAAGATTTTCCTGCCCACACCTTTCATCACAAGGCCTCTTTTCATCACAGGGCCTATTTCACAACATTAATACTCTCTCTCTTACCAAAAACCATCAAAACATTAATTCATAAACTATTTTTGGGGTAGGATTCAGCAGGTCCAGGACGGAGGATTTTGCACAAACATAAAGACAGGATCATGGTATTGTACACTCCTCAGCACGGGTAACTAATGGACCATTAATTAGTCCCAAAGCCTAAAATCGTGACAAGTAATGAATAGAATGAATCACTGAAAAACTACAAGCCCACAAAGCTGAAATAATCCACCTGAGTGGAAATGTCTGTGAGGAATTGCACGCTCTTATGTTCGGCCTTGCGAGTCATTAGCGGTATGCATGGGTGGAGGAGGAGCAGAGCATGGAGCTTCAGCAGGGGCAGATATTTCCCATATCTCTACTTGGTGCCCAGTGTGGAGGCAACCTCAAACACTTCACAGCAACTTCACCATCTGATATTACACCTATTAGGACTCTTACTCTGAACCCCTTTTAAGGACACAGTCTGTATTTGTCTTAAATCCGTCCTTTAAATTTCAAACTTTCAAATTTTGTACTGCAGTTCCTGGACTCAATCGTCTGGTATCTGAATAGAGTGGTATTGGATCTGAGTGAGGAGGTTTTTGCACTATAGCTCAAACACCTTCTTCTCCGATGTTTTCCTGTCACTGATTTAAAATGAGAAGTAGATGTAGTCTTACTGGAGATTGTTGCACTTGCTGGGTGCAGCCCTCCAGTACAAAATCAACGTTGAAGCTGAACTGAATTTTGTTGCCAACATCTATCAACCACTGTAAAACATCATACAAGAATTTAGGTAATCAGCTGGTATTTTATCATTAACTTAATTTAAATAAGCATGTCTCATGAATTTAAAGGTAATTCAGAATTTGTAGTTTTCATTTTCAGACCTGTTTCAGAACTTAAAAACATGAGTTCTTTCAACTTGACATGATCATTTGAATGAATGTACATAGGACTGATGAGTGTTCACTTAATTCATTCAAGGTAAGCAAATCAACAAGCAACAAGCAACAGCAACAGCAACATAGCAAGCAACAGCAAATCATCACACTTGCCAACATGCAAGGTTTGAGGATTAAACTCACCTTTTTTCTGATGGAAACTTGCAGAGCTCTTTGTTGAATTAAAGATGTCCTGTTGAGTTTTATTCCTCTTCTCACTAAACACATTGTGTGTATCTTTCTAACAAACATCTTTAACATTTAAAACACATTTGCAAAGTGGATTTAGGATACTGCAACCCCAACACTGTGTACTTCCATGTTTGCTAGCTAACGCTCTTCTTCGTCCTTGCCTTGGTTGGCGCAGTTTTACTTTTAATGGCACCTTACTGCCACCAACTGTCGATCAGCAGAACAGCATGAAACAGGGTTGCATCCTTGCGTTTTCTTTTAAAACCTGACGATTTTATAACTTTCTAACATGGATTTTGAAAAATGCTCTATAACTCTGATCATCATCATGATTACTATTACTATTATCATTGTCATTATTATTATGATGAACAGTTCAAACAACTCATAAAACATTGCTCCATAGCACTACTAGTGGTGAAAAACTCATGGCCACTTACATCCTTAACCCGGTTGTTGCCTTGTTGTAGCAAGATACTGAACCCTAAATTGCCCCACATGGCTGTTCCATCGGTATGTAAATGTACATCACGCTTTGGATAAAAGCGTCTGCTAAATGAAATTGTAGGATTGTAAAAAAAAAAAAAAAAAACCTCCACATTGAGTTGAGATTCTTATTAGCTATTATCACTTCTTTGAATGTGTGTTTTGGAAGCTATTATTCAGTCAAGAGGATGGACTGACACTGTCTCTTGCAGCATCTTAGTTCCACCCAAATTTAGATTGTCTAATATCCAGGCTACTAAACGTCCCTTCAGAACATGATGTATGACACTAAATACATGGCTGTATGATCTCAACCTCTTTTGTCCATATTCCCGTTCCAAAACTTGACCAACCGTCAGAAGCAGTAAACATGAATGATGAAATGCATAACAAAACAGCAGTGCTCATGTGTGTCTACCATCTGTTTAGCTCCACCGCACTTTATTCATTTGCCTCCCCGCTCTGTGCTTGTTGTCACATCTCCGGTCTGTGTCAATCAAAGAAGTTTCATGTTGCAGCCTTTAACTCCGACAATTCTGCTCCAAAACTTCCGACTCACTATCGCTATCAATCAAAAATCTCCAACTGTCAGCTGTGAGAAATGTTTGATTGTTCATGGCGACAATTTGCATCTTGTTTGTCATGATTGCTTTGCATCAATATTCCAGCCTCCAACTCTCCCACAGCACTGTCGCTGACATATTCCCCCATCGGCCTCAGTTCGGCTTCTCCTTTCGGGCCTTCCTGATGTCGCTCTGTCTGCTCGTGTGCTGGGGCTCCATCTGTCAAACAAGGGTATGCTGGGAGACAAACACCCATCTTTTTTAACGCTGGATGTCGGGCTTGTTTGGTTGTTCTTCGCCTGTGGGCTTCACGTCTGGCTGGCCACAACAGGATGTGGTGTAAATAAGAATCAGCACAAATCACCGAGATTAGTTTGGTTTTATGACATATTGTGTTTGTCTGTTTCCAGACCAGCGCATACCTGCTGGTGTCAGTGCATAAAAATAACCACAATGGCAGCTCATCTAAGGCAAGTCTGTGAACAAGCGCGTGAAAATTGTGACTAAGTCGGGTGCATGCTCCGTCAGGCGCGGTTGGACTAATGGGACAGGCAGCGATGCACCTACGATAATTGCTCAGATGAAGTTTGACGTCGCTCTACATTCTCGCAAACCCATCTCGGAGAATACTGGGGCGTTTCATGCCCGAGCACGTACTCCTCCATGATTGATCACTCTGCTTATAATTTCCTAATTTCCAATCCACTGGGAGACTTAACTGGAAGTAGCCATTTTTCCTGAGCACCGACCAGCTTCCTTTTATTTCCGCACAGGGCTAAATGGGAAGAATCTTCCAGCCCATTAAGCAGACTTTCTGTGTCATAAAAGTTTGGTGGCAGACTCTCTCTCTCTCTCTCTCTCTCTCTCTCTCTTTCACGCTCTCTCTCTCTCAGCAGCAGCATGAAACTGTCTGTTTGATCTGCAGGGCTGCAGGTTAATAGAAATCAGCCTGCTCATCAGCAATAGTGGATTGAACTTAACCACCCACCTCCGCCCTGTCAATTCAGATTTGGAAAAAACCCACTAACACTGGCCGTAGTCTCATTTCCCTCTGTCAGGTAATCAGTATTTCACTATAATCCTTTTCAGGAGTAAAATTACAATGACCTGTCCCTGGTTCCTGGGCCAGGATGAGGATTTTGGGAATGCCACCTAAGAGTGTAAACCCTAAAAATGCAGAAAAATGTGCAATGACTCGTGTACAGATATTAGCCAATCACATCATCAGTCTCAGTGTAAAAAACTAATGTGGCGTCTAATCAAATAGATTCACCAGTTTTCTGAGATTTAAAGAATAAAAACATTTTGGGAAAATGTATTTGCTTTCTCGTTGAGCAAGTTTCTAGTGTGCATCTATGAAGCTAGAGCGAGGCAGAGCCATCTTTATGGACCGTGTGCTGTATTTACGTCCTCTAGCGGGGTGTAACTGTGGCAACTAGATTGAGTCTCTGTGCAGCAGCTCACGCCAGCTTCTCTCTGTGACCAGCTCAGATACAGAACTGGGCAGACTGGGCTGGTGCCCAACGGGCCTCATCGTGTTTTTCTCCACAAAAACCCAGAATAAACAGGCAGCGTGGAGGAGAGAGTGAATCAGCTAAACTTGGCTTAGTGCATTTAACACAATTTATTTTTATATTTCAGTGACTAAAGCGAATATATGTACCGGCCCCTCAAATTGTGATGGAGAAGTGGTCGATTTTCAAGTTGGGATTTGGTTGGGATTCCAGGTTCGTCACCTGGAAAATAAATAAGCCTGGGATTTTAATAATGTGGATGCATTTGCAGAAGGCAAGAAAAAAAAACCTGGCAGCTCCGTCTTACTGTGTGTTACTGCATATTTACAGCTGGTTCAGTTTGACTATGGAGGTCCAGCATTACACTAATTGCAAGTACTAACAAGTAAGTCTGTGTATATTTAGCTAAAATATCTGCACATGTGATTGTCGCTGCAAAATGGTGTGAATTTTATTAAGCTGCAGGTATTGAAGGCCCGAGGTTTTCGGTTTGTTGGGTTTTTAAATGTAATGTCCTTTTTTGCCTCATGGTTGAATGAATGAATGAAAAAAACATTGTAATTCTTGCATAAGATATCATGCAACAGGTGCAGCAGCCCGCCACACATTTAAATGAAACTGACTAACCAGTGTTATTGTTTAAGTATAATCTTTAATGAATTCATTGAATGAATTAGCTCAGCACGAAGACAGCAAGCCTCACTCTGTCCAAAGTTAGAGAGAAAAAAAACCTCAACTCTCAATTTTACTAATTTAACTTCTTAAAATGTCACTTTGTGTGGTTCAAACAACAGAGATGTGACATGTCAATTATTGAGCTTTAGAACATCACCAGGTTAGCTGTCTGTATGCTAAACCAATCCCCTCCTGGCTCGGGCTTCGTACTTATCGTGCAGACCTGTGAGTGGTATTGATCTTCTCATCTAACCCTCAGCAAGAAAGCGAGTAATGTACGTCCCAAAACGTCAACCTATTTCTTTCTGCCGTATTCAATGGGATGTAATTAAGGCTGTTTTCACACTGAGTGCAGACTTAACGCTCAGAAATCCTGCTCATAACTGACTTCTTTTGGATGTCTGCTCATATCTATTACGGGATATAAAACACTCTTTGTAACCAATAGGAACAGACGCCATTGTCAAATCGCACACTGAGCCAATAACAAAAGGTGTCACATTCATTTTTGCACCTGCGCTTCTTCCTCTTGTTTGAAGACTTTTCAATCTCTCAACTTTTGACTGAATTTAGGCGCCTTTCCAAGCACCAGTCAAGTCTTCTTTGTGTCTTACTTTCTTTGGGATTTAACACAAATCTGATCATTTGCATGTCCCAGAATCTGATTTTACGCCACATATTCATGTGTTTCAGGAGTTTAAAAATGTCTCCCTGTGTGCAGCTTTTTTTTGTTGTTGTTCACAGAGATAAGGAAACTTCAGATCTGAGTCAAATGGGAGGAAAAAAATTGGGACACGGTCTTGGCTGTAGTGTCAGTTTATCTGAGACCTTAACAGCCTCCCCGCTCCCTGACTGGCAATCAATCACCGAGAACACATGAAGACCGAGATTATCAGTCTCTAACTTGCCTTAATGTGTTGGTTGATGGAGTGAAGCAGCGCTGGTTCAGGTTGTAGAGAAAAAGGGTCTAAACAAAGAGGGGATATGATAGGTAGCACGTTTACTGACCTTAATGCCATTAACTTATTAATTGAAATAGATGAAAGACGGTTTTCGGATGGAGGAAAAGAAGATGGTGGGGGCAGAAGGACCAGTGCATGTTTGCATGTTGTAATCAGTTGTTGATTACAGACCTCGCTGCTGATTGAGAGACTTCAATCAGCAAGCTAAATACATCTCCATAAGCAGTCAGGTGAGGGAACTTTCAATCATCATTTAATCAGTAATTAATAGTGATGAGGAAGAGCTGCGACTCCACAGCACCCTGCTTTAGATACAGGGTGAAAAACAAAAAGGAGTGACTGTCTGCGAAGCTACGTGAATTGCGAAGAGGTTAAAAATATCTCCCGAGTTTGGAATCTGTTATTCAGAGAAGCTGAAGCAAAAAGTTGAAGAATTGGAACTTTTGGCTTTGCCTCGCTTTTCCTACTTAAGGTGTTTGGATGCGAGCTGCTGAATCAAACTCGGCCAAAATGGCAAAGAGGAGGGGAACATGTTTGCTTAAGAGTATAAATTCACTTTGAAGGGAAGTGAGAGCCTGAAGCGGCCCCTGCGCAGAATGGACCGCTGTGTGGGAATCTGAGTGCATCTCCCTGCCTCTCACCTCACATCTTTTATTTTCTTATTTATCGTCTTTTCTCCCACACCAGTGTTTGAAACCGGGCTCTGGAAGGATTGAAGGGAAGATGTAGAGGTGAGGTAAGCCACTGTAATTGTCCTCCTGTACAGTGAAAATAATCAATAATGAAAAATCTCTCTCATTATCTCACTCACCAATGTTTTAAACTTGATATGCTTCAGCTTTGAAATAAAGTATTTTTGCACTGTCATGATTGCAGGAAAAGCACAGGATTGATTTATTATGATTATTATTAGGATTGAGGTCTAGGTTCTGTTCATGTGAGAACGAGTGCAACATACAAACGTACCTCTAAGCAATTTATTGGTTTCTGGCATGTTGTTTTACATGTAAATGCTGAAAATGTCTCTCTCTATGTATAAGCTGTCATTACATTGAAGCCATGAATTCTCTAACCCTGTTGGCTTTGGCACTTAACCCGTGCTGTTCCTGCTATGACAAGTTGAAATGTCTGTTGTGGAAAACTGAAAAGTACATGGGAAGAATTTTCCAGACTCAAAATAACAGAAGTGTCTTATGGACAACCTAATAAAAAAACATTAGAATATCTATAATACAATTATATATATATATATAAAATGATATCAAACAGTAACGCATGAAAACTTTCACCATTTAATTTATAACAAACACTTTACACACAGTTGCTGAGTGAAATTATAATTAGAGTCTAAGAGGATAAGAAATACTGTGTTCTTCCACCTCCATATTACGAAGCAGTTAAAATCTGAAATACTCTGAAGCAACGTCTTCAGTTTTTCTAGTGTGCATGGCTTTTTTCTTTCTTCACTCTCACTCATTGTCAGCAGAAAGTCCATCAAAGCACAAAATATTCTTTAGTTTCCTTATATACATTTAACACAATCTACCACATGAACACAAACTGCTATTGATAAATGTTCTCAGTGTTTTCTGGGTCAGTGTGTAGCACCAAGGCAGATGGCTGGGTCTGCTGTTTTGAGTGTTTTCAGAGATGGATTGCATTTTAGGAATGGAATTAACCCTTTATATAAATGGCATTCTACTGTTGAGAATTATATTACATTAAGAGCTTTCAGACATGAACCTACTTTTGAATAATACCTGTGGCCAGCTGTGAAAATTGTTTTAGTAAAGGTTGTCGAATTAGCAGAAGTAGTATTAAGAACTGAAACTTGGAGTTATAATACATCTCGGAAATGATTGACAACACCGTGCTTGCTGGTTTGGCTCTGGAAATTAAGTGGTTAAACGTGTATGTTGATGGGTGTGTGTGAGAGAGAGAGAGTGACATGTTGCAGGGAAGCAGACAGGAACACCAGGTGCTGACAACCAGAGAACTGTGATTGTTCCAGAAGTTTCTCCAACAAGAAGTCACAGCAGATGCTGGAGATGACAGAGCGGTCTGGGAGCGCAGTGACAGACTTCAGCGCACGTCAAGACCCAGCTGCAGCACACTGCACTCGACGTCGTGTCTGCAAGCTGTGCCGTGCAGCACCATGCAAGCACAAATCTGGAGTGACCGGCCTGCAGAGTCCTCGCAGAGAACTTCCTCAACTTAAAGACCCCCTCCAGAAATGTTTAAAGACATATCAGAATATAATTCTGATATGGTTTTTCCACAAAGAATGCTCTATAAAATTACCCTAAATCTTCTCTTATTTTGAAAAACATCCAGAATCTATAACTATGCAAACAATGTACATTTCAAAGGTCTAAGTGCTGGACACAGGATGTCTCCTACTCACTAAAAGATCCATTCTCATTGTATTTGCAATGGCTGTTTCACATGACATTGCTGTAAATTGCATACTGGAACACAATTGGCTTCCAAACTTGTGATGTCACAAAATCCTGTTTAAACTCAAATTTAAGGTGCAAACAGAATGAATTAAGAATGAATAAAGAACCAGCTTTCTAGTGTCAAACTCTGCACACACACAATTCTGCAAAGCTCAATATAATACACTATATGTAAATGTACGAATGGAGAGATTTAAATAAAAGCACTTCATGTTTCCATGCAAACCTTTTGACGTAAACAAAATAAACTGATTATATATGGGAAAGCCATCATGCCTGTCAAAAGCAATGTTTTGCATCTTTTAAAACCAAAGAACACTTCAGGGATTTGGAGGAATCGGTGCCATCTGTAACCTTTCATGAGGTTATACTACTCTCTAGTGGTGACCTGATGCTATTGCAACAACACAGAAGCGCAGGTATAAAAGGCACTCAAAGTCTATTCACATATTTTTCTCCATATATTCCCCAAAATACAATTTTTGCTGACAAAAAATATATTTCTAAATAAATTCGAGCTCTACAAACAACAATGACTCGCCTTAAATATAGATTTTTGCCTGTGGGATGAAAATATTTGGATTTCCTTCAAATAAAGAAGTAATCTGAAATGCATCATGACTTTTCTGCGTGTTTCTCTGTTTTCCTCCAGCTGGAGTTAAAACCTTGAAGGAAACGAGGCTGCATTGAGCATCCGGCAGCTTCGCCCATTATCATGTCCTAATAGCTTGCTCAATGGTGCAGTGTGTTATGTGGGTTCACTGGTCAACCAAGACACACGCCATTAGCCCGAGCAAACGTTGCCTCGCAATGCTACACAAAGCACACCTTATTTGTATCACATTAGCTCTTTGATGTGGCATAGCATATTATATCAACAGCAGCAATTTATCAAACAATTTTGCCAGTGATTTGCTTCACTACCAGCACCACCAGCAGCAGCAACGCCACCGTCACCCATCTTCAATTCTTTCCTCTGTTCCTCTATGAGAAGCTGCAGCGGCAAATAAATTAAACATGTGTCATTGAGCATGCTAAATGGCTTGCAACACATAATCATCTAAATAATTATGAGGCTGCCATTAAAGTGAGCTAGATGGATGACACATGAGGCGTTATGGAAAAACTGGAGGTAATGGTGCAGGATTTGATGTGGGAGAAAGGGGAGATGGCGCGGGGGATAAAAAGGGAAATGCAGTTTTCTGAGCGATTCCTTCCGTCAGTCTTTTCTTCTTGCCGTTAAAATCCCAGACTCAAAGTGCTGAGGGACAATAGGGTGATTAGCCCAATCAGAAAAAGCAGTGAGGGATTGTGGGTAGGCTGTGGCGCCGCTCACAGCCGTCTTTTTGTCCTCCCACATTTCATTAATCAGCAACCTGAGGCCCCCCGAAATCAGTTCAGCAGATTGGCAGCTCGCTCATTTGTTCCCATGTGGCAATCAGAGAGGAAAAAGAAATCAGTTCACAACCTTTTTTTGCTATTACCTGACATTATAAACCATCTATTTGTATTCTTTTTGTTACTTTGCTCATCATTTTCTTTTCTTCACTGTGATTTGCTGCTGAAAATACCTGTCCCCGATACCAAATGTGACCTCCATTAACCTTCAGCTAAGTTATTTCTCGTGCTTGTTGGTAACAATGCTCTCAATTTAATCTGCCTGTTAAAGAAAAAAAAAGAAATAAACCGTAAGTATTTTTAATAATCAGCATGGTTAAATACACATGTACAGTATGTTCCCTGCATACAAATCAGATGAAAATACAGTTTGTCATTAGGCATCACAAAGTACAATATTTTAATGAGCCTCATGTATCAGCCTAAATGATGCATCACGTCAGCAGACATGCACGACGAGCACAATAATATTCTGTTCATGGAGGATATTGTTCACGGCTCTCCACTTTTTACACACCATTACCTCACAATGTCCGTCCAGTGTCTGCTTTTGCATGATCCCGCTTTAATATAGAAGAGAGAAACTGTAAATAATCTAAACTGCGCTCTTTAAATGAAGGAGATGAGAAACACACAGAGTCACCATTTCATCTTTACACTGTTCAGACTTTAATGCAACAGAACAAAAGCAAATGAGTGCAAGGATCACAGCTTTGCTTATTTTATATATGGTGTGACAATTGGATTTTATTACAAGTATAATTGTTTTAGGTAACACAGCCTGCAAATTACATTTTAATATCTGACTATACATGGGGTATCAATAAATGACTTATTAAAGCCACCAGGACAAATATGGAAGTAAAGGGGAAGAAGTGTGGAGAGAAATTAGTGCCAAACGTGTTGCATGTTTGCACATCCAGTTTTTAAGGACAATCATATGTAATTTCAAAGTAGGAAAGGTCTATTTTCCAAGCATACAGACACTACTTAAGTTTTTTTGCATGAAATATTCTGGTGTCATGTCTATGGTGTTAAATTTGGTAACTTTGAATTCGCTGCTGTGCTGCTTTTGTCATTTCACACATGTATAGATTGTGTCCCTTCCCTGACCCTTGCAGACATGCTTATTGACTGCCTCTGTCTCAACACGATAACACTCTAGTATAGATGATAGATAAGAATAAGTTTAAATAAATAATTAATTAGTCCGGGGCAGGGCTCCTCTTTTATGGGAAAATTGCAAAAACCAATAGAGCAATGAAACAGCCCTCGAATGTGACTACTTTCATCTGCAGATAAAGGTGACTGACTAATGACTGATCACTCTGTTCTCTTGTACGGTCTTGAAACCTGGGTTGGTCTAAAGGGAACAGCTCTAAAACTCCTACGTTCTTACCTTACTAATCAAATTTTGTCTGTTGTTTTAGAACTGCCTGTTCCTCAGTTGTGCATTTTAGCTGTGGGGTTCCTCAAGGGCCCATTCTTGGTTGTCTCCCACCATTGTTATATGGATGGTACACAGTTATATGTCTCTCTTTAGTGCAGTAAGTTTAAATAATCTCCTTGCTTGTCTTAAGGATGTCAAATGCTGGATGGTGCAAAACTTTTTAAAATTTATAGATGATAAATCAGACCTCATAGCCACTGGTTCAACAAACCCTACCAGCCTGGTTCACAGCAAGCTTTGCTCCCTCACTCAAAACATGAAGCAGGCTGCCAGAAATCTTGGCATAACATTGGATGCTGATCTCAGTTTTGATGCTCAAGTTGAAGAATGTTGTTCAGTCAGCTTCTTTCAACATAAAAAAAACCCTCTAAAATATACATAAGGTTATACATTCTTCTATTTTTTTCTCGTCTCGACTATTGCAATGCACTTTATGCTGGGATCAGTCAGAGCTGGTGCAGAATGCTGCTGTCTGAATTTAACAGGCACAAAGAAACATGAACACATTACTCCTGTGTTAGCCGACTTACAACGTCTGCCTGTTTTATTCTGTATTGATTTTAAAATTGTATTAATCGCCTTTAAAGCATTAAAAGGCCTAGCTCCGACTTATTCAAAGGATTTACTGATTCCCTATGTGTCTGGTCGTTCTCTGAGTTCAGTCGATGCAGCTCTGCTGGTTATTGCTAGATCTCAGCTTGTGACTAAAGGTGACCGGGCTACATCTTTAACATTGTTTAAATGTCTTCCTAAAACTTTGTTTTTATATGAAAGTGTATAATACTGTTGGGAAGTTGAAAATTTAAAGAGGGACTTGTGCATGAGCAATATTATTTATTATCTTCCATAAACCACCATCATTTCTATCATTAAAATGTATTTTATTTTTCAGAACTATTCACGAGCAGTTTGAAAAACTTATATGCTTCACATTAACTTGCTCCGTGTGGTTCAGCCATGAGGCAGCAGTTCTTCTCCTGGGATGGATAAAGATTGCGCTCCCTCCCTTCAGGACACAACCTCTGCTAAAACCTTATCCCAACAAAAAAAGGGCCAATCTGAATGACAGCCTCCAGCAAATGAACAAACAATCAATGTCAGCCTATATTGCACAAACTTGCTTGAATTGGGAGCGGATTTCCTCTGGGATGCAGCTAGCAACTGACTGATGCAACAAGGGACGAGGTTTCTGGTGTAAAATTACAAGCAGGAAATGTAATTTGACAGAGAGTGAGGTCCTTCTTAAGGGACAGATCATCACTGAGGGGTGAGATGGTGCCATGAGTGACCCCTGCTGGGAGGGAACGGTTACAATCAGCCTCATAGGTTTCAATGATGTCTGATGAAGTATTAGGATTAGATGCTATATTTGTATTTCAGTTGCTGATATATTGGATATCATCTTTCAGCTGATTAGCATTGTTCAGTTTCAGTGATACTGATAGTTTAATAGTGGGTCTTCTTTGCTGTTATAGAAAAATTCGCTCATGGCTCTCTGGATGGCAGTGTTGGTCAATCAGTCCAAGACTGAAATATCTCAACAACTATTAAGATTAAGATCCTTTATTCATCCCACATCAGTCATGCTACATGCGATTGGGAAATTTGCTGCTTTTAACCCACCTGTAGGTACACAGCACAGGAAACACACACAAGGGCAGTGACCACACTGAGCAGTGGGCAGCTATATATTGGAAGTGCCCTGGGAGCAGATCTTCGAGGGGAGTAAGGTGCCTTGCTCAGGGGCACTTAGATGGTGGGATGGGGAAAGGAGTGTCCATCTGTCACCCCTCCAGTTGCCAGTCTTTGGCCTCGAACTAGCGACCTTCCAGTCGCATGTTTGTCAGCCCTACAGTACGCTACACAATTGCAAGAAGTAATATTAGAGTAATTCAGCCACACATGTTTGAATGGGAAACCAATTCCCAAGAAGGGCAACCCCAAAGTCATGTAAAGGTTTCTGTCAGAATTAATGAATTGAGTATAACCACCATCTAATTCATCAGCTTAGCTATCTGACAAACTGTCAGCACTGTCAAGCCAAATGAAATGTCCTGTCAGCATCTGACATGAATCATCAGGTAAAAAAACATTATCTAGCACACTGCAGATTTGTTTGGAGACAGTCAATGGATAAAACCCTATAAAACTTACTGGTTCATCAACATGTTGGCTTGTGCTCACTGTGTCACCAGGATAAATGGATGGAACAGCGTCATGCTTCAATACAAGTTTTGTGGTAAAACAGTTCTCTGGAAAATGGCTACTGTAAACCTGAGTTTTCTCTGGAAGTTTGGCTCTTGTATTCTCAGATCATTTGATAAAACATGAAGTCTCACTGTTTCTCCTTTGCAAAACTGCAACAGAAAACAGAACATGTCTCTGCCATCACTTTGAAAATAATAAACTTAGCTTGTAAAATAGCAATAAGTACCTACAAATGGCTTTTCGGATGGATTTCGTTTTCCTTCATTTTGTTACATATGAAACCCTGGCTGTCTGAATCTATGTTTCATTGGTTCACTGCAGTGTAAAAGCTCAGCCATGGTGTTGACTGCTTTTTTCACTCATGATACACCTTGTAGCATATAAAAAAACACCATATGGATGTGTTAACAAGGTTAAAAGTCATTAAAAATTGGAGGGTGCCACAGCTTGATCTTCCCCACATCTGAATGATATAGAGGCTTCTTCACCCTGTTAGAACACCATTCTTGATGAAACAATGAAATCAACATATTTTTGTAACTTTTTTGCATGAGAAAAGTCCATTTTGAAGATAAATATCGGCAAAAAACTTTGACTATTAGCAATTAGTGTAGAAGTATTATTTGAATCTGAAATTGGTGGATCAATTTTAAAACTCATTACTAGCTGTCCAGTGCTCAATGACACACATTTGTTGAAAATCTAATCTTTTTATGTAATGATTTTAGAGATTATGAGATTTAGTTTTCTTTTGGAAGTGTTTCATTTACAAATTATGTTTTATCTTCAACGGGCATTTCACTCTGTCACCAGCTGATAGAGCAACATAATAATTCATGATGAAAAGAGTTAATGAAAGCTTTCCATTCGCTGTTATTGATACCCAGTGTCTGGTAGGTCTTTCTTGGAAAAAATGAAATGACGTAAAAGAAGCATTTAAAGGCGTTGTTAGAATAAAAAACAACTCAAAATGAAAAGCAAAGAGTGCATCCCACAAAGGAAAAGCACTTTGATATTTGCAGAGCAAAAACACCTCCGCAATGGTTGCTTAGCAGCAATGATGGAGACAAAAAGATCTTCCACGACATATAGTAATAGTAATAGTTTAACATAACAACTTGATAGAAAGTCAAGAAAGTTATGGTGGCTTTCCAACACACCTGTACCTCACGTCATCTGTGGAAGAGTGTAGAAATGAATTGACTTTTAAAAAGCAGCCTTTCAATGAGCTTTACCTGCAGGCTACCACAGCATTTCAACTCAGATGTCATGTTTTCACCATTTGCTCCTGGTAGCGTCTCGACACACCATTAAATCTCACCAACACCAGACCCACAGACATGAACACATTCATTTCACCTTCAATGCTGTTTATTCAGCCGTTCTCTTCCATGACAGGCCTATTTGATGAATCTAACAGTGTGTAACTAGCAGTGACAAAGGCTCAGTTTCCCGTGTGAGCCAGCTCTTACTCACACAGGTCTATTGACTGTACAGGTACCATGTGAAATCAGCGCTCATGGCATCTTGCCAGCCAGTAGAGGTCCCTCTGGGCAGTTTACACCTCTATACAAGAGAGATAGTGTTTCTCATGCCTTTCTGAGTGCTTACTTTAATTGGAAGCTCTACCAGTCACTTAATGCTGTAATTGGTTCTCACAGTGAACAGCAATGCATTATATTGCTGCTGCATTAATAAACTAAAACACTGAACATACGCTGTGCATTTAACCCATAAGAACCCATGGTGACATGGGTGTAACAAACACTTTGAATGCTGTAAACTCTTCCTTATGCAGCTTTATGCTTGACCTTAACTCAATAAGTCCCTAAGCAACATATACTAAACATCCTGGTATGACATTGGTCTGAAATGACTGCAGCAAAAGTATGTCCTGTATTACATTTAACCTGTTCTGACCATATTTCTTTAACAAAGTAATATAAAACAATAACTATAAATAGAATTAACAAGAAATTATATATATATATATAATATTATACATTATAATATAAATAATAATTTAAAAAACATCAGAATTGTGTTCTATGTGCTACGTCCCCCATAATTTTCCAGAAAGTTATGAAATGGATCTGGGCTCCTATGTGTTAACTTGTATTCATTTGTCACTTGTATTCAAATCTCCTCTGCATGCTGCTCAGTTTGGAACCATTCTCAGGTACTGTACTGTAGCAGATGACATAATTTAACAGATACAGAGCTTTCGTGTTATGTGAAGCAAAAGGCTGAAGTGAAAAATAGAGTAGTACAGGAGTACAGATCAAATAGAAAATGAAGAGTCTCTACTTGAGTTTCCAGCTGGCAGCGTTATTTCTGCAGTTTCCAGCAAAGCCATCTTCTCAGCAGCCCCATGTAGGGAAACCATATGATTGCTGTAAACGCCCGAGGGGAAGGAGGCTCGCTAATGTATAAGAAGCAATTCCCTCTCCCAGAGGAAAGAGATAAAAAAAAGAAGTGCAAACGCAAGTAGGAAGAAGCATTTGAGAATAATGGAGTAATTGTTCGTGATGTGGAAACATAACAAATCTTTAACATTTTGCATTCACAGATTTTCAATTTAAAAAGGCACATATGTAATTTTAAATTGTACTTAGCAATTACGCAATGATCCCACCACATAAAAACAAATTCTTAGATGAATACTTTGTATTTACAACATAATATTTTTCAGACTTCAGACCCTTTATTAATGTAAAATACCTCAATAGGAAGGCAGAAGGAAGGGAAAAAGGGAAAAAAGCATCACCAGCTGTATACAGTATGTACATGTGAGTTAAAAATTGTTAAAATGTTAAAATCGCGATGAGATCTCTATGAGAGGAAGAAGAATGGTGATGATGATGATGACATATAGAAAAACAGGCTTCCACGTTGGCCTATAAATACTTAAATTTTGTCTGAATAAAAATATCTTTGGAAATGTAAAAGTTCTTGAATTTCAGTATAATTCTAGACAATAGTGCAGTCTGGGGCTGCACAGTGGTGCAGTGATTAGCACTGGCGCCCCACAGCTAGAAGATCCCTGGTTCGCGGTTAGGACGCTTGGGATCCTTCTGTGTGGAGTTTGCATGTTCTCCCTGTGCAGCGTGGGCTTTCACCGGGTACTCCGGCTTCCTCCCACAGTCCAAAAACATGCTGAGGTTGATTGAATATTCTAAATTGTGTGAATGTGAGTGTGTGTGTTTGTTGTTTGTCCTGTGTGTGCCCTGCGATGGACTGGCAGGGTGTCCCCTGCCTTCGCCCCAAGTCGGCTGGGATAGGCCCCAGCCCCCCCGCGACCCTGCAGAGGATCAAGCGGCGTACATTGTACAGATGTACAGATAATGGATGGATGGATAGTGCAGTCTGCCTTTGGTCAATGCAGCCAAATTTTATGTCTTTGTGATTGTAATTTGTTCTTCATGCCACTGGATGGAGACAGAATCTAACACTAATTAAATACTTGAATAATAGTATCAGAATTCATTGTATGTTTCATCTTGGTAAGATGAGACATTCCTTCAATCGGGGAAATGGGGAAATGCTTGGTCAGGAGCAAACTAAGCAAAGGAGAGACCTAAGACCACAACAGCACTTATCATGCAGGAGTCAGTGGTTTACTCTCTTTGATTTGACCTGGTTTTGGGAAGTCCTGGATGAAGTCACAGGGTTTTAGGCCTGACTGTAATGAGAACACTTCCTCATTACTCATAGTGAAAGGCAACACACTGTTTCAGTGATGCAGTTCAAATAGAGGTTGGTGAATGACTCTCAGGTGATCATCATTATAAGGCCACAGACAAAAAGTCCATTTTAACTCCAGCAAAGTGTCAAGTTGCGTTTTGAAACAGTATCAGAATACATAAATTATTAATGAGAGTCTGTTGAACAGCACACAGTCAAAACATATGACATCACAATATGAGCAAAGCAGTTATGGAAAATATTGTGACAAAGACAAAAAGAATATAAAAAATATAGAAATTAATATGCAATGTAAATTACATAGGGTGATCATAACAGCATAACAATAATAATAGAATATAAATAAATACATAAATAATAATAGAAGAGCTTTACTAAGAAAGTCCTGACAAAATCAATCAAAATTATTATTATTATTGTTGCTGTTACTAGTACTACTACTACTACTACTATTTGTTTGTTTATTTATGTTGCTGCCATTTGTTTTTGGCAGTGCATCTAATGTTTCAGTGTGGAACTGGTTTATACAATTTGCTTCAGTGTATATATAATTTGGAGTAATTACAATAATCTTAGTTTAGGTTTGTTTAAAGCTCAACAACATCCCTTAGAATTAGGATTCACACTGACATCCTCCTACTGTCAGCCCCGCCCACATATCACCTGCCTTTCCTCCCATTGGTTTAAAATCCAAAGCGGCTACGTGAACGGCGATCTGGTTGGCTGACGGCTTAGTCAATCCCCCTTCTCACGGCCAGGCTACTCGTTGGATAGATGCGGAACAGAGAGCAGGAGAGAGCGTAGCGGGCATTCAGAGGCAGACCGCTGCCCTTCATCATTTTAACTCTCTTTTATCCCACACCGGGTCCTGTACCTGTTTTATTTCATTGAATTGGACCTGGACATAGAGTGAACCGCTGTGAAAATGGCGCAGCCGGACAGCAAGAAGATCTTCTTTGAGAACCTGTCGGGAGCGGGCAAAGCTATCGCGGTGCTGACGAGCGGAGGAGATGCTCAAGGTAAACTGTCACATTCATGTCAGTATCATCACAGCAGAGGGCGAAAATACACCTCTGACACTCTCACTTTGGACTGTTGTCAAGCGAAATAACGAGGCTTTCATTAACACATCACGGAAAACATTGCGCAGCAGCTAATAGTAAAAGTAACGTTATGAGCGCTCACTCTGCAAGCCCGCCAGCTAGCATGCTAACAGGACGTCCTGCTAACCGGTTAGCAGCATCAGTTGTCATTGATTTGGTGTTAGTTGTTTGGAGAGCTGTCAAGGTCGCGAGGTGTCATCTCTCCCTCATCACACACCAGGATTTATTAGTGCATTACAGTGGATGAGTTTATGTTGGCATGTAATGAACTGAAAGGCTATGAAAGTTGGATGTGGCCACTGCATTGCGGGTTGAACCCGGCGACCTGCAGGATACTGACAGATAGGCAGAAAGTGAGCAGGAGGCTTTGGTAGCATGTTCATTTTCAGTGACATGACCGTGGAGGCTGCGGTTGGTTAGCAGACAGACTGCGGGCCAGTGATGGGATGTCTGGATATCCTGTGTACGTGATGAGCTGCATACATCCTTGCTACGTTTTCCCCCAGTACGGCTTGCGTCACAGAGGAAACCCTGGTCATGTGATCACCAGCTAGCCTGCTATTGCAACACTGGTTATATATATCAACTACACTTTAATAGTGAAAAAGTACTGTTAGTTCAGAAAAAAAATACAATTGCCAGTAAGTAGAAGACCTCTTTTGTGGCAGTGTGATTTTTTTTTAATAATCATACAACTTTATAGACAAATTACACTCAACTTACAATATTGTAATATGTTGAAGCACTGAAGCTGTTATGGTGTACGTTTTGCCATTCTGATAAATTATGCTGTGACCATTCAATAGACTGAACTTAATTAAATCCATCATAACGCAGATTTTGGTGAGATGTTCCTGTATTGATGTTCAGGCTTATCATATATGTGTCTATTAAACTATGAAAACACACTATGTTGTCTAGTTGAAGTAATAGTCTGGTTATAGTGCTTTTTTCACAGCAGTCATTCTGACTTATCACAGCAGGTAAAGTACAGGTGATACTGGTAACATTAACCATGGCTAATGGCTAATACTTCTGGACACTACTTGTGTCACACAATTAAAAAGGTGCCAGATCAACTGGTGTACCATATGTAAAAAAAAACAGCGTGCATTTTTGTGATAAATACAAAGTAATAAACACAAAGTACTTTGCATTTGTCTCATGCCTGCTGTCATGTTTGTTCTCATGATCATTCAAATATTTTTGACTAGGAGAAGAAACAGAATTACTAGACAGAGGAAACTGAGACATCACGCTCTTGCTACACTGGCATCAAATTGTAAGTGGAAAGATCAAGATGATGTTAGATATTTACATTTATATTTACAATAGATATATACATACAATACATATCTGAATTCTCAGTGTGAAACATTAACTCTCAGAGCACTGCATCCCTGCCTGGGGAAACTTAGACGTGGCACACAAAATCCAATACAGCTATCGGTATCTGTTCATCCCTACAAAATCATTCATTATACTCATTATATAGTGGACTATATATTGAGTTGTGAGTGATGTAGGACACAGCCAGTGTGACAGTGACCCAGCATGCACAATACAAGCTAAAGCAGCTAAATGGAATTCAGCCATCGTTCAGTTTATTATTTACACCTGTGCTTTTCCTGCTGTGACATGTCAAAAGGTCAACAAGAAGCAGCACTGCAGTTTTCTGAATGTTACTTGCCAGTAAAGTTATGTATAAAATCACTCTCCTTGGCTCAGGAGAAATGAATTGATCGTTTGTGGGCGGTCTAAGAATTCCAGTCCACTGTTGGTGCACACATGAACACACACATGGAGTAGGCCCCAGAGCAAACCAATGAGGCTGTGGCATGCATGACAGGAGCTGAATGTCGGTGTCAGAGTTCATTGTTTAGCCTTGGCTTGGCTTGGCTCTTTTTACTCACTCTGCACGAGAAAGTATCAGTCCCTACAGAATGAGGCAACTAGACTTAATGACAGCTTTGATAAAGAAACATGATAGATACATTTCTTACATAATCTTTAAATTGTATGTATGTGTTTTGCACTTGTTCTCTCTGTCATTTTCTCTTTGTCTGTTTCTCACTCTCTGTCCTCTCTGACTGTGATTAAACCAGACTGTTCATTTAAACACAGTTATGTAACGAGACAATAGGTCATGGGCTGTTGCACTGGACAGCATGGTGAATAGTTGGGCCCTTTCTACTGGTTGGAGGGCTACAGCTAATGATTATTTCAATCAATCTGCCAATTATATGTCACGATTAATCGTTTAGAAAATGTCTAAAAAGTCCAAAGTGATGTCCTCAAACTAATTTCTGAAGGATTTTTACTTCCCAGTGTAGTTTTCACTGACTTTTCACACTCATTGCTGTTTTCTCCGCTGCCCCAGTGGCCCAGACTTCTGTGCTGCTTAGTAACAGCACTGCCTGGCTGCCATTAAAGCTGCAGTGTTCACCAGTTTGTGCAGAGAAAAGAAAACCCACTCCTTTCTAATATCTCCTCCAGTCAGCCAAGTTCCTGTCTGCCTGCTGGGACTAAATCATTATCCATTATTCCCACAGTCAGTGTTTAAGCCGACCTGCCATTGACATTCAGGTCACAGAGCTGTTCCTTGTTGGTTACTGAGTTCACTTTGGCTAACCACAAAGTAACTGGGAGACCGTAGGAGGAGCTGGGAAACACTTTGACCAAAAATGGCTGTGTGCTGTAGTGAGACAAGATTTTTGTCCCAAGCCCCAGACAGACAGTATAAACACAGATAGGCTCCACTTATGCACACACACTAAAACAAATTGTCCCACACATTCAAGACACATAAATACTTAGCGAAAGGAAATTAAAGTTTTACGATTACAGTTGTTTGTGGCTGAGATGAAATGAACATCCATGTAGCAACTGTGGGACAGCCATGCAAGAGCATGCAGATCAGGATTTTACAAAGATTTGCTACAGTTGAAACAAGTTTTTAACCTATTTAGAGACAAGCTATTTACTAGAACTGCAATCATTAGCTGATTGATTGATTAGTCGATCGAAAAGCAGAAAACTAATTGCCAACTGTTTTGATAACCAATGAATGGTTTCAGTCATTTTTCAAACAAAAATGTCAAACATTTTCAGTTCCAGCTTCTTAAATGTAAGGATTTGCTGCTTTTTTTTGTCATTCATGATAGTAATGAAGGTTTTGGACTTTTGGTTGGACAAAGAAGCAATTTGAAGACATCACTTTGGGCTCTGGGGAATTGTGATAAGCATTTTTCACATTTTTTTGACTTTTTCTAGACTAAACATTTAATTGCTTATTCATGAATATTTGTTAGTTGCAGCCTGGCTATTTAACCTGCTCATCACTGAAAGTTTATTGTTTATTGCTAAGATTATTGTTTTGTATTCCTTATCTTTTCTTTCCCCAGGGATGAATGCTGCTGTACGTGCTGTGGTTCGAATGGGATTATATGTGGGAGCAAAAGTTTATTTTATTCATGAGGTGAGCCCATACTTTTTGATGATCATTATTAAGGCCCTTTTGCCACTGCTCAGGGTTTATTTTATCCAGAAGAAGTTGCCTGAAGTAGGAAAACATGACTTGCTTGCATCTTTTGTGCATAACACTTTAGGTAAAATATGTTTTTAAAGAACTTAATGTCAAAGATATCGGAATTAGTGACAAGTGTTTAATAAAAGGACAGCTGTACTTTCGCTGCATACTATCAACAACAGCAGGATCCTGGTCTACACATCCTGGTCTATGAAAACAGGGATGTTTTTCTCATTGAGCAGATGTTAGAAGAGCTTTGGCAAGGGCCGTGCTGTGCTTGCTCATTCTGTGATCCCTGCACATCTGTGTATGTCATGGACCCCCTCTCTCAGTGTGTTGTTACATAACTGACTGGAGGCTTAAGCAGATGCCTTGTGTGAAGCTCTCCTCCCACTCAGGTACCATAGGACTGGTACTGAGTGTTCTCCTGCATGCTTCTGTAGGACACTGTATGAGGGTGGACAAACTTTAAACCATCCATACTAAATTCTTGAGTTTCACAATTACGTATTTGTAGTGTTCTGTGGTTTTGTATTAAGTTGAAATATTTATTTTATTCTGATTGTTAACAAGCTAATGATGCAGATGCAGAGCCCACATTGCTCCATCTGTTTTGGATATGTGTTTGGAACTCTCTTACACTTATTTACTAAGAAGCTTCTTCTTTTTTTTTATCAGGGATATCAGGGTATGGTGGATGGTGGAGAGAACATCAAAGAAGCCTCATGGGAAAGTGTCTCCAGTATGCTGCAAGTGGTGAGTAATTGTCTTGGGCAGCATTCCAAACATCTAATGCAATTACTGTAGGGCTGCAGCTCTTTCATCTGTGGATTACTGTTCAAACACCATAAAATAAAAATACAATTACTTTTATAGTTCTCAAACTTTTCATATTACAGCACTGTAAATAAGAAACAGAGAGCAAGGCATTAAAGAGGAACATGCAAGCTCTGTAGCTTAAAGATAACTCTGTTTTGTGGTTAGACAAGTCGCCCAACATCCCAGTAGCAGTGTGTTCATCAGCAGTATTTACTCTTGTCAAAGTGTCTTTAAGCAAGACACCAAACACTATGCTGCACCAAGACACAAACTTGAGGTGTAAAGAGAAGCTGAGAAAAAGAGTGTTTTAGGCTGAAGAATTGTGACACGTGTCGTCATCAGGGTGGGACTGTTATCGGCAGTGCCCGCTGTAAAGAGTTTCGCACCCATGAGGGACGCCTGAAGGCAGCTCACAACCTGGTGCAGCGCGGCATCACCAACCTGTGTGTGATTGGTGGAGATGGCAGTCTGACGGGAGCCAACCTCTTCAGGGAGGAATGGAGTGGGCTGCTGGGGGAGCTAGTGGAACAAGGTACTGAGGGAGGACAAACTGTCACTCTGCTTTTCCCTGACACTTTTTTCTTAATTCAGAGTGTGATCACTCTGCTGAAAACCCTGCAGTAACTACATGCTCTTAGAAACCACATTGGTCACGACTTACAGATATGGTTTCCAAATTGACTGCAGTACCTGCCAGTATGAGCAGACATTTCTGTTTGTAGGCTAGTTATTTCACACATCCCACATCCTCCCATACTCTCTCATTAGCACACTGTCTGTTAGCTCTTCTATCTCTACTGTTTTTTTTTCTTTATTCTCATTCTGCCTGTTCTGACAAACTGTCATCCTCTGAAAAGTTGAACTGTTCATCAATTTTCAGTCAGGGTTGCCCAAACTTTTTCTCTTAACAGTTCAAACTGAAACTAAATGATGGGCAGCTATTGTATTGTATTGTATTGTTAAGATGCAAAACAGTACTAGGACCCATAGTTCTGTTCATAGACTGACTTCTAGTGCAAAGTGAAAAATAATTAATAATTAGGGATCCTAGATATTTAAAGAGCATAAACAGCACAATCAGTGATTTAAATTATAATGTTTTTGAGTTAATTATAGTAAAAAAAAATCACTGAAAACATCTGGCAAACCTTAAAGTGGGCCAGCTTTGGCCCGTAGGCACCACTGTGGGCAGCCCGGCTTTAGGTTGTAGTCTGCTATAAGGTGAAATAAGCAGATGCTCCTCATTAACATTTATTTATTTTTTATAAAAAGCACTCACTTTTGGTTGAAATGGAGTTGCTAAATTCACCTTTTTGTAAACTTGGAGATGTGTCTGGTTACATTTTTACAAAGGTGACTAAATGTAAGATAAGATTTTACCGCCTTAAAATCTTGACAGTCAAGTAATCCTAGTTCTCATGTAAAGGGTTTGTAATGTAAATCAGGTTCTAAGAGTAAAGAACTGTTTAGCTCAGCAGTTTCCATTGTTGCTCATCCTGTCATATTTTGACAACAAGCTGTGAGAGCAACCTGTCTGAATTACTGTAGAAGTACTCTAGAATACACAGAGGAGGCCTTGGTTTAACTCTAGCTTCTTGATCCTTTCAGGCTTGATTGAAGCTGATGCCGTTCAGAAGTATTCAGCCCTTCACATCGTGGGCATGGTTGGCTCCATTGATAACGACTTCTGTGGAACTGACATGACAATCGGCACCGACTCTGCTCTGCACAGAATCATCGAGGTGGTCGATGCTATTATGACAACCGCACAGAGGTGAGGGGATAGATACAGCAGCTGTATTTGTTTATGTATTTATACCTCTTTTATTTGGTGAGGCTATGAGCAGTGGTACATGCTAAACTGGTATTTAAGTCAATATTTTCACCCATTCAGCCCATTCCACTATTATGAAAGTGTCAGGATAAACATGAACATCTACGAAAAGTGTCTGTTTAACAACTAACCACACTCAATTTTTAACAAATTGATGTCAAGTGTATCTTGAGGTATATAAAGAAGTCATAGAACATATACTCCATCTTCAAGTATAACAATCAAAATAACCATATCACCATGTTTACATGCATTTCAGCTCCTTTCAGCATCATCTTTCAAATGCCTGTTCTTGAATACATCATTCTCGTGCTGTATTACTCCCATGCACTGCTAAGTCATATTTTCTATTCTGATCTTCCAGTCACCAGAGAACATTTGTGTTAGAGGTCATGGGCAGGCACTGTGGGTAAGAATACATTTGATAATAGCACATCCCAAAACATCGTTCCTAAGACAGAGAGTATTATCACCTGTTTATATACACAATATTCTGTCTGTGTGTTTTATCTTAGCTACCTGGCCTTGGTGAGCGCCCTGGCTTGTGGGGCTGATTGGGTACTGATTCCTGAGATGCCCCCAGAGGACGGCTGGGAAGATAAGATGTGTCAAAAACTGTCTGCGGTAACACAATCTTATTTGTTCCCGACAGTGAACTCAATGAAGCATATTGTACCGGTGTCTAGATGCTGTATAATGTGTCCTCGCTGCCTTATTTAGCATGACAATACTGTTGTTATTCTGCACAGCTTTTCAGTTTTTCTACAAGGAGAGACTCCTGTTTTTTTTTTTTATCAGAGAAGACCGATGTGTTTAGTCTCAGTCGTCCAGTGTCTTGTTGTGTTTTTCTGCTTGGAAACATGCTATTGTTCTATGATTCAGACCCGTTCCAGGGGCACAAGGCTGAACATAATCATAGTTGCAGAGGGAGCCATTGACAGACATGGGAAGCCTATAACCTCTAGTTTTGTCAAGGATGTGAGTACCTGAGTGCAAAGAAAGGGGAAGCCAGAAGCATGGAGACCCGACTGATGGAAACCAGTTTTCTGAGCCACAAATAGCCAAAATATTCTCAATTAAAGTTTTCTTGCAGTTTGTTCCATTTTGTCATATGCAAAGTCCGCGATAATGCAGTGAAGACAAGCGACAAGGTCGGTAGGATGCTGCTGATTACAAAGTGCAAACACAGTCTTTCATTCTGAAAGAATCTGTCCTCAGCTCCCCGGCTGTTCACATCGTCTGGCCCCCGTGCTTCTGAAAGACCACGTCACAGCCACAGTCTGAATTTTTCTGTCATGTTGTTTCTCCACCACCCCCTCCTTGTAGAACCGAGCAGGGATGAAAAGGCTGAATATCATAATTGTAGCCGAAGGGGCGATTGATCGTAGCAACACGCCCATTACCACTGACTATATCAAGAATGTAAGTACAGAGCTCTGTGTAAAAGTTCCAGCTTCGACTGCCTCCTGTATGACCTCTACTACTGTACTGCTGCCCTGGTGTGGCTTTGACTCTGTTGCTGTGTTTCTGGAGTGCTCTATCAGACACACTCTGTAGTTTGGTAAGATGGCTTTCACCATGTTCTACTACTGCTGTAAAACTCTGAGCAGATACCCTCACTAAACCTCACACCCACACTATAATTTTTAACTGCCTCACATAGTATTGAATATTATTTTTTTCCTTGAATATGTCTTGCCACATTCACACTGGAAATTCTTTCATAGAGAGCACCATTGTATGTTGTGACCCTGCACTAACTGTTCCTCATTCAAAGCCAAACATGTCAAGCCTTTTGTTTCCTTGTAAAGTAAATGAGTGTCCCCGTTTAATTTAGCACGTCCCGCTTGGGATCGTCTGTGATGTTCAGTATAAGCTGAGAGCTCCCTGCTAACATGACTGAAAAATTAGAATGGCTTGCTTGTGCTTTGCTGTTTCCCCTTCTCTTCAGCTTTCCTACTGTGTTTGTGTTTCAGTGTGTGATGGGTATGTCCATGTATGTTTGCACTTTTGCACATAAAGTATTTGTTGTTGTTTCACAGTGTGGTTCGATATTGCAGACAAAATTTCGTATTTATCTGTATTACTAACATGCATGGGATAAATCGGTACCATTTCACGTTAAGGATCCATTAGTTCAATTCAAACAGTAGTGTTTCCCATAAGAGGAAAATATATTGCCACAATATTTTCTAAGACCTGGACTTTATATCCTCTTAGCTTGTCGTCAAATGCTTGGGTTTCGATACGCGAGTGACAATCCTGGGACATGTGCAGAGAGGAGGGACCCCTTCTGCTTTTGATCGCATCCTGGTAGGTCCACCCCTTTTTTTTATAGTTAATTAATAATTTTAGCCATTTTTCAAGCAAAATCACATCTCTCAAATACCAGGATTTGATGCTTTTTTTGTCACATTCTTTGTCACCAATTAGTAGTTAATTTAGTTGCAGCCCAAATAGAAAATTAATGATGCACTGATTTTAGAACCAATGTCAATGTGTGATTTATCCGTCTTTCACTTACTACAGTACACATGTTTGACCTTTCATTCATTGCATTTATAAAAGAAATTCTCTATTAAAATGTGCATATTTTAACCTAGTGTTCCTCTTTCTATGTGCTCCATTTGAGGTATTTTGATTGGAGTAGTCCAGTTGTCCAGAGCATTTCCTGTTTAATCCAGTGTGTGTGTCTGAGGAGAAATGGCTCCAGGTTTTAGGTTAAGCACATTAACAGATTTATGGCTCAGCATGTGAAGAGCTGCATCACAGGCAGTGTGACAGATCTCTTCATGTTTACAACAAGCCAACTGAAAATTGAAGCAGAGAAAAAGATTATGTGGAGAATTTACTCCAATTTGGTGTCCAGTGTGAAAAAGAAATGTGAAAGAATGTGTTGGGAAAGAAAACATTGCAGGTGGAACGAGGTTTTGATAGTGAGGGTGATACAGTTTTATGTGTTTGTGTGTTTGCTCACACAGGCCAGTCGTATGGGTGTGGAGGCTGTTCTTGCCCTTCTGGAGACCACGGCCAACACGCCAGCCTGTGTGGTCTCTCTGTGCGGGAACCAGTCGGTGCGCCTGCCTCTGATGGAGTGTGTACAGATGGTAGGCAACTGGACCGGGCTGGAAGCAGGCCAAGACTGCTGCTCATTCAATACACACACACAAGCAAACTCACATTTACAAAACACGGAAGCTGCTCAGGAGAGAAAGCGAACACAAACGCTGGGAAATTACTCTGCTGGACTCAGAGAGGCAGAGTCAATGGGGACAGGTTGGAGGAGCTTAAGTAATGATGACAAACAGCACAGCCCATTGGGCCTGGAGTGGCACTAATGTTCACAAGAGAGCTGTATTGTTTGAGAGGCAGTTGTGTCTGGTTAATGATTATCTGAAACATTTGGCTGGGTTGGTGATGACTGCCTGCAGGATGGTGATGTAATAGCAAAGTATCTCCATAGAAAAAAACTGTATTGTTCTGTTGCAGGTCAAAACAAGGTTACAGGGTAACTATTTTTTGGGCTGGAACAGATGATGATATGTTTACTCTTGCATTGTTCTGTCTCTTTACACCAGAAAGGCAGTTAGTCCGACATGCAGCAATTGTTCCACTCATAATAGGTACTTTAAAGATCAAAGCAGGAATACCTACAGTTATTTAATCTTAGCTGCTGTAAATTCAATAAAGTGCCTCTGCTGTTGTACATACAGGAAATCCAGTGTATGAAATAATGCTGTGAAAATACTCCCCTCTTTTCGGCAGACTCAAGAGGTCCAGAAGGCTATGGACGAGAAACGGTTTGAGGAGGCAGTGAAGCTTCGTGGCAGGTATGACTGACGGCCCACTGGGACCAATCTGATATACCAAAGCCATCACTTCACTCAAGATCAAGAGCATCAGTTTGATGTTACTTACTGAAGACAGGTGTAGTTGGGAAAGTGGATCATTGTGCTATTTTAGAACACCACCAGCTTGTTGTTTATGCACAGGTTCCAGTCAGTGATCATTTGGAAATAATTAAGCAGATAATTCAAAATGCAACCCTCAGTTTTGTCCTTATATCAAGTATTTTAAGGTACAATCTTGATTCCAAAAAAGTTCTGACACTGTAAAACATACATACAAAACAGAATGTAATCATGTGCAAACAAACTGTTTACAGACAATGGTTTTACAAAGTGTTCCCGAGTCCATGTAGTAATATCCCGTAAACAACCATGTGTTTGACAAAGTGGTGAACCTCTCTCCATCCTTGCTTGTGAACAGTTGAGTCTTTCCAGGATGGTGATCCAAACAGGTGTTTTTGGATCATTCCACAACTTTCACAGTCTTTAGTTGCTCCTGTCCCAACTTGTTTGAAACATGTTGCTGCCATCAAATTGCACATAAGCAGATATTTACAAAATTTGATGAAGTGGATGAGTTAAACATTAAATATATTGCCTTTGTATTGTTTTCAATTGAGTGTATGTCAAATTATCACATTCTGTTTTATGTGATGTTTTGCACAGCGTTCCATTGGAATCAGGGTTGTATGTGGCACTGAAAATGTACCACACTACTGTTTTTACAATTTTACATGTCCCATGTTTTACTGCAGGAGTTTTGAAAACAACCTGAAGACATACAAACTGCTGGCTCATCGTAAACCGGAATCCGAGCTGCCGACTGTAAGTCACCTCACGTCAGCTTGACATTGCCTTTGGGACTTTTGACAGTGACAGTGTTGTCAGCTTTGTTTGTTCTGAGTTTTTTTTTTTTTCACACATACAGTAGAAGTCCTCACCATGCCTGGAGTGCAGGTTGTTTTTTGAGAGTTGAATTGTTCTTTCTGAGCTACAGAGATGCTTAATTTTTGATTACACTACAAGGATCTGCCTACAAATAATGACTCAGCTACTGCAGTCGTGATGTGCTGCTGCTATTTACAGACCCTTCCTTGGCTCACATACTGAGTAGAGTATTCCTGTAAATGTGTGGTTGTGGTTTGGCCAAATTGAGTAATTTGAGTATTTCTCTGTAAACAAGCATCAGATAAAAACATCAAATATGCCACCAATTTTTTCCTGCTGTTAAGTGGATAATAAGTTGACTTAAGTATGGTGAGCAGTTAACAATAAGCAGTTTTTATCTGCTTGCTTGTTACTTTTATTTGCTATGTAGCATGTAATTATAGTGGCAGGCTTCACAGGAGGCCCAGGTGGCTCAGTGTTGCTCTGCTGTGCAGTGATATCAGATGACACCTGGCTCCCTGCTGAGGGATGACTTGTTCAACCCTGCCAGGAGCTGTGGCTGCCTGCTGCTGTGGTTCTGAAGCAGGCAGCTCAGACTGAAGCTCAGTGAAGTGTAAAGGCAGCATGGCACACTGCATGCTGCGGAGCTCGCCTCAGGGTTTGGCCCCCCTTGCATCTGTGGTAATGACCACTGTAGGCCCAGCAGCATGTAGCTGAGAGCAGACCAGAAACCATTTCTAAATTGACTCTGGAGAGCTTGATCAACAACTGCAACAGTCTCTCTTTATTTAATGTGGTAATTAAACAATTATAGTCTCACTTGATGTCCATTTTTCTGTGTGTTTTATTCCCTCAGAGCAACTTCAACGTGGCAGTGTTGAATGTCGGTGCCCCTGCAGCGGGCATGAATGCTGCCGTCCGTTCAGCCGTCAGGGTGGGCATCTCTGAGGGGCACAAGATGTTTGCTGTCAGTGATGGTTTTGAGGGATTCTACAAAGGACAGGTGGGCACTAAAGCACTCATACTGGTATATGTACTGTACTATTGCATCTATACACCTCTTCGGAATCTCATCCCTTTAAATGAAAGAAAGTCATCGCACCAAGGAAATTTAATGTAGTAATTGTAAGCTTAAAATATTGTGTGTGCTGTTTAATAATTTAAACAGTACACACAGTCATGTTTTGAAGACAACTGGCACGTCACAATTACTGTTAGCTTCCTGACCAAAGAATAATAAGGGAAACCCTGGGGATAATCTGTCCAGATTAATGTAAACCAGTTTCCCACACTGACTGTCCCTCCTCTGCCCTGCTCGGACAAAGTTGATGCTGTACCACAATAAACCAAAAGGGTGCAACAGACTGTAAAACACAGGTTTGGAGTAATCAGTCAGTGTGATGTTTCTCACCTGATCTAACAATGGAGGAAGCCTTTGTGTTTTGAATAAAAGCTAAAAGCAGACAACAGATATCTGAGTCTCTAACTGTGCTGTAATTTGAGACATTGTTAGTTTCCTGCTCCATAACTAGCAAAACTGGTTGTACACTCCTCTCTCCCTTATTCTCCTCTGATCTTTTTCTGGTCAGAAAACCTTAAAACCACCCAGTCCATAGCTGGCTCATTCAAAGAACAGCACTGAACAAACGATCTGACCATTTATCTTCATCAACATGTTTCCAATATCACTGGTTAGTTAAACACCCTGTGTGTGCCCTGGCCAGCTGAAATCGGGCTGCGCCAACTGACCCTAAGAAGATTAGACCAGCGGGAGAAATGGATTTCTATACTTGAGTGCTCTGGGACTCTCTGCAACACACTTCTGTGTTCTCACCGGTCCAGTTCCTCTGTTAGATATAAGAGATTGTGTCCAGAAAATTAAATCTCCTCCTAACAAGCCCTGCACCGAGACCCTGAGAGGATGTGTCAGATAATATAGAAGGTTCTGGGTGTATTAAGTTCTAAATGGACCAACAACAACTTACAACCCTGATTCCAAAAAAAGGTGGGATGCTGTGCAAAATGTAAGAAACACTGCGTAAGACTGTTGACAGTAGAAACAAATGATTGCATTCTGTTTTTATTTTGCTGCTGGACAAAGTGAATTTCCCCACTGAGGGACGATTAAAGGAATATCTTATCTTCTACACAGTGTCCCAACTTTTTTGGAATCTGGGTTGTAGAAACAATGTTAGGTGAAGAATTCATACATTTGAATGCTAAAGGAAGTATGATGAAGTATGATGAAGTATGTAAGATATTTATAATTTGCATGTGTTGTTGCTGTCTTCCCCTCAGATTAAGGAGATTAAATGGGCTGATGTGGGAGGATGGACCGGACAAGGTGGATCTCTTTTGGGAACTAAAAGGTAAAGTCTTGATCTGTTAACTCTGATTTACCAACTGTTCAGCATTAAAGCTGGAATCCCTAGTTTTCTTCATTATAATTTATAAAATAATACCTTGGAGTGGCTGAGTGTTGTGAACACTACTGATCTATCTTATAAATGTGTGCTTTATGTTTTACAAAGAATGTTGTTCTTTCCCTTCCTTCCTCCAGAACACTTCCTGCAAAGCATGTTGACAAAATTGCTGAGCAGATGCGAGCGCACAACATTAATGCACTGCTAATTGTTGGTGGATTTGAGGTATGTTTAAAGCTCTTTGGTCCCTGCTAGCTAATTCTGCTAATGAGGCTACATTCTCATCTTTGATTTCCATAAGCTTTTAAGATTTGAAAATTCATGCTAGTAGCTAACCCTATATTTCATATTTAGTAACATTATGAGAATGATAAAAGTTCCATTTTTGCTCGTACACTTAAAAAGTGAACTGTTAAAGCATGACTAATGATATTTTCACATGTCCATACTTACAGTATATGACAGTGAACACTGTAATATTGGTCCTGTCCATCAGTCTTACCCCAGTTTATGTCAGCACATCACCATATGACTTCATACATAATCATAATCATGTACATAATCATGTTGTAAAGTCATCTCTCTGCCAAAACCTGGAACAGCATAAATTGTAGCATAAAGTTTGTTCACTGTTGATTTTCAGTTCTTTGAATATGTTCTTAAAGTATGATTCTTAATTTAAGACATTTCAATTATTGAAATTAAAAGTGAAGCAACATAGTAACTGAAATATAATTAAGCTGATAATTTGGTTTTAATTGGAAACAGAGAACTCCTTCTTTTTCCAGCCATTTCACGCACCCCCGTTTAGAAGCTCACCAGCTTTATTTTTCTGTGATGTATGCAAGTAATGAGTTTCATGTGTATGAATCAATGAATGAATGTGTGTGTGTGCGTGTGTGTATATGTGTGTGTGAGTGAGATCATGTTTAGAGTATGTGGAGTTGTACCTGTCTGTTTCGCTGCTGTCCGTTGTGATAGACCTGGCTCCTCCCCTTGGCACCCTTCACTTTTGTCTTTCCCTTCCGTGTGGCAAGTAGCACCTCTCAACCAAACCAACCTGCCTCAGTTCCACCCCCGCAGACACTAAAGCCCTTGGCTCTGCCCTGCAGGCCTTCCTGTCACTGCTGGAATTGTTAACGGCGCGCGGGAAATATGACGAGTTCTGTGTGCCCATGGTCATGGTCCCAGCCACTGTCTCCAACAATGTGCCGGGCTCAGACCTCAGCATTGGCGCTGACACGGCTCTGAACGCCATCACTACTGTAAGTGATGGGGCTGGCAACCAGAATAGTTAATCTCAGCAACACTCAGACAGATATAAAAGCACACACGCAAGCAGACAAACACTCCCAACATGCTTACGATCACACAGCCAGCCAGCCAATCATGTTTTAAGAAGGGGGAAATCACTCACTCGGCCATTTTACCAGTCATCTGCCAGCCTGTCAGTGAATTATTTTGGGGAAACATGGCGTCGGTGAGCCACATCTGAAGCAAAACTTGACACTAAAACATTAGAAACAGAGTCACATCTGTACTGTGAGCCATGACTGGTAAAGTTAAAACCGAGTTCCCTCTCAGGTAAGTGAGTGACAACATGGAGGCATGCTGTGAGGTGCACGAGTGTCGTGACCGCCATGTTTGCTCTGCCTGCCCTTCTCCTTCTCCCTCCCACTGTGTGTTTGCCATCATTAACACCAAGATGAGTGGTTAACAGCTACAGAACATAAACCAACATCTTGTAGTGCAGTTAACATTTGAATTGATAATGAAGCCCACACTAACTTTATTCAGTAATATAATACAGCATCAATGCTCCTGCTGTTTTGTTTAAAGCATCACCATAACTCACATTAACACAAACTTAACCTTATGTAAGACAAAGAAACCAAAAATATATATAAACAGAAAACCATCTCTGAGCCTGAATTTCAGCTGTGCCACCATCTTCATTCCTCCTCCTCCTCCTCCTGTGTGTGCAGACTCGGTCAATGCTTGTCTTGCCTGCATATAACCTTCCACAGCAGATATGGCCGACATGCGGTTGTCCTATGCAGTGTCACTGCATTGAGCTGCTAAGGCTCACAAACACACAGATCTCTGTCTCATCTTTTTCTGTCTATCTTCCCTCTGTTCTATCTGCACCATCACCTTCCTCTTCCATTTTGTGCTCTCCTATGCTTCGTGGCTCTGCTCTGCCACTCTGTCTTTTCCTCCTTTCATTCTACCTTCTTCACATCCTTCTCCATTTCTCTGTTCACACCTCTGTCCTCCCGTCCCTTCTGCCAAAGGGAAGCCATTGGCCGCTATCACACGGAACGAGCCGGAATGGCAGGATACGCTCTAGCAAGCTGAGAGAGACTCATCTCTCTCTCTCTCAGCGGCTGGCCTTCTGCGGCTCTAACGCGTTTTCATGTACTGCCGCTTCAGGCGTTTGAGAGTCTGCTGCAGCTGTATGAGGCTCGCGCTACCTATGAGGAGTTTTGCATCCCGATGTGTATGCTGCCTGCCACCATAAGTAACAATGTACCGGGCACAGATCTAAGTATCGGGGCAGACACGGCCCTCAATGCCATCGTGGAGGTAAGGCAGCCGAACCGCCGCCGGCACAACTGCGAGCGCTTTGTTCAAGATGCTAATGCAAATAGGATGAAAATGACACATGATTATCAATTTAAGTCCACTGCTTATACTCAACAAACTGTCAGGTTCCAAAAGCAGATGTGCAGTAAAGTGTTGCATTGATTTCTGTAGCCATTAACATTAACCTAACTTGAATCCCAACTCAAAGCTTACCCTGACTGTAGTTCTAACATTAACCTCAGGTATAAAATTAACTTTAACCCAAACACTGAATCTGTACAGTTTTAAAGGGACATTCCACTGATTATATATATCAAATTCAATTTACTCGTCATGGGTTGTACAACTCAGCCTGTGAGATAAAATTAACAGAAAACCTGTTTTACAGATGACAGGTGTGAGGTTTTAGAGACGTGGGCAATTCGAAGGCAAATAGGTTCTAATAAAAGACACTATCAAGTTGCATTATGGGAAACATAGCATTCAGAGTTTTTGGAGCTTCACCCATACTATGAACAATAAGTCAGGATATGTCGGCCTCTGCTACCCTGAATTTGACCACTCTTTCTCGAATCTGTCTCTTGTGAGTCCTCCAGCTTTATAGAGGTACAATGTCAGCTCACTGGAGTGCCCCTTTAACACAGTTGACATCACAGCCACCTGACACCCTGCTGATTGTCAGCATTGGACGACCAAAATAAAGTTTTACTGTCAGATCAATTAGAAGATAGTTGTCTTCTAATTATAATTTTAACCAAGTGTATAACATTTGAACTATAAATGACATGTGAAGTTTGATGTGCTCTCTCATCCTTATGCAGGACTCCAGTCTAACTGGTGAAAGCAGCATTTTAGCCTGAATCTGCCTGAATTGTTTAAACATAGCAAGTTGACTCTTGTGCAGATTGAGAAATATGCATGCTGGCCTTGAGAAGAATGTTTTTGCAGTTTTTCCATGTGGAATGTGTTGTTTTAATTCTAACACTGTCTGACCTCTAATCATAACATTTCTAATCTTGCCTGTTTGACACTTTGATATGTGAAACAAGGCCTATCTGCCTATCTGTTATCTCAGATAAACTGATCTTGCTTGGTGTGTATTAATCACTAAATGTATACTGACATTGTGAGCTTATGTGCATGTGTCAGACGTGTGATCGCATCAAGCAGTCAGCCAGTGGGACTAAGAGGCGCGTCTTCATCATTGAGACCATGGGAGGCTACTGTGGCTACCTGGCCAGTGTAGGAGGCCTGGCTGCTGGAGCTGATGCTGCCTACATCTATGAGGAGCCATTCGACATCAGAGACCTGCAGGTAACACATCAGCTCTTAATACATAAAACATGTAGCACGATTCCTCTCTCAACTCTATGTCAAAGTCTTAAAACTTCAGTCCCTCACACACCATCTCTCACTTCATCCACTAGAGGGCATTCAAGCTTAATTCAAGTACAATGCCATCTACTGGTCAGCATTACTCACATTTACTGTCTATTCCCACAGGCCAATGTGGAACATTTGACAGAGAAAATGAAGACCAGCATTCAAAGAGGACTGGTACTCAGGTAATGTAATGATTGCTTAAATAATCCAGACCCTACAGTCTTATTACACTTAAAGGAAACATCCCTCAGTGATTATGTAATGGGGAAAACAATTCAGACACAAAACTGGTGTTCTGCTGCTGCAGTGCTCATGATCCAGTATTTCCAGCTCTCAGTATTGGATTTTCATCTGCTTGTACAGTAAACAGACCCAGTGCTGATGTCATCATTTTAATAGCTGACATTTTGCAGTGCTGTTCTCATCTTGATGTCACCATAACATGAAGTCAGTGTGGAAAGAAGCTGATAATGCAGCAGACGTCTGTTGTAAGAATTTAGGAACAATGGGTAAATGTAGACTCAGGCTTCTAACTGTTTTCTTTTACTGTGTGTGTATGTGTGTGTAGGAATGAGAACTGTAATGAAAACTACACAACAGACTTCATCTACCAGCTGTACTCTGAAGAAGGGAAGGGAGTGTTTGACTCCCGGAAGAATGTGCTGGGACACATGCAGCAGGTATTGCCTTTGCCATTTCAAACAGACTAAATGGCAGTATTCCCTTCTGTAGCAGTGTCAGGGGTAACAGTTCGTCCAGACTAAGGAAGATTTAATAAACAATTTTCTATATTTGTATCATGAATATGCACATACCCATTTTACATAGTTGAGCTTTGTTGTGTTTTGGCTTTGTGTGTCTTGAGATTAGTGTGGATAAAACTGGATCAAACAAAACTTTGATGATCCCCAAGAGGAAATTGGGTTGTGTCTGCAGCCAGAAATGGGATACAAAAAGAAAAAAAATGAGTTTTAAACATAGCACGACGAACACATTTCACAAATACACTACTTTCAATATGAAAAAAAATGTGGGATTTGAGTCTGGTTTCAGACTTTTCATGCATATTCATCCTGCTAGCATTTTCATGTTTCTTGACTGTAGATGTGAGGTCTTTAGAACATGACAAGTAAAAACAAATTAAAATTTACAACAGAAAAAGAAATGTAATTATGATGATTATGCCACGAATACACAAGCAAAATGTCAATGTAAGCGATACATGAATGCAAAACACTAAAGTATTAGGACATACAGTCTTAATATTTGCAAATAATTTTTAAAAAATGAGAAGAATAATGAAACCAAGATTGAGTCACAACATAAACGGAAAATTGTGTCATCCTCAGGTTTTGTGTTTAAAAATGACACATTTTGATTCTTTTGAAAGGGAGGCGCGCCGTCTCCATTCGACCGAAACTTTGGGACAAAGATCTCTGCCAAGGCGATGCAGTGGGTTACCAAAAAGCTGGTGGAGACGTTCAGACAGGGTAAGCTTAATGTGCCAGTTCAGCATCAGTGAAATGACCTGTGGTAGTGGATCCTCCCTCCCTGCAGAGGCGTGACCGTTGTGAAGCAAACCTTTACCCAGATCTGTCATGGAGTCACTCTGTCTGACACTTTGATGCATTTTGATCCTCTCAAAGGAAATTATTTATTGATCATTTACATTCATCAGCATAACAATTTAATGAGAAATTGACTTGAATGTACTTCTTTTTTGATGGATTACACTAACAACTGTGAGTAATGTTTAGTTCTGAACAACAGTTTGTCTTAAAGCCACACTGCACATGTATAAAGGCCTCAATTAAAGTTAAAACTCCTCTTTGTTTTTTTATGTCTATTTCCCATACACATGGATGACATAAGATGAAGGTAAATCTTTTTTTTTTTTTTCATGTTGGCTCCATGACCATCTACATCTTTATATTTAGCTCCATGTCCCTGTCTGTCTTATGCACTGTTCTGCTGTATTATAGATCCCCACAGCCTGTATGGGCACTTGTGGGGCGCAGCTACGATGTGTTTGTTCCTTACAAATATATCACTCACCATGCTCCACTATTTCCAGTTCATTAATCATCTGAAATGGTTTGACTGGAAATGTATGAGCATGGGCTGTGTGAATAACCAACACCAACGGACATTTCTTTTTCGTGCTTTGCCCCACATTTCTTTGTGTGTCTATGGTGCTTTATGTTGCTTTTTAGTAGTGACAATTTTATGTATCATCACCTCTTTGTATTTTGTTTTTAGTTTTTTTTAGTTTGTGTCAGTTGCACCACCTCATCCTCCTGTAGATCCATACAAAACTAAAATTTTATTTACACTCTTCAAGATAGCCACCGGCTACAAAGAGTCATCATCACCCTATACGTTACAACCTCTCACACCCACTGCCACTTCTTTGCTACTCTGTTTGTAACTAGAAAAAAATGGCAGCTAAAGTACTTTCCTGTGTTTCCACCTCTGATGCTACGGTGTTTCCCTGCAGGCAGAGTGTTTGCTAACACGGAGGACTCCTGCTGTCTGCTGGGGATGCGTCGCAGGGCTCTGGTCTTCCAGCCTGTTGTACAACTCAAGGATGAGACTGACTTTGTGTATGTATTACGCTACTTGAAATTAAAGAGACACTCCACTGATTATACATGACAACCATTTTATTCAAGTATTGTTTAGCCTTTAAAAACACTTATGTAATGTCTGCTGTGGCTTTAAAGGGAGCTTTCCAAAATCTAACCCTTTCAAAGCCTACAGTACAAACTAGGCGTGCGTACATGGGCATTTAGAAGGCGGGGACAGTTGAATGACACACGCTATTGAGTTGCATTATGGGAAGTGTAGGTTCCGGCATTTTTTGAGATTGACTCGTATACTGCATTGACTTAACCATTATTTTTAATCTGTCTCATGCGAGTTTCCCGACATTATCCCTCGACAAGCCTAGGACTGCTGGCAGTAGCCTAAAAACTGTATCTAATTCACATTCATGCAGAGCACACTAGATTTGATTAGATCAAACTAGAATGATTTCTGTGACTAAATTAGGTTTTAGCAGCTAGAGTTTAGCAGATACAGTGAAGAATAAGCCATTGAGCCAGTTAGTGCTAAAGATGATAAAAATTAATTGAATAAACAAAGAAATAATCACGCTGGCAATTCTATTTTTCTAATTGTTCTACATGTTAATGCTGGCTCACCTAACCTGCTGTGGCACCAAAACAAAGATAACTAAGACAATGTGTAAAAATCAATGATGGTAAATATTATATGCTTATATTCATCTGAGAGCTGATCCGTCAAACACCAATTTTAGTATTCAGAGTCACTCTTGTATCATATATTCACGTGGTCCAGATAGGAATTGATCCATTCACTAGAACATATTAGATTTGTGCCACGTGTGACCAACAGATGTGAACAGTAGAATTAAGACATTTGTCTGTCTGCAGTCACAGGATCCCAAAGGAGCAGTGGTGGTTGAAGCTGCGTCCTCTGATGAAGATCCTGGCTAAGTACAAGACAAGCTACGACGTCTCGGACTCCGGACAGCTGGAGCACGTCGTACGCAACCGGCCTAGAGAGTCGGACGCTTCAGTAGCCATGTGAAGGCCAGTACATACGCATACGGTGGCTGGCAAAAGTCTGTATGTAAGACTGAAAGTTTGTGAGGAGTCAGTCCCTGTGTTGTAAGAGCTCCAGTAACAACGTCAACTGCCGTCTCTGTTTGGCCACGTACTGTGTTCACATCCTGTCTGTGTCATTTCCCTCAGTGTCACTCCTCTCCGTTTTGTCGACAGACTCATGAACTTAAAGCTAGCCTCTGCAGTGTTTCTAATATCAAACACACACATACTCACGCACACACACGCACAGCTGTCCTGCCATGCATCTGTGTGTCCTTGCTGCCCTGGATGTTTAGTGTCACCATCGTTTTTAAATTGCACTTTCTCTGTCTGCAGTCGCTTAGGCAGGCTCTGAGCCCAGAGCTGCACGAGGACAGAATAGACACTGCATCTGCTGTAAAAACCAGTGTGTGTATCTGCCTAGAACCAGTGGTGAGGTTCAGCATATTTATGTGAGACTGATGCAATACAGTTCTACTGCTGCAAGTCAAAAGAACTGCGTGCTGTGCTTTACACTGAGACTAATATTTATCTTTTTAACATTGTTTATTTTGCTTGTAAACATGGATATATTATTAACTGTAGGCACTGCTGTACTAAGTAGCTGTCTGTCATATTGCACCAACAAGTTAGATGTGTAAGAGACTTATGTTTCCCACAGAATAAAAACCAGACTTGTGAAGTGTAACCCATTGATTAGTGTCACTGGATTTATTTATTTATTTAACATTCACTTTCCTCACTTCATTTCCATTTAAGTAGCTTTAAAGCTGGAAAAATCGTTGCACTCTATGTTACAGTATCGTATATATACTTTATCACGTCGTTCCGGCTCTTCATTTAAGCTGTATGTTAACGCTGAGTTAAACATTCAAACCCAATTTTTATGGCAGCTCTTTACTATCTAACGGAAATGTTCTGGATTTCTTGTGCATCATTTTATACACATTTTCCAAAAATTCAGCCTGAGATATTTGTCATCTGTGGCAGCTTTTGGATCTTCACTATAATTTGAAATACATTTAATGCTGTTTCACCAAAGCTTAGACAACTAAGCTAGGGTTGTAATGACCCACCACCAGTTTAGGGGCCATAGAAGGATTACTATACAGACCTACCGAACACAGGCCCAGGGGCCCCAAGGGGTCAGGGGGCCACTGGGCCACAGCATCAGGTTGAAGTGACTGTTGACATTTCTTGTTGGAAAATCAAACAACTACAGAGACACAATGACCACAAAGATGCAAACTGACAACAAAGAGACACAAGCGATTTCAAAGACACACAAAAACAAGCACAAATAAACATAATGACAGCAGAGACAGCAGAGCGAGAAACAAAAAACGGCCACATCGTTTGTAGTCACTTTGTGTCTCTCTCATTCTGGGTGTCTGTTATGTATGCCAGGGGCTGTCCATGTTTGTGGGTTTTTAAGAAAATGCTCCTTGACGGTGGCCTGTTGGCATTCAGTTTGCAAATACTATAAGAGTAGAGAAATAAAGTCAGCACATGAAAAACACAAACCTCCATAAATCTGTGTAATTTTAATTAGTGTAAAGATCTTTCAAAAATTGAATTGAATTTGTCAAGGAAAACAAGATGCTGTTCAAACATAAAAATCTGCTTCAGACCATCTTAGATCCTGAAAGGACTGAAATACTGAAAAAGAAATCCAATATCCTTTTCAATAAATCCAATGCTTTCAGGGAAGAAATGTCATTTACAGAAGCATCTTCTAATAAACATGATCTCTTAATGAAAACTAAACAACACTACCATGAAACTGAACTTAGCAATTATTTAAAATCTAATTCAAAAGACTCCCAGACTCTGCACTGGTGCTTTCTTGTTCTATCTAAAAGCCAGCAGATGGCGGCAGAGCACTGCCACATCCCTGGTGCCCGGGTTCATCGGGTGCATTATGACATGGATTCCCTCCATCAGTTGCTGTCCACTGCTGCTCCTCACAATTTCAGTATATGGTGGCTTAAATCCACTAAAGTAGATTAACTGTGTGAGGCCTTGTGTGAATGTGCATGATTGTGTGTGTCTGTGGCCATAATTAGGAATTAATCTTATCATTTGAAAGAAAATTTCAATTTCCCATGGGTGTATTAATTGTGTATACATGTAATTGGGCTGCTTTTTCCCGCCTAAATGGACCTTTTTCCTGTCTTAACTGTGAGTAATTACATGCGTATATAGCCGGGCTGAGGCCATCTCTCAGCGACAGCGCCATGACGTGAAATGTAATTTGAAGAAAAAGCTACCTGAATCACCTTTACTCCCTTCAGACCCTCCTTGAATAATTATCACCCTTAACTTAAACCAGCGTGGTTAATTCAGCCTCACACCCACGCCGCTGCACAGAAAGACGCCTCGTTTCCCATCGCTGTAATTTCCTCGGACCCCGGTTGGCACTTGGTTCATTGTGGAGGCATTTTCACGTTGCTGGCTACTTCTCTCTGAGCATGAAATTAGTAAATCCAATAATTTGGGTTGATTTAAGAATGCAAGGGGAGAGCGCGGGGTCATATGCCCATAGGTAATCAATACTAATTACCATTTCATTTCTCCCCCTTCTTTCTTTTCTTCTAGAATCACATGCGAATCTGATCTCATTGGACTGATTAAAGGTTGCAAATGAAGGGTCCTCACTCCCAGATTCTCATCAAAGGCCAACCACATGCTCGGCAACTTTGTCTTCATTTAATGCTATATTGTCTTCAGACAAGGCCCCAATTATAAGCTTGCAGTGAATCTCCAAAATAGCCCGCACACATTGACCTTTTTAGATTAAAAGCACATTCTCTATCTCTCATGGAGTCCCATACAGTCCAATTTCCCCACTAATGAACCGCAGTGGTTTGAAGTTATAGCGCTGTGATAACTAGTGAAGAGCAGCAATGCTAAAATACATCACTTGAAGGTATTGTGATAACAATGGCCATGAGAGCCAATAACTCCGAGCGGGCTGAGATTGAAAGCAATTTTTTTTTTCCCAAATCAATCACATGTGACATTCGTAATGAATATTTATGAGTAAATAGATCCATGCGACGTAAATAAGCCCCTAATACATTCGAGGGGAGAGCGCCAGATGAAAAAGCACAGAACAGTAGAAGTTATGGATTTTAGATATGAGTCCACTGCAGTCCCTGTTGGCTGCATTGAAAACATATACCTTGCTGGAACTGGTCGCCAAATAAACAAGAATCACAGGACCTGTTTCCAGACATCGGATAAGGGATTTGATCCACCTCGCACACACCAGAGAAGCTCTGGCTTAAAACAAGCCCAGCGAGTCGCACTCCAATTTAGGCTTCCCACAATCCAGCAGGCGAGTGGCGAAATACTCCTTTGAGAATCTCCTTTTGACAATTAAGACACCCATGGAGGCATGGAAAGCTCTCAATTCCATTAGCCTCTGTGCTGTTTCACTCTATCTGTCCACTGAGCCTTAACTTACTTATTAGTACAAGTCTGCCGTATTTTGTTAGGGAAGCGATTAGTGAAATCTACATGAAAAGGCAATTTCCCTCTTCTTTCCCTTCACTCTCTCACACTTCATTGACATCAGACAGATCTAAAGAATGGCATTTGCGCGCTAATGAAATTCGCTCTGCATCATTTCGGATGTTATTCTTTGGATGGAAGTGACTTGTGTCTTTACTCGTTTCTGTGTGACAAATGGTCAGAGTTGGCTAAAATTACATCGGCACTGGTGTGCTCCCCCTATTTAACTAAAGGCTGGGAGCATCGGCTGGCAGTCAGCTTAGAGACTGCAGCTCCACTTTGATGTATTGGAGTTAATATCTTCCTGACATTTCTCAGGACAGATTTTCATCACTGGATTCATCTGTACTTTTGGGGCTATGTGATAAATGAGTCAGGACATTCATTTTCCTCCCCTCGTGTCTTGCTGCTGCAGAGAAAAGATGTGTGTGTGCGTGAGTGCATGTGTAAATATGTAACTACTGTTGAGATGCAGGGGTGTGCGAGTCTTTTCATGAGGTAGACTGTGCGTGTGCGTGCGTGCGTGTGCGTGTGTGCGTGCGCTCCTTTGTGTGTTTCCAAATCGAGCCCCAGTGTGCCTGAGCGAGCGGGAGTCTGACGCCAGCGTACTTGTGACACGAAATAGACGGCGGCATTAATGGAGCTGGCATTAATTTGACAGAGCGCTCACTAACATGCGAAGTCACTCGCGGTTCATAATAATAATATTAACTCTGCATTAACATGCGAGGCTGTCTGTTGCAGCAGATGCCGAGCGTTTTCGGAGAGCGGGTGCTGCAGCCTGTCTTTCTGGGCCACGAGTAGATCACAGCTTGAGAATGCACAACAAGAAAAGCCTCATTCTTACCGTCTGTGTGTCGTGGCGGTGTTGAAATACTGAAACTCCTCCGCCGTGGCTGCGAGGAGACACTTTGCAGCTCGGCTGTCATCAAGCAGCATTCTCGAAATAACTAAAAGCAACCAGACGGTGCAGAGGTTATAGTCTAGGGAGCAGGTTTGGACATAAAACAGTTAGTCACCGCACGGCGGATAGGCTGTATCTTTTTCAACTTGATGAATTGCTAGCGTGCCCTTGAGCAGAGCAGCACACAAACACACACATATAACAGGTGTAGCCAGTGGAAAAGCTGAAGGCTATTTAGTCCCAGCCATTAACACTAATCAAAAACCACTTTACCTGATAAGAACTGCGGCGGCCGCCTACCAACTACAGTCACCCACATCCCTCTTTGCTGATATTGACCGAGCTTAAACAAGGTGTCACTAGTAGGAACCATGAAGGTGATGAAGAGATTCGGGCGAGAGTGCTAATTCATGGCAAAGCGAACGCTGGACCACTCAGCTGCTGACCTGGATGATTAGTCTGACAGGTTGTGTCCCAAACAGGTAAGAACACAATCACACACATACACACACAATATATATAAAACATGGACACAAAAATATTCATGCAATACTCAGTGAAACCAAATGTGTAGTGCCAGAGCAGGAATAACATGCAGGGTCACACACACACACACACACACACACACAGGCCTATACAGTATGGATTGGGCATTGACCAAACCTCATGAAAGATGCAGTTATGCAGATGGGCTCAGTGTGAGTGAATGCAGGCCATAAGGGGGCTGGTGTGGAGCAGCCAAAACCTTCCCCCTCTGCTGAGCGGTCAGCTCCTCCAGGCGACAGAAACCTTCTAATGTCACACTGGATCAGTAAAATACAACAGTGCATGGCGATAACTATGTTAGCAAAAAAGGAGGAGACGAAACTGACGTCACCGAAAAACAATCATGTCTAAATCTCCACGATTTTGCTGACAAAAAAAATAAAAACTTTAAAGCTGTCAGAATGAATTTTTCATATTATCTATTTATTTGACTACTTGTGTGTGGAAAGACACAGTTTGAAAATAGTCAGCTATTTCCCTCAAGAGTTGATGGAGACTAAAACAGAGCTAAAAGGAGAGTGAATACTGGACGCTGGCCTGGCAGAGCAGATGAAGATGCTCCTGTAGTCCAGCACAAAACCCCCGGAAAAAGGCCAGTCTTCATTTTTATGCCTCAGTTTTTGTACAAATTAGTACAACCAGATATAACATGTTCATAATTAAGCTTTGGAGATGCTGGTAGGAGGGTTTCGTTACCTTTGATCAGAGCCAGGTCAGCTGTTTTCTCCTCCTCTTTGAGTTAACGTAGCCAGCTGCTGTCTCCAGCTATATTTACCACACAGGTATGAAAGTGCTATCATGCAAATCAGCATATATCTCCAAATGTCTAAATATTCCTTTGACATCAGACTAGTTCTTGGTGTTGACAAAAATTAATTTTTAGCAAAGTTTTTGTCAGCTTATCTCCTGATATTAAAACAAGACTAAATGTTCAATGTTTTCTTTGACTAAGATCAAACTAAAATGTAAAATGAGTTTTAGTTGACTAAAAAAAGACGATGAAGTTGACACCGGCTTTTGATCTCAGGACTTTCGTTTAAGACTGAATGTAAAAAAACAGAACACAATTAAATCTAACAGATGGCGCCACAATGGTGGCATCATCTTGGAAAGGCACCTCAGAGAACATCTTTTCACTGCTGTGTACTGTTTCTTAAAGCAGTTCTTGTTTTATCCTTCAACTTGTGTTGGCTTCACCTCCCACACAACCTGCTCAACCAGCCTGTTTGTGTCTGCGGTGTTTTTATGTTTTCACTCTTCCTCGCACTCTCCGCTGAGGAATACTGTAATTTACTGTGCAGCAAGAACGGACAGCGGTGTAACAGCACCCACATACATGCCCAAGTCTGGAGTCTGAAGGTCGCCGGGGCGCGCATCATGAGCAGGAATGAGGGATCGGTTGCTCAGAAGATCCTGTAGCACAAAAAGACAGAAGAAAAACTGCAGTGTCCTACTGCAGATTTCCATCGTTTCATACGTACATGCATAATTCAATTTAATATTTTCACATTTTATGGCCCTAAATATTCATGAACGATAAGAGCTCAGGGCGAACTTGTTCAAAACTTGGCCAATCTCCGAAAAACTTGCACCCTGCGAACGTGCATTCCGGCCGGAGTTGTTTTTCCGTTGCCCCCTCGCTTTAACAAGATCGATACCGCTCCGTCGCCATACCCCCGCATATTGTGTTCCGTTACGCCATCACCGGCAAATGAAATAATGAATTCACGGCTTGACACAAAGGCAGATGAAGGCATATTTGAACATTCAAAGAGAGAGCGAGGGGAGAAAGAGGGAGAGAACATTCCCAAAATTAATTTTCATCTCCAGGGTTCATGCATATTTAATAGAGAGCGCTTGAATATCATAGGGTAATACTAGCCCGGCGTGCATACAGAGCCCGGGCTGCGGAGAGAAAATAAACGACCGTGATCGTTGTCATGAGCAATAACTCTCTGTAGAGCTGGGAAACAAAATAGCCAGAAATGCTTTGATGAAGGACAGTCGGCGAGAGGGAGCGGGGAGGGAAGACGAAAGCGAAGGAAAGCGAGGGAGACAGAAAGAAGCTGTAGCAGAGGTTAAACACTAGTGGAGTGATGGTCCCTTTGGATGCAGCTGCTGTGACTGCCGCTGTCTTTGTTTTGCAGCGGGGGGGGGAGCAGGGGAGTATGGGATATGGTGAGGGAGGGGTGACGACTGAGTGACAGGAGTTGACAAGCCCCGTGGACAACATCCCAGGAGGCCATGTGTTGCCCCCACCCCTCTTTCAATGAGTAAACACATCAGAATCAGCACATGCAAGCAGTGCGAGTGTGTCGTACGCACTCACACATGTTCTCACACACACAAGTTTTCAGAGGGACAGAGTGAATGCAAAGCTCTTATTTAAGCGTGCATTAGACATTAAAGCCTCTGCCATTAGCCAACGTAACATATGCACCGGTGTTGCTGATAAGCTCGCAGGTTTTTCTCCATGTTTTCCACCTGCGTGCCGGAGGTAGCGCACACGCCAGCGCTGCCTGCTCATCTATTAAAGTCTCCGCGCTTATCCCACATTCATCCCACGTGTGACAAAAAAATGAGGCATGAAACAGCGTTGTCATGCTGAACAGAATTTTAATTACCGACCCTCTCCTCCCTTCCACGCGTGTGCGCTCCCAATTGGTCTGAAATAACGGCGAGGAGAAAAAAAAAAAAAAAAAAAAAGGAAGAAGAAGAGGGGCAAATGAAAGAAGAGGAGGCCTTTCTGAGGGGGGGAAGACGGTGCCATTAGCACGGTGCTATCAGAGCGTGCTGGAAGGAGCCAATATCAGAGCGCAATGTTAACACCATGTGGAGCACTTCAGCCACATGAATGCAATGAGAAAATGGAAATAATATGCAATAAGTGGAAAAAATAAATGATTTTTTTTAAAGGGTTGAGGCCTGTCTATTGGAGAATTTGATGAAGAAGACACTAAATATGTTGACATGCGTGCAAAATAACACTGAAAGTAAAGTAAGCCCGATCTGTTTATTTGAGAAGTCCCCGGTTTCCTCAGCTAACCGCTCAGGCGTCAACTTGCTGACATGTGAAGCGAAGTTAAAGACTGACGTTGATCTGAATAACCCCCCCACCATCCCTCCCCTTTCTCCCTCTGATCCCCAACCCCCACGCCGCCATGGTGAGCTCTCTGACAGCTCAGGGAGCCCCACTAACTCATCTCAGCCCCCGGAGCTCCGACACCCTGCTTGTTTTATTTCCCATCCGCTAAATTGAGTCGTAAAGACTTGTAAAAATAACAACGGGAGTGGATGGGGCCGTGTTCCATTTTTTTTTTTTTTTTACTCCCCTCCCACCCACTCCCTTTCTCTTTCCCATGAGTCCCAGGTGGGCTGTTTGTCGATCCATTTAAAAGCCGCGACACGTTAACAAGAACGAGAGGATATTTACGGAACGCTGACCTCCGGCGCGGCTGAATCCGTCGGTTCTGATGCAGGTGTGTGCTAAACTTAAATTTATTCCCCCCAGTGAGTCACGGGGAGGAGACGGAGGCAGATCTGAGACATGCAGACAGATGTGTGGGATCTGTTTATACGCCGTCCTCCTGGGCCACAGACTGAACATATGGATACAGGAACATGAACCTAGATCTCCACGAACACAGTAGCGCAGAGCACGGGGTTAATCTTTAGGCCCAGTGTGAGAACACACACTATAAATCCCACTTAGGGCAGGAGCAGATCAATCTTTCATATTCTCCATCTCACACCTTTACTCATTAACCATTTCAGCATTGATTGGTAGTCCTGTGGCAGTTAACCCATGTTTAACAAAGGCAGTAAAATGAAGGGGGTATTAAATTCAGTCGGTAGCAATACAATTCATTAGGTGCAATTTGGTGAGTGTGTACCTCATAAATCATACTCTGCTGGGTGGTGGCACTGCACCACTGTAAAGTATGGGGTGGCATGGGCAGAATAATGTAACCCAATCGGCAAAATCCTTTCACCCTGATGCATGCTATTGCTCCCAGCGACCGGGTACAATGGAGCCACAAAGAAGGAGCACGGAAGTTATACAACCCCGTTAACATGCATAAAAAATGTATGCATTAAAAAATGTATAAGTCCTGCAGCGTTTAAATTAAATGCTGCAAGACATTTTTATGCTGAATACCTTGAAGGGGGGCCTTCAAGTAATTGAGTGCGATTAAATGATTTAATCACACCCTCACTGAAGATTTTCCACACGGCTAAGACTTCTTCACTTCGAGGGGATACAGTCCGAAGGCAAAAAATTGAACGTCCATTAAACTTATTGTTCAGGGAAGAAGAATTCCACCAGACCGGTCTGACAAGTTTGACGGAGAGTGAGGTGGACTGCTTCGACTCAAATGGTCCCCGTGTGGACTGATGGAGCGTGCTTTCTGTTGTAAAGTCTGATGTCCAGACTCCAACTTCTCTCCTGGGATTAAGCCACCTTCACCTCTTGTGTGTGAGTGTGTCAGTGTGTGTGTCTGTACGTGCGTGCACATGCGTGTCCTTGTACATGCATACATGTCTGCCCCCAGTCAGGTATAACTGGCACTTTGATCTCCTTCAGGACTCGGCCATGTGTGAAGGAGGGACATACTCAGTCTGCTGCTGGTAAAAGCTTTACGTGGTAGCGGTGTCACTATGGATCTCTTGTCACTCATCTGCACTGAGCAAAATGGACCAGTGACAGTTGTTTCCATGCAGAGGTTTGAGGTGACGTACTGAAGCACTGTCTCGCAGCCATGTTGGAGGTCAGAGCCTGGAAACAACAGCTGTGATTAGCTGGTTGTTTGCCAAGATGTACAGCTCTGCTGTCTCTATACGATGGAATACACAATTCATTTCAATGCTGTTTCTGACTGTTTTGAACTGAAATGAATTGATATTTTTGCAAAATAAAATCAGTATATACTGTATATTTACTACCTTTTGTCAGATGGACCAAGGTACTGGTCATTGAGTGCAGAGATTCCCTGTTGTTTTCCTGATTGTTGGATGGACAGCTGAGGTAACCCTTTTGATAAATGAGCTGATTTATTGCCTGAATACATACAGTATATATTTGTATGTGGTGGAACGTGATTAACCTTTTGAGTTATCGCTCTAGATTGTCACTAACTGTTTTGTCTTGTTTGCTCTAGTTTAGTTCTTATCTGGCTTTTGTCCGCCTTCAGTTGCAGGTCTGCAATAATTTCATCTTGCCTGTATTTGCCTTTATTTGGTTTTTAGTTTTGCTTATTTCTCACTTTGGTTATTTGCTGTTTGGGCTTGGAATACTTGTTCTACCTGTCCTGCTCAGGATGGTTGTTTGCTAAACTGGGGGGTTTATCTAGGATTGTAGAGTGCATTTTAGTTCAGTGTATGATTATGTCATTGATTACATGGCCCTTTTTAAACAGAGATCCCGCAATATACTGCCACGAAGAACTGCTGTCATTACACCAGCTTTGCTTTTTTACACTGAACCAAACAAGTGCTGCATAATGTTGTCTAACACCAACAGGTTCGGCATCGAGTGGTTCTGTCTTCCCATCTTACATAGACGTCAATTCAGCTCTGTTACTGCCTCCACTGCTGGCTTAAAGGCGAAAAAACAATGACCCCCAGTTCCATGTTCATATGTTTTATACAGAATGGCGAGTTAGAATACCAATGCAACATTCCCACCTTGAGGAGGCTGTACAAAATGGAATAGTGTCTCTGTGTCTGATTTGCACGTGAGCAAACATCTCAGACACTTGTATTGGTGGCGAGTAGTGAGTCGAGTCATTTGCTTTTCCTATTTGCCCGCTGGCTAGCGAGCTCGGCAGCAAAGCAGAAAGCCACTGTTTGTTTAAGCTAAGTGAGCCGACGCTGCCAGCCCCACACTGCGGTGCACTGAAGTGGTAATCAGGATCAAAGAGACAGCGGCTAAAGACAACACAGTTTACAGTAACCCACAGTACGTTTGAAGACCAACAATCTTATCAGGCCGTCGACCGCAGCTTCCTGCAGCAACATCGCAAAAATGTTCTTCAGGTTTTGTTGCTCCTCTATCCTGGATATTCAATTATGCACCAAATTCTCCTCTAGACCTCCACAATGGCAGCTGACAGGCTGGTTAAAGCAGATTTGTGGGACACCTACAAAGCCTTGAAACACAGAGAAAAAAGAAAAAAAAACTGTCAACTCACGAGCCGTTCATTGGTCCCACAGAGACAGACGGGTCTTATAGTTTGTGAGTGAAAAGGCTGCGCCGCTCTGCCTTTATTCTTACAGCGAAGAAAGGGGCACACATGCTCTATCTGGAAGGAGAAAATAGCGTATCATCCTGAACTCGAGGAACGCGACTCAAAAGAGCTCGTAATATTTTCGGCACTTCAGAATCTTTGATTTAATCTGGAAGTAACTCTTTTTATCCTGCGTTGCCATGGAAACGGGCGAAGTTGGGGCAGGGAAGAAGAGGCAGGGGGCCTGATAAGGGGAGGAAGAAGGAGGAGAGGGAGGGAGGGGGGAGCGAGGACTGATGAGGGAGGGGTAGTTTCATTTAGGAATTGAGAGGGATGAAGGGATGAGGATTAGCTGTCACGATGAAGAAAAGGTGTCTGTCCTGTAGCTCTCTCTCTCTCCCTCTTCCTCGTCCTCTCTCTCTCGCTCCGGCTCTCCAGCTCCTTCCCATCACCTCCATGTCCTTGACAAGCCTGCTCACAAAGGTATTTATCGGCCTCCATTCCATTAATTACCATCCAATTAGCGACTCCCACAGTGGAACTGCCGCAATACTGCACAGTGTCAAGTCAGTTCGCTCGGCGAGTCCTGACACCTTCATGTTTGCTGCTCTCTTCAAACTCGCAGTGATGGAGCGGAGAAAGTTTTCACAAAGAATCCCTGAGCGTGCTTATACGTCCATTAACAACCGCATTCATCCCCTCACTTGTGCATTAGACGAGGTTTCATTCGCGGGGTTAGAAGATTTGTCACTAAATAGCTATTTTAGATAATTGGCAAGGCAGCTTAGCCTTGTGTATTTGATGTTTCGTGCTCGACGTCTTTCATGTCAGTGATACAGGCTTATTAACGCGCGGCCCCTCTACACTCCTCGTGGACCTCCTTCATTCAAAAGCCTCCGAGGGAAGAGAGGGAAAAAAAAAAAGTTTAGAATGACTTTTTGGGGGTGGGGGTTGACAGACCCAGAGCGAGCCTGGCTAATTGGTTTGCTTTGAGACTGGCCCACTGGGCTGTGGGCAAGGACAAGCATGTGGCATCGCTGACTTGTTAGCATGGAATTAGCCTCTGAGAGTGAATTAGAGCAACCGCCTCCAGCCACTAGCCATCACATAAGTGTATTACACTTCGAGAGAGCTCTCTTCTTTGACAAGTGCAAAACAAACACACACGAATGCCGACGCGCGTGCACGCACCGCACACGTTTGCGCAGCGCATACGGCATGCACGCACAAACTCATTAAGCCTATAGCCAGAGACTAAATACCCCAAGAGATTTTTAGCTGTGTGCTTTGCATTCATAACAAATCAAATTCTAGTTTCTCATAACAAGCTCCCGCACTCCTGAATCTGAACCCCTGTTAAAAAATACCCGTCCTTGTGGGTAACAAGCATATTTGCTGGATGAATGCAGACAGTAAGCATGTTAATGTGTGTACAGTTGGGTCCGTGTGAGTGTGTGTGTGTATTAGTGGGGGGGCTGAGATGCTGGGCTGAGAGGCTGAGTCTGCAGCACATCATCCCACACACCAAGCACAGCGCCTGGGGTTGTTGATGAGTTCTTTAGCCATGCTGTGTGGACCCCCCCCCCACTCAGACTGAGAGTATGCTGACAGAGCAGCTGCTGAGATGGACTCACACACACACACACACACACACACACACACACACACACACACACACAGAATGAAGTCTGCTGTTTTCCTCTTTGATCAGGCAGGCGTATGGTATGTGAGTTCAGGAAAGATAAGACGTTGATGTTTAAGGTGATTACGAGTGTGTGTACCCATGTGGGTGTGTTGGAGGGAGCAGTCTGTTGGCTTTGGTCCAGATATAGGTCACTGCTGGTGAGTGTGTCAGTTGTATTACACTTCAAATAAGTGTATTAGGCTGATTAGCCTCAGCCTCGTAATATAATAAAAAAAATGTTTCTTAAGGTTCTTTCTTTATTAGCTGCTGTGTGAAATAGTCTTGGAGTCAAACGATAAATGTGTATATGCCATCCATTTACTGAGGCTCGCAAAGCTTGGCTCATGACCTATTCGGTTGACAGTTTGAATCCCAGAACTGAGTGGTGAACAACAGCTTGGATGTCTTTGAGCAAGGAGAGTATGAGGGTGTTAGTGGAGACTGGATGATTTACTGGATCCTCTTCAGTTTGCATACAGGAACAAAAAAAACCTGTGAACCTAAGTTTTGAGCGCCCTGAAGGCCCAGGTACACTTGCACACTTATTTTATTTCTCTTTGGCTTTTAACACAAGTCAACCACACATTTTAAATAAATATAGAATTATTGTTTAATTTTATCTTGAATCCTGGCATTGGCTGCCCGGATTTTAGATTTCCTGGTAGACTGATCCCAGTGCATCAGAGCACTGGGTCTGATATGTTGTACTCTTCCACCAGGTCGCTGCACTGTATCACCTGTGTCCTGTCACCTTTTTTATACATACTGTACACTGACAACTGCAGAAGTTCCCATCCTGGCAGACACCTTCTGAAGTTTACAGATGGCTTGGTCATAGTGAGCCTGTTACAGAGGAATGATAATGCACGACCCAGTGGTTTGGTGACTTCATTCAGTGGTGATGAACTGAACTGATGATTAGTTTCCTATAAAACTACTGGGGGCTGAGGTTTGTTGTTGTCACTTGGTGTATTCATGTTTTAGGTATTTGATCATATTTCATATGCCACAGTCTGTGTCTCTGTGTGTTTTATGGGTTATCTGCCTGCAAGACAAATTTCCCCTCTGGGATGATAAAGTTGACTACAGCCACACTAACAATGAGCTGACATGAGCAACATGCTCACCATGATAAATATCAAGGCTACAATAAAATCAAATTTCTGGAAAACCATAGCTCTGCTCAAAGTCAAGAGTTTTTCATTTTGGATTTACCAAAATGTATCAGTGACAGTCAAATTATGCATATAGTTGTGTTGTTTGCAAGCTGCAGTGCATCATGCAACAACTGTATATGGATGTCAAGTGTGCGCCCAGGATAAGATAACAGTTTAAATGCAATCTGACCACGCCTGAGCACAGCAAACGTCTTCAGACAGTAGTTTCAACGATTGTAGTGGTGGACTCAAGTGCAACACAGACATGAACCAGGAATTTGGCAGATGCTAGAGTTATTGGTGGTGGAGGCACACAGGAGGAGCAGCTAAGGAATCACACAGGAGAGACAAAGCCAACGAAACACTGGAAACAGGAAGCACCAGTAGACAAGACAATGTGGCAGGTTGCAGGTGAAAAGAGCAGGCTTTATAAGCCGCCAGTGATGAGGTGAGATTGGAGGCAGCTGTGTTAATTGAGAGCCCCAGCACCTGAGACCACACCCCCACTCACTGAAGCAGTGCCTGAACAAAAAAGAGTCACAGCAAGTCAAAGCAAAACACAAGCAATAAAATCCAAACCATAGTGTTGGTGTTGAAACCGCAGTAGAGTTGAGCAGATACAGTACACAAGATAAAACAACCATCACTGAGTGCATTAGCATGTGCACCTAAATGTACTGCAGCCTGGAGTGCTGACATGAGCTTAAATGTTGTGCATAATTTGCAGCAGGCTTGAGCCATTTCAATCCAATCTTAAGACACAGGAGCACATTTGAACCAAATCTCTGCATTTCCTCTAGTTCTGCATGAACTACTCGTCGCTTGAAGGCCTCACACTCAGACACGTTTTTTTTAGATACTGCGTTGGTTCAAAAGTTCAGACGTCTTGGTCACAAAATGTAAAAGCCAGGTCATTAAGCAGCCTTAGATGTAACATCAGGCACAGTGGAAAGGTGCAAAGAAAAAAAAAAAAAGAGGGGGGAAAAAAAACATGTTCTCAAAGGACTGATTACAGCCGTGACCTTTTATCTGATGGCTCACTAATTGAATCATGTAGTAAATAGATGATGATGGTGGTGGTGGCGATGACGATGATAATGAAGAAAATGGCTTTTTTTCTTTTCTTTTTTTTTTTTCACCGGAGGAGTGTTGAGGTGGTAATAGTAGTAATTGCGGTTTAAATGGAGGGCGCTGTAGGAAAAGTCAAAGACACGAGGATGACATGAATAATACAAGAAGTAGCAAGATAAAACCAGAAGCCCTGAGCTTGCACTAAAATAGAACTAACCTCGCAATTATTACTGACAGAGAGCGAAAATGATCATTACGGGGACCATATACAGGCCGTTAGTAATTTAGAATGAGCTACCGAGCTCAAAGGTAATAGCACTGGAGGGGAGCAGAGCATGAATTTTTAAAAAGTTTTTCTTCTGTAAAAAGAGAGAATATACCTCAAACAGCCATCAGACGCATGAGGGGAAATAAAAAAGCTAGCGGCTCCAGCTACTGCTATTTGATGCCACATGGAGCAGAGAGTGAAATGATTGACATAATCAGAATCATAATAATTGCCACGGAAATAACACTGCCAATCAGGCAATCATGTTGGTGTGCAGGCTATGGTAATTGGAAAACATGGTGACTGACAGTATCAGTGTGAGCCGTCCCCACCAACACCTGCTAAATTGCAACCGGCACAACACAGACGTAGCATGAGCCGAGTCACGCAAGACGGACGGACTCGCCTTTTCATAATCTCATGGAAGGACTGGAAGTACTGCTTGTGTCTTAGGACGGAGATTGGACTGCGCGCGGAGCGTAATGTCATGAGTCAGTACAGACACCTTTCTAAATTAACCTTCTCTTCCCTGCAAATCTAAAGTGTCAGACTGGCACAGGCGCAGATTCTGTGGGTTCTCCGGCACTTGCGAGCATCCGCAGGGAAATCACACAGTGGGGTGACCACAGTTTAGAAGAACGGGACACAGCAGAGAATAAGCAAAGCAGATTTTTTTAACAGTGAGCTAAACCACTCTGAGGTCTCATACTGTGCTATAAAATGTGTCATTTTGCAACATCTTGTAAAGTGCTGCTGTCTGACCAGACTGGCTGCAACAAGCCAGATTCCAAAAAAGTTGGGACGCTGTGTAAAATGTAAATAAAACCAGAATGCAATCATTTGCAAACAAACTGTTTACTGACAACGGTTTTACAAAGTGTTCCTGAGTCCATGTATTAATCTCCTTTACACAATCATGTGTTGGACAAAGTGGTGAACCTCTCTCCATCCCTGCTTGTGAACGACTGAGTCTTTCCAGGATGAACCTTTCATACCCAATCATGATACTATCACCTGTTACCAATGAACCTGTTTACCTGTGGAATGATCAAACAGGTGTTTTTGGATCAGACCACAACTTTCACAGTCTTTTGTTGCTCCTGTCCCAACTTGTTTGAAACATGTTGCTGCCATCAAATTCAGAATAAGCAGATATTTACAAAAATCAATGAAGATGATGAGGCCAAACATTACATATATTGTCTTTGCACTGTTTTCAGTTGAGTATTTCTTGAAAAGGATGAGCACATTATCACATTCTGTTTTACAAAGTGTCCCGACTTTTTTGGAATCGGGGTTGAACATTAAATTTCAAACCAAAGCTGTTGCAACCACTATAACACATAGGTCCAATAACAACTAGACCTTTTCTAAAACACTTTTTAATACATTGTAGAGAGCTCCTCTGGTGCCAAAACATCCAGGACTGCCACCGAGCAACTCCACCATACAATACCTTGTCTTTTCAGAGGCTGGGTCTGTCGTGGTAAACCCCATCTGTCTTAGTCCCTGTCACCCTGGAAGGTTAAGTTATGTGGGGCATGTACCGGAAATAATGGATTTGGTGCCTGTATCTACTGATGTCATAGTATGTTTGCAGCATTAGTAACGCTTCACACCACTTAAGGGATTGCATATAAACTCAATGCAAAGACATGAATAGACGCACTTTCGTTCCACGAATTGAGGCGAAGACACGAACCTAAAGCAAAAGGTTTGCTTCTAATCAGAGGTTGCACGAGTCCACTTCATAAACATGTAGAGACAAGAAGAAAAAGGGAGATAAACTGGTGACTAACAGCAGGAAGAGCTGGACTTCCTGGTAATTCTAAGATCATTAAGAGTCTGTGGTTTCACAGCGACACGTCAGTGCCTAAATTACTGTGTAGCTGCAGCTACTGTCTGTACATTTGTTACCAGAGTCAAAACAGCCGTATTTGCATGAAGTGAAAACTGACTCTTTATTGAGTCTGAATACACCGTTAGACACCTTCAGTTATTGTCCTTTCTTCTATATAAAGTAACAATATTGTTCTGTCAATATTAAAATTTTTGATTGTATTCTTCAAGTGTGTGTGTTGTGACACACTTTTTTTAAGGACACGAGTGCAAATAAGAATAACATTTTATTGTGCTGTCCTCTAGGTCAATTATATGATTATCAAAAATATTGTATTTCTCTATTTCCTGAATTAAATTACATAAAATGTCTCTCTACCATAACCGCCCCCCTCCTCTTTGTCCCCTGCCCTCTGCACTAAAAGCCTGGCTGGAAATTGTCTCTCCACAACAGCCCATTGTGGCCTCAGGTTGACTCAACCTTAAGTTCACCCCTCTTACACACCCCGATTTCCTCGCCACGCTAATCTCCCGGGTGCATTTTACCGCACACGGCTCGCTGTTTGTCTCAGGCTTCAACTTCCAACCCCGGGGCAGGTAGCAGTAATGGGCTATACAGGAAACAACATTGAAGCAGGGCCCTGTAGTGTAGATCCTAATGAGAACAGGAATGAACGCACAAACACACACACACACACAGGCACACATGTTTCTTACTGCAGCCACAGGGGAATTTGATTATTAAAAATGGTTCTTGTGCAGCAACATGCCAGTCACTGGATTCTCAGGGCTTTTATGTAAAGTGGTACTCTCGGCCCAGCCATCACAGAGGAATATTCAGTCGACAGCCAAGGGTGTCTAAATATAAACACACGACTGTACTTTTATTTTTTTTTGTCTAAATTAAAGTAGCTACAGAAGGTGTTAATGAATACGCCTCAATAGATGAGAGGAGCTGAATAATTAATAACTATACAGGAACACGTTTGCGCACTTTTTAAAGGACGCTTAGAGCTTTTGTATCCATGTAAAAAAGCATCACTTGTTATAATAACAGCAATATAATCAGAGAATACGGTTACACCACTAAACACCTACACTGGCTACAAGACTGTATCACAGATTTCAAAGAGGTCTCATATTCCAGGCAGGTACTTGTAACAAAATTTAAGTGGCTCCATCTGCTGTGACAGCCTTCACTGAGTGTGCATTTGTGAATGTGAATGTGTCTCAGCGTGTGTGTGTGTCTGTCTGCCTGTGTGTGTGTGTGTGTGTGTGTGGGTGTGGGCATGTGTGCCCACATGAGTGATTGTGTTCACCAGACTCTGTCATCACATGCTTTCATGGCTTTGTGAGCTCTTGAAGAAACCCACATTTTTCAAGTCAGCAGTTTCAAGCACACACACACACACACACACACACACACATGCGCACACACGCACACACGCACGCACGCAGACAATGCATGCACACGCAAACATAGCACGTGCACGTTCACACTCACGCTCACATTTTGTCTCGGTTTTGTCTCCCCCACCGGTGGCTGGCAGGCTGTTCCACTACCTCACCAAGTCCACAAAAAGATCTGGCACTTTTTTTTTTTTTTTTTTTGAATGTGTTGCCTTTTTTTCCCCATGTTGCCATGACAGTCTGACACACTGCATGAAAATGCACCCTCTCCTGTTTCCAAATGAGCAGAAATGACTTGAAAGAGATGTGTAGGTCTCTATTTCTGTTGTAAAAGCACTCATTATTTTACATATCTTTGTTCCTCTTGTTACTGGCACCATCTTCACCGTCAGTATGATGTACTGTTTGCTATGTTGTTGAATCACTATACCATCAGCGCTACGAACACCCTCATTTGTACATTGCATGAGAATTAATAATAATAATAATAATAAATGACATTTGGTATTTAAGCTGTCAAGTCCTAACAAGACCTACTATTGCTCAGACTTCTTCGTAATTGCCGAAGCTCCGCATTTTCTGCAACAGTGTCACAGCATCAGAACATAATAAAGCATTACACTGTCAATAGAGGAGAAAAAGAAAGTTTGAGAGGAGCTTTGTAAACTCTTTAACAGATGGGAATAGAATATTAATGCTGGCTTTGTTTGGGGGGATGTATTTCTAAACGGGACAGTCAATTTAGAAGCAGGAGAAATACACCACAGACACTTTCTGGTGTTTGTTTCCTCGGTGCTTAGTGGCCTAAATGTAATTTATGGGAATAATTACAGATAATCATATTCAATTATGCACTTAATGCTAATATGACTAATAATACAATCTAATGAAGACAGCCTTGACAATTTATAATTTACCAAAGTAGACTGCTTTGCTTCGTAATTGAAAATCTGCTTTTGAAGTAAATGTGTGTAAAACTGTTGGTTTAATCTTCAGTGCCGTCCAAATCCTCAAACTGTCGACAGCACACTAAAAATACAGGTGGTCTGTTTCAGATGGGGAGGATAATAACACACTTAGATGTTATTATCATAAATATTGATGTTGTAATATAACCTAGACCAAGCGGCAATACATTTCAGGGTCTATAAAGGTCATGTCATGCCACGCTATCAAATTCACCATGAAACTGATTATCACCATCACCTCATCGCACATCCAGCACATTATTATTTGAGGAATGGTCCAAATGGGCTGCTACATACTGTATTTTGATCCTGGGTGCTTTGTTTCATTCGCTCACCAGTTGGCAGACAGTTAATGCAACGAGCAGTGATTGGTTGAAATGCAGACTGTGACCTTTGCTAAGGAGTGCCGGCTCCGTTAGTTAAAGGTCAAACCGGACGACACATTCAACATTAGCCACAGCTCCGCCAGCAGTGACATGTAACCACACAGGACCACGAACCCACCGCCGGTCACGGTTCAAGTTGATTGATCTGCTGGTGTCGCCCATGTGGTTCACTTCAATAAGGGACGCTGATGATGATGGACTGTTTTCCTGATGCCTGTGTTAGACGAGAGGCACATATAGAAGCATATAAACAGGAAGCTGTTATGAAAGACTGTCGAACAAATGAACTTGCATGGCAGTTTGACTTTATGCTGTGTTCACATCATCCAGATGGTTATCATGAACAGAATGGGAAAATTTTGTTTGCTTAGTTGTATATCTGTTTTGGAGATACAGTACTTTGTGTTTCTAACAGCTGCTACTTTGTGAAATGAACTAGAAGAATGTCAACAAACCTGTGTCATAATTTCTGCAAGCTAAGCTTCATTGCGTGTTGCATCTAAATAAAATCCAATATTGTGTCACATGAACCACAGCAAATACGAGAAAAAAAATTAAAGTCATAATTTTACTTGTGTGACTCCAAAGTTAGAAACATTAGAGGTTTTCTGTTTTTTAAAGTTCTGCCAACATTGTGTGAACGTAGCATTGTCCCAAACAGACTGGGAAATTCCAACCAGTGAAAGTAGCAAACGTATGTAACCTATATCATACAAATACACACATGCATGCATTAGTGACAGCTCCATCTCCCAGCTCATTTATTAGAAATAAATATGACTCCAGAGAACCCTGGAAATTCCCACAATTCTTCTTTCTTAAGTCATCTAAATTAAGTATATATATTTTTTATTGTCCATTACTGTCTGAAATTTCCCATCCAGGGTATGATGAGGTTTCACAATGGCCGGCACAAGAATAAGGTCAATGAAATGCTAATTTTACCACTTATAATACAATACTTCCCCAGTCTAAAATGAAAATTTTACAGCCCTCATTAATTAGACACATATATGATTCCTTAGCATTTCTGACAGTAAGAGGTGTCGACCGAGTCCTCTGGAGTGTGTGTAGTGTTCATCTGCGTCTGGGTGGTATTTGACCTGAAGGCCCTGTTAACACTCATGACATTGGCATGCTCAGGCTGGTGTGGATAATGGAGCAAAGGGACGACCTTTATGATGAATTAATAATTGATAGAGTAATTGGGCTGGCCTCTTTCTGGGCCGAAGGAGCCCAAGGTTTTGCCTCGCGCCGCTCAAAGAGAGCCATTATTCTGCACTGTGTGGCCGGCAAAGGGCAAACAGCAGATCAAATATTCACCATGGAGAACACACACACAATTATCCCTGACTTAATGGGGCTGACTTCACAAAAAAAAAAAGTCTTTGCTAAATGCAGCAGACTGGAGCTGACCACAGTTATTGGCGGTCACCTTGGAGGAGTTGGTCAACATTGCTGCTAATATGGCCGGCAGAAACAGCCGTGGTGGAAATGATGTTCATCTGGCTTTGTCAACAGAGTAGCAGGGGTATGATTAAATATAAAAGGATTGGGGGGGGGAAGATATTTTCACTGCAATTAGACTAGATAGCACTTGCCACAGAATAGCTTGATGGGAGATGATCTTACAGAGGGTGGTGCTACACATCGCAGCATGTCACTCCTCCATCTGTCCTCTCTCTCTCTCTGCCTCTCTTTGACGCCGAGATAAATGTGCTCTGCCATCTCCCCCTAAACGCTGCCGAGGCCTGCATATCAATTTTTGACAACGTGGCTTCGCCGTCCATTAAGGCGTAATTATGTTAAAGATCTTCTATCTATTATTTGGTGCTTAGCTGTGCACGCAAATCGCAGTGAGGTCAAGCTCTAATCGAAGTCTGGCGTTTAGTGACTCTGAGTGCCTTGTAGGTTTTTGTAATTGGCCTTTTGAACACTAATGGTATGTCATGACTGATGAGCTCTTCACTTTGAGGCCCAACGTATGCTTTTTGCCTATCAAGGCCAGACATTGAAGATGGAAGAAAGAGCGCTTTAGCTTGCTGACTGTGAGCACACTCCTCGTCGTATTATGAAACAGATGATGGTTCTCGTAATAAAATATTTCTATTCATTGCGGGGATGAAATAAAGGAGTTGGAAGAAAGACAGAAAGGGAAAGCTAAAGAGAGGTGGGTTCAGCAGGTTCTCTCAGGCACCAAAGGTGAGGTGCTCTGCCTGACTTATGGAAAACACTGCATATTAACGGCTTGAGCTCGCTTGCTCGCTCACACATACTCACTGAATAGAGCACGTATAATGAATAATTCCTATTTGTGTTGGCTGCCGTGTGCTCCCCCTCTGCTGGCCTCTCATACATTATTTGTTGTGGTATTGTTTTCCAGCTGTGAGAGTACTTCGCTCTCCACTCACATCAGGACAGAGAGGAATTTTGGGCTGTTTGCAGCTTCGCAAGAGGCGACTTAACTCACTGCTTTTTGTTGTATTTATTTATATATTTCTATCACTGCCACGGTAAAATAAACCCCCCTTCCTGCTTTTGCATTAACAAAACCTGGAATAATAGCTAAAAATGGATTTGCTTTTAACAAAAGTGTAACCAAAGAGCCTCGCAGCTGAGACACATTCTTTGAAGTGTACTTCCTGCAGCTCAAAGCTGTGTGGCTGCTCAGCCGATCACCTCCTGAATATTCTCTCGACAACATGACAACAGATGAGCGGAGATGAGACGTTGAGACGAGTCCACCGTTTACAAAAAAAAAAAAAAGCATTTTGCTGTCCCAGTCCAACCCCCCCTTCCTCCCTGAGCGGGACTGCAGTTGAAAAGCATGTGGCGCGGCGTGCACAGCAGGCGCCTGCAAACTCCACTGAAACTCTGTTAAACAAACCAAACGTCTCCTCTGTCTGTGCTGACGAGGGATCAAAAGCGAGAATGCTGACACATGAAAAAAAAAAAAAAAAAGTCCCAGCCAGGTTTGATGACGAGATCAAGTGGAATTTTTACTGTATTGGTTTGGCGTGAGTGTCCCATGCTGGATGCGCTGCCTAATTAGTTATTCCAGAGCATCTCTGAGACAGCGCTCGGGGCAGGTGGGCTGTAAGGATCCGTCTGGATCCCTGCTGTGATGAAAGGCGTCTGGTTGTCACGCAAATTTGATTGGATGGTGTTTAATTGCTGCACTCTGGTTGGATGGAGCATTGGTTAATTGTAACCAAAGCTGGTCTGTGAGCTGGGCACATACAGTATACAATATATCAGAATAAAAGCATGTGGACGTGGAACATATGGCACGGGAGCAATGAAGGAGATTTGTGTCGGGCACTGTGTGCAGGTTTCAGCATCGCAAGGAGCATCCTCTGTTTACCTGGACTTGACAGAGCCAGAACTGCAGTCACCATGAGGCAAATGCTTCCATTTCAAAGCCTGGTTTTATTATTCTCAAAGTTCTGTTTCCAGAAGAGCATGCAACACTGCTCCAAACTGAGCCGAAGAGCAGAGAAGCATGAGCGATCAAAAAACAAAATCATAAAAGGGGGCCCAGAGACAACTGACTAATCCGGTGCAAACCCAGGAACTGGGTCTTATTGACTTACTGTCAGTGTAATCCATATCATAACCATCTGCTCCAGTGCTGTGAAACACCGAGGGCGTATTAGCTGTACGTCTCCTGTGAGGGTTCCAGCTGACAGTAGCCTGAAGGGTTCCATGGGGTCATTTGGAAGAGTACCTGTAAAGCCACGCTACATGAATCCTAATTCTGCTATTGTGTCTCTCTGCTGAGAGCTCGATACTTGTCTTCCCTCGGTTAACACAGGAACTCTCCGCAGTCGGCGCCGCAGGAGTGTGCTGCCTGCGGATTGACACCGAGTGAAGTCTTCGGAGGCCGATCTTCATCTTTTGTAAGACGTTTATTTGTGATGGAATTATCGTGGCACTGAATTATGTACTAAAACAAACCGCTTTTGAAAATCAGCACAGCAAAGCATTGACATCATAGTTGATCCAAAGTATTGTTTCCAATGCTGGTCACCCAGGTGTTATTTTGACTGGCAGGCTGCTCTGTTTACATCAGCCTGGCTCATAATAAACGGATAGACCGAGCTGCAGCCCAGGCCGGCCCTTTGTCAGCCCTCACATATAATAACCTCTGTGGGGCCAAAACACACAGAGGTCATTTTCTGTCAACCACCTCCAATAACCCTCCATTCAACGCTTCCCAGAATCCACCAACAGCTAACTGCTCAGCCGACTCTGGGCTTTTAATGAAACCTGCTGAGTTCTCCCATTCCACTGTGACATGAGCTGGAATAATGACCGATGTAATGAGCGTGTCTGTCTGCAGGCCTGTGCGCCAATCAGATCCCTTCCTCCTCCTCTTCCTCCTCCGGCCTTGACTTTGACCCCGGCTCGACTTTGAACCCTTGAGCGATGAGAATTTCACCTGATGCCTCTCACTTTCATTGGGAGAGGGAAGATTTCTGTGTGGCTGCTCGTCTATTGTGGGGGCTGAGGTGGGACAGCAGCGATAGGTAGGCAGCCCTAATCTAGTCTTTGTCACTAAATATCAAGTAGACTGCCGGGATAACAGAGCGTGACAATGCAGGATAAAGCGCTCCAGAGGGGTGTTCATTCCACGTCTATTCCTGTTCCCCTGTCTTACTCCCTCTCTCTCCCTCTCTTCCTATGTCTCACTTCCCTCTCCACTTGCTCGCTTCCCCTTTCTTGTTACATTGTGTTATCCGAGGTCTGATCCCTGTTCTTAGTTTTAATATCTTTCTCTCCACCAGGTGAATCTCAGAAAATGAAACACTGTGAGCAATCCAAGGACTCTGTGTGTTTGTGTGTGTGTGTGTGTGTGTGTGTGTGTGTGTGTGGCTGTGCCTCCCTGGGCTGTAGTCTGAACTGCCCAACTGATGAGTCAATACGTGCAGCACAATCCGTAGCTTTTAGCAGAAAACCAATATGCTGCCTTATCGACTTGTCTAAAGATAAAACAACGCTATATTTTGGTGGCTTAAGCATCTGAAAAGCTGTAAATAGTGTTAGGTCCAGGGAGGAGAGGGGGGGACGGTGAAAGAGAATTAGGGTGTAAAGACAGAAGGAAGATGCATTTGCTGGCACATTTAGGCCAAGGTTTCCTGATGATTTATAGACTCGCGCAGGGTCTGGTTTTATTGAGTGCTATGGCAACATAAAGATGTCGCGGACACTGCCATTATAATTGGGCTCATCCGATATGTTTGTTTACTGCAGCAGGTAGCTGACAGATAATCCTATGCAAAGCCAGATAATAGAAGGCTTTCTGGGCAACAGAGCTGTCAACTGCCCCTGAATCAAAAGCAAATACCTCACCTTTAAGTCAATGGGGACACACACACACACACACGTTCGCAGACAAGCACATGTTGGTTGGTTCAGGGCTTAAGCCTCAGAGGGGAATTAATTTGTTTCTTTAAAGGGGCCGAGAAAAAAACATGAAGAGCCTGTGGAGTTAAAGAGAGATGATCATCGAGCTGTCCAAAAACATATGGAGACGGACCCTGAGAGACGCAGAGAATGAAGACAAAGCTGTTTTCCAGCCGCCGCGAGGACTAATGTTATCGGGTTAGCTAGACAGATGAACAACACCTCTGGCGAGTGGCGAGCAGGGCCCCCCTTATAAATAAAAGTTAAGAGGGATCCTCCTTGTCGTGAGTCGTTATAGATCGGCTCCCTAAACAGTCAACGCCAGCTCCAAACCCATCCCCCACCCCCCGCTATCAGTCAACCTCCCCACCTCTCCATAAATGCCAGGAGCTGATAATTAATGATAGATTGGCGGTTAATGAAAGATTTATGCGACAAAAAGGATGCTTGGCAATCAGGTGGTGTGTTGCAGGCTTTTGAGCTCTGACAGCCAACAGCGCATCAATTGCGCCCTGGAGACGGGTGCGCGTAATGGCCCGACAGTCAAAGCAATGACAGTTGTAGGTGAAGCCGGAGAAAAAAATGTAAAAAGAAAAAAAAATAAATCAGCCAGGCGTCCCTCGGTCACCGGTTGTGACACTCAGCAGAAGGCGGCCCGGTCGGCCGAGAGCATCCTCGTGACAATGCAGACAGCCGTTTAACCTCTAGCCCCGTCAGGCACGTCAGAGGGGGGGGGCAGCTCGGAGCCACACACTCCTGACAAAATATTTAATTCCGACTTAAAAGGTTATTTCACAATAACCGTTCCCCCTTGCCTCTTTTTTCTCTCTGTCTTCTTCCCCTTCACAGCATTCAATTTATTGCCTTCAGATGCACGCTTCACTGGGTACTGTAGTTGACTCCCTCTCTCACCACAACTGCTGGCTTATTAAGTTTCCATGGCAACTTGCCGCATCCACTTGTGTTTTATTCCAGCCTGTTGGGACCCCACAGGGCAAAGCTTTAAGCCGGAACACCAGGAAGCGACGGGTTTAGAGGGGGAAGAACAACCTGCAGCACTGAGGAGAGGGATTGTTGGAGAATTGCTCATTGCCCTCCGCTCCATTTAACCCGCTATGAGGCAGTGGAGCTGAAGCACCGCTTTTTTATGTCATTGTGTCTCCTTGCATCAGGCCAGATATTAAAATATATCAACAAAACCACCAGGACTGAAACTACCTGCGGGAAACAGCCAGTCTTTGTTTTACAATAAAACAATTTCTAATAAATAATCTTTGCATTTCAAATCTTTCATTGTTTATGGCAGTGTGCCTCCACGCATCAAATAGATTTTAGCCATGTGAGCGGCGTGGCTCTATAGATGGCACTGTCATTCTGTCAGTGCACCACTTTGGACAAGAAATACTGGCTGGATTGCTATAAAGTTTTGAACAGACATTCATAGTTCTCAGAGGAGGAATCCTACTGACTTTGGTGATCCACTGACTTTTTATCCAGCACCACAATAAGTTTGACATCTTTGGTTTTCAGTGGCATGTCTTGACAGCTATTGGATGAATTGCCATGAAATTTGGTACAAAAATTCATGATACCTAGAGGATGAATTCTAAAGACTTTGGTGACGCCCTGAGTTTTTATCTAGTACCACGAACTGGTTAAATGCCGTTTTGGCCCTCAGGCCTTCTTCAAGAACACCAAAACTAATAACATTCCCACCAGCCTCAGCCTTATGTTTAATGCTAATTAGCAAATGGTAGTATGCTAGCACACTAAACTGGTGAACATGGTAAACATTATACCTGCTTAACATCAGCATGTTAGCATTGCTGTTGTGAGCATGTTAGCATGCAGGTGTTTGCATTAAGCTCAAATTTCTGTGCTCGTGCCTAAGTAAGTTTCACATCTATTGACAACCATCATAATGAAAACCGACCAACAAAAGAAGCCGTGAGCTTCAAACCAGCTTTGTTGGAGCTGCTTTGAGCTCCTCACAATATGACTCCATGCTAATAACCTGCCATTGTATCTCAATTCTTCGGGGCTTCTGTCATTTGCAGGGGTTCGAACCCCCTCCTCTGCAACCATGGAATGACTACGGCTGGGCTTATATGGACTGCTATTGATTAGATCATAAATTTTCATTTCATTACTTAATTATCAATTCAACTCTGTGGGACCTTGTGAAAGAGAATAGATGCAATCTTACGTGCTATAAGTTAATAATGCTAATTTGATTTTACCATTCGAATTTTTATATGCATGCTAAGTAGCTTTGTTAAGATATTTCTACCAAAGAGGTAATTAATTATTTCATATGCCAAATGAGAAATCGTCTTATCTTTAAATTACTCTTGGAGGTATTACACCAGATTTAGAATTTCAGCTCTAATTTGAGGCCGTTCTTTCAAGACATCTGTGTCCACATTATAGTCTTTATTAACTGTCAATTCTATGACAGAGCACAGATTTCATTAACATAGGCTCCGCACAATTGAGGCCCCTTTGAAAATTATTCCTCTTGTAATGTATGCTCAGGGCACAGAGGGGGGATCTTTACAAAAACCTCACACGTTTTGACTCATTTCATTGACGAATTACCGTTAAATGTACTTCGACCACACCGAAGCACAATCAGTGCCCCGTCAATGGACTCGGCGTGAGGTCACGTTCGCTGGAAAATGGCTGTAAATGATGATGAGATGAGGCGCTAACTGCCCTGGTTAAATAATATTGATGGAGCCGGCCTAACAGTGCATTGTGAGTTGAAAACAACAGCAGTTAAGTGATTTTGTTTCAGAATGTGGACAGATGTAATGCCCGTATATGGAGAGGATTTGGCTCGTTAGGAGGCAAACTTATGAAAACATTTAATCTGCGCTCAGAAAGGATAATTAGAGACAATGAATATGTCTCCGCCTAATTGTTTATCCCTCGGCCGGCATGAAAGCGTAAACAAACACAACTCAGAGCCATCAATTTCTCTTCTTTATGACGGTGATATTAAATACGACCTCATCGCTTTGGGAAAGTTTTTGGACAGAACTGAAAAGTCGACAACGCGTGGGAGGGAGAAGATGACAGAAAACATCAAACACTGCTAGGATAATAATTTATTTTTTTCTGTCTCACCACATAGTGCCGTGGATTTGGGTGCAGAAACGAAAGCCCTGCAGGGATCTGAGCTCTGCAAGCTGGCTCTGATTTAAGAGTGAAGGCCATTGGGGGCCAGATAGTAGATCATGAATGGTTCCACTGTGTCTCAACCTAGAGCTACAGAGCTGAACTCCAAACCCATGCACACACACTGCACACTCCACTGGTCCAATCTTTTCATTGCCTCGGTGTCACTATGGAAACACCCCCCTCCCAACACACACCACCGGCACCATCACTCCCACAACTGTCCTCTCCTCAGTAATCCTCTGGGCTGTAAGGAAACGATACTGAAGCATGACTGAAAGGAATGGATTGTCGGGGTGGCTGCTGGAAAGAACCTTTAAAGCACTCGGACAAGTGTGTCATGCCTCCAGTTATCCCTCCACGCCGGGGCAAAGGTGTGTGTTTGTGTGTGAGGGTGGCTGAGCGAGACTCAGGTGCTGAATCAATAGAGAGCGGGAGCAGAAATACTGTCCGGCCCAGTCGAGCAGGGAAGCATGTTTTTGTGCATGATCGCCTGCACGCACCTTTCAGAAAATCGCCCTTGATTAGCTGCAGTTTATCAGCAGCCACGGTGTAAATACCACACGTAATGCATTCACTGCCTACCATTGGACTCGGGCACAAAGGGATCATTCTGTCAGCACAGTGATCTCATCGCTAAGCTATCTCTCTCTCTGTACGGCCTTGGTTGGATATTGGCCTCCATAAACAGAAGATTGTCTGCTTGTGTTATTTTTTTTGCCTACTGCTCTCCTTTTTTTTTTTACTACTCCAGTAAGATTTCCTTCGTCCAACTCTTTTATTTGCCCCAGTTTTTTTCAGCACTGATTACTCAACCCTCTCAGTCCGGAGCCTTATATGGAGTTTCCACTACGAGGGGAGGTGCAGATGCGAGAGATATGATATGGGATCGACAGAATAGGGGGGGGAAGGATGAGGTGGGGGGGATAGGGAGTAACAAAACTCTGAGAGTGTGAGGGGGAGTAAAGGAAGTAAAGGATGAGACGATAGGGAGGGCAAGATAAAGAAGAGGGAGGGAAGGACAAAGACGGACAGAGGATGACAGGGGGTGAAAGACAGAGAGGGGAGGTAATAAGTCCCTCTTCCAATCTGGTGTTGTTGAGCAGGAGTAGTAGCAGAGCACACATTCCATTAGGCAGTAAATATTGACTCAGCAGCGAACAACTGGTTTCTATTGCATAGCAAACAAAGCTATTGTGTGCCTGGCAGCCCTGAAAGGCCTCTGTTTGCACATCACGCTCACGGCTGATAAGTAGGCAGTCTCATTCACTGCTGGGGTCCTATACGTCTCTCTTTTCGTCTGTGGTATATCTGATTTTTCCTCCTTTGCCCTCTCCTCTGCATTTCTCTCTCTGTCTCCCACTCCTGGCCTCCAGCCACCGGGCCGACAAACCTTGACTGTAATCCTCCCCCGCGCGGTGTTTCCAAGTAGCTGAATGTGTGGCTAAATTAATCACGGGTGTTCCCAACACAAACAATAGGCCCAGACATGTTATGCAGCGGTAACTGCTGGTGTAATAGTCATGGCGGGTCATCAGCATTTATGAAATGCACATTCGAACAACGCAGGCCGTGAGACGCTCGGCGAGACGACTGAGCACACCAGTATTTACCTTGATGACTGTACTGAGGGCTGGGCTGTTTGTCTGTGGATTATATCACACATTCACATGCTGACCTCTGAACCCAGGCAGCTCCCTGAAGGATTTGTTGCCTAGGAGGGGACCTGGACTTATCATCTACCTGGGACTGTAAACGCTGGTCCACACCCTCTTCCTGCTCGTTAAGTGATGCATGGCATGTTCTCCACTATTGCACCATGTGGGCTGACTCAGGCTATTAGGGCACTGGGTTGTGTAACATCAACCAAGAGCTATTGTGTTTTTTTTTGTCCCAGGTTTATGTAGTACCAGTAAGTACTACGATGTACAGTGTCATCTGTGTGAGACTGTACGTGGGTGTGTGGGGTCCACGGAGATTCAATATTGCTTCATATGGGATTGTTCAGCAGAAAGAGGTGCGGCTGTCAGGATTTTTTTTTTAATGCATTTTCACCTGAACTCTGTTTCCCTCCCACTCCCATGTCCCCTATGTGTCAGTGTGGAATTTTCTGTTAATGTGGAGGCATTATAGAGACAGCTCTGATAGGCAACTTTGCACAATGCATCATATGGTTTTTTATTTACCTAGAATATGTGCTCAATATAAAATTGTTACTGTTCACTCACTAGTGTCCCCTGTAAAATAACAGTTAGGGACTACATTGCAAAAAATCTTTGAGGCAGAGACACATGAATAAGAAACTTGCACAGTAACACACATAAATAAAAATATTATTTAAAGTACTGCATATGATGCTGAAATGAAAACCAATGCAGTAATGATAATAAACCTTACTTCTGAAACAGTCCAAACTAAGATAGTGGAATTATTTCTTTGTCTGATGTGTTTTTTCCACAAAAAAATCAATAAACAAGTTAAAAGTTCCAAGTTGCGTAAGATGTGCGACTATAGTTCAAGTTTGACGACCAAACATGACGTCTGCTACTTCACTGTCAGCTCTGTTCTTGCTGTTTTCCACATGGTTTCATGTTTCCACATTGCACTTGTGCAAGTTGCATACTGGACCATGACTGGCTTCCAGACCAGTTGTGATGTCACACAGTATTGCAGGTGAGCACATGTGTTGAACTGAGATTTGAGGTGAGCACAGAGAAACGTTCCTCTTTCAGCCTTCAGTGTCAAACTCATACATGCATACATCATTCTGCACAGTGAGGAGAAAACATCCAGATGAAGTAACAAAGCAACTTTTTTAAAGCATTTTTACACAAAAATTAACTTATATGTGGGTTTTTTAAAACACAGGTTAAAAAAAAGTAAAGGAAAGGAAATGGACTCCTTTCCCATTGGTGAGTTTGCCTTTCTGTTTTTTTTTTCTTGTGTGTCACGTTCGATGTCATGAACAGTGAAAAGCAGCATGGAGGCCGCAGTTACTTTTTTAAAATATCTTTTACTTTTTTTTTACTACTACGTTTTTTTCAAACTCAGCACTGAGTGAATGAAGTCATGTTGTTCCCAGACTGTAAAAAGGCTTTAAACTCATGTTTAGGAGTCAGGCTGTGAGCACTTTATCACTATTCCAAAGAAAAGAGAGGCAACAGATCTGTTGTTGTATTCTCAGTTTGTATTTCACTCACTAACATATAATACTCACGTGTCAAGAAATGACACCAGAATCTCATTTTGCCAGCGAACAACAAATCTACAAACTGTCACTTAAGGGGGATGGGATACTCTTCTCCATTGCAGATTCACTTTCTGTTTCAGGCTGATCACATGGGTGATAGAAAAAAAATCACGTAGCTGAAGTTTTAAATTAGGTCCAATATGGGAATTATCAGTCTCAGTTTCCAGCAGGGCAGTCTGGTAAAACATTGATTACGCTCTGTATTCATCTTCAGAGGAGTAATGAAACTCAGCCATGGAAGCGGCTCATCACTGCAAGTGACTGTACAATGTGATGCTTATCATGTACGTGTTATGAAACATTGGGAGGTAAAATGACACTTTTGGAAACTTTCCTACCTGACGCTATGGTATGTAAAGCAACATGGCGTGCAGGTGTTGAAACACCGGCCGTTGTGTAACCCCTCTCTGCATGTGCGTGAACATGATTCAGCCCACTCGAATGTGGAGGACAGTGCTGTAACTCCATGGTGCAACATGCGAAACCTGAACTGCATTCGTTAGCTCCAAAAAATGCAGACACACTCCTACGTGCACACTCCTCCCACACACACACACACACACACACACACACACACACACACTCCCTCTACCAGCCTGACTCTGTGCCTGCCAAAGTGACACCCACTTTAAAAAAGCCCATGAGGTCCTGTGTGGTATGCAGGTTGAGGTGGTACATTATAATTACATTGCTTTTGTAAGCGTGTGATGTTCCAACAGATGTTCAGAGAGGAAGTGCCCAGGAAGGCGCAGTGCTGTTTATCACAATCTGCCATGAGTCCTGTAATATCAGCTAAAGATTGAAGACTTTAATACTGCTCCTCCACAGCAAAGAAAAACGGCAGTAAAAATGAAAGCCAACCCATCAAAGCACAATATGTCCAGGCGACAGCTTTGCAGAATGCTCCCCCTCTCATTCACACACTCTCATCCACCTTCCCCCTTCCTCTCCTCCCATCCCCCCATGTCTTACTTTCTCTCCTCTCCTCTCCACATCCATTTTTCCCCCTTCATCCCTTTTCCTGTCCCCCCTCTCCCTCCTCTCTCTCTCCTTTAGCACCACCACCAGCAGCTCCTGGGCCCAGCAGGCTGCAAGTGGACAGGCCGCGTAGTCGCACCGATAAGCCGGATTCATCGTGACCTTTCTATTGTTCGGATGGTGGCTGGCAATGGCGAGGACGGGAGTCCTTCCAAATCAAATATTTGATTCATAAACACCGGGGGCCACTGAGTCGAGGAGGGCCGAGGTGCATGTAATTCCACCGGAGGACTCGGGGACCTTCGATGCTAAAGAGCCAAAGACAAGGAGGGAAGAAAATCCTCATGAATTGTCTCAGCTCTCGCTCTCTCGCTGCGACTAAATGTCAGGTTTTAGTGTGCAGCTGGGAGAAAAAAAAAAAGCAAAAAGAAAGCAGAGGAGCATCATTTGAATAATGTTTCTGTCAGCTTCTCAGCTACCCCACCACCAGCAACACCCCTCCCGAGCCCCCCCAATCCTACTTCGCTCTCCCCTCGGTTCATCCTCGTGTCCCCCTGGGAGGAATCTGCTATGATTTACTGCAACACACAGCATGCTCTACATACACAATCCTCGCTTACACCACACGTACGTGCACACACGCATGCCAGATCACCATCACGCCTGGTGAATTGAGGCAAAGTAGAAATCTTACTGGGTTGGATTTCAAAGTGAACATCGATTGAATTCCCCACTGTTTTCCTCTGTGATATAGTGTGTCCTAATATAGTGCATTTGGAATGAAAAGGGATGGTCTTGCATGGGAAACATTTCAAAAGCCGCTGCTGCTATTTTGGCTGAATATCAATGTTACTCTCGGATTCTGATCCCATACAGCACTATTGTATGGGTTTGATATCAGAGAACAAAGGTTATAGCCCAAGGCGAGGTTTGATACTAGCCTGTATTCCCCAGTGCAGTGAAAGGGACATCCACAAGATGTGTCAGTGCTACTGTGTGCTTTCTGCAGAGCTGAATTTTTTTTCCTTTATTCCGTCTTTTTTTTGTTCTGTATGGAAAAATATCTTCCTGCATAGCATATTAACCAGAGGGGCTTCGGTGGAGTTGATGCTTTTATTTCTCCAAACCCAGACACCCCATTTATAATGACTAGACCTAATATCTTTCTTTATAGCCGGGCAAGATGTTTTAAGCAATAGCATATGCAATCGCACGAGATGCAAACCTGATAAATAAAACTCAGCAAATGCAAATGGGAAACCTAGGTCTTCATTTTATTTACTTTTATGTTCCCTTGTTATCTTAAGGCCCGTTAAACCTCACACGAGCGTGAGAAAGAATGGATGCTTGAATATGAAGATGGACAAATCCCTGGTGGAGAATGAAGATAATCATATAAAGTAAAATAAAACTAAACAAGCAAGCATTTGCATAAACTTTAATAAGGCTTTTAAATAGCATCAAAAATGCTGTTAAACCAACATTGGCATTATAGAGAGGTCAATAAATATTTTTTATAGTTCAATCACAGCAACATAGTGTGTAGTTACTAAACTTAAAAGGAGAAGGTGGCGTTTGTGTTGCACATCAGGGCAGTTGTGAATTGCTTCACAGTCGATTTCTGAGGGTAACTTAAAGGGATGCACAAGATTTTTGAATTGTTAATCCGTTTTTTTCCTTATTGGCATTGGAAGATTATTGGTTTTGACACATCCATAAGCAGCATATTGTCCGATCCCATTATTTATCATCTCAAAGGTTTTGGTGTTCGCTTCTATCTTACTTATTACCTGCTGAGGTCATAGATGCAAAATCATCCATTTACATTTCAGCTCCACGTCAGCATACAAAGTTTGCATGCCTTTAGAGTTTATTCTAAACATTTTACATGCATACTGAGATAAAACTCCGACCCTGACTTGCCACAAGTCAAAGGGTTCTTCCCTTTATCTTGTCCACACCTTCTGTTTTATCTAATCAGCTTCTTTTTTTTCCCCTTTTCAAGCCAACAAGAGTGCAAACCTTTACTCCCTGCCCCTGATTTCACTTTCCTTTGACACAAGTTTACATGACAGGAATGCCTGGATTATTTAATGTGTCTAACCATAAATTGCATTCACCATACAGTCTTTATTTTAAAAGATCAAACTAAACTGTGCGGTAGATTGTATAGTTTTATTGTTCCTTCCATTTAACCTGTGCGAAAGGTAAAGCACCTTATATAACAAATCAGGCGGGAAAAAAAGGGCAGACAGGGTGAGTTTATGTCGCTGCTAGAAAACTAAAGACAGAGAACATTATCAGGATATTGCCTGGTTAGAAGGAAAGGTCATAAAAGTTGCCAGGTGTGGAATCAAATCATCCGAGGAGACGTGAGAGGATTTAAGTGTCTGTTCGAGGAAAATACCAGCGCTGGCTGCTGCTTTTTGCCTCATTCACTTCATTTCTGCCTTTTTATTTTCTCTTTCCCATCCCAGGAATGAATGATGGAATTTAGGGTATAATCTTCAAACTCACATATTTTAAAATCGTTTCCTGCAGTGAATGCTAAATTCAGTTGATACCGGATATCAAACCAAGTTTTCCTCTTCCTGCCTGAAACTCAAACTCAAATTTGACTGTATTTAATTAACATGTTATTTGCAGAGACGCGTCTACCAAGAAGATGGCTGATGCTGATGTAGGCCACTGTCTAACAACAATATCAAAAGCAATCAACATTACACAGCATTTTTCAAGTCAAGTTAGAGATGAGAAGCTAAAGTCAGTCACAACAACTTGTAGGTGATATATGTCTGAGCATCAAAAAGAATCATTCCTTAATGTAGGTACTGTCCGACTGAAGATCATCAAAGAACCACATAAGACCACCAAGGATCAAAGACTCACGAAAGACCTTCATATGGCACACTCACTTTAATATCATGCATGTAAGCAGCAACATATGTGAGGTGAATTTATGTTGTTACAGAGGTGGTTTGGTGTGTGCTTGTTTCAGTATTATGGGAATTCTACAGGCAGCAGTGTGTCTCCATGATCCTCTTGCTCTTCCGCGACAACATGTTGCTACTTGTCACTTTTATCATAGGATATATAGGTTGCAATGCAGAATAAAGTTGAGTGTTTATAGTATATAGTTTAGAAAATATTATAGATACAAGATGAAACTGACAGAAGAGCAGAACTGAGAGAAAAATTACAACTCGCACAAACCTCGGTCAGATAAAGGATCAATCAACTGAACAACCCCTCTGCCTCTGGACGAGGGGATGGGGGTGGGCAGGTTAACAAGGGGTTACATTTTGGTCATTTTGCTATCAAGGTGGTCGACACCCCCCCCTCACCCTCCCTCAAATCGCCTGCTGGCTATAAGTAATACAAGACGTAAGTGAAGTACATACTTCCCTTCACGCCTGTTATGTAATTTGTAGACAGAGACATCCAGGTTGCTTTAAATAGCTGCTGTGGGGCTGCAGTTCTGCTTAGGACAGATATAGACACCCGGCCGACTCGTGTCATCATTTAAGAAGGGGAAGAACCTCGACACTGCACACCACTGGTGAAGGAGCACACACACTGTGGCATGACCGGACCTCAGTATACCTAATGTAAATGTCAATGATTTAACAGATGGCACAGACTTTAAACATGATATGATATGTGCTGTATGTTTATATAACTGTTGAATAAATTATCCTTAGTTGCCATTTCCATGAATATTAGATTAGATAGCATCATTTAAGACAGAATTCTTTAATCCAAGTTAGATAGAGTTATATGTTATATATTCTTTATTCATGCTAGTGGCACAGCTGCAGCGTTGGTCAGTCAGTTGGTTGATACACCGCTAACACCCAGACGCATGTTCCTATCACAACTATGCAATGGACTGCCATGAAATCTGGTGCACATGTGACTCTTAGTAGTGGAATTTTAATTTCAATTTGTCCGATACTTTGGTTTATAAATACATTAAAAACCCAAATGATATTCTAATCTGCCTCAGCTGCAAATGTGCTTAGTGCTAATTTGCAAAGCAATTTGTGATCATGTTAACACGCTAAACTGAGGTGGTGAATATGGTGAACATTATACCTGCTGAACATCAGCATGTTAACATTGTCACTGGGAGCCACAGTGTAACTGTGAAAAACGTTGCAGATCAACTATCATGGCTGCTATTACCTGGTTTGATTATAAGCTGTAGTCAGAAATGAATGCTCTTCAGCTAGATCAAACCAGCTGCAATGGACCTCTAACACGGTGTTCTGTTCAGTCAAATGCCTCCTCTACAAAAGCTTAATGAGTGCTGGATGTTCTAATGGTATAGTGTAGGGAAAATGTAGTGGAGAGGCAGGTCATTTGCATTAAAATGCTGCATGTAGCATCTCCAAAGTTCCTCTCATTTTAACATGACAGTTGTGGTCAATGGTTCATGCACTGAAAGAGGTAAAATCAACTCTTTGTGTTAAACAGCGCATTGCAGGAGGAGGCAAAAACGATTACTATTCAAAGCCTTTAAATGAATTTAAAAACAGTTACTTTAGTGCATTTGCAATTCAATCACTGTGTCTCGGATTAATGCAGAAAATGCCATTTGTATTCCTACTCCGAGCTGAGCTGTGTGCACTGATGCACACGAGGATCACAGCAACAGCTAATTTATACGACATTCTGCTGCGTTATTATCATTCATGATCACCTGTATAGCTCATTACTACCTGGGATCTTGGAGAAATAAAGCACGCAGTGCAACATATGTACTGTACGGTGCATTGTAGGAGAAAATCAGCAAGCGCACTGTACAGAACAGTAGGACGAAGGTTTGATGCTGCTCGGATCCCTCCTGCTGTTCGACACTTCCCTCTGAGGCTTTAGTGTGTTTTCATGATGCAACATGCTTGGCAGCTGGCAGAGTTGCAGAGCCTTGTCTGCTCCAAGTAAAAGACACGGCCTAAGCCCTAATGTTTTGTGACTAGAATTTTGATCATTTAAAATCTTTCTTTCACACTTGTTTTCTCCGCTCTCCCTCCCCTTTTCTCTCTTTTCTCTCCAACTCTCTCTGCTTCAGCCTCTCTGTGCGACTCGCAGAATCACAGAATAATGAGTTCCTCATCCTCCTGCGGTGAGCCGCGTTCACTGTTGCAACCCAGGGCTTCTTTGATATGGATTCTGTTTAAATCAGCCATCCCACTCATTGTTGGGTTTCCTTGAAAGGTCATACTCTCATTAAAACCAATCAACACTGGAAGTTTTAGGTTCACTTTTGCCCTTTTTGAAAGAGGATGCCGGGAGAAGATTTCTGCCTGTGGAACAGATTATTCTTTCAAATAAATATCTGACCACAAAAATGTGAGATTCCGCGAGATCAAAGACGCTGAGGTTGATGATGCATAGCTCGCACTGGTTTTATTTCTGGAATTAAATTTGGCGACACCAGTGTCATGCATGAAATGTGGTGTTGCTAAATAAAATGGGTTTCATTTAATGGAAAACAAGAAAATCTATGTTAGTGTATGATATTTGGGCCTGAGGCCACATCATACAAATGACCATGTGAGCTCTGTCTGCGTGTTGCACCTCCATAGAAACAGAGATTAAATTAGCACTGCAGAGCAAAGATGGTATGATGTCTGGTATGCAGGCTACAATATCGTGTTTACCCACAGCTACCAGCTCTGACTTCACATGCATCCAGAGAGGAGAGAAAAGCTATCTCATGTCACCTTTTCTACGGCCTGAATATGCTTGACTGTATGTCGCTGTGTTGCCTCTCAAGCTTTGGATTTCTCCATATGTTGAAGTAGTGTGCACGATGAACAGCAATATTTGGTATCACAAGAGTTTACAGAATGCAGTTCCAAGATCAAAACCACGACAGCAAAGACTCCAAAGACTCCAAAGCTGCGTACGTTAGCGTGCCTACAGTTGTAACATTGGGTGACATGACATATCATTAGCCAACCATGGTACTGTATTGGGTTACAGATTACTTTAGAAAAACCCTTATTCAGGATGTCACATTCACTGTGTGGGAGCTTATATCACAGTTTAGGATAACATTTGGGGTAATGTAACTCTGTCCTGTTCTTTTAGTTTACACTGTCTGCTTTGTTAGAATTACAGTACATTTTGATTGCATTTTTGTTTTGGCTCCATGCTACAAAACAAGAATAAAGCTTATTCCCATTTATTTATTTATTTATTCCCTTATTTCCCTGTATCAATGACTGATGAGGATGCAGAAAGTTCTGCTGGGCACAACATTTTAACCCTCAAGTGCTTGAGAACCTTTTGCATTGTTCTCAGTTGAAAAGCAGTTGGCTTGTGTTTTCAGCCATCTCAAAGTTTCTGTATCCATGTTTAGCTAGACAGTTACACCTAATAAAGTCTGCAAGGGATCGTCATCATTTAAGGCAACAAAAGGTCAAAGGTCAATAGCTTGAAATAAGAAGCTGCTTTTGTTAATCTCCCAAGACCCATTCAAAATGAACTAAGAAGAATGGGAAATTTGCAATATGTGCATTAAGAAATGTTTGGCAACAGCAGCTAATGAAAGTGAGTCTTAGTGAAGAGTCAATGGTCACACAGTATGTCATTTCTGTGTAGTTTGCTGATGCAGTGAAGCATCACAGGATCATGGAAGTTGTCATCTCCATTGTTAAACAACCACCATTGCCAATACAAATATATCTGACGTGACTCAGAAATGTTCACGTATGAGGCAATGACTTACAGTGTTGTTTACGACGCGCTTGGTCACATCTGCCAACTTCCTTCCACACTGTCTGGTGTTTCATTTGGTGATGCCATTGACAGACGACCAATTGAAATACACCTCTATCCTGAATATAATTATGGATTTATATTTTAACATATAATGTAGGTCCAGTAATTCTTAGACATTTTAATGTGTAAATGTTACATACTGGGCTTCTAAGTGCTATCTAATCAGAGAAGGCATTAAATTTCAAACAGGTCAGAAAGTTGGTGAGTTGCCAGAAGACTGAGCCTTTCCCACCTTTTAACGCTGATAGCAGTGTGACTTTTGTATGGGCGTGTGGAGAGACAAATACTCCCACACACGGCTCTATCTCTGAGTTTATCTTGGGATGAAGGCCAGAGAGTCTGAGTCTCGTCGGTGACGTCAGGAGTCATAAAAAAAACCACACAGATGAGTAATATTAGATTCTATTGAGTATGATAACCAGACTCGATAAAGTGTTGACGGCTCGGTGTGGACAGGAAGGCAGGTAAAGCCTGAGAATGAGACAACAAACTAATTATGAAATCAAGATGCATCTCTCTGCCCCCAGAAGTAGAAATACAGGAGGAAGCCAAGAGCTGAGGATGGAGAGATTTGATTAAAAAATGGAACAGACAGCAGTGTTTACAGTCGCTGCATGAACTCGGTGAACTCAGTGCCGATCCTACAGAGGACAAACATAATCCAGCAGTTGAACCTAAACCGACTCCAACAATGAATAACTATTATTTCTATGATGACTGTCATCATCACCAACTACCCACGAGAACCATAATATCTTTTGGTTGAATTATTTATGTGTGATATATTCAGGTGGCGCTGTGAATTATACACCAGCTCCCCCTCCTTTTAAAAAAAGAACAAGAAAAATATTTGCAGCACTTCCAGCGGTGATGAATGAGACCGTTCCGTTGAGTTTCCAAAATAAAGGAGTGAAATAACATGGGCGTGTGTGGAGCTCCATGTGACTGGATCGTTTTTGGCTGCGATCCAGAGAGGTCCTCCGGCAGAGCCAGTTAAAACACAGATAGCGGCGCGGCTCATTGTTGTGTTGGGATCCGCCCCAGAGCTGGGAGTTGTGCGTGGAGTACAAAAGCAGGGAAATGAAATAGTAGCACAAACTGGAATGGGAGGGAATATTCCATTCTGCGGGATGGGGTGATGTGACAGCGGGGTTATACGGGGTGAGGAGATGTCCTTGGGGAGAGGAGGCGAAATTTAACAAAGGCCTTCACAAGCTCAGACAAGTACAGTGAGCTGTGCTGAGGGTTTTGAGGAAAAACACTGGTGTAACCCACCACCCATATATGTCATAAAAATACCCTGTTTACTACTGTGGGTTCACTAATAGGAAAGAATGTGTAGGAGCGTGGCAGCAGGATGTTGTTGAAAACTCAAATTTAGGTGGTGGAAGCCAGCTGTCCAAAACTTTCATCCATCACCAGCACCTTTAAAGTTCAGTATTAACTATCTGGCAACGTCATGGTGACTGAGACTCACTGCTCTCAGCCAAGTAAAAAGCACAACCTGTCCTTCTTGCACCTTGGTTTTTGTGCTAACTAAACAAACATGTTAATTAATGAGCTTTGCAGATGTTGGTAGGTGAATCTTTGCAACTTTGGACAGAGTCAGACTTGCTGTTTCCCTGTTTCCAGTCTTTATGCCAAGTTAACTTAACCAGCAGTCGGTTCCAACTTCATATTTAATGGACGGATATGACAGATGTATCAATCCTCTCATGCAAGTCTCTTCAAGAAAGCAAAACGATGCCTTTAACTAAAGCAGAGAAAATTCTCTGACCTCATGGGAATGCATAACCTTTCACTAGATAACAACTGGCTTTCACACTAGAAAGAAGACATTTTGTAAATAGAAAGTTTCCGCCCAACAGATACAAAATGTTACACCTCATCTCAATTCCTCCAAAACTTGCACATCAGCTCGATGATACCGGCGTTGCAAAATGCATAAGCCCGTATTGAAGATGCTAATGCATTTTGCATGGCAACATTGTGGGGTTTTATCGCTTTGCGACATCGAGGTGTAAATGCACCGAAGAACACATGCAGTTTCCATAAAAGATCCATTGAGCGGCAGAACCCCCTCCTTTCTCTTCCCAGTAGCTGTTTCGCAGTGAGCCCTCCAGAGATAAGCCTGTCCTTCATGTGCTGTGTCTAAGCACAGAGCCCAGATTACATGGCCATGGAGGATTCCCTACTGGCTGCCTGCTCTTCTACCACATCTCCTGGACATAAACAAGGAGGACGCTGCACAGAGCGAACAGGCTGCCACTGTGCTCCGCGTCTTTGTAATCTCGTACGGGCTGTGTATCTTTGTAATCCCACACGCCGCGACCGCAGTTCCAACAGCCTCAGCACCGCGATGGATCCATGAATACAGAGTCGGCCGACTGTGTACTCTAATCACCAGTGCACCTTATGAAGAGCTTACACCTCCAAGATACTTCTGCTCGTCTGCTATCACTTTATGAAACTGCCTGCAAGGCAAAAACTATGTTCTCCTGTCAACAGAATGGGAGTGAAAACTTTACATAGGAGCAAATTCACATTTAGTTTATTTCCAATTTACTGTGATTTTGATTTGTTTTTAAGTGTTATAGGGCTACTTATGATTCTTTTTATCTTTAGGTGATGAATATAGTAAGTACATATAGTTGCAATGTATTTTAGGTCAGTGTTTTCTCAACTTTGTAATCCCATGTTGGGTATATAGATATGATAAGATGAGGTTGTTTAAGATTTCTAAAGTAAGTTAAGAGGCGACGCCAACGTACACCAGTTCAATGGTAAGACGTGAATAAATGTAAATGGACACAGATTTTTTCAGCAGCTAAAAATATTTTTTATTGGAACTGAATTCATGAAGGTTAAATGCACAGCAATCTGCCGACATACTGGTGAATGTTCCTTGAAGGAGGAGGTTGGGTTTACAGTTGGGCGTTCAAAGTATCCACTGATGATGCTGGAAACTGCAGCTTGAATCTTGTCTCCGACCAACAGCAACATAACCACTATCCAGCCTGGTATTCCAAGGAATTACTTCCATATTGGGTGATTCTGCATCTCAAGATTGAAGTGGACATAAATCAATACCAAAGTATGAGTGTGTGTCAGATGGAGTGAGGCGCATCACACTTTCTGTTACAGACCTGTAATCAACAGTCATCTTTTGATGAACTATCATCGAAATCTTTCCTCAACATTATCCATGTGTTGAGTTACTCCAACCATACATTAACCATTGTTTACTTGCCATAAACATGACCCTTCCCTAACCATTCTGTAGCTGCCATACACTGAGATTGTAGATATCTTTAAGATGTTGGCATTGGACAATGAAAACGCTGTTATTGATCATGATCCAGGGTTTTGCAGAATTGTTCAATATCTACTTTCATGTCTGGCAATAGGGTCTTTCCTTATCAAGGTAGTGCTGTTTAGGAAATGCTCATGTGATGTGGTTTTGTCATTTAGATATAAGGTCCTTTCTTTCTAGCAACATTTCCACTGGCTGTGTTTGACCACTGACTTCAAAACCACAACAATGGTCCATTTTTGCAGATTCAGAGAGAAGAACATTTTCTTTGTTTTGTTTCTGAATGCACTTTAAGACTGGTGTACTAACATGTGTTTCATCTATTTTAGTGACAATGTAATTATGAGTCAGCTTTTGAACATGGCATCATTTCTGTGTAATGCATTTCCCCTTATGGTTAAAGAGCTGTAGAGCACAAAAGCATACAGATGTATGCTAATACTGAGACTAGTTCTAATGCTAAAAGCATACTCAATTTCACATGACAGATGAGAGCTCTCTAATTGCTTGTATCCTGAGAACTTTGGAATGTAAAAGCAGGATGAGGGGTAAGTAAAGTTGAGTAAAATATGTATACATCGACTGTTTCATGTATTTATCTGTTCAGCAAAGTGCACATAAGCAACATCAGCCATTTCCATATTTTTGTGCATATTTTTCAACATGCACTCATCTCGTCTTTGCATGTTGCGGCAGCATGCTGGCAATACTCTGGTGAAACATCCTCCTCCTCCTCCCTCTTGTTCTGCTCGTCCTCAGATAACTGCCTCCAGCAGAAGATGTCCTGTCGGCACCTGGCACCCAGGGGAAGGAAGGCCTGCTATTCCCCGCCTAACACACACACACGCATGCACACACACACACCCTCCAAGTGTGGGCGTCTGTGTGTGAGGGGAGAATATGCAGCTGTATGTGCGCGCATGCTCCTGCGCAGCTACTCTGCATGTCTTTGTATGTATGTGTGTGTTCCACGCTGTGTTTGTGCTGCATTATTATTGTGTGCCTGTGAGCTGGTGTTGTCTGTCAATCTCCCCCTGGTCCCAGCCTGCTCTGGCTGGTTTTATTGAAGCAACAGACAGCGTGGGCTCACACACACACACACACACACACACACACACACACACACACACACACACACATGAGCTCGGAGCAGCCCTGATCCCAGGCTGATAGAGACAGACAGAGACTTGGTGAAGTTGAGAGAACAGCCTGGGGTTGTCTGCAGACCACAGGGAATACGCCCCCAAGTTACAAAAAAACTGGAGTAGAAGCCAAAAACTCTGCTAACCCCCCCCCTCCTCCGCTAACACTGCCATTCAGCTCTCTGACTGTCTACCTGCCTGTCTGACTCCTGTCTGTCAAGCAGTCCATCAACTGCGTAATCAGCCACTCTTTTTAACTTTGCATTTATGCAGCAATCTCCATTTGGGTTTTTTTTTTTTGCATTTTTTTGTCCACAGGCTTAGTTGGTTGTTCCCTTTTGTTCATCAGTGCCATCAATCTTGGATGGAGAAAACCAATGCATCAGCAGTGTAATTTTGTAATCAGCACAGCGAGGAATACAAATCAGATCGGCAGCCGGGCCGTAATGCATGTAATCCATCAGAATGAAAGTGTTACAGACATCTGATAAACATGCATTTTTGAGGTGATTAATTGACTGAATAATAGATTGATCTCTCTGTATACTCACAGATCTGGAGTTGATTTCTTTCTTTTGCGCTGAAGCCTGTCGATGGACTGGGTGTGCGAATGCGAGGGGGAAAGAATAAAGGCTATAAAATCATATTTCCCATCAACTGTGCAAAATCGATTTGAATCTACAGACGGTTTGGGGATAAGCATTGCAGATCTGATGGGGTTTTTTTTTTTGTTTTCACTATAGTGCTGCAGGCAATACAGTATGTGTCTGATTGGGACATTTCATTTTGTTTACGCCATTTATTTATTTTACTGCTCTCTATTGGTGGCTATTAGGAATTTTAACAGCATCATAGAACTTATCTCTCCGTGCGCAAGTCCCCTCCCACCTCCGCTCATTTTGAGCTACCGCTCGGTGGCTCGGACATGACAGAAACAATGAAGCTGCGCTTTTCACGCAGAAACAAGGAAGTGAGCTAATTGGAGAAACATCTAGTAAATAGGTGATATATCACTGTGCTAAATACTGCAACAATAACAGATTTGGCATTTGCTTCCATTTGCTTTTGTTGGCTTGAGAATGAAACGTATTCGTCTTCATAGCTGAAATGTCCAGGTTCTACCTTCTAACACTTGCAAATGCCAGTGGGTGGGGTGAGGGTTGTGGGGAGGGGTTCGGTTGGGGAGTTATGAAAGCACCTGGCAAAAGAATCATTGATTCATCGGTATCGATCGGCAATCCTATCAACTCCTGCAGATATATGGCGGTCATTTTGTGCAACGGGGCGGAGAGAATAATCTTACTGATTGCTCTTTCATTCTCAGTAGCGTTTATTCTTACTTCTGCATAACTGCTAGCGCTGCCAACACAAGATATAGCAATTGATATTGTTCCCCGGGAGTCAAAATATTGGACCCGTGCTGCCTGGGCCCAGCTGTGGCTATCTCAATGAAAGATTGATGAGGCTCTTCAGGTAGATACAAAGCTAAATGTCTTGTTTATTAATGTGCTGTGATTGGATCCATTAGCTGCCTTGTGTAAACTAATCACCGTATAATGTGTGTTGTCATTTCAGCCTAACTGCTGATAATGTATTCCTCCCCCGTCTTTGCAAATGCTGTTATTTTCTAATAGACTCATGGAAATAATGTTGTGTCAGGAGTAAGGATTTTTTTTTTTTCCCCCATCCGGTCCACTGAACAGTAAGCATGTTTCACATTCACATTGATTGCTGAATTTGCTGTATGCTCCAGCTTGCCGTTCTCTGATATGGCCAGTAATACAGAGATTGGGTGCAGAGTGCAGCAGATTTGGACAAATCAAGTTGTGATAAAGCCCACCTTTTCTATTTAATACCAGCTGCCGGAGTGCAGCTTTACTGCCAACACAGGAAGGAGTGTTCGGCTTCAAAAGGAAAGAGTTTGTAAATGAAAACAAATTGGGTCAAATCTCAGCTGCATCCTGAGATATTAGCGCAGACAACCTTTCCCTCCTGGATGACATGACATCCAAAAACACATCAGCACAGTGTCAACACCGGGGATGGAGATTATTGACTCGTAATAGCAGATCTAATAGTATCGCTTTTCACAAAAGGATAAAAAACAGCCTGGCGGAACCATAACGGTATCATAACCACGCTGGCTGACATCCAGCTTGCCATCTTCAGGGATCAATTTCTTCAAAGCATAATGTATCTCTTTTATTCTCCATCTGAGATGCAGAGTTGGTGATCTCAAGGTGCGCGGCGAAGACTTTGAAGTGCAAAAGAGTCGGGAGTCAGAGATGGAAGATTCACAGCCCGGGTTTCTCCCCGCTGAGATACTCTGACCTCAAGTGAACAGAGCGAAACTGAGCAAATTGAAAATAAGTTTAGTAGGGCACGCCACAGTCTGATGTACATACTGGAAAATAAACCTTGTGAAACTACCTGTCAGAATCGATTTGCAATGCCGATGAATTTCAAAGAGTTAACGGAGGCTTTTTAAATGGATACTTCCACCCCAACCCAATCTCTATGTCAAGTGCATTTACTAGAGATACAGTATGTCCCATTTTTATTGTAGAAGAACTCATTTCCATGATAATTGCGCTTTGAAAGCAGGCCCAGCAGACTCCCTAAGATAAAGCAAACTCAATTTACAAAATTACAACACTATGAAGTTGTTTTCTTCTGTTTACACCCTCTTACTTTCATCACCGCATCATGTATGAAGTGACAGGTGCGCTTTGCATCTCCGCAGCGTATTCACCGGTTCATTATACAGTCGTGTCGGGCCTCGTCTATAAATAAAACTGTGGCCTAGTCTTTCTGCAGCAGGTTCACGCCAAGATGGCAGCCAGTCGCATGGGAACTCCACTTCACAAGGAACAGCACAACAAATATTGCACATGGAGAGAATGAGGGAACAAAAGAGAGAAGCGGTGTCGTTTTTTTTTTTTTTTTTTTTTAGCAGCGCACATGCCACAGAGTGTACCACATGCTGTGGTGCTACAATAGCTGTTTGGGATTTGAAGCTAATGGACAGGTCTGAACCTTCGCTAAGACTCGGCCTGCTTTGCCTTTGAGATTATGGAAGCTTGAGCGAGAGGGATGCAGTTACATATGTAAACAGCCTTGTTGGGGGGCCACAGCCACACAAAAGGTTTAATAGTCCGTTAATGAGGCCAAACACATGTGACCTCTCGCCTTTGGTTTTGTTTGTCTGAGTGCTTGTTTTTCATTCACTGCTCGGTTAAAACGCTTGCCCGAACACAACTGATGATAAAAGATATATTTAGCGGATATCATAAATGGCAGCCCTGGAAGAACACATGCAAATAATCAGAGCAAACACCTCTCCATGTGCACCATAAGCAGAACGCAGAACATTTGCACAGCTCCATTCTATTGTCCTAATTATAAACACACCTGCGATTCCTTCCTTCCTGCACCGAGGTTCCCACAAAGCCAATCGGACGAGCTGAAAGGGAGAGTCATAATGATGTAATTACTTCTCCAGGTTCCCAGGATACACTGAAAAGAAAACAGGAGGGGGAAGGGAGGAGGAGAGGGGGGGTACAGGACCATGGCTAAACAGCAAAGCCAGTTTCGGTTCTCTCTAAAGCGACTTGGGTGTAAAACGATTCCGGATTACCCTGATACATGATTTAATGGCGCATTCTCCATTGGTTCAGCCCACCAGCGCGCTCAGCGTGGCGTGATGGGGGGTTGACTTAGTCTGGGAAACAAATCTGGTGGTTGTTTTTGGCAGATAGGAGGAAGATAATTACTTTGATTCAAAACTGATTTCAAGGCAGAAATCGTCTAATTGGATGGATCAAAAGTCAGTGAAGCCATAGACCAACATTTTTTTTTGATAAGTAGGCCTTGAAATGCAATAAAAGCTGATGGTAAAGCTCTGTAGAGTCTGTTGTGTTTAGCTTAACTAGGTTTTTTCATTAAGAGTTTAAATAGTTGCATAGTGACATCATAAATATGCAACTTAGCAGGTGATGTAATCTCCTTTGGCAACACTGGTTATATTGATGAGCAGTGAATAGGACGAGTGCCCAAAAGGGAGGTCTAATCTGAATCTATAGACATGTAGTTTTCCATATACAAACAGCACAGGGGGAGAAAACCTTTTGCCACAATGTCATTCATTTTCAGCATTTTAAAATAGAGTAACTTGCTTGAAACCGCTATAAGTTTAGAGGTATATTTGTATGTGGCACTCACTCTCGCATTTCCAAAAATGTATTTAAGCAATATATTTACATATATATTTATTTAAATAACGTCAACGTTAATGCGCCAGATACTAGATATATGCCAGATGCTAAAATCCAAAGCTAAATCTGAACAGCAAGGGAGATTCTCCTCTTGGGATATTGAACATTTTACACCAATCACTTTTGTGATTCGTGCCGTTTGTGGCACTACTCATCTTCATTCAGTTTGGTTTGTTGTCTACCCCCTGCATGTGCTTGCAACTCACAGTGGCTTGCCATAGATTTATACATTTATAGACTGTGTATATATATTTATTTTCCCAGCGTGGCTTTTTGTTAGTAGCTCAAATTAACTATTTTTTGGGTCTGCACCTCATATTTACCTCTGCTGCTTGTGATTATTTCCGCCTCCAGAGCCGCTCTGCGTCTGAGAAACGCCTGTGTAACTAACTATATTTAAATTATGACTGTTTGTAGTTGTCCTTGTGGCCGCTACGGCACTTGAGAAAGAAAAGCTCTCTCAAGAGGATGCAGATGAGGGAAAAACTCTTTTATTGCTTTTGAACTTGGAGTGGTATTCAGTGCTTTTCAGTAATGACCTTCAGTGACTTTGTTTTCAACCAAGCTGCAGTGTCTTGGGATTTGATTGCAGGCAAAATAACATGACTTTATGTAACGCGGTCGGCAACATGGTGAATTTGAAAAATAAAGAAAGAAAAGGCAGATTAGGCGAGAAGGCAGAAAGTGGTGAAGGTTGGCGCTGCTTCGCGTTATATCGAGGACTTTGTGTTTACATTCATGAGGCTCAGCCTGGTCTGCTACCTGCTCGGATGGCTTTACTGGAGGGGATTTGGAGAGCACTTGTAAAGTCAAGAGAGACAACACGTAGAAAAAAAAAAAGCAGCTATTTGGAATGCTCGGATTCCACAAGCGTTTTAACCAGATTGCTCCAAATGAACTTGACTGAAATTAACACTTTTGCAACCACCGAAAGAAACACATAATTAATTTATCAAAGAGCCTGGCGCACGTACGCATGGAACAACCATTAGATGTAACACTTCTTCTCTCCCCCCGCGATCCCTTCTGCATCTCTACAAGTCATTCTCACATTAGTGCAGACGCCGGGGTGCACAGCCCGCTTGGCTCCTATAAGCCTTGTTTTTTGGTTGTTAGGGGGGATGGCAGAGGCGGCGGTGGTGGTGGTGGAGGAGGGGGTTGCCTCCTTTTTGAAAGTGTGGGTTTTTGATTCGGTGCCATATTCTCTGAAGCTGAAAAACAGCCCGATCAGTAACTCATTTCATATGGATGTGCTCTGATGTGGCAACTGCTTTAGTCTCTACTCAGTATGGTGCTTTGCTATAGGCACTTTGTATTCATGTTCTGTGTTATTCTTTTCTTCTTGATTACACAATGGCGGTAGAAGCTATTTAGCGGGAGGAAGGAAGCCGGTGCTAATTTGAATTGTTAACTTATTGGTATTTCTCGCAATGAGCGCTTTAAAATGTCAAAACACGGGACTTTGTCGGACTGGCCCGTTTGACATTTTGACCTGCGCCCCGTGGCTGTAAGTGGCTGTCAAAGCCGAGCTGTCATGTCCCATCTTAGGTGCCGCTCCCCCATTGACCATGTTCAAGTGAGCAGACAGTTGTCTTAAGGGGGGATTCCTCAGGGCATAATCAAATCAAAAACCCCTGACAATGAACAGAAACAGGAAATAGGAAACAGTATGGGCAATTAAGGGGGCATTTCCCCTCAAAGTCATAAAAAAAGAGTCTAAAATCATTTGAATGTAAGCAAAGTGAGCGCCTCCCCTCCTTTTTTTAAAAAAAAAATTGAGAGCTCTTTTTGTGAGGTTGCCTGTTAGCGCTTAATTGAGAGAGTCCTGGGATAAGCTGTGGAAGAATGCGAGTACTGTCCAAGCCGTGGCACGGCCCCAGCAGAGGGGGGACAAAGGGGGGGGGGCACAAACTCACCCCCACCCCTTCCCCAAGCACCACCCCTGCCCCTCTCTCCTTTTCTACATTTTTTTTGTTATTCTCCGTGCAAGTGCAGCGCTGCGAAGTCCGCCAAACTGCATATTTAATTTGTTTGACGAGCCAAGGAAAATTGTTTGCTGTTCAGTTTTTTCTTCCTGCGAATCTTCCCCTCTCCTCCCAGCGCTGCTACATCTTTGTTCCATTCCCTCGACGGCTTGTTCACTTACTTTTCCGTTTGACGTTCATTTGTAACAACTTCAAAACACACTGGCACAGAATATACAGACAGATGTTAGCGATGAAATATTTATCCCATAAATTGTAACCTGGATTCCTCACTTGCCTTGTGAGCTTAGCCAACACGTCTATTATTAATGATGAATGGGCTTTTTTTTTTGTCAGCTCTTTGTTGATTTGTAAAATAGCTGTATGAGTGCTTTTCAGATTTTTTTTTTTATATTTATTTCTGTGTAAGCATGTAGCAGATGATGTGTGATGAATGATGAGGGCCAAAAACAGCAAGCTCAGGTCTGTTTTCACCCGATGAATCTTCATCTGAAATCCATCTTTATCTGCTCTCCGATGGTGATGACTGGCCATTTAAAGACACTCAGCCTGTCTGTTGAGATGCAGCCAGGAGCGTTTGAGACCGAGCAGGGATCCAGGTTCCTCCCACTGCTTTGACATATAAATAAAAGAGAATAATAATGTTCAGTGGCTGCCTGAGCAGCATGCTAATACGGCTGAAAGTGCCCTTTAACCAATGCACCATATCAAAAGGTGGAAAATATGATCCTGAGAGGCATCTAACAGTCCGTGGAAAGCTGTAATCCCACACAACTGGGACTCCCACTGCCTTATTTTATCTGCAGCTAAATAAAACCATTAGACTCGAAAGTCCGCATCAGAAGCGAGCATGCAAAGTGAATTCAGCAAAATCAATCTGTGTGAAACTATAAAATGTCCAGATAAAGTCTGTGCCATGCACATAAACCCAACATGCATTGTTGTGATCGCTGTTTGTCTAAAAGCAACCCTCAGACTTTTTCCATTAAGCAGTGAATAAAACAGGGACGGTGGGAAATTCAGAGGGTGAGATTAATTGGCATGCAAGCGGAGTAACTGTCCACAGTCTGCCGATCACAGGGCTAGCCAAGCATGACAAGCATAGCCTATCTCCTACTTTTCATTAGGCCACGGACGGGGCCAGCCACAAGCTTTATGCTAAACAGGGTTGATACGGCTGTCTCAGTCTCCCAAAGACCTTTACACCCTCAAAACAAAACAACAGGATACGTACCGACAAAACCAAACAATGTCAGGAAAAAAAAGAAGCTTCTCGCACGAAGTCTGTCATGCAAATAAAAGCAATGAATAGCTGGCGGGGGAAATAAGAAGGAAGTGCGGTATCAGAAGTCGACTTGATGCGGAGAATCAATGAATAACTGTCCGCGTATGATTAACTAGGCCTTTATTCTGGAAGCGTGCCTGCTCAATTTTCAAAATGTACATTTCATTTATTGGGATCCATTAACTGTGGGGTGTTGACAGAATTATGATTTGTATATGCAACAGTGGTAAACTAATTAAAATATAAACTGGGCTGGAGTTGTTTTTCTGTTGCATGTTTCAACCATGACTTGAAAACAAATAACAAATAAATAGGCTCGGTGTACCTCGCAGCGTTGATAGTCTGCGTCTGTGTTTGCGTGCCCATCATCATTCTGATGGCGTAAACTCCAAAAGCCCATCTTTTGACTTTTTAAAATTCATATCAAAAGTGCATCTCCGGCAGATTGGTGCTTACTGTCAGTTCTACCGGCTTCTATCTCTTAATAGCAGAGCTCTTTGAAGGGGAAAAAAAAATATGGTGCACTGAGTTAAATTTCAACAAGTGTTGAATGACAAACAAGTTCCACTCAATAACTTTTTGATATGCTGTGTGTTTGGATGCATCTTGCACAGATTATAGCTATCTGGATCCTATATTTTGTTCGTGTAATCAAGACAACAAAAGCCCCAAAAGTGAAATGTTTTTCGGGGGTTATGTCAGTTTCTCTGTCAGGAGTAGTGACCTTTCTGAGGTCTCTGCTGGTTGACTGTAGTGCTGGAAGGACCACCTGATTAACTGATGAGGTGATCGGCAGAAAGAGAATCAGCAGCGATTTTGATCATCGATTGATAGTTTGTGTCACTTTTCAAGCAAAAATTCAAAAACGAGAAGTTGTTATTATATATATATTTACAATTTTCTGACATCTTCTGGAGAAAATAATTCAAATTTAAACAAGAAAATAATCTGCAGATTAGTCACAAATGAACGTAATCTTCAGCTGACTGTCAGCTTCAAGGTAATGGTAAGACACCATCAGCTCCTGATTCAAAATGAGAGTGTGCAGCAAGAGAAAGGGAAAGACAACAGGAACAGAAAGCTGATTTGCTGTGTTAGTCGCTGCTCTATGCTGTGAGTCAGTGTTGCACTTTCATTTTGTGCCAAATCATACCCAAGGACGAATTTCACCGTGGCCTTATATTTCTGCAGATATTTATAGTGCGTTTTAGTTAAAGTTCATTTATTGTGGGCAATATTTTACATGTCAGCAAAGAGCCTGCTTAATTTGTAAGAAAGTAATGAAACTGTTCGAGGTGCATTATATCATTACTGACTGTGAATTTCTGGTCAAATGTCATCTGGAACGAACTGAAGCAGGGGCACATTTCTCTTATCTTTACCTCCACAGCAGGAGCACAGCCTCCATGTTTGCAAAACCAAAAAAACCCTCTCATTTAGAGGAAGCGACCGGAGCTTGGCAGAGGGACAAAACAATAGTATCCCCCAATGGTGAAGTGGATGTGAGTGATCACAGTCCTAACCACCACCACAGTGACCTGGTTTATGGAAATCACCTCTCCACTGAGCGGACGCCCCCAGCTCATCATAGGGGAATTTTCCAGAGGCTCTTAAAGGCCAAGAGTAATATCAGCAGAGGAGCAGGAGGGGAGGGATGTCATCACCTTCCCTGTTTGTCTGGTCTGGTGTCTGTTCAAAAACACTAAAGGATGCTTATGCTTTTGGATTGCAAGTGGACCTGAAGAGCTATATTGAAAAACACCATTACCAGCATGATGACGATGGATTATTGCCACTAAAGTGCCGCTGTCGAGAACGACACGATTGGGCCCCGAGCCTGAGAGAGGGCCAGCCCCAGAGGCTACGACAGGTTGTTGCTCTTTTTGTTTTGCCCGGTGTTGACATCAGTAGGACACGGGTGGGCAAGCATTTGAGGCGGGTGGGAACGCATTATTTTGATAGTGACCGCCCCCCCCCCCTTTTTGCTCAAATGACAAAACGTTCCAGTTTCTGCTGGAGTGTATTCTTCAGCCGAGCATGGGAGGCCGCATTCACAGCCACAGAGTGTTAATAATGTGCCAAACAATTATGTCACAGTCTTTGGCCTCCCATGTGAGAAAGTTAGCCCTTCCTCCCCTGCTGGGTTACAGTATGCAAATGGAAAAAAGGCTAAAGTCTGAGAACTAGATCTTATGGAGCAGGGCCAGGCTACTGTTCTGAAGCTAAGTGAATGGCATCTGTAAGCTTTTATAGAAGGAGGGAGGGCAGTGGATGTGAATTAGAGCAGTATACCATGGGAAATAAATTGGGAATAAAAGGGCAACTTTTTGTTGTTGTTGCTGTAGTTGTTGGGGAACTGAGTTTTTTTTTTGAATCTCTGAAGCTACAGAAGGTAATCCATGTGAGCGACGCAGTTTTTCACCTTGTGCATTTATGTGTACTGGCCCCTCAAAATAGCTCACTGAGGAATACATAATGAGAAACGCAGTGAAATCTGTTGGGTGACAAGAACTAGGAACATCACAAGAGCTCGCAGCCGCAGGTTTACTGTGGGAATTGTACTCTTTGGCCATTGATGTTTCCTGTTTCCTTTGGCGAGAGCACTTGTTAAAAACACAAAAGCGAGACGAGGAAAGAAGCTTTGGAACTAGTGTGATTTCTAGGAGAGTTAATGAAAATCTTTCTTTCCCACCAGCAACCTTCATCTTTCTGCCATAAATGAGTGGCATTATTTATGTTGCACCAACAAAGGCTTGTGGGAGATGGTAAAATTGCGATGGGGTCAAAGCGTCCTCCATGCTCTATAAATTATGCGTCCGGTGCATGTTTAATCACATGAAGCACAATGCTGGCGAACAAACCCTGGCCTGACCTTCTCATAATTAAAATGCAAAGTAACCTGTTGCCTGTCTGCTGCCGTGATTGGACATGACGTGGTGCATACTTCCACCAGCACTCAGATACACAAAGCTGGTATAGTGATGTGGTTTCACTTCCCATCTGAGGTGGTTTACATTTGATTTTATCACCATGTACAGCATGAAAGGAAGCAATCTACGATTTGAAATGTAAGAATTAGAATTAGCATGAAATAAAAAAAGGATATGCACATTTGGTAAAAACAAAAGAAATTTCACCTATAAAAATATCTTATTGCGTTTTTAAAGCCTCCTGTCTTCCAAATGTCAAGAAGTAAGGATGAACAGCTTGGTTTCAGCCACAAAAGTATGAAAATCACCAACAGTGGAGATGTGAAGATTCTTCATAACCTCAGCGTCACGTTTGCTCTCTGTGTCAACTGTTTCCAAGCAGGCTGCGGTACTAAAAGGCTACTCGCTTCCCAGAGAACAGCTACCATTAGCCTCAATGTCGATCCAGGGTTATGAAACCTTTTAACATTCCAAAGTGTCGTCTCAGAAGCATTATGCATCAGCATGCGAGAGAGGCCGTCCGCGGCCCAAGTCATTTATATTTTACAACAAGACCTCTTGACCCGAAGAATGAGCTGGCAAAACAAAACAATCACTTTAATAATTGGAGGACAGATGTCTTTTTCCGCAGGGAGCTGCAATTAATCTTTGAAATATGCTAGATAACATGCCAGTTGAAAATAGAAAGTGCATGCCCTTTCTTCCTGTTCACTGACTCTAAAATGTATTTTCTCCAGTCTGGCTGTGAAGGCCATTTGCATATGTGTAACCTACAGTGGAGAGCAATGAACTGAAGACAGCATTTGCAGAAAATGCAGCACTAATACAGACTGTGTATGTGTATTTATGCTTCAGTACGATGTGAGCAATTTAAAAGTTACAACACACACACTATATTAAAAGTTATGAGTTTAAGCTTTCCAAATGTGATACAATCACTTCTCACCTTATTTTTCACCACAGTCACTTTACATAATGTCACACTGTTTTGCATGTAGATCAACCCACTTCCTCCGACACCAGCAGCAACTTTTTTTTATCTCCCTTCTTCTTTGTCACATGCTACAGTATTTCCAACATGCTCTTCACTTTTCAGTCGATAATTAATTAGTGTGACCAAAAATTAATTAGGGTCTAGTCCAAAGAATACTGGTGTGCATTGCAAAATTAATTCCTGAGATGGAGGTGGCGCGAGGAGGATTAATATTCTGCATGAGTGTTCGTTTGTAGCCCAAGGTTTTAATGAGAGATGATGAAGTGAAATGTAAATATCAAACACACAAAACCTGATGATTGACTTAACATGGCTTCATTTACATACTTGTGATGAAAAGAAAGCACACAATCATTTAACAAAGTTAATACTTGTACAGCTAATGATTATATCAAGACTTGTACCTGCATGATTTTAATACCAATAATGAAGTGTCAGTTTCTGCAGTGAAGGATTTTAATATGAAAGTAAAATACAGCGACTAATCTTCACAGTGCTGTGTTAGTTTGACAATGTAGAGGTTGTCATGTTTAGATTGACCATATTTTCAAACCCCAAACTGGGACCCTGAAGTGTACCCTATGTTCATGCACATGTATGTGCTTATGTATGCAGATGAAGCATGTTCATCAGGGTGGGGAATAATTTATAACGACTAATTGATCACATTTTTAATGTAACTTGTCCAAGTGACCTGTGGGAACAATTCAGTATTTTATCAGTTTGACAAGTCTACAGCCAAGTGAGCGGTTCCAGACTAAATATAACTATATGAGACTATAATGTCAACCTCGTAGTCAGCACATTAGGCTGATGGGAATTAGAGCTGCAGCGAGTAGTTGATTAATCAATGAGTCGATCGAAATAAAATGAATCGTCAACTATTCTGATAATCGATGAACTGTCATTTTTCAAGCAACAGTGTCAAACATTTGCTGGTTCTGGCTTCTTAAATGTCAGAATTTGCTGCTTTTCTTTGTCATTTATGATAGTAAATGAAGGTTTTGGATTGTTGGACAAAAGAAGCAATTTGAAGACATCTGTTTGGGCTCTGGGAAAATGTGACATTTTTTAGACTAAATGATGAATTGATTAATCCAAAAAAAGAATTGGCAGATTATTCCATGATGAATGATGTGTAGTTGTAGCCCTAATGGGATGTCATTGGTTTTGCATAAACCAAAATATTCGACAAATCAAACTTTTATTTTGACAGCAGCACTACAGGAAAAGTCATGAGGCTACAATTCATTCTGAGGGAACCATAAATGTCTGTGCAAAATTTAGTGCCAGTTCAAGTAGAAGTTGAGATATTTTTCGGAAAACTGGTGGCTCAAGAAGAAAAGTCAGGGGATCACCACGGTCATTAGGATTCACCCTCCGGCAACCACAAGTGTGTGTACAAAATTTCACGGCATTCCATCGTATAGTTGTATTTCAGTCTGAACCAAAGTGGTGGACTGACGTAGAGCCATGCTGTTAGTAAGGCTGAAAACTATTTTAAGTCCAAAGACATGCAGACGTGAATTCAAAACTCCGAACTGCCTGCACATGTGAATATGTCTGTATATAATATGTACCCCTGTGATAGACGAACAACCTGTCTGGTGCTTTTTGCTTCACGCACCAGCCTTCTGCAACCCTGCACATGATAAAAGTAAAAAAAAAAAAAAATCAGCAGATGGACAGAAAATTTCTAAGCCACAGATGAAGTGGACAGATCTGGTCTTAAAAGCAAAATGTAATAGAGCTTGTATGCTATGACCTCATCTTTTCCTACAATAATTGCGACTTGGGCGAAGCCGCATGTGTTACAGTAAGTTTGAAGTGAAAACGTTCACAAAGTGTGAAATTAAAATACATCTTGTCATGAGGCTATCGCCATCTCTCTGCTGCTTGCTTCCTTTCTTCTTCTCTCTGCCAGGCATAACACACAGTCAGGAGGCAGTTGTCATGGTGATTAATGCAAATGCACACTGTTAACCTGTAAAAGAGAGAAGAGGACTTTTCAAAGCATCTCAGACCTTGACTTTAACTAATAAGTGTCTCTCCTCACTACCCTTATAATGGCACTAGAAATTGAAAATCATACCAGCTTTTGTAAAGCCTGACATCTCGCTCAGATGCTGCAAATGAAATCCTTGCACTTCGGATTGTGGACTGGCTGCGTGGTTAGAGGAAAACATTTTATATACGGGCTGAAAACAGAGGCTTTCAGAGGTAAGAAGTGACATTGCAGTTATTTTGGTCAACGCGACATAGCAACACGTTGTTTGGATGACAGCCGGTGCCATGACAGTCGCATAAAAACGGGGATCATTAGTGTACATAAACTGGCAAAGCGTCGCATCTATAGTTCTGAAAGCAATGTGACCCACCAAGAATGCCTTAATGAGAGTGGGAAAGGGCAGGGACAAAAACATCATTACACCAGGGACCATTATATGGGAATGTGCACTCGCCTGTCCTCACCTCTTCTTGACCGTTCGACCCCTGGCTCTACAGGCTAACAGTGTATTTTGGTCCATTCTCCTGAGTACACTGTCGCTGTCTGCCGGACTGACACAAGCCAGAGACTCGGAGAGTGAATCTAATTACAGAGACAATTATGATTGTGACCCAGTTCGACCCGGATTTGTATTCAAATGGACTCATTTACCTTGAGCTCTGGAGTTACATCTTCTGAGGACTGAGTGTGAACCCAGAGACTCCGCTGTCACTCTCTCTGTCTCTCAGTATTTAACTGTGTGCTCGCATCTGGGTACATACTGTGCACAATTATCACTGACGTACATGGTTATTTGTCAGCTGAATGCATCATGGTTTTCCTTCTTTCATTAATTAATTTTAACAGATCCATATAATCTAACCAGAAGGTCTCCATTAGTGCTGGGTGATAACTCAATATTAGAGTTTGTCAACTGTCAGCAGACTCATATTGCGATGATATGATCTCATTGTGTTAACATTCCTCAGATTTCTGTTGTTCAAATTATGAATGAATCTACCAGCAGCGTGTGTGTGCATGCATTTAAATGGCCAGAGCCTTGCCAGATAATAATTGTGTTCATTTGGAAAACTTGATCTAAGTTCAACTTTTTTTGCCCAAACATTGTGCGTATGACGTATGAATGTGTTGACCCGATTGAAATGAATGAGTGGGCTATGATTTCTCATGCAGTTCAATTTTCTTTCTGAACACGACCTAAACACATATATTACTTAAACTAAATAAACCCATTGGACTGAAAACAGGGTCTTGTTTCTCAGCTCATGAAAAACTGCAGTTTTGGAGATACAAGGTTTTTACAAGACGGTGATGAATTGGAGAATATGCTGCCCTGTAGCTCATTAGTGAAGTTAAACCAGCAGGCGGGACCAAAACAAACACCACAACTAAAATAACAACCAGAAAAAGTGGGCAGCTGCCCTGAGGCCCCGAAGGCCTCATATTCATTGTCTGCCTGTTGGTTTCTGGTAATTTGAACTGCTATTCTTATAACATTTCAAAAGCCCCAGCTCAACCCCAGCACCCACCTGTGGGCTTTAAGTATACGTTCCTCTAGGGGAGAAATTATTACCGTCACTCCTCATTCCCTGCATTGCTGAGCTTCTTTGCGGGAAATGATGAGGAGCCTAGACGTCAATTTTCAGTGTTTTACATTTCCTGCACTCACATAATAACCTCTTTCACGTGAATCTACTGACTTAGATAAATTTGTGTTCAACCAAATTACCATTAACAGGAAGCCAATAGGAGGTCAACTGCTAATTTTTGCCCTGGGGCCCCTGAGCAGGTTAATCCAGGCATGCACAGTTTTTCTGAAGAAAAGTTAGCTAAATGACATTGAAGTAGTTCTGGTTAATGTATAAATATAAGTAGCAATAAATGATGTTTGACTCATGCATGATGCTGGTTTGAACCAACTTAATGAGGCACAATATGGATCTTCAACAAGGCTCAGTGTGGTTTAGATCAAGCAACGGGAGAGATTTAGCAAACCTGCTTTAAAAAACTATTTTTCTTAGTCAAACTCATCCTTCCACTGAGACCTTGTACTTATGGAGTCACCCTTCCTACTTTGCATAGCAGTCAGACGTGTTTGCGGGTTCACCGTGAGTTCTCCAACAAGGTTGTGCTCGGTGACATCAGCTGGCGGAGGTTTCCTGGTTCCCCCCCCCCCCGCTGGCTGAGGCAACGTGTCACCCACAGATCTCTCCGGGAGCTGTTGCTTCTTTCAGGGCGAGTCGGGCTCTCTCTCTGAGGATTGCACCTCAGTTTTCAAAAGAACTGATGCTCTTGTGAGAAATTAATCTGTGTTGAAAGGCAAAAAAGAGCTGCAGCTCTTCATACATATTTCCGGAGTTTAAGCGCAAAACAAAACAGGAGAGGAAAAAAAAAACATCTAATCTGGCACACTTTGTTGTGGGCAACGTTCTTAGATCCTCTTTCATTTCTTCTGCTAATTGCAACATGGTAATAAGGTGTAGAATCTAATTTACTATGGAGCTTCGTTTAAAGAAATATGCATTATTTAAGGGGGGAATCCAAGGAGGAGGAGGAGGAGAAGGAGGAGTAATATTAGGCTAGGAGGATAACAATAGTAGTGATGATACTCGTGGTTTTGATAATAACAGTGACAGTGAGGATTGAACCGGGAATGACAGTGTTGGAGAGGCAGATAGCATCAATGATGATGATGGTGATGATGACGGGGATGGTGATGATGGTGATTATGGCACAGTGGTGGCGACTGCAGTTGTGGTGCTGGCAAGCCAGGAACATAAAGGAGGGTCAGTGACCTCTGATTTCAGTCCTATTTCCCCTACAAGCCAAGTCCTAATAGACTCCATTAACAGAAGAGAGGGGGAGAGAAAGCCCTGACGCTGGAGCTTTCAGAGTAAAGTCTGCATATGTGATGACTTGCAGTCTGGCTGGCTGAATGAACCAGGCTCAGAGCTTGATAACCTCCTCTTTCCTTATTATTTCCCCTCATTTAACTCACTGTGTGCCTCCATCATAGTCCATTTTCTCCTGTGTGTGTGTGTGTGAGACTCAGGCGAGGCAATCTCTCACTCCTGCAGCACGTCTGTTATTTCACAGCAATTTTGGATAATGATTTATTTTACTATCCACAATTGGAAGGCCTTCTGCTTGAAAGGAAATGATAAAATAGTAATCCCTTTGCAATTATGTAGTGAGAGATAGTCACATTCATTGAGATTCACCGATACAACTGACGTGGACAGAGGACGGCTTTGAAATGATTCTGAATAACATGCTCTGTCTTCTTCGGCGTGACCAGCTCGGCGTATCACATGAAAATAGACATGCCCGTAAAATGCACTGGAAATACTTGGATTACATTCTCAATTCGTGTAAAGAACAATGGCAACGCCGGTGTTGAGATTAGTGCCAAACAAGTATGGAATCTCTGACGGCCTCTATCATTTCTGTTGTTACTCGATGGTGCATTTTCCCGACAAATTTGCATTTAATCAAATTACCACAAGTCTTTGAAGTCCTTTGGAGTCTGGGTCCCAGACTGGGGCAGTTGCCTGGTAGTTAATTCAGCCTTGCTGTCAGCAGTGGACTCGGAGCTATTACTTAAGTAAAAGCAGCAATTCAACAAACATCACCACCACCAATCAGTACAACATTTCACATATACTCTTATGAGGAAACGTATTCATGAGAAACTAAGAAAATAAAAGTATTAAAAATAGCAGTACTCCTTCTTCAGAAAAATAGTCCCCGTAACTGATATATATTATCATATATAACATTATTCATTCATGTAAGTATTATTTTAGAGGTGGCGCTAGCTTGAACTAATTTGCATACAAATACAGTAGGTAGTTTAGTCCAGTGGTTCCCAGGCTAGAAGTTGGGCTTCTTCCAATGTGAGTGTGAGATCCAAATAGACTAGTGCATGCATGCATATTTCCTTGTGAGTCCCCTGTGTTTAGGTAGACAGTCTGAATCCACCTCATGAATGGCGGACCCCGCCACAAATAAAAACTACTGTACAGAGGTAATGACTTAATGTAAATGCATTGGATGGCCATAAATAGTATCATAAATGAGATTTAATCTGATGAAAATCTTAAGGACAATAACTTTAAGTAAAATGCAGATGTAGCAAATTATATGTGAAGTATCAAAAGTAAAAGTACTTCTTCTGCAGAAAAAAATGGCCTAATACTGATGCATCAGAGCATAAGTGCTGGTCGAGCTGCAGCTTGTTTAAATGACTTGTATAGTTCAGTACTTTGCTCGTGAGATGATCAGTGGGAGAGGAAAGAAGAAATTCTGCTACAAAAATCTGTATTTATTTTTAGGACTTTTCTCTAACCTTTGCTATGTGGATAATTTTAGGAGATCATTTTACCTCTTTGGGTTTCACATAAAACCTTAATCTGTAAAATATTTGTTAAATAAATGTAGCGGAATAAAAACTTCCCTACTAAAAGTTCCCATCTGAAATGTAGTGGAGTAGAACTGTTAAGGAGCATAAAATGGAGATACTCAAACAAAGTTCAAGCACCTCTAAATTGTACCAAAGTGCGGTACCTGAGTAAATGTATTATGTTACTTTCCACCACTGATTAGCCATTACATGCACTTAAACCATTACACCGCCATGGGACACATCCCTAGATCTCATGCACTCCCCGGAGACATTAAGATAAAATATGTGACGTCTAAAAGTGATTCATTGTTTCCCACAATCCTTTGGGGTTTAGACTGCGTTACAATATCAATGTGGGAAAGCGTATGGAGGATGTGCAGTCTGGACACATCAAAGGAAATATGCAATCTCAGCGCCACATTTACGAGAAACTTTATCCATGATGGTCCACTTCACGAGAGGATGTTCCACTTATATCGTGAGGATGTGAGTCAGCTGCATGGAAATTAAATGCAACCTGTGCCCGACTCCTTTAAGAGGTTAAAAACAAGAATCTGAGCCTCCAGGACTTTTTCTTTTCTATGTGCAGGTCCAGAGAGTTTGGAGTCTGAACGCCTCTTCGCTGGTTGCCTCGCTCTTGCATGCATTATGCATCATAGGTAGATTTGAAGTTGAGAAATCAAGTGGGGCAGCAGTTTTGAGAGATCAAGGAGATGCAGCATTTGAGGCAAAAACAACACTCCTCGCCACCCCAAAGCTGGGAGGTTCTCCAAAGCGAGCTTAATTACCAACTGCAGGCAAAGCTTCATTTATAAACCACAGAGCTTTTACTGGAAATCAGAGGAGCTAATAAGTTGCCTGCCCATTCTGGGTCATCATCATGAGCAGGGGAGCGGAGAAGAAGAAGAAGGCTGTCGTCTCTCTTTTTTTTTTCTTCTTATTTTCTTGTTAGTTTGTAACTTAAACCAAGCTCTTTGGTTTATCCACTGCTGTTTTGTATCATTATCTGTGTCAAGTAATTATCTAACAAATGTATAAAAGCGGCTCTCTAATTAAATGCCATGGGCTGTAAGAGATGGAGATAAATTATTTATACTGCTTTGATGAGAGCGAGCTAGCTCTAAGGAGCGAGCAGTCAGTCGCTCTTAGAATTGAAACCACTGCAGTGAGATTTTTACAGAAACTTTTCTGGGGGGTGTTTGGGGGGGGAAAAAGCTAAATTTGAATGTTTGCCACTGGGATCGAGGTGCGTCAGGTTTCTGTATTTAGCAACCAGTTTCTGTAAAGATATAATTTGCTCATTCGAGAGAGAGATTTTTACGCTGGTATTTATGAGACAGGAAGAGGCCATTTAGAGATTCCAGGAGCAGCAGGTTTAACAAAGCGCTTGGATCACATTCGTACTTCTTCTATTTTTTGAAGTGACAAATTCGAAATGTTAGATGTGAACCCCCGCTGCTCACACCCTGACCCTGAAATGCAGCCATTCATCCACAACAAGCTGCAAAACCTCCCACGGGCAAAGGAAAAAAAAAAAAAAAAAGCTTTCACAATAATGAAGCATAACTGAGGAGAATCAACAAATGAGACAAAGGAAGCAAGCCAAAGTCAGATAAGAATTTCTTATTATTCCAATAAAAAATACATTCATACAGAAATATAACAATTTTGCAAAACAATTTCAAATAAAAATTTCATAAAGCATAAACATAACAATTTTACAAAAGTTGTTTTTTTTTTCTTTTTATACAAAGATTCAGTTGAGAACAAAGAGCTGTGTGTGTGTGTGACAGAAAAGTTGGGGTAGTGGGATGAAAGAGATGATGAGAGAAGTGTAAAAAGATGCGAGCAAACATGGGGCTTAATCAAGGCTCAATTACCACTTGAACAGTATTGGCTGCCATTTTTCACAGAATGGATGTTCCCTTCCTTTGCCCACAAAAGGCACTGCCAGCACTCCCAAATCTATTGCAGCAAGCAGTTTCAAGTTTGTACTCATCCCTGTCTCTTTTCCCCCGCTGATCTGAAATCTATAAGTTGTAGCACGCCGCGGTGCAACTTGCTGCAACATCGAATTCCTACAGCAAGGTCGCCGATCTGGAGTGGGAGGCACAGATCACTTTATCCTGAAACAGTAATAAGTGTGATCCCTCTGGTTATCACGATCTCCACCTTTTGTAGTATCCATCTCCCTCCACCTCCAACAAAACACAGATTCACCTTTGAGGGAGATACTGTCATGGGCTATTTTTTTGGACAAATGTCCGATGTGCACCATCAACGCTTGATCTGTATCTCCTCCCGAGAGCCCCCGCCCCCTCGCTCGCTCCTGTGGTTTTCATAATACTCCTGCAGCTTGGCTAAAACAACGCTCCCCCAGACAGGTCAATAACCAACCTACACAGTCAGCAGTCTGTGACAGATTCCATGCCAACAAAGCCTTTAGCAATTCATTACTGAGAGGCAGTACAAGGCGAGGCCTGTCCGACTGCAGCCTGTTAATTACAATAAATCTTTAGCTTTTTCTTCAGTCCAACTTGTGGGGACGGGGGAGGGACAGAGGGGGACAGGGAGGAGAGGATGGCGACGGTAGGGAGGGATACAGAGAAAAGGAGCAGCTACTACACTTAAAACGCATTTTTGTTTCCTTAGTCTGGTTGATTTGTACCTTAGAGCTGTGTGTGATGGACTTGAGTACATACTACACAGTAGTTAACATCTTTAATAAATGAATTTAAGTGCTCTAAACATACAGCATTTGTCTTCTTTACATGATCTGCTTTAATTGGAAGTGATATGCATCAGCTGAACCGGTGCTCTGATTCAAAAAGAAAAAGAGTAAAAGGTACTTTTCGGAACATTTTGGCAACACAATTAATCGTCGGAATAGATGCGGAGAACTGCCATGAAGCACAAGGAGTTCATCTGCAATTGAGCCTTGATCAAGCTTTTCAAATCACCCATACAACAAACGTGACTTCCCGGGGGAGCAAAACCGCCGCTACCACAGGGCTGAGTCACTTGCATAAGGCACCATTAAGGTCAACAGTGCATTATTAGATAGAAAAGAAAGTACAAAAAATCAAAATTACTCCTCAAGGCATAGGATGAATGAGAGAATGAGTAAGCAGTGGTGAAATCTCCAGCCAGATGAGAAACCAGAATGCGGGAAACGGGTGAAGTTGTAAAAATAAAAGAGGAAATCATCAAGGCTTTATGTACAATATTGTAACATTTAACCGTTCGCACTTTAGCTGCACTTTTATTGAAACTATTTGCAGTCCTGATTACAGTGGAAACATGAAATGAACAAACCCTAAAACCATGCAACACCTGTCTATGATACTGAAGTTATAGTATAGTTGTGTTATACCTCTAAGCACACAGCTTATACAATTGGACTACAAATGAGCTTTGTAGCTTGTAAAAAAATAATAAACCAGGCTACATAACACATTGCACATTTAGTAGCTGCACCAAAAACACCAAAAAAAGCTCCTGTCATACAGTGACCAGGGGGGGCAGTTTTGGTCCCCGGGTCGCTGACCAGAAGTTCTGTCTCTGGTCGAACCCAAGGCCCCAAAAGCTTCAGAGAACCCACCCCCAGTCTGGGTGCCAGACAAGACAGGCAGGAACTTCCATCCTGCCTCGTCACCACACTGCCACCGGGGGGAAACACGAGTGGGACGTTTCCCCCAGAAACCCATTCAGTCCACAGCAACATTGGTACCAGCCCCGCACCATCAATCCATCCATCTCTTCTCCCCCCTCAAAAAAATCTTCTTCTCTCTTTCCAGGGGGCCAGTCAGCCAATCTCAGACATTCACAGTGCACACATGCTCACCTCAGACAGTTTTGTAAAGTACCAGTGTATCTGCTGTCCGGGAGATGTCCCCAAAACATCATGCACCATACATACAAAATCATTCACTCTTTTTGTTTCTGTGTCTTTTATCTTTTTTTTTTTTTGTCTTTTTTGTGTGTAAGTCCTTCTCAATCAAAAAATTTTTTCTTTCCCATCCATGATTTTGTCCTCTTGTTGCAACAGACAACCTTCAGAGCGCCTTTCTCCAAAGAGAGGTCCCGGAGGCACTGGGTTTCAGTATGGTGCAAAACGGCATGCTTTGGCTGGAACAGACTCCCGCCACTCTGCTCTGGGACAGTTCAACCAAGAGACTGGTCGGGAGACGGCGTTTGTTTTCATTTTTTTTTTTTTAAACTTTCCCCTTCGCTGCGTTGCTCGGTTGGTGCTTGCCCCGGTCTAGATGTGCCTCTTCATGTGAAGAGCCAGATGGTCTGACCTGGAGAAACATCTGGGAACAGAGGGGGAGGGGAAAAGGAAGTCAATGACAATGCCAAAAAAAAAAAAGGCTCCTGAATGAGACATGTTTTAGGGAATGAATGAAACAAGTTTTGTAGGAAGCTTTGTGCAACAGTGATTTTAAATATTAATGCTTCCAAAGATAAGAACAAATGGAGTGATTTGGCTAATAGAGCACATGTAATTTCATGTGAAGTAATAACAGAACCAAAAAATTCCTGCTGAGAAGAGGCTGATTAACTCCAAATGACCTTTTCCTGATTCATTTTTAATACAGCTGACTGATAATGGGGTTTTGAGGCTGAGGCTATTTTGGGATACCAACCAACAGATTTTTACATATTTTTTTACATAAATACATTTTTTAAAATTGTGATCAAGATAAATGATTGTGGACAAACTGTGTAACAGAGATAATGTTTTTAAAATCTAGTTTGGCATTTCAGTGGTGTAATTTCTTGCAATTTACATCAATGCCATATATCTACAATAAGCTAATACTGGCTGACATATTGGTCTAGTTCTAATTTTTAGCTCCCTGAATAAAATCCATCAGTGCTTGCATGTCTTTAAAGACATGCATCATTATCTGAATGATGCAAGAAAAGCAGATCACATCAATAAAAGTGCACATCACAAGTGCATGATTGAGCCTCGGTGTGAAAAGGCACAGAAGCTTGGTGATTTGCTGCTCAGCGTCCTGGCTTACCTGTCACAGTGACTGCATTTAAATGGCTTTGCCCCAGTGTGCTTCCTGAAGTGTCTGGTCAACTCGTCGCTTCGTGCAAAACGCCACTCGCAGCCCTCCCATGAACACCTGTATGGTTTCTCACCTGCAGAGCAAACAAGGAGATGATTCATGATGAGCTGAAATTTGGACACAAACACACGAGTCGGCTCTGCTGTTGTTATTCAAATACGTTCCAATCAATCAGCCCGGGGGCCAGGCCAGATGACATGGCTGCTGACAAGCCAATCCAGACCCAGATTCCACTGAAAACCTGTTGGACCACTAGCCTGTGTTTTGATGTGACCTGAACCATGCTATGAATGCTGGGAGCGATGCTGTGCGGCTGAATATGCGCAGTATATAAAATGAAAGAAAAAAAGCCACACGTGCAATTTCACGCTGCTAATCAAAAATACGAAAGGCTCAAATGACCATTCAAAGGCCTTCCAACCCGGTGCCCCCTGGCTCCCCGCCCATTCACCCCTTTCCCATGGTGAAACTCAATCTGTTTTGAAGTCCTTTTATCTCCCATGTGCAGCCCCTCCCCCCTGCTCCCTCCCTCTCTCTCTCTCTCTGTCGCTCGCTCACTCACTGGCTCAGTCAGTCACATTCCAGATAGATTAGGTCACAGTTTAGGTATCCAGCCATGCAGAGCTAATACTCACAGCGCTCCAGCTGAGGACATCATGCAATGTGGACCTTTAATTACATTACACAATGGATGGACGATGCCATTAAGTTGGAAGACTGAATTAAGAGCTCTTCTGCCATTCACTCAATAAAAACTGAGATTTTTGAATGACTGAAACAGCAGAGACGACCCTCATCTCTCCCTCATGACCCTGTCTCTTTGGCTTTCTGTTGACATGCATCCCACGTGGTCATGATGCAGGCCATGATAGGTGTTATTGGTGTATAGGTGTTTGACACTCACCTGTATGAGTGCGCTGGTGTGCTTTTAGGTGGGAGCTCTTCGTGTAAACCTTGCGACACCCGTTGAAGAGACACCTGTGTACTCGCCTCCTGCCGTCAGGAGACGCGTCCCCACAGATGAGTCCTGTCTTTTCCGTACTCTTTGCCACCCCGCCGCTCCTGATTTTGACCGGCAAGTGCAACTCGGCATGCGCGGCGACCCAGCCGTTCGTCACGCCGCCGGCCTCTGAGTTGGCCTCCGGAGAAGACGGGGGAGTGCTAATGACAGAGGGGCTAAAAGGTCCAGAGCCAACCAAGACGGAACCCAGAGGGTTGGAGGTAAAGTTGTGTGTTGGCGAGAGCTCCTCAGAACTGTCTGAAGCTTCGCTGCTGGCGTCAGAATTCACACTGTTGGTGTCCAAGATTTGGCTGTCCTGATTGTCCTCCTCGTGGGCCGGGGGGAGCTTTGGGTCAGACTCGGCCTTGGCCTTGTCCCCACAGGCCAAGATCAACTTGCTCCAGAGGTCCTCCTGGCCGTCGAACTTGAGGTCGGATGTGGAGACGTAAGGCTCGCTCTGTAGATAGCGCTCCAACTCCAAGCATGTCTGGGCAAACAAGAAAACATGTTAAGAATAAATGAATTACAACAGCAGCCCTGAAGAGGGGAGGTTCATTCACACCAGCTGAATGCTTGTGTGTGGGGAATCCTTTTAAATCATGCATGTGCACATGCCCCAAAAGGCCTCATGTGGTGTGATATTTGCTGAATGCTTACAGCAGGGAGCTGCAGTTATTACTGCACTTATCTTTATTGTAGATATCATGATTATAATGATCAGCTTTAGACATTAGAGCTGCAACGATTAGTCAATGAATTCATTTCAGCATGTTTCAAGCAAAAATGCTAAATATTTGCAGGTTTCAGCTTCTGAACAGGATGATTTTCTTGTTTCCTGCTTGCTTGTATCGTATATGACAGTAATGTCAATATTTGATGACTTTGGACTGTTTATCTGATAAAATGAGCAATTCAAGTACACCACCTTGGGCTGTGGGAAGTTGTGATGTGTGTTTTTCACTATTTCTTGAGGATTCATAGAAAATCAAGTACTCAGATGAATTGACAAATGAAAGCAGTCGTTAGTTGCAGACACAAAAACCTTCATCTGCATGATCCTAAACTCACTGATTCTGGCTTCACCCGGCTAAACTCAACCTCCCCTGCTTCATCGAGCCTCATGTCAAACATCACAACATGCACCAGCCACCTCAGCTTCACACCATCCACTCAGGCTGGAGCTGTCATGCCTCCAAACTCTAACTCTCCTTCAACCGAGCGCAGCCAAACAGTAAACGTGCATTGTCATTTCGGCCCTCGAATGACTCACTGAACAAAATTAGAGTCCTTTTAAGGAAGCCGCTCAACTCACCCCCCCCCTTCCAACATGAGCCATTCAGCTGCTTTTCCTCATGCCTACCTCTGACATGCAATCACATCCTTCCTCACTGTCAGACACTCAGAACTGTAAAACACACACTGGCCCCAGCTCACTTCAGAGGGCCATTAAAAGTTGAAAAAAAAAGCAACCACCGTTCATTAGGAGGTGCTCACAGACAGCAGGCTTGAGGAGACAGATGCAGAATAAATATTTCCTCCAGGCTTCTGCAGCCTAACATGATATTTTCCAGCTGTGCTGCTGTCTACTCATGCAAGCAGGAATTGGACACGGCTGACATTTGATAGTGTCATGTTGTGGAGCCCATTCAAATCCAAGGAGGATGCAAATGGATGTTTTTCTCTTCATATTAATATGATGGAGTAAATCAGGGTGAGGATATTGTTAGAATCTGCAACATTTTACATTTGCACATATAAAGTTGATCATTTGGGTGATAAAAGAGACTGATGCTCTGAGCTGATCCTGAGCCAACACGCTACATCTGATTCTGAATGAACTGCTCACTGACTTTTTGAGATTCTACTTCCTCCAGCACTTGCGTGTGCGAGGAGCAGCTCTGATCTGCCCTGAACGCACCAGCTGGAAGGAGCGGGGCAGTGAAGGCACCAGCCCGCCTGAGTTCAGCCAAGCCCGTCCTCGCTCGCGTTGGCGCAGCAGAGCCTCGATCCTCCAGCTGTCAGACTGACACACTGATCCACTTCAGCCTGCCAAAAACTCATCGGCAACCAACCGATTAACGAGCGTTATGACGGGATTATATTTCTCTCCCCTAACTTCAAAAAGAAGCTCAAACACTGCCTGAACCAAAAACAGCTGATAGGAGACATATTCACCTGCTGCCAGTACTCCTCCAGAGACGGTAAGGCTGAGAAATAGCCCGTGTCGTGAACTATCTGAAGTTCTTGAAAGATGCTGCACATGGGTAGAACATCCATTTTTTTCCAGAGCTTAGTTTAAAAAAAAAAAAAAAGCTATTTAGCTGCACTTATTTTCTCTCAGGTAGAAAAACAGCCAGTGGATGTAGAGGAAGAGGAGCGATCCCCTGCGATGCAAAACGAGGAAGAAATGTCTTCAGTAGCAGGCGGCGATGGTCCGTCCGTCAGTCAGTCCCCCTCCTTCTCGTCTCTCTCTCGCGTTCAAGGTGTTTGCAAACACTGAGCCGGACTAGATGGGGAACAACTGCGCTCCGCAAACTTCCCTATTCAAACCCGGAAGCCCGCCCCCCGCCGGCCCCCCTCCCCGCACGGCAGGATTACGCCTGCAGGGTGTCGGCCAATCAGCGTCGAGCAGCGTAAGGTATCGCAAATGATATCACAGCCGACCAATCGCGGAGGCCCTCTCATTTAATTTGCCGCTGTCTGCGTTTTAATTGGTGCGTTTAACTCCCAGCGGCTCGCACCTGATTGGCCGGTTATTTATAGGCATGTATATAAGCCTGGGATGTTCCTTCTCTCTCGCTGTCTTTTCTGTTCGTGTTTCGCCACAGACAGCGCATGTGAGCCGAAACTGTTTTAGTCCTCTTCACTGGAAAACATCTCAGTCTCTGTGTGTGTGAGTGTGTGTGCGCAACTTTGTCCCGAGAAGCACTGCTGTTAAAGGGGGATGAGTCCATCCAGGCTGTAACTGTGCCCAAGTGCATGTGTTGACATCAGCCTCTAAAAGTGAGCACACGTCTTGGGACACGAGTGACTAATGGATGGCAGGATATCATTGTGTTATCAGCACACGCACGAGTTTAGAGGAAACATCAGTCCTCACTTCTCCTCTCTGACTGACTTAATATAGACTTCTGCTTTATCACTGCCAGGCTCAAAAGTTACATCAAAAGTTGTCTGGAGCAGAGGTTCCACAAGTGAAACATACAAAAAAAAAACTTTCTTCAACCTAATTTGCACTTAAAAGAGTTTGTATATGAATTAATATTCCTAAGCAGCTCCCATCATCCCTTAGATGGCGCCGTGGATGGCTGCCCTGGTGTGTTGGTGCTTTGTTTCGTTTTTGTTTGTGAACTTTTTTTGCTGTGGTACCCGGAGCTCTTTCACCAGACAAGAGCTCACGAACCTTAAGGAAGCAACACAAGACGACTTATTTCAAGCTTTTTCTCTTGTCATCAGTGGGATTCAGGTCAAAGGTGACCTCATCTCTCATATATCCTGCTGACGATATGACGAACTTTTCTTCTTGTGTTTCATATGTCACTTTCTGACCATGTCATGGTCCACCTGATTCCATCATGCAGGCGCAAAATAAATCTCTAGTAACCCTCCACCTCCTACCACCACCCTCTGCACGTTACATGAACGCACATCTTTTGACCTCTATCTTGCATCAATATTGTGAACTTTTGCACATTAGTATTTTGCACATTTCTGCACAACATTGACAGCTCTTTCATTTAAATGATATTTTTTTCATATGTTTGTCTATTTTCTATTTATGCTTCTTGATTTGAATATCTATATTTTCTTGTACTATGTTTTTTTGCATCAATATACTTTACTCCTTGTATATGAAAACCTACTTGGCAACAAACCTTATTCAGATTCTGATTTGTTTTACCAGTTTAGTTGTTATGATACATGGGGGAAAAGTCCAATATATCTGAACACTCAATTATTACCCAAAACATTTAAGACCAGAATAATAAATCTGTATGTGCCATTTCAGCAGTGATTTCACCCAATGTGTCAGGACAGTGTTGTGCAGCAGTTCAACTAAAAAGTGATTTTTCCAAATCAAACTGTTTAACTTGAGGGCTTTTTAGAGAGTTTTCTTTTAAATGTTAAACCAAAAGATCACTCATTTCTGATTGTTTACACTGCATTATGTCTGCAGTCATACAGTATTTATGTGTGTTTGCTTTAAGATAAAAATCAAGATGCCATCTAATCACTTAGTCCATCATTTCTCCTCAAGGCTGCACTCTTTTATCTTCCCAAATCTAATGACATACCTTTCAATCTTATCTAAGCATAACTCCATCATCACTGATATTCAGATTCTTATAAGCTCTATCCATCTCATCTATTGTTGACTTCAAATTTAGTAGAGAAGAGTGAGATTGGGTTTTAACAGTTTCTTGTTAGCTGTTTCAAAGATGCAATTCTTATGATACTATGTAGATAATTTTCCGTTCCTAGAGTTAGTTCAGGTGTTATTCATGATGTGTTATTGATTTTCATAGTTAAGGTTATAGCTGGTTGTCAGTAGGTTTTAAATGGTGGCTCGGAAAATAAAATATCTGAGTGGTTTGCATTTTTGCCGCAGCTTCTCCATTAGTCTGACTTCATCAGACTAATGCTAAAAAAAGGGAAAAGTGAAATATAAACTTCCTTTTTCAATTCATTTTTTTCTGTCCTATCCCTTTAGGGGAGGGCCGGCCCCAGAGGTTTGGAACCACTGCATGAGGAAATGAATATCATGCACAAAGTTAGTGAGGTTTTGTGTTTAGAGTTATTTATCTTGGAATTTGAGTCTAATCTTAGAGGTGAAATACAAGTTAGTCTCGAGTCTTACATTACATACTGTGACATTTATCAAAGTAAGAACAGAAAGGTTTGCACTATAGTTAAATTATAACTTCCATAATTCCACTATTGTCCGAATGTACCCAGCTGTATTCCCTCATGAATGCCTCTTCATTCCAGTAGCATTCCATCACATATTTGGCAATGACACTACGTCACCCCGACTCATTCTTATCGTTTCCTCTTTGCAGAAGTACTCCCGTGCCACTGAGGCGTCTCTTCCTGCAGCTATTGCATAAGTTCACAGCATTAAGTCGCAGCACAACCTGGCACGGCATCGCCTGATGAGATAAACAACATTTCAACACAGGAGCCACATTGTCTTCCAAGTGGCAGTATTTTCTGTCGGCCCGAGTAGACAACTGAGCGTCCTTTGTGCTGCTCTCAGCTGTGAGGCCATATTTGTCACCCATAGCATCTGATTTAGTCATATGGTGATGGGATGCCTTGTGAGGCCCGGGGCTAGCTTCAGAAGCCCTGCAAAGGAATTCCACTTTTCTTTTATCTTACTAATGGGGCTATTCATTATGTCCCTGTAGGACTCAGTGGACACTTTGCTTTGAAGAGTGAAAACTCACTGAGTCCACGTCCATTTACAAAAGCTGCTAAAACTTCTTTTGTCACCACATGAAATGTAACAGAATGCAAAGCTTATCATTGCACAATAACATCCTCACTCATTATGCATGCATTTCCAAAGTTGCCTGTGTGCGTTTGATGAATAACGGAGTACACCGTTGGGTCCAGCTACAGCATTAGTGGGCAGCTCTGCAGTAATCACTTCCTTCAGAAGGCCTGTTACATGAAGCATTTAGAGAATGCACGGGGTCCTGCATGGCAGCTCTTATCTTGGAAGGCCAGGTCCGCAGCTTTATCATCGTTATGTAATCCCAGCCCAGCCAGTAGCCACAGGAAAGAGCAATTACAGGATGACCCATTTTAATGCATCACTGTCAACCCAATTAGTGAGTTGTTCTAAGGGGTTTTTCTGGGCAACCTGGGTGCACTTGACACCCACTCTTGTATGGTTTTTCCTTAATGTGTATACGGAAATAGGCTATAGATGGTAGCTGTTCTCCAAACATCCTCCTCTTGTGACATTACGCAGGGCCTAAAACTGAAATGATGAGCTGACTAATCAAGGAGATGATTAACAGAAGATTTATCGACAACTATTTTGTTAATCAATGAATCATTTAAATAACTTTTTTTTAAAGGCAGAAATGCCAAACCTTTAATGGATACAGCTGCGAGGTTTTATTGCTTTTATTTGTCTTACATGATAGGAAATTGAATATATTTAGGGTTTGGACTGTGCTCATTATTTTTATAAATAACTGTGGCTGAAATAAGAGAGATTTTCTTGAATTTAAAGTGAGACCATGTAATTTTTGAAAGGGGTAAAAACAACACGTCATTTCTCTTACAAATAAAAAGTTGAATTTATGAGCAATTAAATGCATCCTTTCTCAATTTAATACACTCAGCGGTTTTGCCACTTCAGCTTTACTTGGCCTGGCATGACCGTTAGATGACTCTGACTAATTTCTACTTGTGCCACCGTTACATTTTGTTTTAGCATTCATTATTATCCCATACTTGTCAGTTGTAGCCACAGTGGCTGCTGTTCACCCAATGTTACATAGGCCTCATAGACGCAACAGTAACATTTCAGGGCTGGGATTGGACAAATGTTAACCCATGTTATGTGAAGGACACTACTTGGACACAAAATTTCAGTCAGAGTCTTAAAGGAGCACTCTAGCAATTTAGTATTTCATTAGTATTTCACCTCCATTACATTAGGGTCCTTGTGAGAGGTAGATTGAAGGAAAAAAAAAAGAGTCAAAATTGAAGCAGCAGATTTATCTCACTTTTGACCCTGAGTATGGCTCATGCGCAAAAATGCTTGATCCTATATTTTCCATCATGCAACTCTCAAATCAAAGCTGAGATGACCCTGATGACATCATCCGGGTTACTTTAGAAAACCCCCGAATCAGAGAAGACATTTACACGACACGTTTGGATTAGCATTCCTCGTGACGAAAAACCTTCATGTTAATAATAATGAATTTCTAATGACCGAATAACAATTTAATCCACTCTAATAAACAACAGCAAAGCTTTAATCTTGAAATATACAGAAAAAATGTATTGAAAAAAATAGGATGATCTAGTTCCAAAGTTAGGCTAAAATGTGGTACATAACAATGGTGCATAACGGTCAATGACAATAGAGTTAACGTGTTCATTTACTTCATTTGTCAGTGTCACAGAAATGAAGCCGAGATAAATTTATGGGCCAACAATGTTGAGGCAGACGTGAAAGACTCCGAATTAAACGTCCCCTCATTATTTCCCTGCTTACTATCAGAAGGCCAGTTAGTAATGAGGTACAGCGCTATTGAGAGAGATGCATTGCCCTCCGCGGGGGCCACTGAAAATTTGTCCAAGCTTAAATAAAATGAGAATAAAAATAATTGATTGGAAATCAATGCACATACATCATTCACTCTTTTGTTAAAAGGAGAAATGGAAGGGAAGAGAGAGGGGGGAAAAAGAGCTCCTGGAAAATCGATATTCATTCGAATCATAAATCAGAATTGAGTCAGCGCTCGTGGGGAGGGGAGATAATCATTGGCCTGGTTTTGGATTACATACTCCACAGGGCTGAGGCTTGTCCAGCCTGCAAATGTGTTTAGCTTTGTTACAATCCCCCCACTCGTCACATCTCTTAGCCCCCCATACACACACACACACACACACACACACACAAACGTGAACGGTGAGATCCTCTCATTGAAATGCATTGATGGTTTAGTGTGACGTCGGCCTTATGTGCCGCTGTCAGGCCACGTCTGGGGACAGATCAACATGTGTGTACAATGGGTCGTGCCGTGTCAGCTCCATCAGGCCGTCAATGAGGAGCCTCTGCCTCCCAGCAGCTCTTGACCTTGAGGATGAAGAGTGGGGCCTCGCGAGTGTGTGTATGTGTGTGTTTTAGCTGCGTTTCTGAGCGGACACACGTGGAACACAGCAATCAGTCAGGACGCTTTTGTGATGTTTGGTGATGGAGGTTTGTGAATTGGTTTGTGCGCTCGCATTCAGAACAGACCGATGTATCAGCTTGCTGATATATTGGGGTGGAAATCAATAATGTCCACCTCCAGTATGATGGAGGTTCTTCCCTCCACTCCAACACAGTGTGAAGCCTGTAATAAAATGTTTCTCCTTTGTTTGAGGTGGACATCCTGAGCTATTAACCCTTTAAATGTTTCATTATACGTTTGTGTTTATTTGCTGAATAATAAGGGACAATCCATATTAATCCTACCTGAATGTACCTGTAGTTCCAACATAATGAAAAACAGACCATCACAATTCATCACAATATTTGGTTTCATTTTTAATATTTTATGTGTTAACAATAATTTTCAAAAGAAATGAATAACGAAAATAGTCTTGGTGAAAATGTGTGCAGTCTGTGTCTTGGTTTCTGCCCATTTCTCTAAGAGTCCTTGAGTCATATTTATGGGGGGACAAGGAGAGGGCATTGTGGTACATTGCTGTACCACCAAATACTGCCAAATGGCCACCATATAAGTAAGAAGGTGTTTTCAAATTCTACACAGTCTGAAAAAAAAAAAAAATCAGTCTAAAAGATAATGAAAAATATGGATGGCAATCCTGGTCAGGCCATCACTTTGGTTGAGACTGAAATATCTTAACATATATAATATGGATTACCATTAAATTTGGTACAGATATTCATGCCCTTCTTTAGGGTAATCCAATGATATTTCATCAAGCGCCATCATCAGGTGAAACTTTTGGTTTGTCCAATACTTTGACCTGCAAAACTAATAACATTCCCACCAGTCTCATCTGTGCTTTTTAGTGTGATTCAGCAAATTTTACCATGTTGAAGATGGTAAACATTACATGCTGTAAATCAACACATCAGTGTTGTCATTGTAAGCATGTTGACATGCTAACATTAGCATTTAGCTTAAAGCACCACTGTGCCACAAGTGTGGCCTTGCAGAGCTGACAGCATGATTATAGTGTGGTTTCAATATGTATTTACTCTTTTTTAAAAAAAAAAAAAAAACTTTTTCTTTGATTATGAAACAATTGAGAAATGAGGGGGAAAAAAATGCAAAACAGACATAACCAATGAGGGAGTGAGCAGTGAGCAAAATCTCAGTTTCATATGATTTTAAACACACAAAGTGGCTTTAAATAAAAAAAAGTCCAAAGAAACAGTTATCCAATAAAATGAGGGATCTGGACTATAATTATAATGGGAACCCTGCGTGTTCTGCCTTGAAAACTGTAAAACATTTCCACAAAAAGTGGAACTTGGCAGTGTCAGTCTATCAGACACATTCAAAATGCCCTGTAATGCACTCTAAGTGTGTGTGTGAGTACGTAACCTTGTGTATAGTGATGGTGTTTTGACAATAGCAAATTACCAGTGACCATGCAGGCTGTGTCATACGGCCTTGAGGTTATCACTCAAGTGAATGGCAACAGAGTCGGTATTCTCTTATCTGCGGAGACACTCTCGTTGCCCTCGGGAGTCTCTGTGTTCAAAAGAAACAAATAGCCATTTCTGGAAAAACAAACAGCGAGGGGACGCCGCGTACCCCCTCCGAACCGAGCCCCATTCACTCCCACCGGCCGCAGATTCAGAAAGTGCGGAAACACAGTGTGCCAGCGAAAGATTTCAAGTGGCGCTTTGTTTGAACATTGCAGTCACGCAGGGAGAGATTTCAGCGGTAGATCTTAAAAGTGCTGGAAAATCTGCAGGACAGTTCAATGGTCATTGTTTCACACAGGGTGGTGCATTCAAGGGGCTGAAAGTTGTTTTTCCCTTCACTGATGCCAGCTCTGCACTAAAGGCTACTACCATTACACAAGGTGGAGGAATGTTAAGTATTTTATTATTTTCTGCCAGCCTCTGTGGGAACCAGCGCTCTCTGGCTGTTTCGGGGGTGGTATTTATCGAGGCCACGGTATAAACACTGACCCAACCCACTGATTAGGGAACTGGGATGCATTCATTCTACACTCTCGGGTGTGGGAGAGAAAGAGGAGGGAGTGTGGGTGGAGGGTGGTGGAAGGAGGGGGTGGGGGGTTACGATCAGGTTACCATGACCATGACCACGCTGAGCTGAATATGGTGTTCTCAGACTCTGATAGAGGATCTCCTATCACCCAGTTCTGGACAGCATACACATGAATTCCTTGTGCATGAATAAAGGTAACACTGACTCATGCAGTGTTGCAGAAAACAGATCAGCTGCAATCTGTTTGTCACTCTCATCACAGGAAGTGACTGTTGTCTTACTTGGCGTGGATTCAATTTTTAGAACTATAATGATAAAGCCGGTTCTATAATTTATATTTTGTAGACTTGTGGTGTTTAAAATCCATTTTTAAGCCATAACCGCCCTCGGCTGTTTTTTCCCAAAAGTTAATGGTTCATTCCATAAAAACGTATTAATTTTTATGACGGTAGAGGAGGTCTTTTAGGCGAGGTAGCCCACCTCCCCTATAAAACAGGAAACCATGATTGTTTTCATTCTCTTCATGTGTGTAGACGCTTAAATTCTACTTCTTTTCCACAGTCTTGACAAAATCCACAATTGTACAGGATTTCCCCAAGAAACTGTTTAGCCGAGGTGGTCAGCCACCCAGATCTTGAAGCATTTCGTCTCATGATCATTTTAGTTAGTCAGCTATTGTTTAGGCTGTTACTTACAACAGCCTAAACAACAGTCACAATGTGTTCTTTTTGTTTAATTTCATAAAGGTGTGTGAATTTTATGACTTTGTCTCAGGCGAGGCAGCCAACCTCGGCTATAAAACACAGCATAGAGCCCTGACTGTATGGAGGTCTGTAACATTTTAGAATTTTGTGAAACTGGAAAACAAAATGTTCAGAAGTCTTGGATCACAATATTTATTCTGTTTATTGTTTAATTCTAGATATATAGTATATTTGCTCCGCATTCAAGGACACATACACACACACACATATGTCTGTATTCCTCTATATGTAACAAACTGAGTATACAGTCATTAATTAACCTTCACCCTTCCATGCTTACAGTGAACTTTTGTCCCAACCTATAACAGATCCTGACGTCAATCTCTAATCCCTACAAAACGAGAACTAACCAGGCATGTTTTCACTTTGGAGGAGCATCTTCATTTTGTGTGTTTGTGAGGACATTTGGCACACACATATATATCTATACATCATGTGATGGATTAAATCCTACACCTTTAGCTGAATCATTCTGCTGAATAAAAAAAAAATCCTCTAAAAATAAAGTTTTTCTGCAACTGATACCAAATCTGTGCTTTACAACGTCAGTCACGTCCCTCACTGTGCTATCTGAGTTCACGTCTCTCTCTGAGCCAGTGACCTGGGAGGCAGGCCTCTGCCCGGGGGGTCTTTGTCCTCACACCGCTGTGAACAATGTGACTCCGCTGCCTTGCTTATCATGCTTATCCAAACTGAGATCTATCGCTTATTGCCGCAGATCTGGGTCACAGATCAGTTTCGGATGAAGTTATCTGACTCCTCCGCTGCTCTTGCTGATGACAGGACTGAATAGAAGCACAAAGGAGATAAGAAAAAAGAACTGCTTTTGTTTTCAGAAGTGTGACTTTTTTCCCCCACATGCTTAAGTTTGTCAGACACGTTTAAAGTGAAACTTGGCGCAGCAGCTGAGTATGAGTAAGCCTTTGGTCATCACATGCTTCCTTGTATGAGTCCACACGCAGGCTACGATTCATCAAAACAAAGTTTATGGCACTGTAAAGAATGAACTTTGGAAAATCTTTATTGTGAGGTGCTACTTTATTATAATAGTGTTTTTGTCAGGAGGGCTCATCAACAGCGCCTAATGCAGAGTGTGAACTTTAGCTATCCGTGCTGTATAGGAAACACATCAGCTCCACTGCACCTTTCGCTAAGGTCGTGACTTTTAAAGGTTGACTCCAAACAGCGGCTTTGTTGACTCAGCGCCTGTCTGTACATTAGGACACAGATAGTGGGCAGGCTAACAGCTTGCTGTTGCCAAAGTAACAAATCCTACCCGCAATGACCTCACTCGCCGGTGAACGTTGTTGAACTTTGAACACTTATGTCATTTATTTGATCTGTGTGTCATCGGCATTTCCTTTCACAAGTTCCTCCCCTCGGCCCTCCCTCCCTCTGTCCCTAAACTTTACGTGTTTTCTTTCCCTCTCAAAAGGAAATCCTATCCCGAAACCCCTTGTTTCCCTTCATAACCTATTATGCCACTGCTTTTGTTATGCTCCATTGTGAGTTTTCTTATAACATAATCGTTACCATGCTGGCCCCATTCACTTAAACCTTGTAAGTCCTTTTTTCCCAAGCTTGCATAATGGATATTCTCTGGAGAGCGAAACACTTGAGTGAACACTTTGATCTAAGGTGACCCAAACAGTGTAGGATTCAGTTCCCATTTGAGCGAACAATAACAAACCTAACATGGGCTCAATAAATAATCATTACGGTTGCCCATAAAGCAGCATGTGTTCCTGTTTGTACATCATCATCTGGTTGCTGCAGCAATCAGATGATGATCATCAGTGTTAGAGGTTCTCTCTCTCTCTCTCTCTCTCTCTCTCTCTCCCTCTCTCTCTCACCCCCCCTTCAGCAGATACCTCTGCCCAGCTGAGAGTGACTCATTCATATCTCATGACTGCTTTCCAATGAGACTTGTTGTTCCAGGCAGCCGTTTCCGAGAATACAGGCTGAGAGGTGAATTATACCATCACACCACCTCAGGCTCCCGGGAACAGGACTGACATAAACAAATATATGAAGTGCAAACTGTACATGCTAATGGCCTTAATGACTTGTCAGATAGAGGCTGATGCGTGAGTGATGCCTGCCAGGCAGATAATGCATGCAAATGATTGGTATCACTGTACCATGTATGTGCTGGCATTAAGACCAATAATCAAAGATCTGTTGCTAGAGCTACTGTTTTACCATGTTTTTGTAACTTCTGCTTCTATTATTACTGCTGTCACTACTAAACTTCCTACTGCTAAAAATACTACTGCTTTGTCTGTCACTACTGGCACTACTGACAACTGTGGAAGAAGTGTTTTACTTAAAGCAACATTTCCATATTTTGGAAAATACTCTCATCTTCTTTCTTGCCAAGAGTTGATGAGAAGACTGACACCACTCTCATTTGAAGCTATAGTTAGTAGCCAGTTAGCTTAGCTTAGCATAAAGACTGAGGTAACAGAATCAGCAATCATCAACTTAACACGTTATATCTCGGTTGTTTGTCCTGTAAAAACCTTCCTGGAGTCGTGCCGATTGACCGCCAACCTCAGAGTGACAAAGGCTCCAGGAAGTTTCTGCGCCTGACCAGGAAGTAGTCTGATAAGCCATAAATAGGCAGATAAACCACCAGTAAACACACAGCTTGTCATTTTTATACTTTGCTTTTTGTAAGGAAGAGCTAGTGAACCTTAGACATGCTGGTAGATTTTTTTCCCTGTGGACAGCGTCAAGCTAGCTGCTACTGTCTGTCTACAGTCTCATGCTAAGCTAACCAGCTGCTAGTAGTAGTAGCATATTTAAGTTTAATATTTAAATAATAAGGTACTAGTCTCCTCATATAACTCTAGGTAGATAAAGTGAATCAGTTTACTTATTTAAACTATTGCTTTAAGTCAAAGTAGTAGTAAAATTAAATGCACTCACTATGCAGGCAAAATTATTTTTGCTAAAGCATTGACGTGTAAATATTGTAAGTGTGGTAAAGCTAATTATACCCATTTTATATTGTTTGTGGTTTAATTTCTTGTATAACTCTGCATTGTATTTTAAATGCCCATGTTTCCCATTTCCCTCCTAAATGTTGTGGTGTAGGTATAAAGTACCTCAAGATCTGTACTTCACTGCAGTATGTGCAGTAAATATACTGTGCACCACTGAGTATTAATAGTGATAACAGTCATGCAAACAAAACACCCCGAATGCTCCTTTGGATCCCAACACGCAGTTCCTCCAAACCAAAATTAAGCCTATTTTAATGGACACCACTCTGGCACCTTCGCCGCTGTCCTAACAAGCACTGACGAAGACTCAGCCATTCTACAGCACAACATGTTGACGCTAATAATGAAGAGTGTGTGAACTTGTCTCTGCCACGAGCCCCAAACCGGTGTCATTTTGAAGCCTCGCAGCAGGACAGACACCACGAGGCCGTGGAGCGCCACAGCAGCAAGGTGACACGAAAAGACGGACAGACAAGCCGGCGGACGAAAGCAGACAGGCAAACAGACAGACAAACAGGGCCGGGCCGATGCCCCAGAGAGCAATGACACGAGCCAGTGCCTCCCCCCTGCAACACAGAGCCAGACTGAGCAGGCAGGCTGGCAGGAGGGGAGCGGGTGGCTTTCCAAACACTGAAGAGCAGAGTGTCGACACACAGCAGCCCGCTCACCTCAAACACACAGCCTGTAATGACTGGAGACACGGCTGCCTTCCCTAGGGAAAAAAACAAGAGGGTGGGGGGGCGAAGCACAGACGCACAACACCACCTCCTCTCCAGCAAACCCTAATGGCTGGGGCTCAATAAACAACAGCAGTGGCAACAACAACCCAAATAAGCCATGACAGCGCGTGGGCTACCTGAGCGAGCTCCTAATTGATCATTCTCGGTTGGAGACTTCCCATCCCTCGCTTCCATTGTTAAGACATGCACCCCTCTCGTACATGCCACAGTTACAGTTTTGCATCACGGCTATTCTTAGCTCAGGTGTGCTATATTGCTGGAACTCTTATTTTGAGCTCAGACGCTTTAGCTGTAAACATATTCCAGAAACATTTATTCATAGAGAGTGCGCTCTTTATCTGGTTTGATATCATGAAGGTGTCACACCGGAGCTGGCTTATTTCTTTATTTCTAGAACACGGCTCCGAATTGTCAGCTGAGGCAGACATGCAGTCAAAGCATGTCCGACATTAGCCCGCAGCCTGCTGACCTATTGTGAGAATTAATTAACAGGCATGGCAGATTTTAGCACAGTTATTTGGGACTTTCTGTACGTAGGTGTGATATGTGGGTCAGCGGGGAGCGACGCGGCCGTCGTGTCATCTCACGCTATCAGCCGGTGACAGCCGCTCAGAGCGGCCTCAATAAGCGCGCTGATCCCGGCCCAGCCTGCTGACCAGCACAGTTAACATTCCCTCCCTTTACAGCCGCCTAATCCGGGAATTTAACAATGCGCCTGGCCTTCCAAACCAGGGATCAAATTCTCCCGGTTGACTCCGTATTAGCCCGGCCAGCGCATGCAGCCCCAGCCCTGTGCCCACCCACAAAGCAGACAAGCAGAAATTCACACACTCACACCCAGGGTTCATTCTGCAGCCCCAGCCACACGCAACACTGAGTAACACAGGGATGTTAATAGGAGCTGTGAATTTCTGTGTTTCCTACCAGTTTTCCGCTCCCTTTTTTTTTCTCTTAATCCTTCTTTATGTGTGTTTCCAGTTAACCTTCGATATAAATTTAACCCAGTCAAGATGCCTGGCGGGGTCTTTAACTTGCATTATGCGTTCGTGACATTGACAGAAAGGTTGGAGAGAGTGGGCCGTGTTTGCGCCGAGGCAATGGGATCAAACCCAGGGAGAAATCTATTTCCTTCAGAACCCAGTGGCAGAGAGACGGGAACACTGGACACATCCTGACACACAATTAAGGTACACTGCACTTTGGGAGCATTGTAATTAGTGAGTGTCATTTTCAAGTTTTTTTCTTCTTTCATTCGGTAGTCACCCCTCCACTATGAGCTCCCAGCGTTTCAATCCAGGCTATCACAAGGTCAGATAGAAGAGATACCCTACGCCGGTGTCAGAACCTCTCAGCTGTATGCGGTAATTACTGGTGTCCTTGATATTTGATGTGAAATGGGGATGGTAACCTTTAGTGTTTGCCTGTTAGCCCACCCCTCCCCTCGCCGCCACCTCCCTGCTCTCAGCTCCAGGGAGCGCGGACGGACGACAGGAGGCTCACTTTGGAGGGAAACGTGAAGTGTGTTTGAGTGCCAGCTGGTGCCCTGGGACATGGTTAAACATCTACTGGCCAAATGGTGCCTTGTCATTGCTGTGAAGCGGGACTGCACTGTTGATGGGACCTGCTGTCCAGAGGAGGACGAGGGAAAGGGCGAAGGGCACGAGGATGCGCACTTTGGTCCTACTCATAGCTCTGTACTTTAGCTGGAGTTCTGATTTTGTGCACAGATCTTCTAAAACATTAACTGAGAAAATATCAAGTTTTTGGCATCAGACTATGAGATGGACGGCAGTTGGATTAGGGTGTAAAGATCCAGACATGTTTTAAGAAAATCCACGATGTATGAATAAGAAAATTTAAACCCATTTCGACCAAAAGGTTCCAGGAACTATGGGACCAGAGGAACTGAACTCAGAACCCGAAGTGCTTTTGTGCATTCTTGTTTGAATTTCAATCGAATCTTGACGATCCGTGAAGACGATGAATCAAAAAATGACAGGAGTTTTAAAATTGTCTCGCATCAGGAAGGAACAACACCAAGTCATAGTATTTGTTGTATTTATTGTTGCGTGACTCATGATGTGTGAATTGCTGCAATGAATGAAAGAAAAAGAACTGGTTGATTCCACCACTACCACTGAGGACATTTTTTAGTCCATAAAGGAAAACTTATATAATTGCTGATCAGGCCATTTGGGAAATAAAAGGATGACACAAAGTCTAACAATTAAGAACTAAACTACAAATAAGACAATATAGAAACAATTAACCAAAACAAAAGGATCAGTAAAACAAATCTATAAACTCATACATTCAATAAACTATGAGCATCATGTATGAAACAAAAGCTATGTGTCATCATTGTTTGAATGAATGAATGTGATTTGCTTAAGGTCAAGAGATGAATGTAAACAAATTGAAGACAAAAAGAACCACAAAGTGTAAACTATAGAGGAAACCAAGGTGTGAGAGTGCAGGAGGGTTACTGACATTTAACGCAGTAGTGTGACAGCAGGTGTGGCCATCACAATGGAAAAGGAAACTACAGAAAACCTGGCACCAAAGTAGATGATCTTCTGTCTGCAGTCTGTGTTTGCTTAAGCAGAGTCCTGCAGTCCTCCATCAGATACTTCCTGGACCATCAGAAAGCTTGGACTTTTTTTTTTCATCTGGAACTATTGAATGGGCACTAATTTATGTTCCTCAGTTCTTCATCCCCTGTAGTGAAAACATCCAATATGCTTTCAAAAGTTCAGTAACTGCTGGTGAGAAGACTTCCTACTTCACTGTCCATTCTCAGAGTGTATCCTGTATCCGAGCTTCCATATCACACTTGTGATAAGTTACATACTGGACCACAATTTGCTTCCAAACTTTGGGATGTCACAAAATCCTGCTCATGCGTACAGGCCTTAAACTGAGATTTAAGGTGAGTGCGGAGAAACTTTCCTCCTCCAGCAGATGAATGTGAAAACAGCCTAGCTGTCAAAGCGTCTAGTATCAAGCTCTGCACATAAATCATTCTGCACAGGGAAGAAAATGAAGTAGCAATAAGCAAAACACACTTTTGGATGGAAGGGAGCTTTAATCTAAAACTGACAAACATATTTGAACTCACAAAGACACTGGAATAAAGAGTGAACATGGCAATAAATCTGCTCTAAAAAGGACTGCACTGCTGTTTGTTAGGTAATGAGACATTCTTGAGAAGATTTGCACACACACACACAGACTGGACTTGTGATTACTTGTTCATATGAAAGCTTATGCCATAGCCAGAGTACTGAGACTCCAACATGGCCTGTGGCTACTAATTAGACTAACAACAGCTCTGCCATCAGTCTCTGATGAGCTGCTTTAATTGGCAGAGCAACAATTGCAAAAAGCCTTGTGGACATTACTCTAAGCTACACCTGGGATGGAGAAATTCCTCAGTCTGCTGCATTTATACAAGCATAAACCAGTCAAATCACACATGGCTGAATTGATTGTTCTGTGCTGTAAAGGAGCTCCGGTTCCTCCCTGTGTTTGGTTAGCGCTCCGTGCAACCGCAGCCGTGCACATCTGTCATCGCTGCTCCTGCTATCAAGTCAGCATGTTGTGTAACATACTTGAAATACTATGCTATAGAAACCCCAGTGCGAACACATTCAAGTGCAAATGTGGCGTGTTGCAACATGCCAGGTGTTTTGACAGTCGGCCGGTGTTGTACATCTCTCTCAAGCACCTACATCAAGTGTGTTGTGCCAACCTCCAAACACTCCCCCCCAGCTGAATAGCGCTGCCTTATATAACACGGCTTCACACTCATCAATCTGTACGCCCCATGTTTACGTTCGCCCCTCCGTGTTTTTCTTGGAGGTCCTGTTCCAAGGGAAGCGGCGATGGAAAGGGTGAGGCGCTCGTGAGCACACATGTGCAAACACCTGCATATCTGAGATGCCTGGCAGGAATTATCATCACGGTCCACTGTAAACACACACACATACACACACCACCCGACAAAGGCTGAGGAACTCCCGCCTCATCTTCTGCAAACAGAATGTGGCAGCCAGGAAACACGATGTGGATTGACTGGCATACATTGCACTGGGGGCCTCGGTTGGGACTTGTCACTGGAAGACGGGGCCGAAAAGTGAAAAATAAAACTTCCTTTCACGTCGGCTTGTGTTGAAACATGTTTCAAAAGATACACCTACCTTTACAAACAGGGAGGGCTGGGAACATCTCGCTGTTTGTTCATTCCCTTGATAGGAAATATAGAAGCTGCATTAATAAAAATATCACAACTGCCTTGCAATAGGCTATAATATTGCAATTACAATTGGTTAGGGAATTCAGCAGTAAAATGATAATGGCTTTCCATTACAGTCATGGCAATAAAGACATTTGCAGCCACATTATCTACACCTATTGATATTTTTTGTCATTACTTTTCCAGGTAATTTCAAGTCAGCCCTTCTATACGGCTCCTATTGATTTAGTGTGAAAACACTGAGAAGTGGTGCAAAGATATGGGGGTGAAAGGAGGAGCGAATGTGCCAGAGTGACTGAGGTCAGCGGCATTGTCCACTCATGATCTCCATCTTCATCCATTGTCCGTCCACGGGTGCTGGGCTGAATGGGGATTTTCTTTTTCTTTGATAAACTTTTGACCTCGACGTATCTCCTCCTTGTGCAAACACGCCGACCTTGGCTCGCCATTCAGTGACGCTCTGAGGCCGTGGAAGGAGGGTGACGCGGATAACGTATTCCGATGAGCTGATACCGGGATCCGCATTCATCTGTGGCTAAGGGGAAAAGTTTGACAAACTCCAGCCGGCGAAGTCTGTGCTTGTGTCATTGGGTGAAGTTGTATTTAATGGCTCTATTTTGAGAAACCAGGTCAATGCGTCTTGTGCTGCGAGAACATCCTTCATCCCCAATCCAAAATACAACCTCAGGTGAGCATCGTTACCCAAAACCAAGCCGTGTCAGGGCACGCCGCCGAGCATTTGTCAAAAAATGCTCAAGCAACGACTGGTTATTATTTATGGTGCCTTGTTATAGTGCCTCATTGCTGATGCTTGCTCCGGGCACCAGCATGCATTTTCATCTCACGCGCTCATCTCCCTCCCTTTCATCAGACGTCGTCAGCATCAGGTTGTGACCGATGTTCCTGAAATCTTGCCGTGCTAAACAGGATCATCTCGGAGGTGGTTTTTTTTTATACTTCAATAAAATAAGAGTCGGGAGGAGGGGGAGATGAAGGGAGAGGGTTGGGGGAGTGATTGCCACCTGCCACTTCATTCAACTCCATTTTAATCTGGGGTGTCTGGAGGAATCTCGTTCTGCAAATGACTCCACCGGAGGAGTGGCGGCGCCGGAGGAAGGGAGTAGAGATTTGAGCTGCAGATACGTCGTAACAAATCACCTGGATATGAACTATTCGCTTTCTAATGGGAATCCATATTCATCTTCCTCTCCAAAAGCTCTCCTGTGGGGATGCAGATGTGTGGCTGCTTTTATATCTTCTCCTTATCCACTTCCCCATCCGTGTACCCTAATCAAAACCCCCACATATTTTAAGGCCCTACACCATCCGCTTACTCATATTGAATTTCCACTGCTTCGCCATTGAGTTTATGGACCATCTTTGGGATTATTAATGACATGGCACAGAGTTACACATATGAATATGGAGATCAGCCATATTGTGCATACGTTCTCCTATATAACAGGATTGATCTAAATCTCTAATGTCTTCTTTGACTGATGGCGCCACCCTTCTGCTCCACGTGCTTTTCTTAATAATATGCCTTCCTCCCTCCCATTATCTGTGTATTTAAATCCCAAGACCCCCTAAAATGCGGCTGTGAATGATAACTCTCCTCCACACAAACTCCTGCTGCTACTTCAATTCAATCTGTGGCATAGATAAAGGGGTCAACTTCATGCTACAAGGGTTCAAATTGAAACTATAACAGGTTTAGTTCTGGTGGTCCTTTTTCAATGTACAGAATTTGCGTTTTATTCAGGCATCTTGAAGGGCACCTTCATGCTCTTTGTAGCTGTTTCGGCAGCGTGCTGCTATATATGCGTGCGATGCCCAGACAAGATATGTAGAGGATGAATTATTACAGTAAAGGGATTTTATTTATTAACTGGCTCGTGGAAGTTGGGAGCGTGCCAACTGTTGCTGTTCTATTCAGGGGCCTATCATCCGTATAGTCAAGGGCAGATAAATACTGTATGGCTGTATTCATGATTACAGATAATAAATAGCCACACAGTCTGAATCTACATTAGCGGAGAATTAGTCTGCAGACTGTTGGTGAACAGCCAGCACGAGGGCTGACAAAGACACCATTCCAATATCTGCTGACGGCTCACTTTTATATTACTCAGTTAAAGTGATGATAATTTGTCAGGCTGGACTTTAGCGAGGTGTACTCCACCGATTTTACGCTTGAAAATACATGTACTTATCTCAGGGAGTACAACTCAGCCTGTGGAAAGAGTTATATCATGTCTTGTTTGGCTCTGGAGGAGCTTTAGCAAGTTGAGAAAATAACCCTGATCACCCTGTCAGCAGCTCACAGGGAAGTTCAGCCTCACAAAGCAACTAGCATGCAGTAGACTCTTAGTCTTGTTAATGCAAAGCCAGCGTTAGACAGGGTTTACCAAGATGGTAGAGTCTATTAAAAATACACTTTCAAGCATTATGGGAAATGTAGGGTCCAGTATTTTTGAATCTGGAAAGCCAGGATATCAGTTTACTTTGTTCTTTTTTTTGAGGTGCACCACCTAATTGCTGCTGGTTGCACCTATGTGCTTGTTTAAGGAACATGTGGAGGCAGATATAATATTATTGGATAGGTTAAACCTCAGTGGGTGGAGCTAAAAGGCCAGAGTTCAAACATTAAGGTACGCTCATATTATACTTTTGCTCTCAAATATTTGTTCTGCATCATTCATTCCAATTGAAGCCCATATGACAGAAAAATTGAGGCCTGTTTGGATGCAGCCAGCTGTAGCAGACTCGCAGGTCAGAGTTCACCTTTGTTTAGCTTTTACTATGCAGATGTGCACAGTCGGGCAACAGAAAAACTCATGCATGGTGTTCGGATATGTAGAAGTCATTATTCTAGTAAAATATAACATGACCAGACTACAAACTGCAGCATCACTCACATGGGCTATTTGCATGTAACAGCCATAAAGGCCAACGTAACTGTACCTTTAGACTAAAGTCTGGTGAAACAACAACAAAGGTATGAGACAGGCAGGAAGTAATATTTGAAGCATGCGTTCTATTTACTGAAACATGCAATCCAGCCATGCTCAGATTAGGTCATTCATATTATAGTTATTTTTGCAAACTTAATGCACTTGCTCAGTAGAAGACCAGACCATTGCCCTTTGATTTTAATTTGATTGTCCATTGATTTTTAATGAGCTCATGGGAACCTGTATGGGCTGACATGTATCTCCAGTGCATCAGCGGCACCACAGCAACCGCTGTAAACACCGGACACGACAGACCCTCTGAGGTTATTATACCTAGTGTTATGTCATCTTTCCAAGGAGCATTGCATAAGAACAGCTCCACAACGGGAAGTGTAATATCGGCAGGTGTTATCAGAGAAATAACGACTGGAGGAGACTCAGGAAATTAGCAGGGACACGAGTATGATTGTACTGCATCTTCACTTTGGTACATATTGTATATTACTTTTCCACTGCCTCTTGTTGCAGTTTTTATTGTCATTTTTCATTGTGCTATTATCATTTTCCATTGTTTATTGTCTTTTTTCACAGTTGGAGCTTTTGTCTCAACTTCCTCTGGGGGGCAAATTGTTATTTCAATCAAGCATAATGATGCCAGAGGGGTTTTTGCTGTGTTACTGCTGCCTCTGTATCTTCCTGACCTGCACTGGTAATGAGTGTCATCTGCACATGCTTGTGGAGACCTCTGCAATATCAGCTGATAGTCATGTTTGTTCAGGGTTGTTGTCCCGGGTTAGGAAACAGCTCGGGGTAAACAAGGGGAAAGAGAGCGCCTACACATGAGCCTGGCCTCTCAGCAAATGACATCAAATTGCTCTCTTTATTTTTTTCTCTCTCTCCCTCTCTCCCTCCCTCCCCCCCTCTCTATTGGTTTTACAGTAAAGTGAAGCTGCATCATCTAACCAACAATTTCTGGGGGAAATGCTCGACTGCAGCAGAAAAAGCAGCTCGGGAATTTTGAGATAAATGCGTGCTATTCAGCATACGAGCAAAGCCTTTCACTCAGGGGCTCTGCTGTGTTTTTATTTGCAAGCAGCAATTTCATCTCGCCGTCTTCACACCAGTCTCAGGAATCCAATAAAGATGACTGACTACATTTTATCACTGCAGGATTTATCTTTGAGGAAGTCCGCCGTGATAATGTGGAAAAAAGCAGAAATATGAAGAACTATAAACCCAGTATGATATGTGTTATACTCAAACTTGCGGGGAGCAGCTGAAACCTGTGATTCGCCAGCACTGGCACTGCTGAATAAAAAAGAGTTAGACAGCTGATTTGTATTACTGCACATAATTTGTCATGTACTGTGTTTTTTTTTTTTTTTTTTGCATCATTACTGTTCTGAGATGCCACGATCCGATTCAAACCAACAGGCTGCTGGCGCTTCCTTGGCCCTGTGACTCAGGAAAAGCCTGTTTCACCCTCGACCTGTGTCATTATCCACCAACAACATCGCAGGGCAGACAATCAAGGGATCAAGGCCGGCCAGGAGAAATCCTGTCCCCAGACATAAAAAAAGGATGCGCGCCGTGATCTCTCCCCCTCATTGCCAGGAATTCAATTTCACTCAGCTAACATCTGCCAGAGATAAGTGAAACATAAACAATGTCATTCACACAGAGACAGAAGGACAGAGCTCAGGGCTTTTTTTTCCTGGAGAGACACAGCAGTACTGACACATCCCTTAATTACAACCATGACATTTGTGCCCAGCATTCTTCTTTTCTGCTTTTTTATGAATAAAAAAAACCCCCAAAAAACTGGAGAGACATATTTGGGTGGAATGAGAAAAGAATTTGCCAGTCAAAAGGGTCACTTTCAATAGCAATGAGAAAAACACATCTATTCAGATTCATCATTGAAAATTTAAAAGATACAGACCATCATGGCCGAGCAGAGATGTGCTCTGTAAAATCTTGTTTTAGCAAGTCCTCAGAAAAATATCGGCCTCTCTGAACAAAGACGTTCAATTTCCCGTTCAAAAGCAGGTGTCAAGGCCATAAACCCCCACTGTCACCCGATACAAAGCCCTGCACCCTCGGGTCAATGTCGGTGTCGTGTTTTCTTCTATACCGCCGTAGCTTAACTTGAAGGCTCCATTATGGTTGAGGTGACGCAGACATCCTGAGTCCTGGTGTAACCCCTTCAGACCTGACTCACTCCGTCTCCAGTAAACATGTTATTTGGAAAGCCTGCTGTTTACATTGTGCGTCTTGGAGATAGTGGTGCTAACCTGCGGCAGTATAGAGTAAACTGTGTCTCCACGTTGTTATATACACATCTTAAAATTGTCTGAACGTGCTTCTGTACGTGCACTGAATGGGAGACTTTTTCTGACTGTGGAAACTCTGTTTAAGCAAATGACAACTCTGTTTTTCCCATCATCCATTTCCATCTAATTTGCTCATGTTTTCCTTCCTGCTCAGGCAGAAGTGGTGCACGTCCACGATCAAAAGCAAAAAATCTGATCAAAATTTCCAAATTAAGGCAATTTAAAGGAGCTAAATCATCCCCCCCATGTTCCTCAACTTTAGGGATTGTACATAAATTATTGGGGTGTTGAGGGGGGGGGGGCGGAATCTCTTATTTCATTTTTTAAAAAAGGCCCTCCTCAATGTTGCTCATATTTTCTTTGGACCCTTCTAATGACTTGAGAGAAACACTCTCACACCAGTATCTGAAAATAATATATTTACGTCAAACATGACAAAAAAAGTCAGACACTAATTTTAAATATAGAGTTGCTAAATGAACAGTTATGGCTGTCACCAAATGAGTGCAGCAGGAAAAGCTAACGTTCATGAGAAAGTAAAGTAATAATTTGCCCTAATGCAAAGACAATTGTTCGCGTATGGTTAAATTACGCCTTTATTATCTGTGGCACACCAAAGCTATCTTGTCTTGTCACTTTTAATAGACTATCACAAAGAAAGGCTGTCCCCATGCTCTCCTAAAAACAGCCAGATTCCTTCCCTTTGGCAAAAATAAAAGTCCATAACTCTCCACCTTTTCTGACCCCTAATAATTTTTGGACAGTCCCTGCTCGTCCACTCTCTAACAAGAGACGTGACTGTCGGACCACCTCACAACTGTCATCAATAAAGCAAAGATGTGCTTTACCTTTGTGCAGCTTTACTGGTGCCCTGCCTCAAGATTTATTGCTTATTGAAGTACGTAAGAAACACATAATGCAATAACCTTATGCTGATGGAATAATATAATTTTCTCTTCACTGCCTCAAAGGAAAATGCAGCCCACTATTATCACTAAGTATTCTCTCGAGGAAATAGAAAATAAAAGAAACCCTAAAGGCAGTATTTGTGTTCTTCGTGTGCCGGTTGCATTTGGAAACACGGCACAGAATCAGTATTCATGCAGGCTTTGGTTATTTGGTGTGCAGACCTCATTATATTAGCATACCAGGAGGTAAATGACAAATAAATGCAGCACTCATCACCGTCTCTATTTCTACTTGACAATGCATGTTCTGCATGAATGAATATTGATGCACAGCTTTCCCTCGATGGTTCATTTTCGAGTTAACATCCACTCCCCCTCTTTTTGGGAGAGGGATGAATTTAAAAAAAGAGGCAGCAGCAGCAGCGAGGAGACTTGTAAGTAGCGCACATTGTTAGCATTGAAAACGCTTCCTGCTGGTAGTCAATAAACAGGATGCTTGCTGTGTCATCCCAGACGTTTGAAGACAGCTGCCGTATGGCAAAGAGAAACAGCTTGGAGTCTGCCACTTTGAGCCTAAATCTATTTCGGGGATTTATCCTCAGGATTTTTTTTTTGGGTGAAACGGATGTGAAAAGCGAAGCCCCCTCCCTCCGCACCTCCACACCTCCACCACCCCCTCCCTCCTCTCTTCTCAGCTCCTTCCCCTTGCAGCTACCTTCACACACCTGCTTTTTGTTCGACACAAAGCTGATTACACTTTCCAGCACAGCTAGTCTCCAAAAAAAAAAGAGAAAAGAAAGAATTGGAAAGTGTCAGGTAACTATGCAAATTCCAGTAAGAGCAGCACTGAGAATTTAAAGGAATAGTTAGACATTTTGTGAATTATGTTAGATGAGAAGATCAACACGACTCAATGTCACATGAGCCCATGATTCTTGCAGGTTAAACGTCAGGGCTTGACAAAAGAGGTGAGTCCATGAGTGTATTGACTATCCAAGGCCGTTTCTGATCTTGTGTCGAATTCAAAAAAGTGTCCCTCCTGTTATATTTGTGCTTCCTGGAGGGCCCCAGTCTACGGTTGGGGTTAAGGCTGAGGTTAGGTTATGGTTGGGCGTAGCAGAGATAACTGAAACAATAAATTGACAAGAAAACAGACTGGCACAACAGTGACATAACTGTAATAGCTGCAATACAGATACTACTACTACTACTACTAATAATAATAATAAGGAAAGTGATCAGATGAACTGTTTCCTAATGCTTCCAATCTTAATGCCAAGATACGGAGCTGCTGGCCTGAGCTCCATATTTACCGTACAGATGTGAGAGTGGTATTGATCTTCTCATCTAATATTGTTGAACTATTCCTTCAACTCACAAAGTAAACTAGGAAAAACACACATATCGTTGGATATGACACTACACCGAACTCCCTCTCTCTCTCTTTATCTCTCCATCTCAGTTGAGCTTTTCAATCTCCTGCAGTTGCAGATTCCCTCTGACTCTCTCTGACCCACCCTGCTGGGCTCATATGGTTCCAGGCTGCACTGAGCACGCCCAGCCCAGCCGGTGGATAACCCTACTACCTCATACCCCCCCCTCGGGACCAACTTACATCCTTCCTCCTCTGTCCGCACTCTTTACCATTCTCCTCGTATCTTCGCACAGCTCCACTTCCCTCCACAGTGAGAGAATCACCATCTGCTAGCCCAAATCCCCAGCCGCCCCCCCACCCCCTTTTCCTCCTTTTAAATCTCCCAGCCTCCTTCCTTCTCCATGCTTGTATCTCAGCGGCAGGAAGCAGCACCTGCCTCTTTACCTCACTTCCTGTTGTCAGAGTCGCTTTTTCCCCCTCTTTCTGTGTCTGATTCTTGTGCCTGTGTTTCGTGCAGGGATTTTATAGCCTTTAGCGTGCTGGAAAATGTGGTGGACTTGCCACTCACTTTCTGGCTTCGTTCCCGGCTCCCACAGTTGAGGCTGTATTTTCAGTGACAGGTTATGTCTGGACACTTAATCTGCTCTCACAGACAACCTTGGCCACCGTTTTCTCCCTGACCCAGGACACCCCGTGAGCAAGTTCCTGGCATAAATCACACCACCACCCACCCCCTCTCCATGTTGGAATCTTATCAATTCATCCATAACATCCTTTGGGGGCTGTCATCTTTACAGCAGCATAAACAAGACATCGTGTCAGCTTGACCTCTTATTAAGGACAAAAATATGGATGTTGTACAACGAGCATAAAAGATGTTAGGCTACATTAACTTCAATTGCCACATTCTTCTGTCACAACCCATTTCCCTGCGATTCTTGCCATTACGCAGCTTAGGAAATATTCTTATTGTTTATTGCAGCAGTGACTCTATTGAGTTAGGTAACTCAAAACAGGATGTTTCGCTGTGCAATTACCGCTCACAAGGAATGATGGAGGAACAAACAGAAGCTGAAGTCACAAGGAACAGTCACTTCTGTTTTTCACTGGCTGGATGTCCATTGTTTTAGACTCTCTAGTTATTCTTTGTTCAACCGGCTTCCTGTACTATCATTAGGCCCATACAGTCAGCCTGCCCATGTGTCGGGTCATCCTCCATCTTGTGTGGCCTATTTTCTGGTCACAATAGTCTTCCCACACCGGGGTCACGCTCAGACACTGTACATGTCTTCTTATAACCCTGTTTCCTATGCACAGCTAGATGCAACAGCAAATATGAGAAAAACATGTCAACTCCCCAGTTACATTTTTTCATTGAACATACAGCAAATAAAACATGATTGCAATTTTTATGGTCATGATTAGGCGCTCAAAGCACTTTGTTAAGAGCTGACTGTGGTGACCTTGGTTAAATATTGAAAAATCAAGGCTGACTATATACATTACATAGTATGTGTTTGCTTTTTCAATATTTGATCAAAACCACTTTCCCTAACCTGATATAGCAGTGTGTCAAAGGCCTGCAGTTTGATAGTGCACCATCCACATAAACCAGCTCTCTTCTGAATGGTACATGAAGTAGAATTTCCTGTCAATGAAAATCATCCAGGCTGCAATTAACATTTACAGTATACAAATGTATATACGCCTTAGGCAAATGCCAGTGCTAGTCTTTTAATAGATAGCATGTATCAGTTAAAAGTAGAGCTGATCATAGGTTTCATGAAATGCAATATGCAAAGTAACAAACACAGCTGTAAAATAAATGCAATAGTGTAAAAAGTTAGTGTAGAAGAAGTGTAAGGCAGCATAAAATGGAAATACTCAACTTGAATAAATCACTGTCAGTTTGGTCTTGTGAGGTGGTCTCCTCCCAGGTCACCTACCATTAGAGATCACTAAAATAGTTTCATCTTCCTGGGGTGTCAGTGTAAAGATTAAATGCTTTGTGATAGTCCAAATGTTGTTTAAGAGGCATTTCACCCCAGAAATAATATAAATCTGAAGCGAATGCTGGCTGCTTGTTTTTTGGCATCGGAATTGATATTTTTTCAGTTTTAAAGAGATTTTTATCCTTGAAAAAGCCAAACACATTGTTTCAATCCTGCCTCCACTAAATGGACTCGTATGTGTCACCTTTTGTAGTTCCCCCATGAAATTGAACGTTTTTTATCACCTCTGTTTCCTTTTTGCTTTATTTTTATGTGTATTTTTTTTTCACATTTTGCAGCATGTGTTATTTCCAGTAACACAATTTTCTCGCAACGAAAGACTCACTGAATAGACTGTTGCTGTGTTATTCATACTATCATTCCAGTCATAAAAAACAGCCATCATCGATACACTGGATGACTCTGAATCGATCCCCTCCCACTGATTTAAATGGCTGTGTGAAACTGTTAATAGAACATCTCAGGGCTTGAGGCTGAACGCATTGATCCTATACAATGTTTTCACTGGGCTCAGATAGAGACTATTGATATACTGAGTATGGATCCACAATATTAGACTTTACATGGATGTGGAGTTTCTTGTCATTGAACATAGATTGAATCATGGAAGGCATGTGTATGAGTGAATATTGCTTTGTGTGGCTTTTTCCTCATTGTGATGTTTAGGTGAAGAAGCTGCAAAAGCTTGTTGATGCAAATATGATCATGACAAATCCAACCAACGTCAGATGTCCATGATTAATGGGCCTCAAGACTGATTGATTTGTCAGAGACTTCCATGACAGACAAAATGTTTCATTATATTAATCAATAAAAGCGTCTGGCTCGACAGCACACTTTCATTATGAGTAAGGAGTTAATCTAACGTTTCATCTACAGTATGTGATGAGGGTTATTAGGAAGCAAGGTTCAAAGATCAAAGCAGCTCTCAGAAGTTGTCCTCTCCGACGTCGGTGCCGCATTGCCAGGAAACCACAGTGAGGTGATAACAGGAAATGATTTCATCGCCTCTTTCTTTTAACTTACAACAGGAGCTGATGTGCTGCAACGCATGCAAGATGTGGGGAGAAACAAATGCTGATTTATATTCTGACACGGAGCTGTCAAATCTCACTTTAGCTGATTACATTGAAGCACTTTAGACAAAATGTAACTAAAAACTAGACATGCAAGCAGGCGTATCAGGGTGCCTGCACCAGAGGTGGTAGAAGTATTCAGATCCTTTACTTGTGTAAAACTTCCAATACCACCATAAAAAAAAACTTCTAGAAGTAAAAGTCCTGCATTCAAAAATCCTACTTAGATCAAAGTACAATCACTTGCAAAGTATAAAAATAAAAAAGTAAAAATAACCGCGAGTGTAGCATTTTGCTCTTGTAGCTTGTCGAGGTGAAGCTAGTTTTAGCTACTTTACACACAAAGTTGGATAAATTAGTCAAGTGATTCCCAACTTAAGGCTCAGGCCTCCTCCAGAGAGTCACAAGCTTAATCTGAGGGGTCGTGGCATGATCGGGGTAGGAAAGAAGATGCAAGTTCATGTTGTAATTTTTAAATGTTTTTCTCAAATCGTTGTTTTTTTGTGACATATTAGATAAATTCACCTGAAACAATAATTTAAATGAAACCTCGTGAGAAGTCAAATATTGCTTTAGTGGAACTGCTATCAATTCATTTGAATCATGACAAGGGGCCCCGATTGCTTTTTTGTAAGAGGTCACAGGCCTTTGGTTAGATCTTGAACAGCTTATTTTTATAAGCTTATCACATTTGTTTCTACGTAAACCTATAGCTGTAAAATAAATGTAAAAGAGTAAGAGTGTAAATAGCAAAAAATAGAAATACCCAAGTAAGGTACAAGTACCTCAAATGACTCCTAAGTACAGTATTTCAGCAAAGAAGAAGAAGGAAACTACAGGTCATTCATGCTAAAAGACATTTAAATTGTCTTTGGTTTTATGGACATAAATTGTGAGTGGTTGCTTCCTGTTGCCTTGCAGAAAGCTGCCTAATGTGTGGTGGCAGCGTGTGAGTGCTTCTACGTCTGATCTGCACTCCTTTCATTAGAAGACTGTGTCCTCGGCGTCGGGGCGGGCTGATGGTTGCCAGGTCAGAGCCAGAAGGGTTCATCTGTGCAGATAAGAATGAACCATACCAGAGCAGCCTCAGGCACCCTCTCTGACATCTTCTCATGCCTGCTTGATAGAGCTGGGAGGAATGTAGTGTCTTGTTCACGTCCTCTATCCTGAGCTCCCTCCTCCATTTTTTTCCCCTTTAAAGACCAGTAGCATTTGGATGTGAATATCCATTAATGTATCACGCAGAGGGACGCTGGTGTCAGAATCACCTCTATTTGTCGTTTCGGAAGATTTTTGATACTAAGTGATCACGTCTCCTGATGAATATTCAAAATGCGTGATGTCAAAACATGGCTGATGTAATGAGGCGTGCTCGTACTGAAGATGTACACCTCTGAAACCCTCCCAATCCCCGTTGTGTCACACAGCTCTGTCTCTGCCATTAACATCTTGATAATAGCCCAGCGGTACCTGTCAGGGGTTAAAAGAAAGACTTCTTCTTCTCTCTCAATAATTTGTAACGTTTTTGGCCCCGGTGGGGCGGGGGGCCTGGGCCTTCTCAGGGGAGGCTCGCTAAAGCTGAGCGCTGACGTTCCCACAAAACATGGCTGGAATTTGGCTCCAGGGCAGATGGGTATCCTTTCGTCAGGAGGAGGGTGGAATGTGTTCTTTATAGGAGGGAGTGTTATGTGTTGAAGGCAAAGGGGGGAGCATCTGAGCCGGTGCCAAACTCTCCCCAACTCTCACTGGTTGAGAGATGTATATGTGATGTAAACATGTGGGGAGCTGATGAAAACATGCGTCTCAAACAGAGATAGTGAATCTGAGCTGAGATGAACTAGAGCTGGAGGGTGGTGCTGGAACTGGGGGGGGGCATTCTCGCCTATCTTCAAGCTTTGATACGGCACCGTTCCTCTGCAGGTTTTTAGATTATATAACTGTGCCCTGTATAAGATTGTTCATCTAATTTAATTTTGAATCTGAAGGCACTTATGAACATTTTCAAAAGAGTGCAACAAAATGTCACGCTCTATAAAAAAGGTTATAAATTAAATGAATTGCAGTGAAAAATCTGAGAATAAATGCCCAACATAAGGAGTCTGTAAATTGCTCTCTGCTCGAATGTGGTATGGAGAGATTTTAAAGGAGTCACTGGTTTTTCTAGCCTAATTTCTTGAACTTTCAAAATCTATCACAGACCGACCAGCTTTATTCTTTTGATTAAAAATTCATAAGGACTAAGAAAACAAACCTACAAAAACCAATATTAATAATGACCTCAATAAAGCAACACTTAAATGAAATTTGAGAGAAGCAAATTTGCTTGTTGTAACATTGTCAAAAGCACAAAAGTGGTTCTATGATTTATTCACTGCTTATTAATTTGAGCCCATGATCTTATTTTGAAGTGTTGATTAATGAACAGTCAGTTTCAATATTTCAATCAGGAGAGAATAATTGAAAGACAGCCTTGGAAAGTAATTCATTTATATGACTTAATGTGTACAACGGTTGAAGTTGAAAAAATGTGTGACCTCACTGTGATGTCATCATTTTTCTAGGCTGTAGAGGAAAATCCCCCAGAGAGAGAAAAAGTGGAGAACAGCGTGGCTAAAGATCTGGCTTGGAGGACCCATGGACAGCTGACTCTGGTGCAGGCTGGAGGTGAATGGGGTGGAGGTGGGCTGACACTGAAATGACAGCTCACTGCAGTAGAGAGAGGAACAGTTTTAGAGTTTGACAGCGAAAGAATGATTGATGATGCCAAATATGAGTGGTTGAAGTGTAAAAGTGTAAATTCCCTAAGTCTGCTGATTGAGTTGGAAGCAGGGAAGGAAAAAAAATTAAATACACAAAGTAAGAAGAAAAAATTTCTTCCTGGTTAAAGCTTCATTTCTGTCAAGTGGATACATTCGTGATGAATTTCAAGTTCAGCATTTGACCTTTTTTTGAATAAATCAGACGCTCAACTGTCATAATTACAAGGAATTATTAACTACAAATTTAACCACTCAGTGGAAAAAAAATGTTGGTGTGCCAGGTCACCTTTCATGCAAGGTGAAAAGGAAAAATCCTTAATATAGTAGACAGAATACCTTCCTCAAGATGACAAATGACTTGCTGATGAATGCATGTGCTCTGTTTTACAACTGCTTGACCTGATTGCAGCCTTTCACACAAAGGACTACTCTATACTAATTGATAGAATAAAACTCTGGTTGCAAAGATCTGGATCTGCTCTAAATGTGTGTATCTCTCTCCTGAATGCCAGAAAGTTATTTGTCTCCACAATATCTCCATTGTTCTGTGGAGTACCACAAGGCTCAATTCTTGGTTCATTTTTATTCCCCACACACCTGTTTTTTTGGGTAAATATAAAGCACATCCTCATGATGCCTTTTTTACATTTTCATGCTGAAGATACCCAGATGTGCCTCCACACTTCAATTTTCTGAAATCAGAAAATAAAAAAATATGAAAACTGGGTGACCACAAAAGAAAGAGAGAAAATAAAAAGAGAAATAAACTAATGTAAAACAGAAGTACATGTCGGTCAGCCCAGCACATCAACAAATGGGTATTGTTATGTTCTTTCAATGCTCTTGATCAAAATCTTTCAGCTGGCTCCAGACTGTCCAGAACTCAGCTGCCACTCTTGGACAGAATCACTTTACCCCCCATTTCAGCCTCCCCACACAGGCCGCCTTCCTGCCGGAATTGATTTTAAAACTGTCCCAGTAACTTTTAAAGTACTTAATGGCCTGGTCCTGGCTACATGCGTTTTATGTTTATATCACCACCAACGGCGGTTTGCTTTGAATAAACAAAAGAGGAGTTGGCAGTGAACTTGCACAATGAGAGAGAACAGAGAAATAAGCAGCATTTACAGAAAGTGACAGAGCACGAGTCCCTCTGTTTGATTGACAGGTGATCTTTCCAATGTCAAGTGTGCATTTTTTAGCAATTAGCAAAATCAGATCTTTAACATGACTCAAATCCTTAATCCTCCTGCAGCCAAAAACACAGTGCATGGTCACTTTTTAAAACTCTTTTAAGTGTTGAGCTTCACCTCTCACATTAGAGAGGCTGGAGTGTTTACCGGACTTTGCTGAGCCTCTTTTACATCCTCCAGGGAGAAGAGTCTCTTCCCATTAACTCACCCAAGGTTGGCTGAGATTTTCATCTCCAAAGATATGCATTTCTAAACATTGTATAAGCATTGTGCATTATTCATTGGGCTTATTAGAGGAGGTGGACTTTGGGTTATTGCGAATCAGAGGAACAAATATTAACCCATAACATTAGCATATGAATGAGTAAGCTTCTTGCTGAATGACTTACAGGGACTGGTTTCATAGAACATGCCCCCAAGGTAAGTGTTGCTCCATAGCTAATACAAACAATATAGGGTGGAATTAAAATTGTGTGACATCTGGTCCTGTAAGTCCAATTTTGTTTGCACTTAGACAATATCCTATGTTGTGTTGTATCCAGACAACCCCATCATAATAAATGTCACTGCTGTTTTCTATATTTACCTTAGAAAATAACATAACTAACCTTGCTAATAAGAGTCAGCATGCCATATTGCTGCTGTTCCAGAAAAGTACATCAACAAAGAACCTCATGCTCGGCTCGCTCGCATCATGTGAGACTGAGTGCAGCTTTGACTCAGTGCATATGCCTGCACGTGTTGTACGTTCCCCTGTTTATAATGGCTTTGAGCATCAATTCATGTCGGACCAAAATCAATGATCCTCCAGGACCAGATTGTCTAGGAATGGCCTCAGGTTTTATTTTTCTGAGATTGTAGCCTAATGAGGCACTGCAATCCTCCTTTACACACATGCACAGTTCAACCTGCACCCCCACCCAGCCGGCTGGTCCTGCACTCCTCATGCCCTGATGCAGATGTCTTCAGCACTGGATACTCATTAGCCATAGGGTGCAATTCCAGCCTTGCCTCACTTTTTCCATTCATTATGAACTAGAGGTATTGAAATTATTCACAACCAGTGAGAAAAACTGGTAGCATGAGATGCAAACTGATACCCCAGACTGAAGACAGACACTACCACATCATTTCCATGAGGGGGCTCAAGCTCAACAGCTCACATTTTAATAGATCTCAATTCCATGGCCTACATCAATTTTGAGAGTCTAAAATCCAGGGTCTAAATATCTCCCTCATGTCAGCTTACAGCACTTTCCAAAGACACAGTAAATGGTTTTTCACACTAAAATAATATGCAATATACATTTTCCGCTCATTTGTGTCAATCATGTTCAACTTGGCAACATCCTGCTCGTCTGTGTCCATCAGATGCTTGATGGGAATCATCAGACTTCAGTCACCGGGCTCCGCATGTACCAATTTGTCATCTTAGTGACGCATTCGTCTCAACTTTACTTGACCCGGTTACATCACTTCACTGCCTCTCATCTTACTGCATTTGTCATATTTATATTATCGGAGGAGGGTGAGCATGTGTATGTGTGAGCGTAGGTGTGTGTGAAATAAAGTTGAAGACGCTTCCACTGCCTGTTTCGATCTCGAGCACAGTGTTTTCTAATTACCGTCTGGCACACAAACTCCTGCTGGAGCTGGTGGCTGAACGTCTTCGAGCATCACCAAGTTTGAAGATGAACATTGCAAATGCTCATTCAAAGACTAATTCATTTCTTGAGAATATTATGTTGACAATGTGCCTCAGTTTCACAATCCAAGCAGGCAAATTGACCATGAAGCCACGTCCCTCTTTGCTACAGTGGCTGTGACCCTGAAGCTTTCCATTCTCCCCTGACACAAAAACAGTTTGACGATGTAATTGTATGAGTTTGGCAGTGATAACTGTGAGAGTATAACTATTCAAAATTCAAAGTAATTTGGTAATTAGTAAAACAGCGGTAGACAGAAACAGGTTTCTCATTTCTGGCTGGTGACTGGTGAGTTTGTGGGCTCGTTTGCAGCCATGATATCTGATGTTAATTCAACACTCAGCTTGCTGGCTTCATCCTGAATGCTTAGTGGCTCCACTACTTTCTATCATTTTCCTGCATTTCTGCATGGCTCCCACATCCATTGTCTCTTCACAATTAGATGTGTTCAGTCCAGTGTAACAATTAGATGTATTCGTTTCACTTTGAGATCAGTATCGGATGAGTACGAAGTGGAAATTTCTTAATCTTAGAAAATACAGCTGCACCTTTACCAGTTAAAGTTTAACTCAGTCAGCCTAACATTTTATCAGGACAAGACCGGTGAATCATGACTCTTGGTAGAAGTGGTTAATCTTGGGTGACTCCACTTTTTCAGCACTAGAATGTCTCCTGCATTTAAACATTTAAAATAGTTCACTCTGTACACTTGATATTGTGGAGATGTGCTGTCATGTAGCTCAGTGGCAGAGCTCATGCTTTGCATGCACAAGGCCTTTGTACTTCACATTATTAAATAGGATGTGATTTTGCAGACAGACACTATCTCTGGCTGAATTTTTAAATGTTTCAAGTGGAAAAAATGAGGTTTTAAATGTGCACCTAATGGCTACAGACACAACGAGTCCCTGATTTTATGTTTTCTGGGGGGATAAATGTGTAAAATCTCTGATTGTGGATTCGTAAGATCTAAGAGACTGTTATGTCACATGAGCCATGTTATGCATCAAAGTTTTAAATCAACAAGATAATGGGAAAATATCCTTTGAAAAGCAATGATGTAATGAAATGAATATGATGCTGTGGCAGTATTTTGATCCATTTGATATCACAGTAAGTTTTTCCATAGCTCATGCTTGATACTCTCAGCCCTCCTCCAGCCAGACAGGTCAGTAATGAGAAAAACTTGTTTCACTCTCAAAAACATGGCTTTCCAGGGCTGGATGGAAACACACTTTGTTTGGCTCTTATGACCACATCCTAAGTGGGTCAGCCGTAGTAATGGGCCGCTCCATCGTCTTTCGTCTGTTAATTTGGACCATTGATTGAACTCAGTCTCAACTTTCCGTTAACCTGCGCAGAGAGGCAGAAGACACGGTATCACTCAGGAGGAAAGAAAGATAAAAACAGGAGGGGTGGTGGAAGGGAAAGATGATGTTCTCATATGCCTGACTTGGTCTCAGAGAGGAACATGTATTTCCAAATATAGCAACGTGACCTCAGGACATGGTATTTAGTTCTCTGTAGACCAAATTCCCCTGAATGGAAGTTAGCTGAAAGGCAATTAAATAGTCAATAACGTCATGATTTATACTCTTTGTTTTTAAATGTAAGCCAGAATTCATTTTCATGTGGTCATGCTGACACTGTGAGCCAAAGGCACTGTCAAAATATAACCAGAGTTCACCTCACTGTTGCAACACATGAGCTGTGTATGAACACAGTGACGTTAACTTGAGCAATGCACTTAGAAATTGTACAACAAGCCAGTTTGCTTTTGCGGTCACGGTAGAGCTTCTGTATTTAGCTGTAAAATAGTGTACATTGCTGTTCCGATACCAATAATCTTGTTTTTATAATCAATGGCTCCCAGAGGACATGTGATGGATCGTAACTGTGCATGAACACAGCCCGACATTAATGATTCAAATTTCCAATACCAGCCAGCGCTGTATTGTTTGTCCTTGCCACATTTCAGCACATCTATTTCCTATCGAATGCCATTCATCATGGCTCAGTCAAACATGTTTCATGTGAGTACACATAATGCGGTCATAAAAAGACGGATGCTGCGCCGCATAAGAAACGGTAGATAATGGCCCCTTTTTGGACTTGAGGGGATTTGTCACTTTTGTTTGTACACCAAATAGCAAAGTACATCAGCAAGGACAACTGTGGTTTACACGAACCATTGGCAGGCGGCCAAGCAAAGAGTAATAACAGAAACGGGAAGAAAAAGGAGCCACCTTACATCATCTATTGCGTTGAAGAGCGACAGGAGAGTGATGTGCCGTTCGGGTGTCACATAGGAGTTTTTAAAGGGCTCAGATTGTAGCACAGACTATTACAGCAGCTGCTTCAAGAGCCTCAGTCTTCACCTTATTCAGCTATTTGTACAATTATTTTGAGTGTGAATCTGACACTGAGTACAACATTCAGACAACAATGCTTTTTCTTTGCGCGCCTATTAAACTATAACTCAAGGCTTTATTGTGACCCTGCTATTCATTTTCAAAGCACTGAGCATATTCTCCCGGTTCACGCTTCCAAGAGGTGACCGATTATTTCCAAACATCCTAATTTGTCCGTGGTCCATTTCCAGCCCTCTGAGGTCAATAGATAGACGCCGCACCTACACACGCATATTATTGCTCCCCCGTGGCCACCCCCCTCCCTCGCTCCTCTTTCTGACAGAGCTTTCGCTGCCTGAGCCCGATGGCATTTCTCAACACAAATGAACCCCGCCGTCGAACGCACGCCCGCAACGTGACAGAGAGAAAATAGTGACGGTCCGAGCGCCTCTGTCTCTGAATAAATCATGGGCTGGAGAACAAAGGCTTCCAGCAGTTTGATCACTGAAGCTCATTTAAATCTCTTTTTAATACGCTAAGACCTGCAAAATGTATCAACCTGGCTGCATTAAACTCAGCTTAACATTTACAACGATGGGGAACCTTGTCTGAAGGAGCTGTTAATTCCTCATTTATACGGCGGAAAAGGACACTCTCTGAGGTGCACCGAGTTAATCTCCATTAGTTGATGACAGTGTGCGTTTTTGCTTTCATTAATCGGCCAACTTTCTTGACAACAGACTAGAGATGCAGCTCGTAACAACTGCGCTTTTGTTCTACTTGAAATTTTAACCACAAGGGATCATGCTGGATTTTCTGACTCTGGTGTGCAAATACCAATTAGTGAAGCTGAAGCTGAACCCCTGAATCTGACCCTTTATCAATGTAAACCCAGTTCAAATAATTCTGTGTCGAGGGATGGTAATGTTGATCAGTCGGTTCACCACATTTTGTCCATCAGGTCAAAATGTTATTTTGCCGCAGACTCTTAGTCTTGTATTCTATAAGGTAAGCTCTGTGTGTGCTTGATCATAATTGAGTCATGCATTTTGCTGCCATTTTCTTTTACATTTGATTGATCTGCCCTGATCTGCCGTCCACTCAGCTGCCGGCTTCAGACGTGCAGAGGAAAGTTTTTGCAGTAACAAGAGTTATGGAGTTGGCCTTCATCCTTTGAAAACTGCACTGTCTGCCTATGGCATCGACTTCGCCTTCTGTTTAATCAGCTCTTTTCTGACAAAGGTCATCAGGAAACATCCAAACCTGGACCACAAATATTAGCCCATTTGTGATCAGAAAGGCCCCATCCTAAACATTTTGCCTTGGATTTTTGCAAGCATAGCCATTAACCTTTTCAAAAATCGAATCTTGATTTGACAAACTGGGGCCTGGCATAATGTGCTTCATCCCTCAGCGTGGATTAAGAAAACCGGAGCCCTTTATCAAGCAAGATAGAAAATCAGAGATAGCGGAGCGAGACAGTTTGAGGTAAACTGTATCTGGGTCAGGTCCAGTCTGCTGGACTGTTAGTGCTTATTATTGAACACTGCCATCACCTTTCGCTGTCTCCCTCTCTGCCTTGCCTCTCGAGTTCATCCAGCAGATCCTCTCTCATATTGACCGCATGCATTACAGGGCTTGGGGAACATGGCTACAAAAGTCCCTCATTAGAAGTTTGGGTTTCTCTGAACATTATGGGAGGAGGTGGAGTATTGATCGCTGCAAGATAGCTAACTGGAAAACACTTCCCATCGGAGCCGACTGGAGCTCATTTGGGAGGGATGCTGCTGGCAAGCTGGAGACTATTCCACATCTGGTTATTGGACCCGGGGCGGTAGTGAGTACAGTATGTTTCTCCTGCAATCAGGAAACACTGGGAAATCTATATGTGGTAATTACAAATTCATGCCACCACTGTGAAATTGAACACTTGGCGTCATTATAAAGTAATGGGCGCATTAGAGGGAAGTTTGCAGCGATGATTTCCCCCTCGTATGAGTATCATCAGCAGCGATCCACACAAATGCAACATTATCCTGTCAAATTGCACAAAGGATGGGTTTTATATGAGAATGCAATGGAATGTGCTTTATCCTGCTTTTCCTTCATACAAAAACAAAGTGGAATGCGGCTCAAAAACTGAAAATACAGCATCATGGATGGTTCAATTGGTTCAAAGTAAATCCTTTACTTTGCTTACCAAGCTCATTTGGAAGCCATTAATTCAAGGAGGCTTTTTATATCTCAACTACAATGGCCAATTTGTACATGAGATTGTAAAATATGCTATGACTCACATCCATTCTCTCTATCTGTAATGTAATTACCTCACATGCTGTAACTCCCACTATGATTCCATAAATATTCATGCAAATCCAACAATTCATAGGAGGCACATATTCACTATCAAGTCTGAAGTGGCATGTGTGCTTTATGGCAAAAAATATCCCTGACTCTGTGTTTGGTATGGGACATGAATGGCTGTGCTATATTCCCACTGCTGACAGGGTAAGACAATGGATATAGGTCATGAAGAATGAGGTCCACTTAAAAAGTGCTCATCATACTGGAAGGCACGGTCATTATTTTTCACAAAACCCAGTAATGGGCCCACACAGATGCAGAGATGAAAGGCCAACATCTGCTTTCATAGTCATCTCTCAAAGACCATTTTTTACAAATGTTACCCAGCCTATTTCACCGTCATCGACAGCCTTTAATCAATGAGTAAAGATTCTCCGGCTCCGCCATATCTGCCCCATGAAAAGACCCGTTTGAAAGAAAACACTGTATTCATTCATCATTAAAAGATATTGGTGGAGACTTTGTTTTCCAGACATCAAAGCATCTCTTACTCTTCTCTCGCTGCTCAGATACGCTCAGATAAACACATTTCCTTTTACAAAGCGTAGAAATGACGTCTCATGCCGCACTTCACCGCAGTTAAGATGTCACAACTCAATTAGTGGAGTCCGACTGAACATCGCGAAGCTGCGATTTTTCTCTGCACTGTGCAGTTAAAAGGCTTCCAGTAATTCACCTCATATGTCTGTTTAGCATGAAATGGTGTGTACAAAGCCAATTGAACTTGAGACAATCCCCTCATAATTACAGCTCTTCCCATCCCTTACTAGAGCTATTGGTCCTTGGTGTCCTCTACGACACTGAATAAGAATTTGGGCCCAGTCATCTGGAAATGAGGAAGGAGGGAGGTGACTGGAAGGTATTTGTTTTGGCCATGCTCGATGAAGCTGCTAATTGTCCTTGGCCATGTAAAGCAAACCTACATGTCCTATCCTTTTTTTCATTATCGCCACTGTGCTGTCTCTTTATTCTCCCGCACCACCACCACCTCCACCGCCGTGCAGGGCCACTGATGAATGGGGGCAAAGGGCGTAGCATGCACACCGGATGACCAGTCAGCATTTTCCTCACGAGGAACATCTTACTTTTGTATTTCTCCTGAAACGTCTTTCCTCTCATAAGCTCGGTTTAAAAAGATCATTGGAGGGGGATGCATAATTAATAGCAAGTAATAATAATAGAGTGTGCAGCCATTAGTTATTATCAACTACTTTAGCTTATATACACATTTTTAAAGCTACATTTCTTGCCAGTGTTACTTACAACCTACTATTCAAATGCAAAGTAGGGTAAATATTATGAGATTTATTCTATGCATTATGGATTTACGCTAACTATATATTGTTTCAATTACTTAATTTCTTTTGTGTTTACAAAAGTGTTGGGTAACTTTAAAATTTTGCATTACCAATTACTTTACAAAATGAAATGATAGTCAATAATTACTCAACAGCAAAAGTAATCCATTGCATTACTTGTGTTACTTAGCCCACAAGCGGGGCGCACAACATGCAACTACAACTATTTTGGAGTTATTTAGAGTTGCATTTCTTTCTCACATAACCGTGTTCAGGTAAGTCAGCAAACAAGTGAAGATTGTCAAAGTAGCTATTTCAAAGTGTAATTTCATAATGGTACACCACTCATTAGAGAAAAAGTAACCATGGTACAAAGTAATGCATTACTGTCCAAGACTCTCACAGTAACATCTCATCCTCTGGGAGTATTTCTTCTCCTCCTGAAAGCCAGTGTAGGAAACTTGAATAACTCACTCAAGTCCTACTTGGACTTGGAGGTGGGAGTGTTTTTATCCAAGTTGAACTTTCAGCTCAAGGAGTAATTTGTAGCTGCTTGATAAATATGGGCCCATCTTCTTTAAAAATTCCTGCAGAATATTTCGGCTGCAGCCAAATTGCACAGTGGACGATTAATGCTCATATATGGATTGCCACTTTAGCATGACACGCACTAATGCATGGCATCGAGAAAATGTATAAATCAGACCAAATCACTGGCGCCCTTCATTTTTCAGGCTAATGGCTGTAGCATTAACAGCTGCTAGTCGCTGTCTTATAGTCATTTATTACCACCCATGTTATCCTAGTCTGCCATTTTACTACCATAGCACTATAAATCAGGGGGCAAGAAGGGGGCCAGCACCCCCATTCATGCCTGCTTCAGCAGAGAAATATGGAGCAGCGTTGAAGTCTGTGCGCCACAAGAGCCGAGGTGGATATCATGTCTGAAACGTACCATTTAAAAGTCAGTCATAACTTCTCTTTTGCCTTCACGTCAAATGCTTTCCAGCGCGGTCTGTGCTGAATAACTCCACTGCGATCATGCTTACATCATTCTATATTACCACATGAGCTGTCAGCTTGAATAGACTCACTTGGCTGTTGATGGCTTTAATATCTGGCCTGCTTTCTTGACTGTGAGCGATGTCGGAATAAAAGGGGGGGAAAAAAAGACATTTTTAACTACAAATGCCTACTTGTAGCTTTTCAGAGAGGTTGTGGTGCCTGGAAACACTGGGGGGTATATAGATGTTTTGGCCACAACAGCACAAGCCGGCATATCCCTGCTTTGCCTGTTTGCTCCTGTGTGGCACGACGGCACACTGCATTTAATTTACTAGCGGCTTGACTAAATGTACCAGTGGAGGCGCTCCATAATTCATGAGGGAAGAGAAAGGGTGAAAAAAAAAACATGATGAATCTACGGTTGCTATTCATGTAACCCCCCCAACCCCCCCTGCACTTTCAATTGAATGTTAATGGGCAGAGACAAAAGACAAAAAGAGACGTACAGTGGAAGCAGAGATAGAGATCTGAGGTTAAAACAACAAGTTAAAATACGTGGATGTGTTTGCGTGTGCTCATATAGGCGAGGCGTGATCTTAAACTGAATTCCAATGAGACGGAGAGAGAGAAAAAAAAAAAACTCGTCTTAGACTTTGCATTAATCATTGCCAATTCTGTTCCTGACCATTTTCTTATCTCCATAATTAAGTAATTAACAGTTCTCGGTGCCAGTTAGACCCCGCGCTCGGACAGGACACAGCAGGAAAATAATAACACTAAATCACTCAACCGTTGGAGGATTTTGGGAAGCTGCAGCATGGTAATCAAAGATTAAAGGTAACGAGTGAAGAAATAGATACTGGCTAGGTGAGGGCCAGGAGGAAATATTCTCACACTCCTGCATGCATACACACGCACGCCGCAACAAACGCATGCACATATACATATACGCACACATACTAATCTAAGAGATGAAAAATGACCACGGGCATTTTCACACACTTAACATGCCGGCACATGCGCTCATGCACAAATTCACCCCCAGACGCGTAGACCTGACCTGTAAATCAACACTTGACAGGATGGAATTTATCACAGATCTTTGCACTTTTCCGTTCCACATGGGAATGCACACAAATACCGTTGTGCAATAGTGATGTATAGCAGGGATTTTACATCATGATCATGACAAAGATAGACTTGAGTCTGGGGGACAATGAAAAATGGCAGTGAATTAAAGGTAAACTGATGTATATCCCTCGTGTCTGTTTTGACTGGTGTGCTTCTGTGGTCAAAAACTGGAATCACCAACAAGAAAAAAATTGGAATTTTATTCATTTTTTAAGCTGTGACAGTGCCTCCTACATTGGTTTTCTCTAAGGGAAGTGAATATTTGGTTCAGACTGATTCTGTACTGGAGTTTAGATTTGTGCAGATCTGTGTTGGTGTGCAATAAATGTGCAACTGAAATTCCACTCAGGCAGCTAACCAGCCAGAGGCCTGTATTTTTAGTCATTGCTTTGTCCCATCTAGATTTGAATCTCAGAGTAACATACAAAGTGCAGGACAGCTCATTGTGACTTTTGACAGTCAGGTCATTTGCCACCATCACAACTTGACCCATGAAAGAGACACAACTAGTGCTGCAACAAGCCCTTAAATGTCAGTCAACCATTGCAATGGAAAACATCTAGCCAGAGACTCGATGCTCAGATGCTGTTTCCACAAATACGTTCAAAATTAATTTTATCCTCTTTTTAAAAAAGATGTGCGCAACAGCTGCAGTATCATCATCATATTGTTATTATTATATACATATATATATATTTCCTGACACAAAAAGTAAAGAGAATTAAAATTTCAGTTTGACTTTGAATAACCTGCACATCTTTGTGTTTCAGCTCATATTTATGACCTCTTTTTTCTGCTGCATATCCCGTTTTACTTATTGGTCTTTGTGTCCGAGTCACATTAAAGGCTCGACCTTCGCTTGCCCAGCTTCCATAAACGGCGCCCGCTCGGAAAAAAAAAATCAACTGGACGCCATCTCTCCATGTAAGGCTCTGTGCACCTGATGCAAACTCAGTTTATTGTAATTTATTGGACGTGATCTTACACACACCAATAAAAGTTAACAAGCTCACTGTTAAACCGAGGTTTGGACGTTTATATGGTTGTGGGAGACGTCGTGTTGCATTGCCCGGAGAGACGGGGTGAGCACAAAGGACAGCTGTTGAAAGGGGCGCTGATGTATTGGTCATCCTGCGCTTCCTCCGACTTCAATGAATACATCTTTTCTTTGATCTGCTGAAGTTGTTTATAATGACTCTCTATTAGTGGCACAGTCATTACCCTTTCCCATGGGAGTGATGCACCTTTAACACGCACACACACACACATATTCGGGCACACAGACTATTCATTCCCATCACCAGCAGAATGTCTGGCAGATTAAAAAGAGAACGTGCACATATCTCAAAGCGCCCATACATCAAGCATCCTTTGCTGCTCTTCCTCTGTGGTGCCATTGTAAGAGCTGGGAGTACTGGTGGTGGTTGTGTTGGGGGGTGTCTATGTGCTGGTCTGTGCTGGACTTTGTCATGTAGCTCTTCCTCTTTAAAGCTCTTTCTTTAAAGGAAAGACAGAGATAGGGAGGTCTTTCATTGCGGCCCGCTGTCTGTGATAGTTAATCCCGGGCTATAATAGGCTCGCTTCGACTCAACAATGTAGCCGAGCACGTCCCTTTGATTTGGAGGCCTTGTTCCAATCTGGCTCCAATCAGCGCGTCGAGTTTCTGCTGATTTTCTCGCCTCAGATGAGTGATCGCTGGGAGACAGCCGGACATGCGCTGCCAAGCCCGGATCGCATGTGTTGAAAAATCACACAATCTCATGCTGAAATGATCAACAGTGTGTATTCGTGTGTGTGCGTGTGTGTGTTCTGCCAAGGCGCTATGGTAAACCAAAATGTACTGGCTGGCCTCCAGTTTGAAAGTTCTTTAATCCTCCATCTGCAGGAGAGCATGCAGGTTGCGCAGCGCACCTCAACACGGATACCTTCACACTCACACGCGCATTCAAGCATCGCGACACTGTGATATTATGCTGCTTGCGTTTGATGTGGGCAACTAAAGAATCCTCTCATAACCTGGTATAAAGCAGCCACAGTTGGAGGAACAACCTGCTGCTTCGATTGAAGTGCACTTGTCAATGGCGACCTGCCGGATCAAAACAACCACGATGCAACCCCTGTGGCTTGTACACCTTTGTCGCTTCCTTTAGAAGACACATTGTTAGACATTCAAAGGGGACACGGAGGAGGTTATTACTTTGTCAGAGAATATTTGCAACTGACAAAAGATGAAAAATATCCTCCCTCTCTTGGTAACAGCAGGTGAAAGTGAGAGGAAGAGAGGGTAACCTTGGTGGTTGGCGATGCACTGACCCGGGTCACTTTGTCTGATGTATGATGCAGCGTCACAGAGCACACAGCACATTTATTAGACTGTGTAATGATAAAAAGATAGCGGGGGAAATGGATGATGGTTGAATTGGAGCCCACACATGGAGACGAGGCCCCTTTGCTTGCAGTCTCCTGGCGGTAATATCATAAAGCGGGCGAGAGAAGATGCTCCTCAGGAATACAAATGCTGCCTTTAAGTTGGAAACGTGTGGCCTGAGATGTGCCACCATATTGAAGGGGGGGAAGATTTAGGTCTTTAGCCGATTAATCTGTGTCATCATCTTGGCATTGTGGAGAAGCAATTTAGATGGTAAATACAGTTTGTGATCCATATATCATCTGGTTGGTGCCACGGCATGCGGAAGTTTGGCTGCCCATTTAGGGGCTATGTAAGATTTATGCTAAATAAATGGTCTTATTCATTCATTCATGTCACTGAGATCTTTTATTTCTGATTAGGGCACCAACAGGAAGAGCATGTCTGTTTTTTATCACTTGTAGTTAAAGTTTAACTTGTGTTAGTGGATAGATGAATGTGATACAGTATAGAGCACATGAAGACATTTGCCAGAAAAAAAACTGAGAAATGAGAGAGAAAATGATATTTTCAACAACAATACATGAATAAATGATTAAGTAAATAATATAGGTTAACTTTGAACAGCTTATTTTCTGTCTAGGTCATATGAACAATGCAACACTATGTTGGTGTTGGCATATTTCTGCAGGGACTGGTGAGATGATGTAATACAATTAAGGAAGTCCAGTTTGAGTAATATGTGAGTTTGACGGCTTATTAGACACCAAACTTCTGCTCGGCTGTTGGTAATACTTTGAAACCAGGTTTTACAACTTTGTAAAATCACCTTGTAAACAGTCATTTTATCCTTGATGACTGTGAGCTCAACAGTTAGAAAGATTAAAGCTGCAAACTTGCTGCCTTTCAGCAAAATTTGTCTTTCAAATGAAAAATATGCCATCTTCATAATTCATGTAAATCTGAATTTTCTATTACCTGATCTTAATCGTTGTGGTCTTCATTGACCAAAAGTATCCACTCTGTTAGTTGTTCAATCATGTAGTTTTTCAGCATAGTCTGTATAGTTAATATTAGTCACAGATATGTTAAACTACAGTCTTCTCCTCTTCATATTTTTTCTATTTGTTGTGGTAATTAAGTAAGTACAGGCACAGTAAGTCTAAACTATTGCTTGCTTCAGATCAGTGCGTCTATGTGGACCCAGTGTTTTATGAGTGTGTAAAGATTCCACACAGGGGATGTAGCTCAGTGGTAGAGCGCATGCTTTGCATGTATGAGGCCCCGGGTTCAATCCCCGGCATCTCCATGTGTTTTAATGTTTACTGTGCCGAGAAAACCACAGTGATGAGTCACAGGCAGCTGAAAGAATTGCACACATAGTACACAGTGTACAACGAGTACACAGTGCTTGACACTGATTAAATATGTGGAAGAAAGGGAGCTCCTTCATTAGCTGAGAGATATGCCGAAAGCACGCTCATCTCTTTTCTTGTGTTGCTATAAAACCAGAACTAATGAAGAGTGTAAATGATGAGCACTTCTTACTGACCACAGAAGGTGAAAAATCAGTGTCTGAGAAAGTGCTTCAGTTTGTGGATCCTGTACTTTATACGACTTAAGATGTACCACATTACAGCATAACTTCAACAGATGTGAAGTGAAAGTCAGTCTGTTAAAAACAGGACAATAATAATTTACACTGGTTAAATTCTGACCCGAGGAACAAGTGGTTAATGTTGTCTAGATGTTCACCAGTTTAAAATAGACTTTTGCTCCTCCTTAGTTCTTAAGTAATTTCAGGGTTCTGTACATAATCTGTTTGTCTTTTCATCGCTGCTCTCTTAACACCAAGCATTCAGAAAATTACAGCTTTCTCTGTACCACCATGATTTTGTGCTTTGTCTTTATCAGGAGTGAAAATCTTCGACAAATATAACCAAGATGTGTAAATATTAACCAATGCAGGTTGACGCCCAGACACACACACCACAGGTGTTAGTATGTAAATGAATGCAGTTATGGTGGCCGAGCGGTTAAAGCAGTGGGCTAAATATCCTGTGGGAGCTCTCTGTGCAGGTTAGAATCCTGCTGGTGTTTGCTTGAATATGCACACCTGAACAATCCCAGTTCAAAGTTGCTGGGACTCCTCACCAGTCAGGAGAACATCCTCTTGAATGAGTGGTGAAATGTCTTCAGGCATGAAGCTGCAAATCCAGCTCCCTTCCACTCAGCACTTCTATATATTCTGTAACCAGGGGCCTCCTGTCTTGGCCTCAGACTGGTCTTAAATTGTCAGGTTAGACTGGTCTAATTAAGCCTGTTGCATAAATATTAAGACTGACTTGATTTGAGGCAGGAAAGTCTTCTGTGAAGCGTCTTATTTCACCATAATGCAATCCATAGTGCAGATACAGGGTATCTAAGTCAGTCTTACATTAGTCAATCATAGGACAGCTTTATGCAACAGGTAAATTTAAGTTCCTATAGCAAGTCTGACTAAAAATTATATTTCATTTTTTGACAATTGGACTACAGTCCTCTTGTTCTTATCTTCATAGCTGTTCAGTCACTTCGCTTTTTGCATAGTTTGTACAGTTGATATTAGCTGCAGATATTTTGAACTACATCCCTCTTTTCTCTTTTCCTCTCTTCTCTTCAGTTCCCTCGTTCTTTCACACTCTCCTCTTCCTCTTCCAAAATTGTCACACTGATGAAAACTGCTGAGTTGGCAGCCAAATCCCATTTTCCGCAGCGATGGTGGTATAGTGGTGAGCATAGCTGCCTTCCAAGCAGTTGACCCGGGTTCGATTCCTGGCCATCGCAGCTATGTTTGTTATATTTGTTTGTTGGAAGTGTGTGCATGTACCAGTCTGGTTAGAGCCATTTTTTAAAGCCCATTCTACCTTTTACAGGATTTAATAACTTCTATGTTCCGCAGCTTTAACTTCACTAACCAACACAGATATTGTTATGCAGCTCTGATGTCAAAAAGTCATTTTCCAGAGGGAAGTGCAGCTCAGCTTTTCATTGGTCTCTTCTATTAAATTGCCTCACATTGCACAGCCACCACACAAGTCCTCGCAGGAACCCTGCAACAGAAGGTTTGGAGGTAAATTAAACATGAGGGATTTACCACAATGTTGAGCCACAACAATGCAACTTAAATGAAAACACAATTACGGAGGGGAATATAATTTAAGAGCATGTATGGGTTGTAGGGACCTCATACGAACCCAGAAGAGAATGTTTGGAGTGTGACTGAAAGTGAAGAAATATGCTGTTTTCTTTGTACACACTGCAGACCAACCAGATGTGATCACGTGCACAGTGAAAAATGTGTGTAGTTCCTCTTCAACTACTTTAGCTTTATTTAGCTCAACATACCGAAAAGTGAACTTTGACCCCATTCACACGACCGTCACCCTTTTCATCCCACTGGGGTTTGCAGGCCTGAAATACACAGTTGGTGTGTTAATTTAACAGAAATGTGCGTTTGCTGTATTTGATGGGCCAAGGTAGTGTTGTGCTGGATGGCGCTGTGACGTCATTCAAGTTGAGCGAAATTTGATTTTTTTCTGCCTTTTGTGTGTGCTTTCATTGCAGGAGTGAATTTCTCAATGATCATTTTACAGGTCTGTTAATTCCTATGAATTCCCCAAACAGTTCAGTTACCTGGAAAGAACCATGTAATTTGATACTACTATTTGATACTATTGAAATGTGTCTACAGAAACACATATAGTTCAACATATATGAAGAATAAGATTCCTGTGAGAAGTGAACGATTAATAAATATTTATGTGGGTTAAATAAAGCAGTTTGCTCAAGGCAACTCCTCTGAAAGTCAACAACTGCTTATAAATCAACTAACTGAATTAACTCAGCAGTCTCAGAACGTTGTCTCCATTTTGCCTCTTCTGGGATTCTTTCGAGAAATTCTGAGGAAATAGTACAGAGCTATGATAATAAGGACTTTTTTTGTCATCAGTTAGACCATTATGGTGACAATCCCACCGTTCCAACACAGCCGGCAGCATTGGTCGGACCCAGCCGAACTGTTTTTCTCTGGTCCAACAACCTGTGAAGATGGTTCACCTGGAGGTGGTGTGTAACGCAACTTGGTCAGGGGGATAAAAAGAGTGTTTAACCAGCTGATTTGAACCCACACTGATCAACTGAATTCTGTTAACTGTACAAGATAATGAATATCACGATCATAAATGAATGAAAAACATGTCACTGCCATTAAAGTGTATTTCATTCATTTAAGCAGAGCTATTCAAGTTAACAGACTAAATGTACAACCATGATTCTAAAAAAAGTTGCAACGCTTGCAAACAATTTACTGAGTTTTCCAAAGTCTTCCTGAGCCCATGTAGTAATCTCCTTTATACAATCATGTGTTTCACAAAGTGGTGAACCTCGCCCCATCCTTGCTTGTGAATAACTAGTGAAATGACGTCTCACCTCCAGAGCAGCTCTGTTTGTGTTACTAAATCACATCCTGCCCTGAGTCCTGAGTCCATGATGCCTATTAGACTTTCAACATATCTTATGTCATAACCACCTCCACAGAACGAAACTGGGAGCATTTTTCTCAAAGCCACTGCTGCCTGTCTGACTTTTAATGAGCAAAGTATTTTTTGGAGCCCGCCCAAAACTGTAGCTGCTGCACGGTAGACCTATAGAATGAGATTATCTATCCAGGAGCTGATGAAAACTGTGGGAAGCAGAGAAACTTGTCTGGAAATTACCAAAGCCGGTCCAACCTCCCCCTTGACTGTAATGTATGAGATCTACTGCCTTAATATATCTGTTTGAAACCATAAAGTCTGTCTCTTTACAAGTCCCGAGAAAACTGTGGCGTGCCAGCTACACTCCGCTGGGCCGGTGACAGAGGTGGCCTGATACTGAGCGCATGTTTCATATTCAGTAGTCAATGGGGTGAGTAGTGAATTATGCTACAGTCTGGCAGCAAAGCATACAGATTGTCCCCTCTGTGTGCATAACAAATGCAAAACAATTTTACATATGGTATTCATATGACATCTGGAGGTAATAGAAAAAATATAAAACATAGTTTCCCACTGAGTGATGGAATTTTAAATTGTATTCTACACATGAATGCCTCCCAGGGTGACTGTCGGACCGAAGGCGCTCCTTTATGGTAAACAGACAATGTGGAGGATTTCTGCAGCAAAACGATCAGAGAAATAGCAAATACAAGATGTAGAAATCAGGTTGTCTTTGTGTTGCTTTTTTTCCCCTTCTCCATGCGTGTCTAGCACAGACTCCCAGGGAGGGTGATGTCATCCTCAGACGTTCCACACATTGACCTGTGCGCAGACTGGAGGGAACGCAGCCTCGGATAATTGACAGTGGAGCGGCTTTGAAATGCTGATTAAGCACAACCTGCCCCATAGCCCCCCAGACTGTTGGCTCTGCATGCGGAGGAGGAGGCTCCTGACATGGGGAGGAATCCTTCAAGGGAGCTCTCGACGGTGCCGTTACAGTATCATCACACATCTGAATTCAAGGCCACTTCTTCAGAGATGCTCGTGTAAAAAAAAAAAAAGGGGGGGTGGAGGGTGAACAGCATTCATTCCATTCACCCATTAGGGCATCAGCGCTTCATTAAAACCTCCTCTCTGGTTAATATTTTCCTGGGTGTGCAAGTTCTCTTGCCTCTGCTTCTTCTTCACTGCGCGGGTGCTATCTGCGCTTCGTTCACGCCGTGTTATGCCGAGATAGCGCTTCCTGGCCAGATTAGGATCGCATTTGGAATTAAAATTTAAAGGCTCATTAATTTTTAAATCACCCTTTGCATGCCAGCTTATGTTAACACGGTTTGTGTCGCTTACAAATTTTGTAAATTTTCTAAGTGTCTGCTACATCAATTCAATCGCTACACATGGACATCAATTTTAGGAGCGCTTCTAGGAATGTAGTAATGATCTAATTAAGTGGCAGTAACAGGGATATATTTAATGGCTGGGTGTGAAACGTGGGGCAGAAATTGAACTTCAGGGACTTTAGATTCTGCCATTGTCTCCTCTTGCCAATAACCACGACAAGGTCAATGATCTGGAGGTCATTTGTCTCCCCCCACCTGATGAGAAATATTGACCAAGAAGCTGTGAAGAACCAGCAAAGTGCCATAGCGCAACTTTTTCACTTTGACATATAAGTGAGGCAGTACAGTGAGTGTGGATTAAAAGACTTGAAGCGGCGGAGAGAGCTATCACTCAGGATGAAGGATTGAGAACAGCCGAGGGGTTACGCCGGGGCCATTTGAGCTCAACCTTTTTTTCCGGGTATATGGTCAATAGCAACAGACTGGAAACCCATAGGTCGAGTTCTGGCAGACAAAAGCGATGGCTTACCCTCGTCTCGTCTCACTCGGGGACCGGTCAAATTTGTCCCCTGGGAGCAGAGAGACCTTCTAACATAACTCAGGCCTTTGACCTTTCAACCCCAACGAGGCCTTTTCCCGCTGTGATGGATGGCTTTTTGCGCACGGTTCAAGTCTCATGATTTATAGAGAGCTGCAAATATTTACTTTTTTTCTCCTCACTCCGAGCCTCCTTCATCCCGACTCTTGATTGAACCTTCATTTCCCAGCTGTCTCCTCTCACATGTTCATATTTTCTCATCAATTAGCATCTTGCCAAAAAGGGGAATCCGCCCTGCTGTATGAGATTGATATGATAGTCATGACAGTGTCTCTCCCTCTCTCTGACGTCGCTGCACTGAGGTAATTTTTCACTTTTTTAATATCCATGTGCCAGAATGTGTGTTCAGTGACTTCCCGGGGGCTATAGGCTAAAATGTACTTTATGTCTTAGTGCTGTATCTAGAGTGTTACGGGAAACTCCCATGGTGAGGTAACCTTTCCATTAGGGATATGAAAAACACTCTTTCTCTCTTAGGTATTGACTAAGAGGGATTCCTCCAAGTTTTTGACCCAAACCCTGTTTCCAACATAGTCATTTCTTCTAGTCAGCTCTGTAATAATAGGGTGTTAACTTACCCATTGATTAACCTGTATTAACCTATTTACAATAATGTCATCACATCTTGCTGGAATCAGTGGAACAATTGTGTGGGGCGAGCCAGCATATGTGCATATGTCAGTGTGACAGCATACATACACACATGGGATATAATAGAGATGTTTAGAAGTTACAATGATAAACAGATGCAGAATCACACTTTCTAAATCTGCAGTGAAGGATAATAAATATGATTAATATGATCACAGATGATTAAACCTGCAACAAGCTGCAGCCTTGTTTGAAACTGCAAAAAAAAGATGTAAAGACAGAGAAAATCTTAAACCTGTAGGCTTAACACACACAGGCTAACAGCTACTTATTTTGTGCTGTTTGCAGTATGTTATTATTGATACTTCAAATGTCAGATGCCCATCCTTTCTGTCTCATCCATCAGTCTCAGACTGTCTCAGAATCAGCACTCTGCTGAAAACCCAGGATTTACAGGAGAAAAGGTGCCAGACAGCTACAGACCAAATTCGGCATAAATGTTCTTGGGGACAGATTCACAGTCTCACTGGACAGGTGTCCTTTCTTTATATAACCCTGATTCCAAAAAAGCTGGCACACTGCTAAAATTAAATAAAACAGAATATGATCATTTACTAATCCTTTCAGACATATACTCAATTGAAAACACTACAAGACAATATATTTAATGTTTGACCTCATCAGCTTCATTGATTTTTGTAAATATCTGCTTATTCTGAATTTGATGGCAGCAACACGTTTCAAACAAGTTGGGACAGGAGCAACAAAAGACTGTGAAAGTTGTGGACTGATCCAAAAACACCTGTTTGGATCAGTCCACAGGTAAACAGGCTCATTGGTAACAGGTGATAGTATCATGATTGGGTATGAAAGGTTCATCCTGGAAAGACTCAGTCGTTCACAAGCGAGGATGGGGCTCAGGTACACTTAGTAAAATTGTTGCTGTGACAGTTTAAACAGTGTTTTTACACCAGGGTTGTTTATAGATCTTAGTTGTTTTTGGATTCTTGGACACGAGGGGCTGAGGATAACCATCTGTAAATATGAAACAGCCTCTTACAACTTCATATCTTTCCTCGTGCTTGGCAGAGTTTGACTTTCTCTTCCGTCTCAAAAGTCATTTGTGGTCACACCACAACAGGAACTACTGTGTAGCACATGGAAACCACCACAGAGTGAAAGATAAGAAGACAACTCTGGTGCAGCAGCTGTCTCCACGGCAACATCACACTTCCTGTTGATTATTTGTTGATTGTTTGTTGATTATCGTTGCATGGTAATGCATCTGAACTTTGCACTGTTAGGTCATACTGAATCAGTGATGTAACATTGATTAAAAAAAACATCATTGTTTATTGATGGTGTTTGATGTTTATTGTGATGCTGACATAACTCAAGCAAGTTTAAAAGTAGATTTGAAGTGATTTTAATACCTTATAGGAAATAAAGTGACGTGAAGTGAACAGTTGGGTGGTAAAAATCATTTAAACTCCACATAGTTGCATGTTTAGCTGCAATGTAAAGTATTACGTGATTTGCAAAACCACTGTTATGGTCCTTTAACCCTCAAGGCAGCCGGATGATCTGAGGCGTGTTGGTAAAAAGATGTAAAAAAGAGCATCTACAGTCATGCTTTTCTGGAACACTTTTGATGCTCTCTTGGCTTTTGCCTCAGCTCCTCTTTGTGTTCTCCTTGTCAACCGGCCGCCTGTCTACATAAGCTGCTCTGTAAAGTAGTTCAGAAAAAAAATACAGTGAAAGCTGCCAGGCCGTGGATAAAGTGAAAATGGAATATGTACAAGCTGAAAATGGACAGAGTTAGGCTCTGACACTGTTAGCTCGCCTTTTCTTCATGCCGTTTCATCTGCAGCCAGAGCCCTTTAACTGAGAAATTCCTGCTTCAAATCCTGTCAGCTTCACCTGCATTCATAGGTAACCCATGGAATACATAGGCCGAGTGGAAAATTACAGACAGCCTATAGGGTAAAGTAGGCCAATGTATTACATAATAAGCTGACAGGTTAGAACAGTGCGAGTAGTTCCCTGCAGATACGTGACCCAGAAAGATCAGCTGCAGGTTTATGGCACATACTATATTACATACAGTTCTCCATTTCGCAATGTTTGGCTGTTTCTCTGCATTCGGTGCCGCGTGTTCTTTGTGTTTTTGCCAGGAATGAGAAACATTTAAATGTCAGTTAAGGTACTGGGAAACATATTTATGCACCATTTTTCCAAGTTATGTCTGCAGAAAGGTGGTTGAGACGGATGCGCTGACCGTGTTCAGTGACGCAGTGGTGTATGGCCAGTCAGACATTCATGACTCCCAGAGGATGCATCTTAATAACTCTGGTGATCTTCTGCCTGTTTCTCTTGTGCCAGCACGAGGTCGACATCTTTGGCTGGAGTCTATTAAAACGACTGCAGTGAAATTTGGTGTAGATGTTCACGGCCTCCAGAGGATGAATTGTGATAACTCTGAGCTCCTGACCTTTTATTTAGCACCAAAACCTGGTCAAGTTTTTGTTTGTCCTTTACTTATCAGCCTCAGTATCACTTTGTTTTTAGTGCTAATTTGCAAATGTCAGCATGCCAACACACTAAATTAAGATGGTGAGCATGACAAACATAATATCTGCTAAATGTCAAAATGTTAGCATTATCATTGTGAACATGTTTGCATTTAGCTCAGAGCGCCACTGTTTTTAAATATAGTCTCACAGAGCTGCGATCACTGCAGAGACACTTCGTCTGCCTTCAGTATTTGCAAAAAGGAAACATCCTCTCACTGTACAGTAACTACAGACTGAAGGAAATCAATGAGTAAAGTAGTACAATAAGCTTTAAAGCTGGGGGGCCCAAGCTTTTTTCCCTTGGAGGGCCAGAACTTAAAAAGGTGGGACAGGGGCCAAAACCAAACACCTATTACATTAAGATGAGAAGAGATATTAAGATTTACTCACCATGCTCAAATTATGAAAAATAATAATTAGGGATCCTACATATTTAAAGAAAAATGAACTCACCAAAATAAAACAGCATAAACTGCAATTTCTTAATGATTATTTTTTTTCATCCAGGAACATCTGGTGGGCCAAATCAAACCTTCTGGCGGGCCAGCTTTGGCCCACAGGACCCAATTTGGGCAGCCCATCTTTAAAGAGGTCAAATTTATCACTTTAAAAACATTCTAAGACATAATTGTGCTCCTTTCACATTTCTGTACAGTCATTAAATAGGACCAGTTGTTAGGACAGCGACTCCTCCATGTGTGGGACAAGCTAACTGAAGCTGATTTAGGAGGATTCACTTTCCCCTATCTTTAACAAATTAGAGTGACACCCATAAGCCCCCCATGGAGCTCCAATCGGCCAAAGGCATGAGAACCAAAGAAAGGGATAGACCTAAATGTTTTTTTTAAAGGGGAAGAAATAATACAAAATAGCTGTGGGCCAACTGGAATTAATTTAAATCTCGTACAAAACATCAGTGAATCACTTCCGAAATTCCCCCTGCCAGCCAGCTGTGATGTTTACAACTTTGACTTGTTTTTAGATTACACGCACACACAAAAGGGTTTTTTTTCCGTTTGCATCTAATGGCAGAGAGGAAGCGACGACGGAAAGAAAAAAAACCCTGAATAATTAGACAGATCAGAGGAAGAGATCCTTCGCTAGAGGTCATGCGGCTGATAAACGATAGGCTCGCCTGCAATGCATGTTAAGTGAGTATCGGTGTAATTATCCAGGCTGCGGCGCCTTATGAATGTGTGTAATGTCACGGCCTTTCTTCTCTCACCCCCCTCAGGCGCTTTCCTTCCTTGTCAGACGCTCCACAGACAGGGAGTGAAGGTCACTTGACCGGGAGAAAAAAGGTCAAGGGAGGGACCAGGCCCATGACGGACTGATCAGCCCACCACCACAGAATGGAGAATTTAATTAAGATTGAGAGCGACATTTTCTTTTCCCATCTTTTCTTTCCTGGTTACCAGTCTGCGAGATTCTGATTATCAATTTTTCTGAAAAAATAGGCACTTCAATCAAATGAGGATAGAGCCCCCCCGAGGGGATTAATGACAATTTAGTAGGCTTATTTTCATATTCCTGCCTTTTTTTTTGCAGGAACTTTCCGGAAAATCACTTGCCAAAAATTCTCTTTTTACCTAATCTCAGAGGTTGACAAGTTCATGTGTAACAAGGCGCTTTTAGAAATGCGCACGATATCTTCATTAAAACATCAAAAAACTTCTTCAGGATCCAGGCAGCAGATCATCCGAGGCAGACCTCCTTCCTCTAAATTGAGAGGAGCTCGTGCCATGACAATCTGTGCTTGCTTTGCAGATTCTTTGGAGCCGATGGGGGACCCAGTGCAATAAAAGGAGCCCTTCCTGAAGGTTTGGCGGTATGTTTCTGTGGGCGACACGCGGGAGATCAAGGGAGTGAGAGAACTGACTGGGCAGGCCTCGAGCCGCCTCTCTCTCCAGGGACTCTTCTCTTTAATCACAGTGCAGCCAAGCAAAGTGATGGTGAACTCCACATGCCTTTGGTCTCCCTCGTTTCTCTTTCTCTCTCCGTCTTCATCTCTGTCTCTGCTTCCCTCTGTCCTCACTCCGCCGCTCATCTCCTCCTCCACATACACTTTACCCCTCGCCTGTTTCTTCTCAGCGCCCCTCATGGATTTTGTTGTAAATTTCAAACTGCATGCATTTTTTAATATCGAGGCGCAAGGTGAATACGCACGGCGCCGGAGAGGTGTCGTAATCGTGCAAAAGCTGCTTCTGGTAAGCAAGGAAGGCTCCTTCCTGCAGCTCTAATTGAGACCTGGACATGTCCCCGATCAGTGAGCCTCCAGAGGCCGGCTGCCATAAAAGCAGCGCTAGGAGCAGTCATTACTGCACTGGGAAACACATGGTGTCAGGTATCTTTTGGCTTAACTGTCCAGTGGCACATGGAAGAAATGAAGGCTGGGGACACGGGGAGCTGTCTATTATGAGAAATCCTGAAGGTGTTGCACAGTGGAGGGCCTCAGACAAGCATGTCATTTACAGCTGCCTGTTGTCCCCTCTATGTTTTAGCCCACTGAAACACCAGAAATGTGCTGCAATGTGCTGCTGAGGACGTGCAGTCAGACTGAGATGTGTGACGGCATGTTGTACAGTTTTTGTGTTTTGAGACATTTCTGCTTTTGTCTGCCTGCCATGCGGTGCAGGGCAGGTAGTGTGCACTGGGTTTTGATCAGCTGATGACAGAAGGAAACAGGGTTGATGACAGCAGAGTTCGCTGGGTGGAAAATAATAAGCTGAGACAGAGTTGGATGATTCTCTGTGGGTTTGCGATTGTGAACAACATCTCTCACCTGCCACACATTGGATTCATTGGCGATATAAAACTTAGTGCGGCTTTAAAGTGGTGGTTAAAGTGTGATTCCTTTTTGCCACATCTGTGCCTGTCGTAGTGTTTTTCAGTTTTGTTTTGCACCGTTTTTTCTGCATTGCTCATCACTTTTCTTGTTTGCAAGAAGGCTTTTGATGTCTGCAGAACTGCAGTCCAGAAATGCTAAAGCAGCCAAGAATCGGCCATTGGTTGAACCATTGTGTTATCATTTTATTTATTGATGCAACTTTAAATTATTACTTCAGCCTATGGATTTTTTCTGTCTAGATTTTGTCGAGTGAGAGCTGCAGATCCTCAGCTGTACGTGACTCCTCGGCGAGAGTCTCACAGAGCAGGTCTTCATGCTGTAGCCACATTCCTGTCAGATTTGGCCCTCCGGCTTCTGACAGCATCTCCAGATTCCCATGATGCCTCTTTAGGCAAAACTGCAGAAAGAGAGAGAGCGAGTGGAAGGCACATTTTACTACAACAGCACAGAATTGGGTTAGAGTGCGCATAAAGATACTTTCATAATGTGCCTTTATTGCTTGCAGCAAGGACCTGTGAGCCATTAGCATTTTAGCAGCGCCTAGCCTTCCTGTGCTGTAATATGATGCAGAGTAGTAAAACTGTCAGTAAGTCCTTATCAAGTCAATGATGTCTCTGTTGCTTGGCAGGCGTCAAAAACAAATGACGGCTGCAGTGCGTTCTCCGTTTTGAAACTCATTTCCTCTCGTGTGTGTGTGTGTGTGTGTTTGTGGGAGGGGGAGGAAGGGGAAGAGAAATGTTATTGAAGTTACCATGGTGATTCAATTTCAGCAACCCCCCTCACTTCCCTCCGCCTCTCTCACCCTCATTTCCTCACTAGAACAAAAAAGCAAATATTTCTGAGAGGAATTCCCTCGGTTGCGGGAGCTGAGGCGGATTTCACCAACTGATCTGAGCGAGGTTTGGGTGAATGTGTTTCCCACTGGGGATCCCTGCTCAGATATGCATCCTCACGGATCTGCTGAGCACAGAAGTTACACAAAACAATGTTAATTTCTGGAATTTTAAGTATTTTGTGAAATTGTATTAGAATGGTAATGAAGACTGTATGGAAAGAAGGCATCATGGTACAGGCGACTTTTTGGGGCAGTCGACAAACATCATCGTTTTTGGAGTGTGAATGTCAAAGCTTTGCATTCTTTGAACTCCAGTCAAAGGTAGCTGCTTAGCATAAAATTTACAGCCCTGCCAAATCCAAATGTCACTTTGGTAGAACCGGATCTTTCCGACCCATTAGGAGGCTTCGGGTGACACTGTGTGCTGTGTTTATTTGAAGTTCAAACAGGAAGGCTATTTATGCCTCAATCTCCTCCCTCATCTCAAAAGAGTCCGCTGAGGTTTTATTTTCCTCCCAAAAATAGAAAAGCTAGTAACAGAGGGAGAATGTTTCCAATCCCCAAAACAAATCATGGGCAACGGGGCAGCTCTGTTTTGACATCTAACGATGTGGTAACAGCAATTTGTTTCTCCCTCGTCGCTCCGAATCGCCATGGGTGAATCAGTTGCCGCGGGATGAGCAGAGCTGAACGTGAGAGCTTGTTAGAAGGGTGTTTTAATTCCATTTCTACACTATTGATGAAATGCTTTTTATGAGTGTGATCTACAAGTTTGTATCACCATCCCTGTGCGGCCACTGCATTGACAGGATGCAGTCCCAAGCCCCTTACTCCAACCATCACAACTGAATGCATAACCCCAACCCTTATACTAAACCTTAATATTAAAATAGCAGTCTGGACCCGTAGGGACTTCATTTTTGGCCCCACAGTGACAGGAAGTCCCCATGGGTTGGTGTGCAGCCAGGTCCCCACCGGGATCTAAAAACAAAAAAAAAAACCCACACACACTGGCTTCGTGTTCAGTTTAAGCCCAGCTCTTCCTCTCCACTGACTGTCTCACAGGCACCATCTGCCATGTTGGAAATCTGCCCTCGGTCTGAGAGCCGGAGGCTGACTTGGGAGCTGTATATATAGTTCTCCATATTTCACCTCTTTAGAAGGGGGATTTGTAATCTTGCTCGCCTGTAAATCACAAATCATTAATAATTGAGGGCATTTTTCAACTCGGAGCAGTGAGCAGCGCACCACATCGGCCTGGTAGCGCCGTGGAAGCGCACAGCCGTATAACCCCATTTTGTGGTTTTCCTGAGCAGGGGCCTGTGTGGCGCGGTAATTAGAGCTGCCACATGTTCCAGGGGGTTTACCGCCGACCAGTTGGCGCGATTGAGCAAGATGGGGGAAGCCCGCGGCCGTGCCAGGGAAAGGTTGATGGGAATCCACGTGACACTGCGGCCGTCACTGGGCTGTAAGGGAATCCCTTCCTGTTTCCCCTGTTTTGTCAGCCGCTCAGACTACTACCATGGTGACCTGGTGTTTACTGTACTGGCTGGTTGGCAGTCACGCAGCAACAGGCGGATGACGTGTTCATATGGTAATGCCTATTTATAAGTTTCAACTGTAACACTGTGTACAGACATATGTGTGTGTGTGTATGTGTGTGAATGCAGCCTCAGTGGAAAAGCATGGCCTAACCGACGGGCCCTGATTCGCTGAGCGACTGCTCTGTTGCTGAACAACAAAAAGCTCAGATCAAGGCGGAAAGACGGGCTTAAGTAATGTGGAAACCAAATCTCAATGGCAACAGTATCATAACAGAGATGACTGCAGACCTTTTATTTCCTCTCAGATCTTCTCTGTCTACTTATGTTACATTGGAATTATAAGTTGAATTAAGCAATATATGTCTTTCTTCACTCCTTCCTCCGATTCTGAAACATTATGATTTGTGAAAGTTGAGCAGGATCTTTTTTTTTTGGAAACATAAATTAATCTTTCCCCTAAAAAAGGGAGAATATTATGCATGCCTTTTTGAAAATAATGAGAGAGATTCCTGGCGCCGGTGAAAAGGACCACCGGATAGTAAAGCTCTGTAGAGCTCAATTAGGAGTCATCTCTATCATTAACTCAACCTATAAACTATTAATGGTCTCAAGCCATTTTTCATGATAAGGCTCCCCGCATTTGAAAAATTCTCATTAGGGCCTAAATTAGGGAGCTCTCGTAGATCAAAATTGGTCTTATCTAGTTTTTTAAAATTCCAAAATAAAGATTTAATGAAATATCTTTCCTTTCTTTGCCATCTTTCTCTCTCATTCAACTGAGCCTCTCTCTCATACTGTATGTTGTATTATGCAGCAGATTTTTAAGCACAGTTTTCTATGTTCTAATGCATGTATGTATGAATGTGAATACCTTGAAAGGTGTGTTTTGATGCATGCATGCACGATTGTCCTCCCAAGGTAGACGTCCGCATGTCGTGATTGTGTTTTCCTCCAGATAGCTGCCTGATTTGATGCACACACTCTCTTCCTTCCTCTCCCACCGCGTTGTCAGATCCACTCCTACATCATGTCCGTTGTCACATCATTTACCGCAGAATACACAATGACTTCACACTCAACAAAACACCCAACACCTCTGATTTTCCTCCACGAGGCGAACGCAGATGCGACTTTGACTCGTCACGTATAGAACAATGCGCCGGCCCTCCTGCTCCCCGCATGAAAAATCCCTGAATTTTAAACAGCTCCATAGGAATGAAAATGAAAGCCATGTAAAAATTAATATTACATTTCCGTGACTTCCTATGCTGTTTAAAAAGTAATGAGACTGAATAAAAAAGCACTCAACTTAATAGCCTTGAAATATTGTGCCCCTGACATTTCGTCTGCACTTCCAGGAAGCAGACAGTGTTCAAATTGTTGGCAATATAACCCGCCTTTTACATAATGGTTGTGTCCATTTGATAACTTAATTGTTCCCTGCATTAGTAGGAAGCTTTTAAATGTATTCAGGGAAACAGCTCAAGGATGACAGGGAATGTCTGAAAGTTGACAAGTTTGAACCAAACCGTGCTGAACTCGGGGGGGAAAAAGTCAGGATGAATTTATGGAGCGGACACATGCAGACAGTCACATATGCCTGGGTGTGTACTCATTCTTTCACACACACACACACACACACACACCACTCCTCCACTCGTTCTGGGTGTGATCCTGTGTAGGAGTGCAAGCAGGGATATCCCCCTATGGTTTTTCAAAGAGAGGTCTGACTCATTGCCAAGCACATTTTTTTTTTTTTCCAAGGAGAACACTCCGTCCTGTTTGCTGCTCCAGAGGAAGCCCCTGTTCTCTGGGAGGGACACGCCTTCCATGAGATCACTGCACATAATTAATGTGAACCTTCGCCTGGATCTTCAGGTCAGCGCAACCTGTCGGAGAGCACAGCAGAACATTTCAAGTCAAACTAAAATTAAAATAAATCTTTGCTAAGAAATGAGTATATCTTCAGTGTTTGATTTGACTTGTGGACTTTGTGGAACACCAAACACCAAAAAGAAGAAATCCTTGTTTTTGCATTTGTAAGACTTCTTACATTGCTGTTTTCCAGGGGGAAACATGAATTTTTCAGTCCAACTGACAACGTTGGTATTGATTGTTTAATTGGTGCAATATCTCTGGGATGTTTGATGTTTGTTATATTACTTAATTTCCAACAACCTACCCCCAATATGGGGACCTACATACATTGTCAGTCTAAATCTTTATTGGTTGGCTGCTAACTCTGAAAATTGAAATGCTCCAGTCAGTAGTGCACCAGTTGACAACAATGCCACCTCTCTAACAAAAAAAACAACAAGCAAAAATGGTTTGATGCTCTTTTGAAAAATGAAAAAAATATGCACAAGTTCACATTTCAGTTAAGTGCCTGGATCCTTAGGTGGGGGATGTTTTCCTTATCTCAAATAACCTCCAAGTCCCGACCTGAGAAGCATGCAAAGTATGAGGCGTATAGTTCGTATGAGGACGCTGGATAATATTTTGTCCATGTCTGAGGTCCCTCGACTGTTTGCAAATATACGATGCTAAAATGCGTAGGAAAGATTATTTCCAGTTTTTATGAATAATGGAAAGTGGCCTCCAGGAAAGGAAAGCGTTCTCAGAGAGCTGCCTGAATTGCTGGGGTGTTCCCTTTGAAAACAAAGAAGCCAAACACATTGCAATTCCATTCTGTGTTCAAAGTTAACTAACTGCGTGCAGTCAAAATTCAAATGTCCTTCTCAACACATACCTACACCACTGTTGAATGTACACAAAGCTAGAATATTGAGTTAGCATAATAAGCTGTCCGATCTTGTTAAACACAGAGCCTCTTCATAAACTATAAATTGGCATTATCCTATATTCTCTGCATCTATGGAAAACACTTACAGCAGCATATGAATGAGATTACATTCTATCTCATTTAAATTTACAGCCTGCAAACAGTCATCAGTTTCTGTGTGCTTTTGGACTTGGTGGATTACAACATTACTGTAGTAACACAAACAAACTGAAGGCTGGCGCTGTGTAATTGGGAACATCTGGTTATCATTTTGGTCTTTTCAGTCCCACAATCGTGAACCCTATAAGATCTTATTTGGCCGTTTGCTACAGTGCGGACTGGCTCGAACAAAACAAAGTCCTGAAATAAACAGCCCTCACAAGATCACATGCACAACCGATGCAGGAAAAACAAAATATATGAGACAATACTTGCGTTATATTGTCACCCAGAAATCACATTCTGGATTATATAGAACCAATACTGGCCAGTCACCTTACTTTGACCTGAAAAGTCCACACATTTATTCAATATTAGTGGTGTTTGAAATGCTTACTGCAAGAGATGAATGAAGAAAAAAGGAGATCAATCTATAGACAAAACAACAAGGCAAGTTAAAGTTGGGAGAAGGAGGAAAGAAAGAATTAAACAGAGGAATCAAAACAGCCTGTATCACCTGCAGGTCTTGAACCAGGGCCACCTTCTTAAGGATTAAATTGCATCTGACAGGTGAATAGCCCCAGAAAAGCAATACAGCGGGGATTAGAAAATGAAAATAAATGAGCTTTTAGAGCCTAATGAAGGATTTAACCTAAATGAAGCACAGGTGGCTGATAGGTGCTGTTTCCACATCCACAGTGGGGCAGGTTTGAGAGGTTTCAGAGCACTTTTACTCCCCCCTCCCCGTGGCCTTGCCTTTGGTATTTACTCACGCTTTTCCTGGGGTCGCCGTGTCACCGGGCTTAGCTGATGGGAACGTGCCGGTTTCCAGTGTTTTCATTGGCTGGGGAGAACATGGGAAAAGAAGCCGGGCATCCTCTGTGGTCCCACCCCGAGCAGAGGACCTCCCCCCTTCTCCAGAAAGCCAGCGTTACCACATGTAACCCCTTGTGCTCCGGACATGCGAGGAAATAATGATGTCAGAAAGATGGGGCTCGACCTTTGCAGCCTCGTTTCATGGGAAGAACTTTAAACCGAAGTGACAAAGTATCCTCCTGGGTAAGAGCATGCGGAGGAATTTCACCACTGATATCCATTACACTTCAAGTTCATGAACTGCTATGTTATGTGGCAAACATTACTTTGAGTGCAAGAGGAGTAAATATACTATCAGTGTTTATGTGGCTACAGCTCTGAACAATAGCTTCAAATCCTCATTTGATAGATTAAGCAAAGCACCAAAGGCCGTGTAAGAAAACGGGGGCTTATTTTATGATTAAACAGCTACATGATCAAAATTATCCAGATCAAAGAAACTCCCCGAGTTAAAACTGAATAAAAAATTACTCAGTGGAATTAATTTATTTTCTATTTTCTCTGTTAACGTGTATTACTTTGCATTCGGCATTAGGCGGCTACATATTCCACAAATTGGCTTTCCCCTCCTTTTCTTGCCACTTACTTTATACATTTGTAATCAGATATTAGCAGCTGATGTTTCAGATATTACTCACGCTGTGCAGAAAGATCCCTTGTTAATTTAAAGCCTACGTGTTGACTGTCACTTTCCATATATGGAGGTTAATGATTTCCAGCGTGAGTGGCTGTCAGCGAGGAGAAACGCTCGAGCCTGTCGTGTTATGTAACCCTCGTTACTGTGCACAGACAGGAAGTTTGACCATTTACTGTACTGGTGGAGCTTATGTGTTTATCTGCACTCAGCCATGGAGGAAGCCCACAGAAGGAACACAGGCCGGGCTGCATGCTTCTCACTTGAGTTGCTTTAAAAATAGCATGCTGCATTATAAATTAGGGAAACAATAATTACTCAATGCTTTATATTATGTATTTATTATGTAATTGGCTCTAATTTATCACAGAAAAACCTCCAGTTTTGTTTTCCAAAATGCTGTTTACTAGAGAGGAAAGGATCCACTGAATCAATTATTTAAAACCTTCCTCATTATGGGGCAAAGAAAATAAACTGGCCAACATATTACATCAAGTGGGCTTTTCAAATCTGGGTATATAAAAGAGGAAGGATCCATCTCATATGTCGTGTTTCTTGCAGTTATTTTCTAATGATGCGTTTTAAAGTGCATATAAGATGTGCCCTATTTGCCTCTCGTTGACATATCAACTTCTGGTTCAGTTAGTGATTTCCTACATTTCCCACTAACACATAGAGAAGGAGCAAGGTAGCCTGAAATTGCACAGTAGCTACATCCACCAGTATTTCTTGTTGAACAAATAGTAGTAATAGTGTGAGTACTAGTGACTGATTTATCTTTAGTAAAAAGTAAGTTAGGACAGCAATACCCAGGGTACACTAGGTAGATGGAGACATTGAAGCAGCACAATGCTATTTTTGTTTTTACCTCTTTTAATTGAGGACATCGTAACAACCAGCATTTTCGGCTACCACCATCAGACACTGTTACAGTAGAGGAAATTGAATTGTATTAAAATGTAATGATATGATGATGAATTTATGCAAACTATCCGTTTGAACTCTCAGAAAAAGGAAGTTCTTTTGGTGAACATCTCCAATGTGCACGTCCAAATATTTCTGCAGTGAAAGTGTTTTATTTCACTGCTTTAATACGAAACACAAGGCGAATCTTGTAAATCCAGTTTCTCTGGCATGTCTCTGCTTTGTCGTCCACTCAGAGAGAAAGTGGTGGGTGAAAAATTAGTCCCGAGCAAACATTTCAAACCATAACAAACCACACGCAAGTGCTGCACAGCCCTCTGTCTCCCCTACAGAGTTTATCGAGGGTGCGGTTCTGCAAAAGTCCAGCTGGTGCATACTGAGCGAGTGAATAATAAAATAAATTGTGTTTGAGGAGGCTTACATTAAAGATTAGTCATTCATGAATCATGAACAGGAGGGGAGAGACCTCCTCTTTGTGAGTTTTATCCCGGCCCTTTTATGGCTCACCACCAGCACTTTTAACCAAACCCAGGCCTGGCTCTTGGACCAGGTCCTGGGCCTTTCTGACTCACAGCATGTCTTATTCACTGCTCATAGGAGGCAGGGAGCGAGCAGGGCGGACGGCTGGCCAGTGGCTTTGAGCGAGTTGCACCCAGCAGGCGGTCGGGGCTCTCTGCATGCAGCCTGGTCATCTGAAAAACTAAAGGTTGGCCAGACGGGGACATTAACAGGGAGGCACAGGATGGCCATTGTAACAAGTCACCTTGGCTCATATTTACTCAGAAACTATTTTTATCATAATGTAAAACATCCTGCAAAGATGACAGAACATCTTGGATATGTGAGTGTGGTGCTGGATTTGAAACTAGCTTTAACTTTCATCTTGGATCAAAGTTTCATTCAAGCTGTGTTTGTGCCATTCATACTAATATGCATATGTTTATGGGATAGTTCGATCATTTTCACTTTATGCCAGGCGCACAAATGTAAGCAAAAGCTGAGCTGTCACAAACAGTACAACCACAAACTGTAGACAGACAATACTGCATAAGGTAACAATCATGTAACTTTTGAAGTATGTTTGTCCCTTCGAAAATAAAATAAGTAGGATACAGGACTAAAAATACACTGTTGACCTCAAAGCGATTCAAATTATTGACACTTTACATTCTATGATTCTGAACACAAATCAGGACACCAGACCACACTGAAGAGGCTTAGTCAGTTGTTGAAGAATTTGCTATTTTAAACCATGTTGAACTATCAGGTGCAGTTGATTTCATTCATTCAGTCAAAGGGATATTGCAGCGAGTTTGTAAATCAGGTGCACAAAGTCGGCAGACTCAGAAGAGACACATTGGAAAAAGAATCAAAATCAAAGCAGAAAATTAGAAATACCCTGTCTTGTACGCTCAAGCTCCAAGAACACTGGAGCCTACATTTCCCATGATGCAACATCTTTTATTAGACCCTCTTTCATACTCCAGCTTGTATGCTTTGTTTTATAAATGTGTGGTCTCCAGGCTGAAGCTGAGACAAGCCTGCCTCTTTAACTATGTTCTGTTTAAAAATAATAAAAAAATTAGGACATATGGTGCACTGGAAAAAGTCAGGAACAATTTCAAATTACCTTCAGACTCAATGTAATATGATTTACTGAGATGGATGTTTTTTGGGGGAGTTTTTTTTGTAATGCATTCAAAAAATGGGAAGCAGATGCATTACATTTGTCAGCAGCATGCTTTAATCTGAGGGCAGGATGACGGAGGTGCTGTGTGAACGACAACAGTGAGTCACAGAGAAGTCACGATCAAATACAGAGTAAGACCGGTGATACGTTCTTGTTATGTCATGAAGTTATTGTCCGGTCAAGAAGGGTCAGTCACCATGAACTTAAACTGACTCTGTCCCCGTATAGTTTGTGAGCTCATGAATTTTTGTCAGCTTGCATGCAGACGGTTTAAGAATAGTTCTGGTGATATTCTATATTTTTCATATTGTAAACCAACAATTGATCCAACTAACAAGCACTGTCTGTGGATCCAAAGCCTGATGCATCTTATCCCACTGTAGCCAGACTTTTGCACTGGTTCACATGTTCCTTCATCATGATGAACACGGCCACTGTTTATTTGAGTTGATTCCACAAACTCCTGCCGCAGTAAATAATCACCAGAGCACCAGATGTGTATTAATCTGCCTCTGAAAATAGTCTGAAAACAAATCCACTATTTACTCCAGTTGAGTAAAGTTGGCTGAAAACTACAGTGCCCAGGTGTTTTAGGAAGATACTGAGCCTTTTATGAAAATGAAACTATGTGGTTGTGGTTAGTGTTTAATGCATTACGTCTTCAGCAGGAACACATGGGTTTGGGGCCGAGTGCCACACACAGGGTAGGGAAGTCAGGAAGTACTCGGAGCAGGGCTAACACATTGTTAACACGTTGAAAAATATAGGAATATCGCCAGCCTTATCCTTTAGATCACTCAGCTCAGCTGTCAGTCACAGGTGCACGCTTGAGCCAACGCGCCTTGTGATTGGTTGTTCTGGCTGAGACGCCACAAGCAGAACAGTGGCTGTAGTGAGGGAAGGATACACTGATACATCCCCAAGAAGAAGCTCGTATTCAAAAGGGATCTAACAATTACATGAGTCAAGAAAAAAACAGGTTCCATTATTTTTTTTTCCACAGTCAAGACACAGGACCACAGATCAATAGATTTAAATCAAATAAAAACTCCCCCAAACAAACTACAAACTGATGGGCCGGCAAAAAAGAACAAAAGAAGGGAAGCCACCTCGGTCCAACCCTTACAGGGCCGTCAGAACCGGGTTCCTCCTCCACCCTAACCAAAACATCACCAAACTAAACCCTGAGCAACATTAATAAAGCTGCGAAAACTGAACCACCGGACCCACCAGAGAAGAGATAAAGGGAAAAAAACAACAAAACTACATGTGGTCACTCATTTTCTGCTGCTGCTACCAGGCTGTAAGGGGAAAAGCGAGAGTCCCCTACCCTTCTTTATTGGCTCCTCAATCAACCTGAGCAGCCTCACCTGGAGAGGAAAAAAGTGAGACACCAGACCATCGGCATGATCAGAAGGAGGGGGGGGTATGCATGCATACGCTCATACATGCACGCACTCACACACCTAAAATCCATTGCTTCATCTTTCTCCAATCCGAGTCCTTTCTTCTGCTTCTGCTTATTGAATGACATTTGAGAGTGAAATCGCTTTATGCAGAAGACAAAAGAATAAACCTGTTTAGTTTAGTCTGCCTCCGTCCCCAACCCCGTGCCCCGTGGGCAGGAAACGGGGAGACTTTCACCTTATCTCCTATTGATCTCCCCTCCTGAATGGTGTCATTTATTTGCAGGGTGATATAAGTGGGACTGATTAGAACAAGGGGCCTGATTGATTTGCGCACACAAGCCGTGCGACAACCAGGAGAAAATCAGACCTGGCGGGGGAGGGAGAACATTCATCTGAGGTTCGTCCAGCTCTCTCATGCCAGAAAACATTATCCTCTGTGTGTGTGTGTGTGTGTGTGTGTGCACGTAGGCATCCGTACGTGTGTGTGTGTGTGTGTGAGTGATTGCAGGATACGCGAGTGCTTTAAATCAGCCAGAAAAGCTTTGAGGGAAAAAAGCAAACAAATGCAATTTGCATTCCAATTTGTTTACAAAGCAACCTTACACACCGTCAAATGATAAGATAAATGATGGTGTGCGCCTTTTGTAAAGCACTCCCTCGATTCAAACTCCTCTGATTGATTTGAGGCGGACGCTGACCCTGGCACTGAAGCACCATTATAAGCATCTCCAATGTCCTTGTTTGTGCATTATGTCTAGCTGAGTAACTCTAATAAGCATCTTCACTTGTTGTGTTAGCGGGATGAACAGAGTGATGCGCCCTCCAATCTCTGGACTGATTAAAAGAACGGGCCGGAATAAAGAGCTTAAATGTCCTTTTGCTCCACGTGTCAGCCATGTTTCTCTGTCTGTCACCCCTGAGAGCGTTTGCTGCTTCTGAAGCGAATGAAAAACAATGAATCAAACACTAATTCTGCCTGTTTTTTAGAGCGGACCAGAACAAGAGCTTTTTTTTAAAATCCCTGCTTCACAATGATTCATCCCTTTACCTACTGACACATTTTGACTCAGCAGAAATTCATTAGACTTTCCATTTTCTGAAAAGTTCCCGGGTTCCGTTAAATTAACTGGAGTTCAACTGAGAGTCAAAAACCATCCGCACTAATGATCTGGTCATAGCGCTGAACATCGTCGAGACCCAGACACATGCCCCCAATTTCCTTAAAAGCGAGCCATGTTCTTGTAAACAACTCCTGCAGCCGAACATGACATGTCTCCCCTTCTCCGTTCAAAGGGCATCCTCTCTGCATTACGGCCTCCTTAATGAAAAAGAAGCAGGATGGGAAACATCAGGGAAGATTTCACAAGAAGCTTCCCTTTAATGTCTGCGGAAGCCAACGGGCTCTAAAAAAAAAAAAAAATTCTCCTAAAAGTCCTGTGTGCTCGATTGCTTCCACAATGAGTTAGTTAACTACACCTTCCCTCGCCCTGCAGACAAACCTTCACTGTAAATGCCACAGTGATATTTTCACATTGCAAATCTCCTCTTCTGCTATCTCAAATGGAGCTGCGGTTTGACCCCGTCTACGAGCGGAGACTGAGCCGGGCCCTGCGGGGGACCGGCTCGTCTTCCTAGCAGCAGACACTATCATCGCTAAATATCTGCTAACAAGCACGAGCACTTAAGCCACAGCCAGTTTGCATTCCAGCAGGGTAGGAAAACAGCTGCAAATTATGTAGCTATCCTTTGCTGTTTTCCTGACAGACCTGAGTTCTTTTTATAGAGTATTTTTTTAACACTGGCAAATTTAAACCAGCTCCTCATACTGGCAGTTTTAATTGGGATTCAAAAAATTCTTGTAACCAAAGACAGAAAAATGAAGAAGAGTAACTCTGAAAAGCCCGGCTGTCTCTTTTAGGATTTATTATATTTTGATTCATTACTTCCTTTGCACGGGAAAGACTGATGCAATAAGAGGTGATGCCGGCACCCGAACATCATTTGTAAATTGGACAAATCAAGAGGGTCTCAATTAGTGGAGAACTGGGCATTCACTGTTGTACTCACTTACTTTGTAATTTAGCCTGTTTGCATGGATGTATATCATTTTTTACAAAGAAGTGTTGCTAAGTGTTGCTTTTAATTGATCACTCCTTTGGTGTGTGTCTGGGGAAACCAGCTAGAAAACCCATCAGTCAGAATAACTTTAATTGCAGAGCGCATCAAATAAACTTTGGAGTTCTTCTTCATGACGTTGACATTGAGACAAACTGACGACTTCCTCTTCGGTTTCAAAATGCATTTTTGACACCAAAGAATATTCCAAGGGCAAATTGATGTTAGTATGGATGAAAAATGGTTGTTGCTGGCACACCATGTTTCTCTAATGTTTACAGCAAGTCAAATTGAGTCTGGTTTATTTATATGGGCCTTCATAAAGACTCTGTCTCCGAGCACTTTGCGGAGAACGTGCCTGACTAATCAGCAGTCCATCACGCAAGTAAAATGATGCTATGAAATATGTAACAAAGCACTTTGCAAAGTGTATATGAAGTCTATTGGTCCCACAGACTTTAATGGATATAAAACACAAGAAATGCCTCATAACTACAGAAAAAAAAATGTCTGTAGTTTTGGTGAACCAGACCAAAATTGGAAAAAAAATGGAAGGAATGTCAGAAAGAGCCACAGAGGAGAGATCCCTCTCCCAGAATGGACGGACATGCATGTACAAAACAGACCAAAAATCACAGCATATACACAGATTAATCAATCACAGATTACAATGAAAACATTTTTGCTACATGTAGATTATAACTGCAACTTGAGGCAGGACCTGAGCCATATGACCTCCTCTCCACCAAAGAGATCTGGATCTGAGGACAGGCCTCACAAAGAAAAGCAAAGAAATCACAAAATATACAGATATTAATGACAAATATAGATATAAGTAGATTTTAAAACATAAGTGAAAAGTATGAGGACGAGCTGGTGTCGCTGGATTGGTAGAACCTGACCCACATGACCTCCCCTCAACCATGGAAGGAGGACACAAACACAGAAGAGGCAGCACAGTTTGCACTGATAGGAGAGACAAACAAACATAGAGAGAGAGAGACATGATCACATGCAAACCAGGGAGGGAGGAGAGAAGACAAGTGGCTGGATCTCCAGGGGGACGATGATCCAGATCCAAACGTCTGGATGAGGCACTGACAGCCAGGAGAGAGAGAGAGAGAGAGAGGGGGGGGTTCCTGGACGACTGATGGTCCAGCAGAGAGGAGGCCGAGTGAAAAGAGAGAGAGCGAGAGAAGACGGAGAGAAGCACACAGCTTGGCAGCTTGTGACAGAAGTTAGAGAGATGCAGTGTTTATCTGAATTTTACAGTTTGTTTGTTGATGTCTTAGCGGCAGGACAAACACAGAGTACTAGGAATCAGATGACATGACATAATGACAGGTACTAATAATAATTACAATAACAGGTGCGAGCACTAACAAGCATTAACTGAATGCTAAGGTGAAGAATTTAGTTTTAACTGTCTGATGCTGGCAGGGAGGTTATTTCAGAGGAACGGAGCATGATAGGAAAAGGTCCTGCAGCCAGCTGACTTCTTTTTAACTCTGGGGACAGACAGGAGTCCTGCAGTATGAGAGCACAGTGCACGAGAGGGGACAGAAGGTTTAATGAGGTCAGCCCAAGTCATCAGAAGCACCTTAAAGTGTCATCCGACATGAATAGTGATGAATATGATATGATCATATTTTTGTGGGTTTTAGTTTCTAGCTGCAGCATTTTGAACCATTTGAGACAAGACAAGCAGGCGGCAGACAAGACAAAACTTTGCAATAATCAAGTCTGGGTGAAACATTGGCTTGATCTAAAAGCTCTGTAGCCACAAGCGGGTAGCTTTGGGACAGGCCTCCTGCCTCTATTGTGGTATCAAGAGCAAAGGATGATTTGACACAGACCATGATTTAACCTGTGCTTAAATATGCTAATACACTGGAGGCCAGACCAGCAAATGTGCTATATACTTTTGTGACGTTTTGCTGCTGGAACAAGAAACAAAAAGACAACCTTGCTTTCAACAGCAGTATCCGTAAAATTGCTGTGTTTCAACCAAATTCAAGGTCTGGCTGTATTGGAACAATCAGTCCTAATTCTGACTCTCTCACCGTAACAAAAGCACTTAGTCTGCATCTTCTCTCAGCAATTGATCTTGAACGTCCTTCTCTCTATGGAGACTTTAGTTTGTCCCCGGTCCTTAATGCTCATCTCTCTGCCTCTCTTTCTTCCTCTGTCTATCTCTGCCCATCTCGCTCTCCCTCACTTGTTCCCTCTGCATGCATATTAATGAAATGTGCCTCGTTCCTCCCTGCCTGAAAGTCGTTTATCCTAATGTGGGAGGAAGTTGCGGCTTTACCGGCCTCCTCATTACTTATTCAGGATAATGTGCGACAGTGACGCTCTAATGGCATCCTGTTGGAGAGCCACTAACAAATGGCAGGCCTGTAGTGTCCACCCAGAGTCTGATTAATAAGCGGTGGCGATCGATGGAGGTGGCTGACCCCTGGGGCGATCCGTGGGGAGGAAACCAGAAGGGACAACAGTATGGACAGAGTGTACATAATGGACCATATGTTTGACCAGCTGAATGTATGTGTGTGTGTGTGTGTGTGTATCAGCAGCTTCTGGTGATGTCTCTGTGTTTCTGTTTTCATTCATTCATGGATGCATCCAATGTGAAGAGCAGGTTCAAAGTGGACTCCTGATGACCCTCGTTTTTTGCAAGGCCTTGATCTGAGCTGCTTTTCTTGCTGTTTCCTTGTTAAACTGTTTCCTCTTAACCATATTGACCCTGTGAAAAGCAAAACACACACAAGTCCAGCAATTTGGTGGTCAGCCAAGACACGAAAAGCCCATCAATAAAACTACAGAGGCAATACACAGAGGGGACATGGCACATCCCTGGAGCGTTCCTTTATGAAACGGCCCCTGTTCCCTTCCCAGTAAACTCCCAAACGATGACAAGCCAATTAACCTGCATCATTAGTTTGAGAGGAAGCGCTTTTAAATGAAACCACAAGGCAGAACTTTAAGGAGGTTTTGCATTATTGATCTAATGTCAGGGCCGGAAGCAGTGGTTGTCATTGGGGAGTTGACGCAGGCTGGAGCGAATTACTGTAATGGCTATCTGTGCCATCTGAAAATCAGCTATCATTGTTAACCACTAATGGGCTGTAACATACTGTTAGTGTGCTTGCTAATGCATTACAGATTAGCTGGATTTGGTTTCCTCCTCTTCATCTGTTTTGGAGACAACAGATTTGAAGGGCACTGTTTCTATGTGGATTGTGTGTGAAAGGAGATTTTCACTCTACAGACACTCTTAAAACAAGTGGTTCTATACTTAACCTTTTTAGGTTCTGTTTCTTAGCACACATATGACACCCCTAAAATGGTCCAATAAAGAACCTTTTGGGATCTTTATAATGAAGGTTGGGGTTCTTTAATGAGCCTTGAAACGTTCTTTTAGATCACAGAAGAAGTTTCCATTTCATTGATTTTTTAAAACATTTCAATTTCTCATTCAAAATCTTCATTCAATTTAATACATATTTCAATTAACATACATTTTAATTGAAATATTGCTGTGTCCTTTGTAAAAACTGTTGTTATAGATGGACCCCTGGATACAGCAGTGAGATATACAGTCTAGTGTTTGTAATTTTATTGTTTTAGTGTGAAATGTTTTAGAAGGTCATGTTAAGTGAAACTGTTAAAAAGGCTAATGTAGCTCATTTACAAATTAAAAGGAATTTTGTCTTCTCTTGCAACAAAAATGATATCAACAGAGGGGCAACGTTCCTGTAATAGTCTAACACTTACAGCCTAGAATTTAATATTGTAGTAAGTTTTTAAGGGGTGTCACTGACATGTGGTGCAGTTTGGCATAATTTGATTCACGCACGTATTTTATTTTGAAAAGGTCGCTGGCAACCTGAGTTGTCTGTAATCGGTTTACAGCAGACAGGCGCAGCACTGTGACTCTCCACAGCTGGCAAAGTCAAAGAACTGCAGCATCATAAAAGGGTCTATTTTCTGTACAAATTTAATACTGAACTGTCTTTGTAGCAAAAGGTTCTTTGATTAGTACAACAGAACCCTGAGGTTCCCCACAGAACATTTTTATGGCAGAATTTTAAAGGAAGCATAAACATAATTCTGAGGTTTTTGAAAACTATTTGCCGTCATCCTTCGGTTTCCTGATTTACTGTTTTTCCTCCTAGCAAACTCTTATGGTAATTTATATTGACCAGGTCTATCCATCTACATTCAATAAATAAATGATCGCTGAAGTTTAAAACTCTTTTTTTTTTTTTTTTTGTGGTTCTTCACATAAATTGTTCATGATCCCTATATCACTTTTACCACCCCAGACCTGGTTAATAACCACTGCATTTTCACTTCCTTATTCATTACATTCTGAAGGGTTTTTGGAGATACAATAAAAATATTATTTTCCCCTTTACCTCACATGTATTATTAACTACGACAGAGGAGATTCTCTCATATCTCTTTATCCATAAAACGGCCAGTATAACAGTGAGTTTAATATAACACCCATGCCCGTTGTAGCAGATAGAGCCTTGTACTTTTTAATAGAGCTAAGAGTGATATCACATTTTGTTCTGCTGGAGAAATGTGAATTTTCGATCGGTTCAGGGTGTTGTTATTATCGTCACGTAAAATTTGATGTTGCAGGCGTCGTTCTGCTGAAGTTTAGGAGTCACGGCGCAAAGTTTCCTCTATTTTACTCCACTTTTTTTCCTTTAAAAGACATGTTTGCCCTTAGTGGGGGTAGGGCACGATCCTGCATTCCATTAGAAATGTACTACACGTGCCTTACTAAAGTGATATGTAAGCAAAAAAGAAACCCAATTGAGAACATGCTGCTTTTCCATGGCACCGCTCTCTGCTTCTGTGTGCCACGAGCATGCCTCATTACCTTCAAAGAGCATTTTCAAACAGCATTTTGGGCGGCTTGCCAACATTTTTTTTTCCTCGGGAAATTTTCAAAACAATTTGGTTTTGCCATCTTTATTTTTATGATTTGAGCATTGAATAATTAATGTTCTCTCTGCTCTGCCTCATCAAGCACAACGCACAATTCTACACACATGCCTCCCCCCCCCCACATGGTCGATTGTCAGACGATGAAGAGACAGGCAATAAATATAGAGATATCATTCTACATGGGTGTAATGTTCAAGGAAAAGGGCCGCAGGTAATTACCAATAAAGACCAAGTCATTATCCCCAAGTGGTCACAAGTACAAGAAACAACATATTGAGTGTCATTTACTGGATTAATCAATTTTACAGCATCTTGCTTTCTTTTTATTAAGTTTAGCAGGTAGAACATTTTAGCATCCCTGAGCTGCAAGAAAGAGAGAAGCATTCAGCACATTCTTTCAATACATAAAGCTCCGGGGGTTATGGCTCTCAAAGGAGTTTGAAATGAACAGTGAGCCCGTTGCCTCTGAAAACAGCTGGATTTGAAAGACAAAACGTGCTCAACCAGACGTAACTCAATTTGCTTAAATATCCTCTGACTTTGCAGCTATATCAGCCAGCTCAGGCCTCAAGTCATTTTTTTCCCTGCTCTCAAGTCGAGATGCAATTATAGATGCTCTGTTATATGTAGAGGATGTATTTGTGTTTCCACGCATGCATGCACTCTTGCAACGGGTGGACAGACTGGATTTGTGTGCATGGTGGACTGAGCTCATCCCTCCGCCTGATGACTGATAGCTGCCCTGCAGGCAGAGCTCACCTGGCCGCCCCGGTGACCCTTCACCTTTCCCACCTCATCGTAAAATCCTGTCTCCCTGTTGCATTTTATTTTGAGCGGAGACTTCAAACGAAGGCAGGAATGTCACATTTTGAAATATGTTAACTCGTTTGAAGCTGAGGCGACAGGCTTAATCCAAAGGTCCCACTTTCGGGGCGACATCCCACTCTGTATAGATCCACATTCAGTGTGTTTCCAACTTATTTTTGTCCAGAGTAACGAACAGGGTTCATCGTCCATGACTGCCAAGATAGACAGCGTGCTAGCCAGGCAGACATGACATGAACCGCAATAACATTCAAGCAGGGGAAGCTTTTGTTCCATAACCTTACTCTGCACGTCTCTCAGGGAGTCTCTCCTCGCGGAAGAGACTTTTCCAATCATGAAACATATTTTCCCTCTTGTGGTGTTGAGTGTATCTGAAGGTCTCAGCCATAAAATTAAATGAGGTGTAGATGACTGGCCCTGAATGACACGATGAACTATGAATTCTGGCCAGTTTCAAAACAAGAGTTCTTGTGATCAGGATCCAGCTTACAAAGTGATTTGCCCTCCGGTTTAGCCGACGCTTGAACTAATAGGGAAACGTGCTTATTGTCTGTGCTGTAAGAGAAAGACGGGGATTTGCCATCCGCACTGCCGTCATCATTAGGAACTGCAGGCTTTCACAGATGCACTTAACTGTTTTTTCCTGCATTCCCAGTCAAGTGTTTGAGGTCAAACATCGGTGACCCGGCCTGCAGTCGAGTAGCCACCACTGATGGGCCAATATCTGATAGATCTGGGCTATTTCGCTCTTTCTCTTGCTCTGTGTGTCTCTTTGCCTCTCTCTCTCCAGCAGAGATGAAGAGAACTGTCTTGGCTCTCTAGGGGCTTAAATCAAAGTAGACCCCTCTATGGCCAGGCTCGAGGGGGGCCGGGGGGGATGCAAAGGGAGGCCTCGGGTAGCTTTCAGGTTCAAAGGCCTTTATCACCTCCAGAAGCTGACCACTGTCAACTCCAGTAGAGCCAACTGCCTTTGATTGTCTCCTTGTCCTCTTGTATCTACCAGGGGTTATCCGCCTCGGCTGACACATGCTAAAGGCTGTTAGCTTTGATAATGAAGCCGGGGAGGGGTCAAGCTGCCGAGCCCATGTTCCACAGAACATGTACACACCGGAGCTCGAGTGTTTATCTACGGTGGGAACTCAAATAGATGCACCCTTTCTTTGATTAATAGTGTCCTTCAACGTGAGTGCGGCTATCAGCGCCCTTCTTCTCCACATGTCTTTGCATGGTTTAACAAATTCTGATGAAACTTGCCGACACAACCACTTTTTTTGTCAGAGTTTGACTGAAACCCCCGAGTAAATCAAGTTAATGGCAGCGGACTGCAATGGCATCCGATTTTGTCTGACAGCGTATCACATTGCGGAGAGGCGCGCAGAATGTATTCCAAGGATGTTGGAGGAGGGCAACGCGCCTCATTGGCTTTCCTGTGATGTCCTCGACCGCTTTGAAGATGTCCTCCAGCTCCATTCACCTTTGAATTCTTATCACGGCCCAATAGATCAGTAGTGAAATATACCCTCAAAAGTTATGAATTCATGAATTTTACACAGGTATATCTTTCACCAAAGTCCATATCACCAAGGGGAAAGTTTCCTCGCTCAGAGGGAAAGTTGCTGCCTGTAAAAAAAAAAAAAAAAAAAAAAAAGAGAGAGAGAGAGAGGATAATATAGGAGCATTGATATTCCATGTTAACACCTGCATCATGTTCCCTGGAATTAACTTCATGTAAGGGAGGGTCCGTGCTTATTTCATATAAAGGTCACCTTTTTATAAGCCTGATAAAGGAGATCATGGATCCAGCATGGAATAAAAATGATGTACTGCACCTCTTGCACTCTGTGTCTCAGCAGTGTAATTTCTGTGTGTGTGCTGAATTTAAAAAAAAAACAACCAAATGTGATCCTTGTGGGATTCATTAGGCTCCTCTACTGTAAATGAGACTTTTGATATTATTAAATGCCACGGCGTGTAAACAGTGTGTCTTGACACGAGTGTTCAGACATGTGCTGGTGTGGGTGTGGGTCCACGTGTGCTTTACCGTACTGTCTGTTTGCTGCTCTGTTTCTTATAATAGTCCCAGCAATGTGTAATAGCACTGTGGTGACTCATACCCTCTCAAGTCTGCACTTGCAAACAATCACAGTCGAGCAAGTGTGTACACTGGTACTTACGCAAACACACACACGTACACAAAGGCATATCTCTTTCCAACGACCCATGCAAACAGTGTCTGAGAGATGCAGATAAACAGCTGTGATTTACTTCTCTTTTCCATTTCTGCTCACACCAGAGTGCCAGATTGCAGCAGGCTCACTCACATCCCTCCTGTTCACACTCCACACTTCAGAGGCTATTGGAGGGTTGGTACTGCATGGCACAGTTCGGGTTAACAGCGAGCAAGGCTCCTGGGAGATTGCCTGAGACGATGGAATAAACAAGTGTGATTTACCTCTCTGTTATTCTGCCATGAAGGGGGGCAGAGACGTCGGTCGCAGTGGCCTCTGGTCTCCCTGAGAGCGGCCTGCTGCTCGCGTAGCCCCGAGCCAATTGTCCCAGAGGTCGAATGGAACGGGGGAAGCAGCTGGAAGCGTAAGAACACACACCGTATTTACAATAGGAAAGCACACACATAGACAAAACCGACACGCACAATATGACATCCTCTCCTCTTATCAGGCCGCATCTGTTTCCTGGAGCTGACGGCGGCTGACGAACTCCATTGAGCCATGTGGGAGAAACGCGGCTCGGGCCCTTCGGCCGAGCTGCTATTCATAAATGCTCATCTTTCCCCCGAGCGGGTCACAGAGAAACCCAGGTCCACTCATTTATATCTCCTCACTTCAACGACTATAAACACTTAAAGGATGTTCGCCTTGTCCTCGATAGCCTCCACGCCCTGCAGTAACAATGGTGCTGCAATTGTTGACATGTTAACATGGAAACGGTGCGGATGTTAGATACCGCTACGATGAGTTAACCAGTTTGTGGCTACTACATCTGCACTTTGTGTTTATTTGGAATTGAAACAACATGGTCTCACATATTTGTTTGGGGTTTTTTGTGTAAAGGTTTTAAATGTGCAGCTTGTTCTTTTCTATAGCTTTGTTTAAAACACTCCCTCTGCGTAGTTTCCATTTCTCTTTTTTCACTTCTAGACTTTAGACAACACAGAGATGTTCTATTAGAGTCACAATCTTGTTGCAGACCAATCGTGGTGAAAACTGCATCTGAGAGCTTCAGGATTTAAACATACGAACGATCAGAATACAATATTAGATAAGATATTCTAGATATTCCTTTATTAGTCCCCACAATGGGGAAATTTGTAAGATTGGTCTTGAACAGTTTTCTTCATATTAATGTAAAGGCCAGGTCTATTCAGTCCTGTTATTTTCAAATAAGTAAAATCTTCTCATAAGTTGACTTCTCTCTTCTACTGTGATGCATTGTATTCTAAACTGTAGCCCGTTTACAATTAATTAAAAATTCTGCTGCATAATTACTAAGAAAGCCTCCACAGTGGTCCCATATTACTCCAGCGCTGGCTTTGCTACACTGGCTTCCTAAGGTGTACGCCTCTGATTTTGCAAAGCAAACCTATAACACTGTCGGACTAGTATTAAAATTGATGCAGCAGAACCAGACATATAGTTTCATTCCACACAATCCTTTGGTGCCTACATTACCCACAATGCCACGCTACTAGTCTACTCTCTCTCTCTCTCTCTCTGTGCTACAGAGGTCTGATAAGTTCGCTCCTTTCTAACGCCACAATTTTTTTTTTCAAACTTTTAGTCTTCAGCCCCACCAGCACTGACTCATGTGACATCACTTGAGGCTATTTATCAGACACAGCTCCCTCCCTCTAATCTCAGCTCCCTTTTACTTTAGGGTTTAAATTCAAAATCCTTTAAATTACTTTTAATGCCATTACACAATTTTTTGAGTTGAAGGCTCATGCTGAGTAAGCTTGTCTTGGCTCCCAGGTTATGTAACAGTTTCCCTCCTGGTGTAAATTCAACAAACTGTTGTAAATCTCATTTTAAGACCTATTATTTCTCAAAGGCATTTTATTGTTGTTTCGTTTCCCTATTTTTTTTTCGTCTTTTTCAACCATTTATGCTTACTTTTGACTTTTTTTTTTTCTAATTGTGAAGCATGCTGACACCCAGGTTTAGGATAGTACTATGAAAATATAGGTTACTTATGTGTATAATTGTAATTCATTCTTTTTTTTTAAAGTTATGTTTCTGCCAATGTTTCTATTGTTTATATTTTTGGTGGTTTTTAATGTTTAATATCACCTCTAGTACGTGAGCAACCTAACTTATATACAGTATATCCATAACTCTCAAGCTGAATCATTTCACATTTTTGTGCAAAATGAAACATTAAACAGCGAAACAAAGACAAAGAGAGCGAGAAAAGAAGTGGGAGAGGCACAGAGTAACAGAGTGCAATCATTTGTTACATTGTGCTCTGAGCATTTTAAACACTATAGCACAGAGGGGCTGTGATGAAGCATCCAGTTTTGCACCCAGCATGGACGCGCCGTGGGATGTAAATGAGACCTTGATGGCATTAGTAACCATTTTCTCCTCACGCACACGGCACATACAGATGTAAACCATACACTCCCCTTGAACCGGCCTGCTGGGGTTAAGCGTAGTGAAACGCAGCAGCTGTAAGAGATTTACCTCTCCAGCCTCCTCCCTCTGTTCCTGCGTTGCTTCATCTTTCCATCCCACACAATAGCATCGTCTACCTCCAGCTGACCCGGCCCACTCAGGTCCGACGCAAAGGCCAATGCCACTTCTGTTTCCATAACCCAGCTGGACTTTGTTTGTCTGAGTGTGTGTGTGTGTGTGTGTGTGTGTGGTATGTGTGTAAATGCCGTCATGATTCACTCTCCACACACAATACAGACCTGACTAAGGGCTTACAATAGAAGGGCCTTTGTTTTGGTCTGGGCCCAGTCCACTCCCCAAAACACACACACACACACACAAAACACACACACACACACACACACCACCAAATACACAAATGCACATACACAGACACACAAATCCCTGCCACAGACCCTCGTGAAAGAGACGGGAGAGTGGTTATGAATGAAAGGGGGGAGGATAAACGTGCCACGCACAATGACACTTAACAAAATGTCTGAGTCAATTCAAACACATCTAAATCCTTCCTCCTGGGTTCCCCTCTGACGCTCCATTATCCCTGCTCCACAGAAAATCCCTCTAAATGGAGAACCTCAGAATGGCATCGGGGACATGAAACAAAACTGTCTATTCATCTGCAGATCTGACTGGAGGCCCATTAAAACCACTCAGGGAAATTATTTGCATGATGTCTTAAATCTGTCATGGTAAACAAAATACTTGTTTTGGTTTTTTTTTTCTTTTATAGCTCCAGCTCACTTAATTTTCTGCTCTGTTCTCTCCCCTCTCCCTGACCCTCTTGTAGAAAAAGCTTGTTTTGGCGTTCATCGCTCAGTTTTCTGTTACAAAGTGATGCTAACTGCCCCGACGAGTCCATCCTTAAGCAATCGAAGCAAAACTGGGCTTGTCTCTGAAGTACCATCAAGAGGCCACTGAGCATATGCATTTCTGAGCATGCTCCAATGAAAGGCTATTTGACCCTCCCTCCTCCTCCTCCTCGCATCCGTCTGCAGAGGCATCACAGCACAGCGAAGGCGAGGAAGATCAATGCCCTGCTTCTGCCAGTTCAAGCAAAGGGACGGAGCTCTTCACAGCAATCTGTGCTACATTTGCACTATGATATACAACACAAACAGGCTCTCTGCAGGTCTGCAAACGTGTCTTTCACTTTATTTGTTTTGAACCTCTGCCTTGCCACAGCGTTTGGCAGTTACTGTCTCCTACAGAAGAGCAAATGATACATTCCTGTGGCTTTAATGTTAGTCTCCATAAAGTAGCACGGCTGCTGGGTGTCACTCTAAAGATGTTTGGCTCTTGAGCTATAGGCCATTCGCAGGAAAAATATTCTTCTCCCTCATGGATGGTGTGTATGGTTATATTAGCAAAGCGGCAAATTGAACATTAGATGGCAGCTCAGTTGTCACATATCACTGCACGAACAAGAGCTAACAATTTGGTCAATTCTGCCATGTACTTAAGGCCTGCCAGCAGCCACTTCAGACCAGGAACTTGATTCCAATACTCGATCTGACCAAGCAATGGGTCTAATATGACAATTACTCACTTGGAGCGGCCCGCTTGCCAAAAGCCCTCACAGTTAATGACAGGAGATGGCGGTTAATCACATCCTTATACAGGGATCAGGGTGCGGCTCATGGGAGCTAAAGCCTTGCCGTAACCTGCCAGCGCAATTACCTCTTAGCAATTACGGCGAGTGTTGTTCAGGACACTTCAGCAAAAAAAAGCTTAAAACAAAGAGACGTCTGCCAGGCAGAGCAGCGAGATGGACCTCCATGAAAAGCTACAGCGGTTTATAGGTCAAACGCAGGACGGTGGATTCGCTTAAACGCTCGTCGTCTCGCGTTACACCCACTCAGAATCAATTTATCACGAGCAGAAAACGAAGGAAAACGAAGGTATCGAGGCTGCGAAGGCGATTCGGTCAGTGAAAGAGGAGAAGCCAAAATGTTCCAGATGCAAAATTTGTATCAGCTCAAAAATTGGGTTCATTATCCATTTCACTGTCCTGAAAGTAGCTCAGAATGTTATCATTGGTCAGGGTGATAGTTGTATGGGCTACATGTGTTTTATCCATATGGAAGGCAGAGAAACACATGTTTGCAAGTGCAGTCAGTTCACAGGATCAGCTGTCCTCCGTGACCAACATCTGTTAGCCTGCCGATGCCCCGGGCACACATGCAGTGCACATACAGTATAAAAACATCTAAGGGCCATATGTCCATTGAATCTGAAGCATTTTTGTAAACAGACGCTTTTTTTATAATTGTGTATAAAAGTAAAGTGGCAAGAAAAAGGTGCTCTCAAACCTAGATCGCCTCGAACCCCAAAAACCCTTGATGTCTCCCTTAATCCTATTGTGAAGCCGTAACAGCTTTTACCCCAGTTAATTATTTCCAAATCTTAAACAAATACGTAAGGTACAGCCTTCAATTGGATTTCAATGTGCAAGTCAGGCCTCTGGAGGCTGAAACTGCTGCTGTTCTGTATCCATTTTTACTCAGGGTAATCAAATGACTGATAATGCTGGCTGTGTCTTCTCAGAGATGAGGGGAAATGCAGCATCTTACAAAGATAAGGAATCAGTTCCTGCTTTTTTTTTTTTGATTGGATTACATCTGGGGAGGGTAATCCTTCATAGTGCTCACTCTGGGAGTCAATGCAGACCAGAAAGTAAATGTGGAGGAAAAAAAAAAAAAAAAACTCAGTGAGAGTGGGAGAGGATTTGGAGATTTGAATCCCAAGACAAGCTGAGAAAATCTAGATGGGGAGAGTGAATTAGTAACTCCGTCCTATATCCCTCAGTAATGGCTGATGAGGTGCCCTGGAGCAAGGCACTTCTTATAGAAGCTGTTGAAGTGAGCTCCCAGGTGCGAGTATGAGGCTTCCCTCAGAAATCACTTAGTAGGTTTAGAGTCTACAACCATGCTGGCAGCTCTGAGGATGTTAATTTTTTGTGCTGATAAGTTTCATGCCCATTCAAGCCGTCGAAGCACTCACAGCTGTGAGTCATGTCAACATGAAAAATGAATTTACAGAATCAGGAAGTCCAAAAAATGCCAACAATTAATCTTGAGGGGAGACAAAAAAGCCTGTGCCAAATTTCATGGCAATCCATCCAACAGTTGTTAGACCGACTGACGCGCCACAAGTGTGGAAAAAAAGGCGTACCACGGACATGTTAATCTCAAAATGAGGAGGGGAACATGGTGGATTTATGACTAAATATCACCAACATCGCTCAGTATGTGTTCTCAATATCAGCTTTGATTAATTCATTTAGCATTGATGAAATTCCACTAGTGCTAAAGACAATCTTATCACCTTTCAGGATCTACTCAGCCTGTTTCTAAAACAGCTAAATCAGTGTAATCAGTGAAGCGATTTGGCTGGCTCGTAGACATGGCAGTCCTTTGGCCTCAGTTCTGACCTGTGTTTGGAGCAGCTGTCTGGGTGACTGATTGACCTCCGGGGACATAAGTCTGACTACGACCAGTGGACACCGGGAGAATGAAAGACATTAGATGGTGCTGACAGATAGTCACCTTTCTTGTCTCCTGCGAACAAGACAACGATCACTTTCCCTTAATGCCTGAGAGGTAGGACTGGGAGCTGGAATAAATGCGATAAAGAATTGTTTTCTGCCCTGTTACATTGTTTATTCTTTCAATGTCAGACAGAGGCAGCAAACAAGTCAAACTAAACAAGGATGGCAATAGAATTTTAAAGTTATCCCAAGGTTGAAAATTAAGAAAAAAAGGAGAGAAACATTTCTTCACATGCTACTTAATCTGACATCAAATCAGAATTTTCCTCCTCCACAAAGTGTTTGTGCTTTGTGCTCTTTTCTGTCAAGAAACAAACACTTGTCAACAAGGCGAATCTTTTCTGCAGCAGTCCTTAGATAATAGGCCAGATTTGCAGAGACTGAAAACTTGTTTACATTCTTTGAGCCCTTGTCACAAAGTGCAAAGCCGCCTGAGGTGAAATGAGTCATTGACTCCTACCAGGTCACGTTAGGCATGTCTGCGTTTAGAACACCTTGGTATGCAACCTGTGCTAACCTGCCCACAGCCCGAGCACAGATGTAAAATTAATAGAAGCTCATATTTTCAACACATCATCATTACTTTGCAAGACAAACATTTAATCCCAGTGCAACGCCGAACTGAGCAAATTATCTCGGGTCTCATTCTATCAGCCCCTAAATGAGATGATATTGAATTAGATTATGCTAGAAAATGAGGTGTTCACGCCAATTGAAAGTAATCAAGGTGGTTGAATCGAAGGATAATGAAAGCCTCTAGAGCTAATCCAGGCCTGCAGAGGGCTTTCTGACTAATAACGGCTGTTTGTCAAGTGAATAATGATGAAACCAACGGACAATAAAGCAGAGCCCAGGCGAGCTACAAGCTACTGTAAAGAGGTTAATGGCTTAACAACATTGGGGGGATGAAAGGTCTATTGACCAAATGTTTACATACTGTATGTCACGGACTGGAGAGCACTACCACTGTAAAATCCAATGACTCCAACCAATACAATTTTGTGTATGGATTTCTGCCAGGGTTGCATGACGAAGGTGCAGTGTTGCAGGTTATCCTGGGTAATCAAAATCCAAACAGCAGGTACGCTAGTAAATAATTAGTGTCAAACATTCTGTCGGTCACAGTGTTACACCTCATTCCTCATCATGGGAAACAAGACGTAATTACCAGCTCAGCGTTGTCTGTCCTTAAACAGAGTTCACCCAAAAAAACAAAATACTTCTCATCTAACCTGGAGCTCTATTTAACAGTCGACATAAACCTGGTGTGACTCACTGAAATTTGGATTGTTGTCAGATATAGTTTGACCCAGTGCCTGATTGAATGCTATGTTGATGCCTGATTTGGGTTTTTCATCACATTTAAGTCATTTGACTATTATTAATTAGTCCAGTTTTAGGAAAAAAAAGCTAAGCAAAAGCAGAACCTGGATTCAGACTTTCATGCTAAAATACTGTTCTGGGTTCAGCTTAAGCTCAGGAGCTAAAACTCTGGTTAACAATAGTTAAGCAACATTTAGAGGAAGAATTAGATGGTTGACAGCGTAGATGAACCCTGCACTCATTCCTGCAGACGCAGCCAGCAGACATTAAAGGTATCCAACTGAAAGTAATGAAGCCTACTGTTACAGTTATTGCACGGCGTGTCATCTGGGTTTGTTCCAGGTTTGTTGCTGCTAATTCTTGTTAAGTTGTGAATGCATTTTGTCCATAAATGTGTTTTTTGTTCCAAGAGCTGGTAAGGTTGGCTAACATTGTTGGCAGAGTGGATGTGACTGAAATGCAAGATCCTGCTTATTAGTGCAAAAGGAAAAAGCAGCTGCTGAGAAAAAGATGGGTTTTGTTTGCGCTGGTTAAAGCAGAGATCCTCTCAGGTCGAGTCGGGCCTGGTGCAAACTACAGTATTTCCAGTCTAATCAGTTTCGGTAGGGTCCTGCTGTATTGATGTGGGTCTCTGCTCTGTGCGTGCGAAGTGGATATGAGTGAAATCACTCCCAGTTCTAATATGTGATGTGACACAATCATCATCAATCATCAGAAAATTTGTTTTCCGACTCGAGACAGAGAGTCTAAACTTTGAAGTGAAGGGAAAAATGGAAAGAACAAATGTTTTGCTGATCGTGTAGACAGTGGCTGCCGCTAGTTTCAGCGCTCTCTCTCTCTCTCTCAATTATGCTCATGCATTATAGGGGTGGCGATACCAATTATCACATATCATCAAAGCAGAGAATGTAATATGTCAGGAAGATAAATTTGCCATGATGAGGTGACTTTTGAATATAATTTAATTAACATCAGATAATTTGGACATTTTCACTATTCTGTGTACATTTCTTGAACTAACAAGGTAATCACACATAAACAGCAGCAGAGAAGAGTGCGGCACTAAGAGGAGTGTTTACTGTATACTGCATGCCCAGAATCCGATCTTACATGAGATGGATAATATTTTTTGGAATTGATCCAATTGGTGCCAGTATTGATACCAGAAATGAAATGAAACTAGTTGTACTGATGACCTCAATTCACCCACAACGGTGTCGATTTGAACTGGATCCAACTGTCCTCAGGTACCTTTCAGATAGGAAAAACTTAATATATGCACGTCAGGCTCAGGTTTCCCACAAGCCTGTTTGGACCATGATAAAAAAAACATGAAAACCTCAGCATAGTATCTTTCCAAAGACATGACAGCCACAGATATGATTCACTGCCAACAGTGGATATAGAAGGAGGGATTGTGTCCAAGAAGGTGAGTAAGTGAGTTTTTTTGTCTTCTTAGCACCTTATATGCCCTTGAGCTCCACTACACGGTTGTTGAAGAGAGCCAGTATTTCCAGACCTCTGCAACAAAACTATCTGGATGGACGGTTAGCACTCAGGGGAAAAGTCATTTTCTGTGGTGTTTCAGGTGAAATGTGTCTGGCATGAATAGTGTATCATGTCAAAGTGTGAGAGCAGTTTAGAAAATGAGTTTTGAAAAACACGGAGGAGCAAATAGATAAATATTTCAGTTCTAAAAGTTCAAATTTACTATGTGAAATGATATGTCCGCTGACGCAAAAGGATGTCAATGCTTGAGAAAACACACTCGCAGGCCACACACTGTGTAATCAAATTTACCTTTCACTTGGATTCTCCTGCGAGCCTGTAAATCAGAGCGCAGATGGAATTCAGCAGTTCGACGCTGTTATGTAAGACTAACTCCCTGTGAAGATAAATGCACAATGAACGCTGCTCGCTCAGGGTGGAGAAAGAGTTTGGCGGCGTGACTAAAGTATGGCCCATTGACCGATAGCATCTCTTTCTAAGAGCTGCTCAAAGAGGCAGCTGCTTTATGTCCACTTCGCCGTCAAATAGGACACTTTGTCCTGCACGGGAAGGGGATAAATCAAGCCCTGCAGACCGCTGTTCTAACTCATTCTGGCCTCGCTGAGAGTGGCATTCCTGCACGACCACAGAGAAAAAAAACACACCCTCTTCCGTACAGCCGGTGTTTACCAGCCTCCACTTCAATATCTCATTTGGTTTTCTCCGATTCTGGCCTTTCTGTGCAGAATCCGCCACAACCATCTCAGCCATCTCAGGAATTTACTCCAAATGATTGTTTTGCTTCTCCTCCTCTTGAGTATGTGTTACAGTATATGTGTGTGCGTGGGGGTGGGTGTGTGTGTGTATGTGCATGGCTTCGGGCTAAGGAGTAGTGAGGGAGTTCCCCCACATCTGTTCACCATAAGAGCTTGTTGACAGCAGCTCTCTTCTCTCTCTCCTCCAGCTCCCAGTTCATCCCTTCTTTGGATTCTGTTGCCGCTGCTCCTCATCCAAGATTAAGTAGAACACAGTGTCGGCCTGGTGTTTAGGGGCCTGCTTGGCTGCCTATCTGGAAACAGGGGTCAGGTTTGTAGCCTTCGATAAGGCCTCTATAAGGTACTGGACCTTGGGAAAATGTTGTTTTTTTTTACTATGTGCTGCATTCTCCGATTCAATATTTCTCATCTCAGCGTGAATTATTCTCTATTAAAAGGCGAACGCACGCAGAAGATTAATCCTCATTTTGATCCGATTACTGATATAACAACAACAAAGTTATATTGGCTCAAACCAAGATTTTTAATGGAATAGACTGAAAAAGTATGATTCATTTCACCAGCTGCACAAGCGTGTGTGTTTTTTTTTGTGTGTGTCTGTGTGTTCAGCTACATACCAGACAAGGAAGGATCACACACAGGCCACTAAGTAGTTATCTGAAGTTAAGGCCAGAGTGTTTCTGCAGGAGGATTGAAAGCCACCCAAGCCTGTAATTGGGAAAAGGGCCATTTGGACCATCAGAGTTGTCCATTTGTTTTTAAAAGGGAAAAGCAATCGATGAGCAGCATTAAGCAGATCTGTGAGAGATCTAAATGGTTCCAATCTTTACTTCCTGCTCCGAAGATGCTGGCCTTTAATGATTGGACAAGACTCAGAGATAGAGACGAGGCTGTGAAACCGGCCAATCAGATGGGGCCGATATCATGCGACACCTACACAGTGACCCCAGGGTTCTCGCTTTGTTTTACCGGTGCTACGAGTTAAGATCTCACATCAGCCTCAGTCACATACAGACAAATCAACAATAAACAGGTAACCGAACAACACTACAGCTTGTTCTAGCGCTGATTGTGCTGCTAATTAGGTTTGGTGTAATGACTTTTAGTGGAAAGGTAGTCCTTGTAATTGAAGTGTTTGGCTTCCATTTTTTCCTTTTGCTTGTGTGGCAATCCACATGTTGGACTGAATAACTCCACATCTCTGTTCTCACTATCATACTCAGGGTTCTGTCAGTGTCTGAAAGTGTATTGATCTACTCTGTACATGCACAGTATCGACGGGCTGTTCACCAAGACAGCATGTAGGCCTGTGGGTGGGAACCATTCAACAGGAAAATGAAATATCAGCCTCAAAAAGCCATGAAAAAAAGAGATCATCTGTGCTTTTTTTTTCATAATTGTTATTCTTTCCTGTAGTGTTTTTTTTTCTGGAAGTTGAAGTAAGGTGAAAGCCACAAAGGATGCACACCTGCTTCAACACCAGCGACGGCGGCTTAAACTGCTCGAGCTGTACAAATGTGTCCTCGGAGGACTTCTCCATTTCTTTCTTCTCCTTCAGAGTGTAAAGTTTTCCAACAGCTGGTAGACAATAAAAAGTGAGTGCGCTGAGTGGGGCTGTGATTGCGAGGCTTTCCAGAAGTTTTATGGAAGGGGAAAAATAACAGTTCAGTTATGACTGCAGTTGAGAGCAGCATTTTTTGCATTCTCTATAATAAGATAAGATAATTCTTTATTGATCCCCCATAGGGGAAATAATACTTCTATAGTAATAAGTTAATCAGCAATCAATGTGTTAAGTTTTTGATACTATTTGAGGTCAGAATGTTTTCATCAGTAGTCATTCAGTGTATTTACATTATGTAGTTTTTAGTGGCAGGGTCCGCCATTCCTGTGCAGAATTCACAGGAGACAATGCATGCATGTAGTCCAGCATTACTGTTTTGATTTCCAGTTCAGCTGACTATTAATGCAGAGCTGTATTAAGTGCCAACGCTAAACCAGTGCTTCACATTAAAAGCCGTCAACTGGTGAAACACAACGGCTTTTATTTTGAAGCAGTTCCACATAATGCAAAGTATTTAGAAGTTAGTGCTGACTGTGTTTGTTCATCAAATTGCATCTGCAAATCTAGAAAACAGATCAGTTTCAGCACATTTTTGACAGCGGATAAGATTTAAATATGGCATATCGGGACAAACAACAAGAAGAACCAGTCACAGTGAGCCATTAGCAAGCTAGAACAAAAACATAAGTTTGTTTGGCTTCGCTATAAACAGATAAATCAATCGCTCATCTGTCACATTACTGGCCAAGTGGCTGCTCAAGCAGCGTTCGCTCCCCTGGAACTCTGGGATCTGTAGTTTTCACACTTGCTGTTACTACTACTAACCACTGTTGTCGCCAGATCAACCAGAGCTGACATTTAAAGGACTTTAAAGCTGCTATAATTTATATTTTAACAATTACATTTGTTAGGTGTCCATAAACTGTTTGTTTGCCAATTACCCAAGTTTACAAGTTCTTTCTGCCACCCTCAAGTGGCCAAAAAAATCTGTATTGCAGGTTTAAGCTTGACCTTATTTGCACTCGTAATTAAATCAACACATGTGGTTACAGTATTATTTGGGCTGGCTTTGCTCCCAGATTGAACAAGAAAAGTAGGAGTGCACATCCAACATGTTTTGAGCAGCAGAGAGTTGAAGCATAATGGGAAAGAAGAAAAAAAGCTTCACCTGAACCCAAGGTCTTTGTTAAACAGATTTTCTCATATGGCCAACATCATATTGAATTTGTGTTACATTCAATCTGAATTCTCCCAAATCTGCATGGGGCAGATGGAACCTTTTTTACTATTCATGCCCTTTTGGTATTCAGCCTCTTGGCCATCCCTTGTCTCAAGACGAGTCCTGCTCTCCTCTCTCCAAGTCTCTTTGTTCTTTCTAAAAGTGCTTGTCTCCCAGTGAAGCCGCCACTGTTGCCGCGTCTTTGATGTGAGTCGGGGAGACGGCAGTGAGTCCTCACCTGTCAGCTTTCATGGCTCCCTGAAGGTTGACTTTGAGCCGGTGTCTGTTAAATTGGGATTGATCGCAACAACAGGAACCACACATTCCATACACACACTCGAGGGGGAAAAAACGGCGCATTTCCTGACAGTCGCACGGGGGTTGCTGCTGTGTGCTGAGGAGCGGCCGTTTTTCACGGCGCGCGAGGCAGCTTGATGCGACTGCGAAAGCCATTTGTTTGGGGTTTCTTTTTTTTTTCAGTGGCGTAGCGGGATGTCAGATGAGGTAGCCCGTATCAGTTGAGCGGAGGACTTATTGGAAAGAGTGGCTCTTCCTGGAGCATGTCTGAATCACAAACTGAAGCGTTACAGTTAGAGAATGATAAACACCCCGTTTCATCTGGAGCCCCTCGACCGCAGCGTCCCTCCAGCTCTGCCTCGAATCCGGGCTGCTCCGGCTGCTTCTGTCTCACTAACATGGAGACTGCATACCAACTGTCAAACTTCATGCTGGAGCTGTCAAGCCCCCACGTGCACGCTGCAGTTTCAAAGCACGCTTCCCCATTCATTTTGCATTGCTGTTTTTCGTGAGGTGAAGCCGCGCTGTGTCTGTTGTGGGAAACGTCTTCGAGGGATGCAGTATGGTTTGCTGATGGTTTGCCTGAAAACAATGAGCAGAGGTGGGAGCTGATTGGCCCGTGGGGAGCGGCAACATAAACGCTGAAGTTTATGATTAAGTTTGCGAGCTTCCTCCCCCCCACCCCCGCCTTACGAGCAGAGAGCCGAGGAACGCCTGATCCCCAGGCCGCCTCTAAAGCCATCATTGATTAGGTAGAGAAATTTCTTTGGCTATGGAATCTCAAATAAAGTCTCCTTATCTGCAGTGATAAATGTGTGAGAGGGAGTGGGGGAGAATAGAGTGGTAGGGGAGAGAGAGAGAGAGAGAGACCATTAAAGGAGGAGAAAAAGGAGAGGAGAGCCCCCCACGGATGCTACTGTCAGCTGTGGGAACCCAGATGAAAGTGGTGCAGCCAGATACCAGCGCTCTTTGATCGTGCCTTTGTGTGATAAACATCGTGCTATGCCAGCCGTGCTCAATGCATCATGCCAGCCCGGCTGTGAAGGTGAAGGGCTTTGAGCAAGCTTCCAGCTCAGCTCTGCTCAGGACCAGCAGGCGTTTGCCATGCCAGAGAGCCGTCTGCAGCACACACACACACACACACACACACGGTAAAGCACACACACACTGACACATTCTCCAGCAGATTGCTCTCACTTTCCCTTTCTCTTTCTCTTTTTCTTTCCTCATTTTTCTCTCTTTCTCTTTCATTCTGCCACCCCCCTCCACCCTTGAGATTTTTTTTTTTTTTTCAAGATACTTGTTAAAGATGCAGCCTCGGTTCCAGAGGCAGCCGCTCCTGCTGTGGAGCGGGAGTCCTATTTGAACCAATAATCATCAAGTTTTCAAAATTAAAAGTGTGCAGGGAGAGTATGCATGGATTTTTTTTTTTTTTTTTTACTGTGTGTTGTAATAGTAATACAGGCTGCTGAATATTTCATATCTGCCACTGCTTTGAAACGGTGCAGGTTTGCGATGTTAGGTGTAACAAGGGAGGTATGAGGGAATTCTGCCAATGCTGCCTGCATAAATCCTCACCCCGTCGTTTTTTTCTTTTCTTTCTTCCCTTTTTTATGCTCAAACCTGTTCGAGCTACACATTTTTTTTTTTTTTTTTACGGTATAAGGCAATAGCAATCCGGCTCTCAGCTTCAGCTTGTGCCGACTGTAACAAAGCCACATGGTGATTTTGATTCACTGAAAAAAAAAAACAGGATTACTCTTGCTTCATAGCGACACAGAGAGCAGAGTGTGCACGTCTGAGAAGGGAAAGAGTGAGCCGGGGAGAGGGGAGGAATGAATGCCATGCATGTGTGGGAAGTGGTTTTGGCAGGGTTTGAAATTAATGATCTCAACATGTGCTATAGTTGAGAATCATCAGAAAGAAAAGTGCAGACAAAAGCACTTGCAGTACAGCCATGCAGGGGCCACAGATGGAGAAACCACAAGGACTGCGAGACAGAAGCTGTGGAGAAAACTTTTGTTAAAAAGAGAAAAAAAGAAATATGTTCTTTTAATACAAAATGTCAGCTTTAATGCTGGAAGAGTCTCGAGCGCTGCTTCTGCTCGAGATCTAGAGGACCCCGGCAGCCATGCAAGGACGTGTCGACTCTCAGCCTGCGACGCGGTCCACTTATTTAACAGAAGAAATGATTTGTTTTACTGACTCTTCAGAGCCGAGAGATGTGCCAATCAGCCCGTCAACGTGGCGGCATGTTACATTTAAGTGGGAGGGTTTGACACATGGAAACGACACCTTCCAGCCGCTGCTCATCGCCCGACGCAACATCTCTTAAGTAATGCATATTTCACGCAGATGGCCGGTTTATGAATATGTGGCCCTGGGTTCATGATGCGTGGTGGAGCAGCTATAAATGAGTCCCTGCAGGATAAATACACACTTTTATTGGCTGGGGAGGAAGTGGAGCAGAGGCTCATTGGAAGGTCCCGCCAAATCTGATATATCTGCCAGACTAAAAAAAGCTGAAGGTCATGTCAGGGTAACCCGCCAAAACACAACAAATGGGATCGTAGTGTGGTGTGTGTGTGTGCGTTTTAGAGCGTGAGAGAGCCTTAAATGAGGGACTGGAATGTTGGTTGGTAAGTATTCATAGCAAGTCTGACATATTTTTGCTGTCATTTAGTCGTACGCCTTTTGATGTCATAAAATTCTTGTTACTACAATTCTGGTGATTTTCATGTTTCAACCTCAGACCAAAGATTGCGTGGTCCTTTGTAAGCCAGAAGAATTGAGCAACACTACGCTTTCAGAATCTGTTTAATTGTAAAGTCAAAGTTACACATGCAAGGACTTTTATTTGACATTTGGTTAACTCCCTGTTAAAGTGGAATTACAACAGAAAAGTATCTAAAAAAAAATCAGCTTTCTTTCTAAGCAATATACAGATGGTCCGAATTAAATCATGACTCATTTTACTGATAAAATACCACAGATGTCAGTGGTAGAAAAAAACAACAACTTATAAATATAGGCAGATCTACACAGTGCTTTGAACCCCACGAGGAAAAAGCTGCACTTATGAGTTGCAATGCTACAAACAGAACATAATTAACTTTAATTGGATAAACTGAAAAAGAGGTTGTAAAGCTGAAAAGTACGACTGTATATTTTCAATATCTGGAGAAAAGTTTTCAAATTCTTCAAAAGCTGCCCACCAAAGCTGCTGCAGAGAAATGCATGAGGAATCTACACACAGCCAATATTTAACATACATCTGAATACTATCTGCAACTGCTGCACAATCGATTTCTCTTTAAGACAATGGCAAACATTGAGTGAGATATCACCAAGTGTGTCAAAGTGTGAAGGGGGTTGTCAGAGCCCACGAAGCGTATCCAACATTGTCATTGCCGCTCGCCTGTCTGCCTGTGGAGAACATCCGCCGCTGACAAGAGGTGAGCTCCGGCTCCTCTCCGCATCAGTTTTGGATCACTACTCTCAATCAAAGCCAGGAGAGGAGGGCCCGCATAATGTGACAGAGCCTGTCTCACTCTTTGCCTTTTGATGCCTGAGGAAGGCTTAACCAGAGCAACCCCTGTCATAAACCTGCCCACAGGCCTAGACACAAAGAGATCCAGGAATATGAGGAGGCAGACAAACAAGACAGAGAGATAGAAAGTTGCACACACACTGACAAACAAAAGAGCAACAAAGAGGCTAAAAAAGTGAGGACGCGATAAACAGACAGGAGCGCGGTGATAAAGCAAGTAGATGCATCAAAGCTGTAAAATATCCAGCTTATATAAATGCTATCAGCGTGCGATAAGAATGCACTTTTCATTAAACAGCCCCCGTGGACCAGCTAAATGTATTTGCAAATAATGGCAGTCAGATTTAATGACATTATGAGCCATTAAAGAGGAAAAAAAAATAGTGACTGATCTTATCATCTCCTTGTTTCACATTGATCGCCATATCTGATATCTTGTTTCATATCTTTCCCCATCTAATGCAGTAACAGCTGTGGAAATCGGAGCTGATGTGCATTGTTAACTGTGTTTATTGTGGTTGTGTAATTACAAACTGTATAATGCGCAATCTAATTTATTAGATTAGTGAAAGGATTGTAAATCAGTAATTGTGAGATGGCGTGTTTGCTCTGCTGCCGGGGCTCGGGCGGTGCTGTTGTAAACAGTGCCATCTAGTGCACCCCGGCTGGGTTGGACGCCAGGCTGGGGCTTTGAAGATGGTAGCTCGGGAAGCGTGCAGGAGAAGCCGTGCAGCTGGCAGCGCTGCATGGAAGGCATGGAAGCTTCTGCTGCTTGAAATGAACTAAGATGATGTTGCGTGTTGCTTCTGCCACCGGTCAGACAGGCTGTTTGCAACAGTTTCATGCAAGAAAGTCGTCGATCTTCTGAAGTGAGACGGCCCGCGTGTAAAGTAAGCTCCGGCTGACGTGTGCATATTTCATGTTTTGAATAATCTTTTGCCTCATTGCTTATTTCTTAAAGAGAAGACTATCATTAGAAAGAAATTTGAATTAATATTAAAAAGTTGCCCCTGGATACATCTTCAGTTTAACTGCATGTGAAATGAAACCAACAGGCAGACGAGGTCATCTGAGGATACGCTCAAGCGGGAAGAAGTGGAAGCGCTGGAAACTACCACTCATGTCACCACAGTGCATTCCTCAGGTTTTACACCACGGAAAAGAAAGCATTATACCAAATTTACCACCCAATCATACAGAGATTCGTCCCGGGACATGCACGCAGTCAGAATCTCAAAATAACCCCCGTCCAGACCCAGACTGGACCTCTTTGAGCTATTTCTTCTTCTGCTGTGGCAAAATATCAAGGAAAATATTAGTCAAAACTTGCCACTTGTGTGTAAATGAGATCAAGATGGATTAGGAGCTCTGGATTCTATTTGAGGCCTTATGAACCACAAGATTTCCATCCACAGCTGAAAGCCAGTGGAGGCCCAGATGTGCGGTGCAGAGCTGGGGCAACTTCGAATGTGATTTCCTCTCTTAAGCCTTTAGTGTAGGTAAAGGCATTATAGCCGATCAAACCTCTTAGCCCTCCTACTTGTGGGATTTGATGTGCATTACTGACAGTGAGAAATGGCCTGCCTGAAATACAATATCTCACTTCAGTGGAAGATGGAGAGGAGAGGTTGGGGGGGGGGTGGTGGTGGAGAGAGGAGCATGGAGACAGATCGTGGCTGACAATAAGAAATACAAAAACGCAAGGTTGTAGAGTTGCTCAACCAGTTTGAAAAAAAAAATGGAAAAAATATCATGGTATTAAAACATGTCTACAATTTTGTGTTCATGAGGAAAATAAACCAAAACAAGTATAAACTGGTGCCCTGATCTTTCTGAAATGTCTAGTTACAATAGGCTGATTATACAAGACACACCCTGAAAGAACATGAGTCAGTTGTATTACTGTAACACCACAATGAGACTGCAAGAAAACTAGCTGACAGTTGAGCAGTTGAAAAAGTTATGTGTAAATGGTTTGGATAGTTTGATAGTTCAGATAGTTTGCAAATGGACGGGCATCTTGGTTAAAAGCCAGTTTCTGCCACTGTCGTAGTGCAAATGCTGAATAATTCAAATGCAAATCCAATTTCTGAAAAACAAAGTAACAATAACTCCTTTATATATAATACCACTTTTCACATCCAATTTAAAATATTTGAAATGAACACAACTGAGACATGACAGGGTCCATAAAGGGGTACCTGACCTCATCTGTCAATGATGTGAGGGCATGTCAGGTAGAAGAGGTTGGAAACCATTGTACTACAGAGTAAAGGAAGGTTCGGAAAGGATCGCATTCATACACTTAAATGTGCAATAAATCATTTGAATTTGCTCATTTGTCAGATATAAAGTTTAAAGACACTCTCACAAAAGACTCAAATCTTCAACTTCAAGAAAAGTAAAAATTTGCAGCTGAGTCATCACTTGACAGCTTCTACTTTGAAAACATGTTAGATTCTTTTGGTCGGAGCCAAGGTAAAGTCATGCTGTCTATTGATATATTTCTAAAGAGCCTTAAATAAAAAGGAAATGAAAAAATGATGTAACTCTCTTGCCCGACATGCTCTGAGGCAGAAAGGGAGAAAGGTGAAATAAAAACTATATCGAGGTGGCTCTTCCATAATAGACTTTTTCACCTCGCTGTATTCAGTCTTACCTTGGCTTATCTGTGCCCTTGCCCATGATATAATTGAGCTTTTCAAATTGGCAGCACATTAAAAGCCCCACGTATGGATTTGCATTTGAAAATGACTACAATTTAAGGCTTTTATTAACAAAGTGGCTCGCTGTAATTTTTATAACCTGGGCGAAGTTAGTGGAGCTGAAAGAAACCAGATGTTTCCCTTGACCAGCTTTCACCCTGTAAAGGACATGTGCTGCTTCTGATATGGATACAGAGCAGAAAAAAAAAAATCTACACCACTCTGTTGTGGTTTCAAAGTCAGCTGGACCCGTGGTGTTACATCCACACCTCCTCCGCACATGTTCATGCACTCACTCACACACACACACACACACACTTCCTTCCTCCAAGCAAACCTTCCTATAGGGACTTCCTGCTCTAAGTGTTGTTTGCTTAGTGCCCACTCATCTCCCACCTCTTTGGCAGCCACTTCCTCTTCCTCCTGCTGTGTTCCTGTGGATGTGTGTGCCTTTGTGTGTCTTAAATGTCTGTTCACACACTGTATGTCTGTGTCTGCGTGTTGCATAACATCCAGTTCTACATATTTATGTGTAACTTAACAGGTGCATGCGCTGCTTCCTTGTGTGTCCATGTATTTATCTGCATGCATGTGATTATCCCAGTGTGTGTGTGTGTCACTGGACAGATGTTCATCCGGCCGGCTGACATCAATGACCCTATTAGCTGAAGCCTAATGTGCACCCCCCACCTCTTCCCCGACCCCCTCTGGCCACTACACTTGTATCCCTCCATGGGAAATATCCTGAGACTGGATGTAGGACAGATACACTCAGTGGGACTGTGGGGGTGGAAACCTACCAGCTGAGATTTCTCTAAAAAAAAAAAAAAAAAAACCCCAAATCTGTCCTGAAGGTTAATCTATGGGTAGGTACACTGTCTGCTGTCGGTGTTGATATATATCCAAGTCGGCATGTCAAAACCTGTCACATTCATCTGACAATGCAAATCCACAGAGCTGCATGCAAACACACTCTGCGCAAAGCTCATTATTTTTTGGTTACAGTCCAAAAAATTCCAAAAATATTGAAAACGATACTATGACACCCATGCATACAGATATTGCAATTTAACTCTGAGATGTTTTTATCTGTCTAGCAAGTCAGAGCTCTGTCATGCTATCTGGTGTGTCACGCACATACCTTGCCATCGGCTCCATCTAGGACCCTCTGGGAGTTTTTTTAAGCCATCTGGGAGAAGGGCAAGAGAGCTTACAGGAATGAGCTCACATATTAATAAATGTGTCCTTGATGGCTGTGAGGCAAGCTGTTAAACCTAAGAAAATACTTAGTGTAAGTGTTGTGGTTCAACTGATATATTAAACCCATAATAGCCTTTAAATAAACATAAGATAAACCAGTGTTTGTGTTTGATTTTATGTTCAACCTTGATCAAATATACATAAAAAGATATATACAGAATGTAGTCTTTCTGCCTTACAATGGCAACACAGTAACTAGTAAAAGCAAAAAATGAAAAGACCTGAATCTGACTTTTTGACATATACTTTACTTAATTAAAAGATATTGTTGATTGCCATTTGAATGTATAATGCACTGCAATAAAAAAGGTGGATGAAAGTGTCAAAAGTTGATAAAAAAAATTTTGCAAAAGTTTTGCACTTGCTTGAGGTGGTTTTTGCCTTTTTGAATAAAGAGTTAATACACTTAATGGAAGATGGAAGATTCGAACATGTATTTGTTTATTGGCAGATGGAAACAATTGGTTTTTGTATTTGCTTCAGGTTGTCTTCTTCTTCTTCTAGTCTATTTATTACAGCCATGCCTAAAGTAGCTCATGCCACCAACTTCTGACGAAACTACACTTTGCATAGCCTCATTGATTCGCTCCAATCCAGTTGATGAAAATGCTCCTAATTCGCATTTTTCTTTTTATTTCTTCTTTTTTGCAACGTTTCAAAAGTTTGCTTCAAATTTTCTTGACGATTCAATGGAAACTAAGCTACTGTCAAACAGCCTGAAAGCTTTGAACCCTTTTTTCTCAACTTCCCTGCTGCTGTGGTTGCTCTCTGTCTTTGTGGGGAAGAATTACATTTTTGGTGATATTTTTTTTCATATACTGCATAATTGCATCATTTTGGCTATTGGCTTTTACTGTGGGAATAAACTGGTAATTTTATGAACCCGTAAAAACCAAACTCGGTGATCCTTTGCCTCTATGTATGAACCTTCATTTACCTGCTGCATAAGCCTGATCTGCCTTTTCACTCCAACAATGTATTTATATTATTAGGAATGCATCTTGTTGGTGTATTCATCTGCTTTTGATCTTCACATAAGGATTTGCATATTTTATTGTCTGCACAACCCATTTGACCAAGTGAACACCCTGGCTAAGACTATAATCAAATATGGTGTCCAAAAAAACACAGTTATCAGTGTACTCATTATGTTTTAATGTAAAAAAAAGGCTTTCTGTCTTGTTTCTATACAGGCCTATTTTTGTGGGGCACCTACGTGCATGTCTATTACTAAATATGTAATGAGTAAGTGGAAGAGTGACGTGATCTTTGCCTTTCAGAGCCACTTTTCCCCCCGACCCTGGAGTCCAGAGGTTAATGACATCATTAGCATTCTGTTGGGGCTTGCCTGGCCACTCTTTCCCAGCAGGGCTTGTGCTCTGCTCAGAGGCTGACTAAGCCAGGGACTTAACACTGGGCAAGTCTGTGAGCAGAGATTGTCTGCGTGTGAGAGAGAAAGACAGAAGAGAAGAGAGATGGGGAGAATGGTGGTGGTGGTGGTGGTGGCTGTGTGATCATCCTGAAAGTGTGACAGGATACTGGCACTGTGAGTCAGAGGTTGAGGATGAAGAGGAGGAGGATGAGTTGGAGGGTGAGTGGGTGGATGGGGGTTGGACACCGGGGCCGTGCGAGGGGGGAGACAGGACGTGCTAAAGACTGACTGAACCTGTGAGTCAGAGGGAGTGTCCATTGGCCAAGGGCACGCACACACACACACACACACACGGATTTGTATAACCATAGTTTTGAGAGCCTTCATTAGATGAAATTAAATCTCCAACCACGAGTCCAGAAAAGTTGGGACTCTGTAAATAAATATCAAACCAGAATGCAATCGTTTGCAAATGAACTGTGTTTACTGGCAACAGTTTTAAAAACTGTTTCAAGCCCATGTAGTAATCTCCTTTATACAGTCATGTGTTTGACAAAGTGAACCTCTCTCCATCCTCGCTTGTGAACGACTGAGTCTTTCCAGGATGAACCTTTCATACCCAATCATGATACTATCACCTGTTACCAATGAACCTGTTTACCTGCGGACTGATCCAAACAGGTGTTTTTGGATCAGTCCACAACTTTTCAGTCTTTTGTTGCTCCTGTCCCTGAAACATGTTGCTGCCATCACATTCATAAGTGGCGATAAATGCACATTTAATATTCACTCTCATTTTAACTTAAAAGTAAAGTCTTGGGCAGGGAAATCAAACCTGTTAGCTGAAAGGTCCTACAAAGGGTTAAATGACACTGCTGAGTCAGCTGATAATTACAGTATCTGTGGGTTTAACACATTGTCATTTGATCCATTTTTACTACAAAAACACTGATTATAGCAGCTTTTATCGCTTTAAAAATAAGGTTCTGTGTCTTTAACAGTGTTTGTCTTCACACAAATTTCTTGGAATGACTCTCAAATTGTCTGAAGGGTTAAAGAGGTTAAACCTAAAGCTTGTCCAAACATCATACTCCAAAATCCAGGTCTCTGCTCTAATAAATGCCTGACAAAAGTGAGTGAATGGCAACATCTCAGTTTCAACCTCAGTTTTCCTGATTTGTCTATTCTTGTGAGGACACTCCTTATAAGTATGGAAACACAAGAACATACGATGAAAACCGACACACTTTCCAGTGTGGTTTCAGGCTCCATCATGGCTTAAATAAATGGGTAGTAGCAGGCAAACCACTCTCTGAGGGACACTCCACTGACTCAGTGTTATTCTGGTGCCGTAGCTCCAGTTGCAGAGAAGTTAGCACTGATGGAAACACTAGTCCACAGGCTCCTACTCCCTGTTATTTCCTCAGTCCTAATTGCTTTGGGTTGGTGTATGTGTGTGTGTGTTTTCATTTCTTTGCTAAGGGAGCAGAGGGAAAACAGTTATGTAACCAAGGCTGGTGCCTTGTGGTTCGCCATCCTCAGGGAAGCATCAGCGCTTACCTCCCTCACTTTAATTTCATTTTTGCTTTTTCCATGCGATTCATTTCCATTTTCAATTAGATACGATCACACTCCTGCATAATACCCTGTATCAAGAATCAGGAGAAATACAGCTCCGGCTGCCAACGCCTTCAGATTTATGTGGCCGTGCACCACGTCGATAGAGAGTGAGCGGATTTCAGCACGTTCATAAATTAACCTCCCCCACAACATGAGGGAAACAGTAGCATTTAGGCAGTGGCCAGTTTGATGATCATACCCTTCTGATGGCATTTAGCTTTCAGCATGTTGGACAGCCAGACCTAGCAATGGGGAAAATGCCAAACCCTGACGTCTTGGCCCGTTGTCTCGCTTCTGGAAAAAGAATTGGAGCAATGACTCAGGAGATTCTGTTTTTTCCCCTCAGGTGACTCTGTGGGCCAAGTCAACACATTAACAGGGGAGAGGACAGAGAGGAGGGAGGGTTATAGGGGAAGTGATTTTCCATACGGGTGAGTCGTTCTTCAGACTTGAACTGAAAACCTCGGTAGCAGAGAGCGAGCTGAGGCGCTCACAGCAGTGTGTCAGTTCTGGCACAGTATGGGTATGTCACACCTCGGTGCCAGAGCACTCAACTGACCCAAATATAACCTGGACACTCTGACGTTGCTGGGTCCTCCGCTTCTCATGTCGAGACCATTTCGGCTGAGTGTCAACACGGAAATAGCTTGACTGGAATCAGTTTACGGAAATGAAAACTGCAAAAGCAATTTGCTGGATGTCCTAATTATTTCAGTTCGTTATAAGCTGTTTTGTTTTTCTTTTAAAACTAATTTTCATTCTAATTTTAGACTATCATGTAATTATGAGGCTCAGATAAAAAAAATAAAGAAGATACAAAATACAAATGAAGAAATAACATATACATTGCTTTTGCCTTGCTCTGGTATATTAGATTATGGTGACTAATATTAGCAAACTTGAGTTACGCCTGTGAAACCAATGAGTCTGTTTTCTGACATTATGTCTCTACTTTTGTTGCTGTTACATAATGTTTTGGCAATTACAGTTATCCCGTAAGTGACTGTTGACGGCTCTGCCCTCCATTTATTGGATTAGGAGAAGTTTGCACTCCATCAACCGCAGCCAAATATATTTTCCAAGACAGGCTGCGTTCGCCAAACACACCCTCATCCTAAAAGCCTTTTCTCTTGTAATGTTAACCTGTTGACTTTTTGTCTGGGACATGCAGTTTCAGCTTCAGTCTTTGAGCGTGACATCACATGTAGTCTTCAAGAGCGTATTTATTTTAGAATTAAAATAAAATCATTATTTCTCTGTTTAATACAAGTCAGCTGAAAACATTAAAAAGTCAGACAGCATTTCCAACCTACTCTTTAATTAACGTTGATAAAATCTGCTGCCAACACTTGTCGTTTCAGTCAGCAGAATTGCCGATGGTCAGTTAGAAAGGAGAAGTCTGCTTTTTGTCGACCAAATCAAGGACCCAAATTTTATTTTTCCTTGTAACCTGCATATGTGCTGTGTGAGAATGGAAAGTTTGACAGGCACAGCAACAGTACATATAACAGTGGAGCTTAGCGAATGGTTCGGCATCAGGGGCCACTGAGTTTAACAGCTTTAAGTTATGTGTCAAGACAAATACGCCTTAAAGTCCAGATCAATTATTGCCGTTTGACTCACTCTTAATGTTTTGCCATCTCAAAAGGCTCTTTCCTCGTATATTATTCCAATTTTCTGTGTAAGAGAGAGTTATCAATTATATCCTCCACGTCAAATCTGCGATGTTGCACAGATCCAAATTTGTTATTGTGAGTTTGCTCGTTTGAGCCCAAAGACCAGCTGGTTCATGGAAATGGGAATTAATAACTCACTCACCTTCGTCAGTAATTCCTCTTAAATGGCCCCTCAGCAGAGCGACCAAACCCCGAGCTGCTCCAGAGAAGCAGAGACGTGGAGCAATAATTGGGTACACGGCACTCTGAGAATTTCACTGTGGAGAGAAGCAGTGAACGGCCCAAAGAGGACGTATTTATTAAGATCCTCGCTTCTGTAATCACATGTAACCCCGCTGCACAAACGTCTCCACATTGCCGCAAATGCTGACTGGCTGAACAAAGACAAAACAAAGAAGTTGTGACGAGACACTTCATTGTGTGCGAGCATCCATATGTGTGTCCCTGCATGTGAGCGCTCCAATAAACCAACAACCCCGCTGTATTGTCTCATCTGATGCAAGGCCCGGCGTCAGATTGGACACAGCACCCCATTTAAATGCCTCAGAGAGCTAACCTTAACGCTCAGTGTGGCTTTTTTCCGCCATGCCAACGCTGGCTCCCGAAAGAGGAAATCACCCTGTTGTTGAAAGGAAATTGTATTGTTACAGATGCGGTGGCCTGCATACTAAACTACCTCCACCGTCCCGTACTTGTAAATCACAGCCATTCCCTGCCTGTCAGCTCCTTTACATTTCACAATTGCAAAGTGGCCCAAAATTAAAAGCTCCCTAGTTATCTTAAAACAGACGGGAGGGCGACGTACCGCGGCTTAAATGCTCCTTTACTAATTGATTCAAGCCATGCAGTGAGAGAGAGAAAGAGACATGTTTGGGGGAACAACTGCGTAAAAGACAGCAGCATATGTGGTCTGTAGATTTATGTGCAACAAAAAAAGGAGGAGAAAAAAAAAAACTGGCACTCTGCCTTTTGCTTGTCAGGCAATTGCTTATAGCTAATGATATCACGTAAAAGGATGCTGGGGGGGAAGGTGCTGCTACGTGTGTTTATGTGTGTATATGCATGAGGTGGGGAGTGTTTGGGTGTGCTTTCAAAAAAACAGAGTGGGGCAATTTGCATGGGATTGATGCACAGCACACCGCAGTGCCAGCAGGAGCAATACAATACGGTTGTTAAAGCCATGTCTCAGCCCTTTGTATGTGCGGCACAATGGCGCTACTTCTTCTTCTAAGCATGTGCAGCAGATCGCTCAGATTCACAGGTGACTGCTGGATATTGGATTCGCAGGAGAAGCTGCATTCTTAGCCAAACAAATGCAAGCTAAAATGAATGCAAGCTGGTATTTGCATTATATTTCACAGTATTTTTTTTTTAATCTTAAATCACACTATCTCGTCCCGTCTGTGTTGGATCCATTTCAACATGAACGGCAGAAGGGCATCCTGTCCGTTACATTTACTTTGTTTCCTCGACTTTGGCCGACCCTGCAGCATCCTGGCTGCCCAGGAAGCAGGGAGCCTTGTAAATTAGATTAAGATACTGTGTGAAACACTGGTTCATTCCATAATGCCGTATCGACATTGGCAGCTGCCAATACAATTCATGACATCCGCATCATCATCCCGAGTGGAATGAACAGCCCTGTCAACTCGCACGGTGGGGTGGAGGGAGCTGACGGCTGAAGGAATAAGGAACTCTGAAGGCGAAGGCATGTGTACATACAGCACGCAGATACATATTTAATTCACGTACATAGTTCATATTGAGCGAGGTTTCAGAGCTCATAATTAATGCACCTCACATTGGTCTTAAATTGAGCGGCAGCGTGACCTCCACATGGGCAAAGAAAAGGGCAATAGCGATGTGATACATATTCCGAGCTAATGCCATTTACAGACTTGTGTCACCCTGAGAGAGGAGGCAAGTTCATGCCTGACCCCTCTCCTTTAACCCCAGGCTCTGGATCTGTGGAATAGTTTTACATATCTAGCCAACCTGTCCATCTGACATGACCTCGGGGCACGGCAGGAGACACGGGCAGGCTTAACCAAATCTCACGCAGCCTGGCTGAAAAATGACTCTCCAGGTAATGTGGGCTGGAAATATTTTCATTCACCCACTCCCATCCCAGGTGAATTCCATGGATTTTAAAAGGACGCTTTGAATTCAGCGGAGGCTCTGCTGAGAACAATCAAGCAACATGGCTGACTGATTATGTACGGTCGGTGTGGGGGACATTCTCATTCATGTATGCATCTCAGCATGTGAAGTTCTTTATATTCATCTTATGAATCTGCAGCTCCCTTCAAGACAGACTTCTGAGGAAAGTCACAGAGGTACAGAACACCAATATATATCCATAACATATTGCTTCATGTATGTAGCTGCACTGTGCACTGTTCGCCATTTAATTTCCTTGTTTCATGTGTTCTGACGCAGCCATGTGTGCATAATTGTGGGGGTCCAGATGGGTGCGTGTAACATCTGTAAACATCAGTAAATCAATGGAATCTTTTTAAACACAATGACACAGTGGTCAAATTTATCAGTAACACATATTTCACTCTTTTCAAAATAAGAAACCATATTTTCTATAAGCCCTTTTGCAGATAATTGCTGAAAACCTGCTCAATTTAAGCTGGAAAAACACACCTTCCTCCTGTCTTTTTCCGCAAATCAATAATCCTATATAGCATAAAGCATCCAAGCAGATTTTCCTCGAGAGCTAACCTTGTCACAATGTAATATAAAAAACAATGTAGAAGCTGGTAGAGACAAATGTCTTTTTTTTGTATATAGTCATCATACTTTTGTCCTAATATTAATTTGGTAGCTTGTCAATGTCAAAAATGTATCAGTAGCACCTTTAACCTTTCACAACCCACTGTTCCACCCTCAGGATGTATGTAGAACTTTCCCAGATTAATACTAATACCACAAAACGTTACATGAATATTAACATGTAATATATGTATCGATGTATAGGACTCATTGAGGTCATCGAGGCAGTGAATGTCTCCTTATTTTAAAAACAGTCTAGCTGTCCAAAGATGTAATAGATCCTTACAATGTTGTGCCTGCATTGATTACAAGGACGTAAGGATCAAAAATAATCTGTTTTAAAGTGTGCTGATATTCTATATTTTTCGTATAGTCAATAATCCCATGAAAAGACTCACCAATAATGATTGATCTTAACTAGGTGTCAGGATGATATTGGTTATTCTGTGTGTCATGAGAATTACCGCTGTAGCTTATTTTGAGTCCTCACCATTCAACTCACTTCTGAGGTGAGAGACCCAATGTGGCACCTGACTTGAACCAGGTCTAAATTACTCTCAGTCTGATCAAGTCGGATATGGTTTTGTTGGATTGCCACGGGTCTCGGGTCAGTGCATCAATACTCAAGTGGCACTGAAAGGAAGCATATATCTACTCTGATCACATGGTACGTGATATTTACCGCTGGAGAAAATGCTGAAGGAAATCCGTAGCCTCTGTAAAAGATTGATAATATGAAATGACTTGATGGAAACATGGTGATTCAGTTGATTAGAAAATGATTATCTGTACTCAGATAGCTTCATAATGTTCTATCAATAAGTCTTTGAGAAATCAGTTTTAGAATTTGTCTCTGCAAACTTTGTTCTTATGATATTATTATTGTTATAGTTCTGCTTTTTTGCAGCTGCTTGTTAACTGATGGTCACCATGGTGTTCTCTTTCTAAGGTCTGTTCACGTCAAAACACATTTCGGATCTGGTCTAAATATCCTTGGGACTCATCAGATCAGGTCTCCCATCTCCCTCAGATTGGGTCTCTCAGAGTTAGTTCATGCACATAAGTTTTCCATGAGAGTTTTCCATTTTCAGTAGGAATCAATGGGTTCGGGGCTGGTTGCCACACACATGCTAGGGAAGTCAGAAAGTATTAAGAAATGGAGTAAGACAATGCTGGTGTTGGTCTTCTCATGTTAATATGATACTGGTAACTCATGATAGGTACTATGGACACTGCAGAGCACGAGACATGAATACACACATAGCAACAAAGTATAAAACAGTCGACCACATCATCCAAATATAGAAGTTGAACTGTCCTTCTTCTAGCTGCAGTGATGCAATACAATCTGTACTTGAGAGGTCAGAAGCTAATGAAATTCCTGTGTTCAGTTAAATAGTCATTTAGGTAATATACTGTGCTCCATACAAACCAGCCATAAATCATCCTAATTTAATAAATGTAGGAATAATGATGAGACGTCCGGCGAAGACATTTACTCACAGACCTCATCCCACTTTAATGGTCGCGGTGTAAAACAGAAAGACGTCAGAAAGCATTTAAACGGAGATGCATCACAGACAATTGGGTCAAATCCTACCTGAGGATTGAGCTCCGGATCACTTCTCCTTCCTCCTTCCTCTTGTTAGCGACATTTGTTTTTCGCTTGTTCTTTCTGTGAAACAACCTGATTATTCAGACGGTTGCTTTCCAGGCAACAGAATAAAATCCAGTCAGAACTGAAGTGTTTTTTCTTTTTCTTTTAGCTGAAAATTCAACTCATTTTTCTCAAAATCTGCCAAGAATCAATTTGGACAAATTAGCACATTGCATGCATTAGCCAAGATATATATTTTACAAGCAACACTGTGCTTTCAGTAGGAGGCATAATGAAGTGTGAAGGAGAAAATCTGGTGTTTTACGAATCCCCTGTGAATATCGTTTTGTTTAGCAACTGAATGGAGTCTCTTAGTCAGGAAAAATTACAACCTTTTCCAAGATCTCTACACCTAACCAGCAGGGGTCTTTTTTTTCATTTCAGCTTTACACTTTCACTCAGTGGTGCTTAATATATAAAGTTTCTGAACAACAGATCGACTTCAAAAGGGGAATAAACGAAGGTCAGCGCTGAAACACTGGAAATATTTTCTTTGATGTTTAGTTTCTGCATCTTTACCACATTTTTTTTTTTTTTTTTTTTTTTTTTATCATTTCATAACCACAAGGTGCAAACATCAACTGGCATCTTCGGTTTATTTCTGCTTCTGCCTCGAGCTCCAAAGTGTTTCATTATAATCTAGTGCCCCCTAATGGATCTAAAGATTTGGTGCCTCTGAGACGACTCATGACTCAATGCTGTGAATTTAATCACTAGGAAGAAGCTAGTCAATGTATTGGTATAAACTCATTAGTTGTTTGGAGATGTTCAGTGATAGTTTAATGGGCTCCACTAGCAGGACTGCTCTCAGAATGAAAGCAGCTCCATTTGTGCCCTTTCTGAAGCAGACAGACTTCCCCTTCTTCTCTGCCGTCACAAAAAGCCCATTTGGCAGAAGCAACAATAAGAGTCACTATTGCGAGCAGAGCGGCCGGGGGAACATCCAGCATGAAGACAAATCAATGAAATCCATTTGACTTTTAAGCCTCAAAATGCCAAAATGCCAGCGAGTACAAAAAAGCAGCATTTCTCAGTGCCCTATCAAAACCCGTTAATTCTTTGTGACATTTCCCGGCAATTTCCTTCGCTATGTAAATGTCTTCCAGCAATCTGATTTAAACAAATGTCATTCATGAGTTAAACAACAACTGGTCAGACATTTCTTTTTTGTTTTGTTTTTCATTTTTATCTTGTCTCACTCAAAGCAATCTGTAACGATTAAATGAGCCCTGGGGACAGGTGTCTGGGAGGAATATTTTTACAGAAAAATCTGCTTTTTGTCTGCACACACTGTGTACAAAGAAATCAACGCACACTCGGTGGTGTGGTGTTCATGTTAGATGTTACACCTGGTCTACATAGTATTACATTCTCCCTGCATGTTGTTGCACCAAACTCTAATACAAAATCCTGCACGGTCTGTACCTCACTTTTGTAACAGAGCTCTTTCCTCTCCAGAGGAGCCACTGTAAAAGTTCAAAGTCGAGGCTCCAAGCAGCATGTGGCCCACTCCACTCCGGTACAACCTGTCTGCTTGTAGGACTGCTGGGGCACATCAATTTAGCTGGACTGAGATCTGAGGACGAGCAGGAATAGCTGTCCAGGAGGGGCAGAATGGAAGGGCTTAAATAGAGAACAGACAAAAAGGGCCGGCCTCGTGTTCCTGCACAGGAATGAGGTGGTCATTGTCCAGAAATGCACAAAGTTCTGCTGGTGATACATATTCTGTGTCTTGAGCAGCGTCCAGACCTCTAAGCTTCAGTGTACGTCAAATAGCCAAATCCACGTGGAACGTTCTGGAGCTCTGCTGCATGCTGTGAATGGCACTGTACTGGCACTGAAATGGCCCTCGAGGGCTAATTAGTTTTCCAAGCTGACAAACTGACACTGTGCACTACTAACCCTTCCAAACTGTGGAACACAGGGACTAAGCCTTTGCTGATGAAAATATCAACAGGGAGATGATCAGTCCCAGAGCTGAACTGACATGTATGTTGACAAAGCATTTGTGTGACCTGATTACTGTCCATTACAGTCATATTACTGCATCCAAATGTTGTCTGGTGATAATGATTGATATGTTAATCTAATGCAATATGTAAAAATAGCATGTGTAAAGACATCTTGAGGAAAAATATGACATTGGTGCACTGACCCTTCACTCCACTGTGCAGCTGTTCCTTCTCTTGTGCTGAGCTTTATTTGACTGACAGTGCCACCTAGTGGGGTAGATCAAACGCTTCACTATATCATAAAAATTACTCCTATCGAGTATAAATCTATGATTATTATCATTTTAGATCCACAATACAGCAAGGATTTTGGAAATACTAAGGCCATGTGTCTTAATTCCCCCAAGACATTTCTGCAAAACTCTCTCTAACTCATAACCAAACTCTATAAACAGTTCTGAGTATTTTTTTTAATCACAAAAATTTCACATTTTATTGATTTATTTATCTGATCAGTTATATATTCTTTAATTTGTCTGTAATCTTGTCTCCCTACATTATAGTCTGGTATCAGATATATCATTTTAGTGGAGTGTACAAAATGTCTTTCATTATAGCTTATCTAGTTTTTTTTTTTTTTGGTCCTGTCTCATAATACCACTTTAGGAATAGTCATATAGTATAGCTCTTCCTCCTGACCTCCGACAGTAGGTCAATTCTTACATATTGCACCTTTAAGCCTTACAGTAGGGTTGAAGGTACAGTAGGTTATTAGTGGGTCAAACATGACTTGTATTAGAACCAGTAGTTTTGGTTATAATATACATAATATATGTCATATCAGTTGATTCCACACAAGAATTCATGAAGAGAGTCTATTGAAAGACGTTACTGAGCTACATTGTGGGAAATGTAGGATCCAGTGTTTTTTAAACTTGAGCCAAAAAACATTAGATCAGGATATCTGCTGCATCAATTTTGACCACTCTTTAGTTTAATCTGTCTCTCCCAGGTCCATAAATTTTATGGAGGTGCAATATTCAATTGATGGAATACTCATTTACAACCTGCCATTAAGCACAATAAGGTCACAAGAAAATGCCCATTGCGTTCATTACAGTCATAACATAAGAGCATTACATTGATTGAAAACTGTATGTTAACCTTAAATGCCCTTTAACGTAGAGACATCTTTCATAATATGCTAAGTGATAAGTCTTAAGCATAAAGTTTAATATAATTATGATTGATGTTTACAGGAAACCTTGTTTATCCTCCCAGCTCAACTTGATGTGGAGGCAGGAATTGATAAAGTCATGTCATGTGTGAAATTGCAGTCGCATAACCATTGATGTGTAATGTCGTAATCAGGGAAGTAAAGTTTTTTTAAATTTTCTTCTGAGCTCAAGAGACTGTCGCCGAATATTTTAGGTTTCATGTTGGGCAGCGCTCAAAGAAGCATAACCTCCTCTTTTCTGGGGCTGATGAATGATCTGATTTCAACCTCATATAATCTGAGAAACCCTTAAAACCTCCGCTGGTTCATATGCCATGATTTGTTGGGCCCAGCCAGTCATCAAGTCACGATCTTGTGGGCCTGTATGAAGATTTATAATGTAATCTGGCAAACTGAGAGCTTGCTAACTTGCATTGTGCTGGCGTGCCGTTCGAGAGCTATTTACATGATTCCTTTCCACCAAGAGCCTCTTATTAGCCTGCTGTATAACAGGCTCCGATAATGTTTATGGAAGTTTCATTGCTTTTGTTGGACAGTTAAACTGGTCTTTGTGGTTTATGAGGTCATGCTGTTTAAAAGAGTCTGGACTGGGTTTCATGGAGCTCGGAGTGGGTCTTGATCCAGATGCTTAAACCTCACTTTAGTAACGATCCAAACACAAGCACGTTCACTTCACAAAATCTTTATCTGCCTCTCGATACTGACTCCACTGATCTTTCTCTCGCTAATTAATTTTTATTTACATCCTCGAATGACTTAATTTTTACTTTTATGAACCCAGCATTTATGATGTCAGAGCGATACAGCGTTATCTTTAATTAGCAAAGATTATAAACATCATAAGCACTTTGGGGGGGATTAGTTGCAGAAAATGTACATTGACTGAAATCTCATCAGTGCGCATGTGGGTAGATTTGGTGGAGATGCAGATATAGAGAATGTTTTATCCTTCAGTGGCAGCACAACCATGTGGGTCCCTTCTTAATTTATTTGAATTATCCATCACATATTGCATTTCAACATTAGCATATGAATATTATGAGGGAAAGTCTTCAGTGGATTTAACTGATCAAACAGAACTTTTATTACATGCTGGTATCGACTCAGTTATTTATATTGTTTAAAGAAATATATGCAGAAACAGTTAAATCCACAGACATACGTATGTTAGCAAACGGGAAAACAGGAAAAGTAAATATGACCTTCTTATTTAGGACTAATTGGATGAGTTTGTTTACAGCTTGTCAACAGAAATAATTTCCCAGTTTGGGACAAATAAAGTACATCTATCAAAAAGTAAATCTATCTACAGCTTTGACCATTTCATATAAAATGATCATTTTAATGTGTTAAAACGTGAATATTTTTCTTCTCTGCAAATATTGTTACTCTATGTGTGACGTTTGGGGTTAGTTCAACTGGACCCAGGAGCGAGACACGGTCGAGGGTGAAGGGGTAAAAGGGCTTTATTAAGTAAAGACACTCCAGGATACAAGACAAACAAAAAGGCAACTAAACACAGGAAGTCCAGGTGGTGCAGAGTTGCTTCAGTGGATGGAGGCTGGTAGGTGCTGAGGCAGGACAGCAGGAGACATGCAGGTGGAATAGGTAAGGAAGAACACAGGAAACACTGGAAAAAGGAAAACACTGGAAATACCACTAGAAGACAAAGAAACACTGGAGAAACAGGGGCAAAGACAGGGAGCATGGAAAGGGACGATCTGACAGCTTGCAGGTGGAATCAGAAGTCTTTGAAAGCTGCCAGTAACGAGGTGGAATTGGAGACAGCTGAGAGAATAGAGAGGCCCAGCACCTGAGGACCACACCTCCAGCCTGAAGCAACGCCTGAACAAAAAACAAAGCAATCTTAAACCAAAAACACTGGAGTTTAAAACTTAAAATACACTGAATATAAACTAGTAAAAACACAAGAGTCTAAAACCATGACACTATGGTAGCCACAGCAAGGCCAAATAATCATCTACTCAGTAATATAGCAAGAATAATAAACTACATTACTTGTCTCAGTAACTGCACTTTTCTCACCTCAAATGCAGTTCAGTGGACAAGGTACAATTCCAAATTAGAGATATGATTATTACGTATTTATGTTATGTATTTCAAATTACCCCCAGTGGTATCTGGCCTTGCAGTATTATTTACAGAGTCTTTATGATCAGCACCAGTGAGATTTCAAAAGGCAATGATACGTTGTCTTTTTTTATACAGCTATGGAGAGGGTCACAAAGATTAGTTTTATATGAGGTTGTGAACTTTTATGATTATAATTCTAATTATGTTAATGGCTCTTAGACATATTTCCACAGCTCAACCTCTTGCGATACCAAGGTTTGTGGCTTTTAAACAGTCTCAGTTTTATACAACAGAGCCTATGCTTACCTGTGTGTGTACCAGTACAGCATATTGTATGTGGCTAGTAATGGAAACATCTAGATTTATGTCTATGGCTGTATACTTGATGTGAATTTAAGTTTACTGATCAACCTTATCTGTATATTGAATGTTGGAAAGTCATGCAAACTTTTTAAAAAACAAAACTATCGGGAAAAAAATCAGATCCAACCAACCATACAGTGGAGACAGTGGAGAATAAGAATACAGTTTGCGGGGGAAAATCATTGAAAAAAAACTTTGGAAAATCTCAGTAACAGTCAGTTCAGGTCACTCCGGATAACCCACAGATCTTTCTGTTGACAGCTTTGACTATTTAACTGCGGTAGAAAATGGTTCCTACTGAAAACAGCTGGTTTTGTTTTCTGATTAACTCTGACATTGTTTTTTGGAAAGACATGTTGCTCAACCTTTAACGTTATAGTAAGTGACTGTAAGAGTGACTGTAAAACCTCACTTATCTCACTAATCTGGTGATACATGTATTTTTGCTTTGATAATGTAATTTTGATTTTTTTCTTATTTGTATGAGTTTGCAGTCTGTGAGAGCTTTAGGTTCATTCTTAATTGTGTCCAGGCTTTAGCTTTTTCACTGCAGTTTCACACTCAGCTTCCAACGATTTAATGTAAAGGAGAGGAGAAATCCCTTCCAGCAACTCCTGCAATTAAAGGTGGAATCCAGCAACATGTGAGTCGTGCACCAGTCGCTGCATCTGGATGGACAGACAGAGGCGAGATGTGGTCAGACAGTTGTCAGGGGCCAACAACAGCAGCAGCAGGGAGAACATGATGAGATTGGGGGAAGGGGACAAACTGATAGAACAAAACTGGAGGCAGGGGAGCAGCGGGAGAGGTGAGGAGGGGAGGAGGCTTGTTCAGACGGCTGTGTCGGGGGGGGCTAACACTAATGATCTCTCGGTATCTCTGTCAGCGGGGCCTGTCTCAGCAGGTGGAGGGAAACATGTCAGCTAGTGAGGCAGCAATCAGGGAGTACCCAGCAGCTACACACACACTGCTGTCTGGCATCCACTCCACGTCTCATACACACACACAAGCCCACGTAAATGCAAGAAAAAAGATGCTTCTTTATCAAGCAATGACAAATCACCCTCTGTTATGCATGCTATATTTATTCCTACAATTAGCCTAAACCCTGCTGTCTCCAAGCCCTGGATGGAGAGCTTCCCCTGCTCCTCAGGTTGCATCTTTTTGACTTTCCATTAGACCCTCCAGCATCTCCAGGCTGCACTGACAGCCACTAAGACCCTCATTAGTAGTAGTGGAGAGAGAGAGCAGGGGAAAGAGATGGAGGCAGACATGGAGACAGCACCACAGCAGCAGAAAAATGCCAGGGAGCTCATTCAAATGCACGTGTGGTGTGATGGTGGGGGTAAAGGGGTATAGGTTAGCAACTGAGGGGTTGCGAGGTTGCAGGTCGGAGGCCAGGAATCCCGCCACTCTCTGCCATCACAGCAGCTTTGTGAGCGTACGTATGTGTGTGTTATGTGTGTGACGGGCTGTCAGAGCCACCAGTCGGGCAGGGCCGGACCTGCCTCGGCATGTCACTAAACACAACGCTGTCTCGCTGCTGAGGGGTAATTAGTGGGATGTGGAGTGGGATGGAGGCAGGGAGGGAGATGGAAAGAGGTGGACACAGGGAGTGGAAGATGTCGAAGCCAGGAAGATGATGTGGAGTGTAGGTTTGAATGTGCCTCAAGTAACAATTTGCAAAATGTGAATCTCTTCTCTGTAAAGAGTTGTAAAGTTGTGTCTGAGATGTCACACTTGGCTCAGTTTACACAAAGTAAATTGTGACATTTGGTTGAATAAAATTACTATTATTAATTTATACTTGTGAAGTGACACTGGCTCTTCAATTGTTCCTTAAACCAATTCCACCTTGTGCCCTGCATTTGACTATATTTTACCCTATGTTGTATTGCTAGAACTGTAAAATTTCTGACTTTGGTGCCCCCCAGTGGTAGTGTCAGCGAGAGTCTATAGCCAGGCTACCAACTCTGTGAGGTTACACACAGTGGTGTTTTGAGCTAAATGCTAATGCAGACAATGGCAATGCTAACATGCTGACATTCAGCAGGTATAATGTTTACTACATGCACTATCTTAGTTGATTGTGTTAGCATGCTCACATTAGCTAATTAGGGCTACAAGCAAATACAGCTGAGGCTGATGGGAATGTCGTGAGTTAGCATAAATGACATTGGCATTTAGCTAAAAATATAGCTGTGCCTACTGTAAAAACAACCTCACTAGCCTAGCCTTCTGCTAGCCTAGCTGTAGATGTTTACTCCTTATACTTATATACTGTACATTGTATATAATGATGCTGTTCGTGTTGCCAGTCTGGAGTTTTCTTAAGTAAAATAATATGGACATGTTTTTAAAGCCAAGACAGAGGTCATAGTCTGAAGATGGCGACCTCTGGTTTATCTCTTAGTTTCACTCCATAATCATTAGCATGCTACAATCTTTACATCTACCAGACGGCGCTCAGGCAGGAGTACAGCTTTATCATGATGGTGACTCACCCTGAGGACGGGACTCGGGGGGCTGCACAGGATTAGAGGTCTGGCCTTGGAAACAACAGGCTTTTGGCAGCAAGTTGTGATGGATGAGCCATGTAAAATGGCTAACCGGCCTCTAGAGGGGTGTATTTCCAACATCGGCTGGCACCGTTGCAACTGTGTGTTCTCTGTGTGTGTGTCTTAGTCATCAGTTATCTGTGAGTATCTTCATATATGTATGTCTGTGTTTATATATGCAAGACATATTTGTCTTTTTTGTACATATTCCTATAGAAATACATCAGCTCCAATCTGTACCTGCAAAACAGTCAACTTCCCTAATGAAGCTGTGTCTTGATGTTAGCATTATGGTTTTACAGGTCCTACAGTTTATGCATTTCCTTCAATATTTCACTTCTGCGCACATGTTTTTCCAGCACATTCAAATGTCAAAGAAGACCACAGAGACATTTGACCCAAAGTCAGCTGTTGACCTGTGGCTGGAGGCAGCTGATGGAACAGAGAGGCATCGAAGAGGACAGCAACGAAGGGTGCGTTTATGAAGACCGCACTATGTATGAGTGAGTGCAAACCAAAAAGTTATGTGCACCCCTCCCTATGCATATGCACATTTCTCCCTCAAGTAAGAGGGATGCATTCAGGACAAAGTGTCAGATAAAGAAGTGCCTCTGATAGGAATCAAGCAGATGAAAAGAGAGCTGCAGAGCCAGTAAACCTCACGAGCTGAAGAAAAACTTGAGTGTGAGTGAGTGGATGGAGAAGCTCTTAGAGGAATTGAAGAAGCTGCAAAAAAAAAAAATGTCCTTCACGTAAGAGGAAAAGTTCAGGCAGACATTCAAACCAAGGAGCAAGAGAACATTACGGAGGAATGCCAAGGAGCTGAGGAAGATGCCAAGGAAAAGCAAGGAGCTGTAATGCCAGCGTGCAGGGTTCACCGCTGGATAAAGGGACGATGCAACAGGAGGCTCTGAGAAAAGAAACTCTGGAGTTCAGTTTGTTTCTGAAACAAACTCTCAGCACTAAGCTTCAGCTCGAGGAATTTGAGACAGAAGACTCTGCTGCATTTACAGGAGGAGCTGAAGAAAAGTGTCTAAAATCTGAGTCAGAGATACAGCACTAAGGAAAGTCCCCAAAGACAGAGTGCAGAGATGCTGGTGGAGAAGGCCCGCCAGATGTCAGGAAGTCCAAGCAGCTGGGAGAAAAAAATGCCTGGGAATAAGAGAGAATGTCTTGAAGAACATTCATTCGACATTGGAAAACCTGAATCTGACTGTGGCAAAGTTACTTAAGTCACTTGAAAAGAACGATACAGAGATGGTCGCCCTGCGAGAGGAGAACCATGAGCTCAGACAGCAAAATGAATCATGTGTGCAGGAGCAGGAGGAAGTACAGCACCTGAGCCTCCACAGGTGAGTCATAGATGAGCTGCTGATACCAATGAAACAGAGGAGGAGGCCTTCAAGGTGGAGAAGATTCATTAATTCCTTCACTGAAAACTGGTTGTGAGCTGTTCTGAGCTGAGATCACAGAGATGCTGATGCTGTCACATGCACATGCTGATGCTGTACGAGCTGCAGGTTTCCTTCCTGCTGCACAGACTTGTGGGTATTATTTGCTCATTGGCAGCAGCTTCAGCACCAGCTGAGCTCTGGTGGCTCGCTGGCTGCTTCTGTTGGCGCTTGGTCCACTCTGACCTCTGTGCCGTCATGGCAGCCGGCTTTGTTTGATATCTACACATCACCTGACCTCACACAGGACTCAGTGGTCTCTTAGCAACAGGAGGGGGGCCACGCCCAGTCGGCCCCAGAGGGGCCCAGTTGACAGCGAAACAATGAGCTGAAACTGACTATAAAGCTGCCGATTCAGGTGATAACTCTCTGGAGATTCTTCGAGACACATTTAACATTTCATAAATTGTTTAAAATTGATTTCATTTATCCGTTATAACATTCAATATGAGAGGATAAGCTAAAGGAAGCTATCAATAACAAATGTGATTTAACTAGATTCAATCTAGGCCCACTTAATGTTAAAAGGGCCAAGTTGTTTCAGTCATTGTGTTTTGTTAACATATGTTTTCCTAATTGACTTTCATTTTTTGTACTCCTGCTTTTACCATTTGTGTCTGACCTGATGTGTTTCAGGAACAAGGAACTGTTCTGACACTGTTATTTTGTCTTTAAACAAGTGAATGTCCTGTTTTTAAAATCCTAAGTAAAAGTATAAGTATCAAAAGTAAACATATTCATTAATACTTATAGCATAGCTGTATAAGCAGCATTTTACTGTTGTAACTGCACAAGGGGAAGCTAGTTTGAACAACTTCATATAACAAAGTTCTGATACACAAATCTGCTTTTTTGGACTTTTTTCTTATCTTTGATTTTTAGTGAAATAAAGTTGAGAAGGAAAATGTTTCTTCTTCGTGACTTTTTAGGACACTGCTGCCTTAGTATCACAAAATTGTAAATGTACTGCACAGTTACTTTCCACCACTGGATTCTTTCCTATGGATCTCAGGAAGAGTAATGGAGATCCAAACAAATAAACAAAGCTTATTGTCTGAGGTCACTCCAGGGAACATTACATAGTCTTACATTCATTTCCTACCCTAACACTAACCGCTAGTTGCCTAACAACTACCATCTCCAATAAACAGGTCTTTAGTGTGAAACGTGTCCCTGAAAGAAGCCTCGGTCAGGCACACACACATACACACAAGAACACAATCCATCTCAGCCCCTCACTGCTGAGAGCCAGACAGTCTGCTATCTCTATTAAGCTTGTATCCCTGAAGAGCCTTTTCTTGCTGCCAGACCTGGAGCACAGCTGATCCCCAAAGACCATCAATCTGAGCAGAACTGCTGCTGGAGCTTAGGCTGGAGTGCAACAAGTCTTCTCATATTCCCCCCCACCTTTTCTGCAGACGTGTAGGCGAAGGAAGCGTAGACAGTGTTAACATGCCGACTGGACTTATGTGTGATGAACACATTTCGGCACATCCTGTGTGTGCACTGTAAATATGTTAAAATAGAACAACAGGTCTGCACACACAGCAGTCAAATGCATTGTAATGTTAGCTGCAATGTCAATAATGGCTTGAATTGGTTATTCATAATGAGCAATCCCAGACATGCATTAGTCAGAAAGAGATTTGCAAAATGTTACTCAGAGATTCAGTAACTGAAATAGCATGTGTAAAATCTAATATATCTAATCTATTGTTGCATATTTAGCAGCACATTACCTTTTCAGCAAGTAAATATTTGCCCCTGAGTATAAAGTGAAACAAGTGAATCATAGTCTTATTCTTTTTAAAATGTGGTTACTCAGAACTATGCCTCTATATGGCCACTAGGTGATAGCAAAGTCTAACAACTGGGTTACTCTCAACAGTTTCCAATGTTGAGGTTCGGCACCAGCAGTGTCAACAAAATCTATTATATTTATTGTAAGAAAATACTCCTAAAATACCATGTTCGTCTATCAACAACATCAGTTATTACAGTACTTAATATAAGATATTTCTAACAACTGGAAAAAGTGGGTAGACCACAGAGAAAAGTGTAGGTAAACTGAGTCCAGGTTTAACCCGAACTACATCCCTGACTATGAGAAGCAAATGAGGACAAAAATACAGTCGGTCATAGCTATTGGGAGAAATTACCCTTCATCATTTCCTCAAAATGTGAATCACTGGCTTTCTTGCCAAAAACTACACATCTCTTCAGCCTGTTTTCTCCCTCCTTCTCTCCAACCATCTGTGGAAAATTGAGTTACTTGCCATTTGGAGGAGCGACATGCTCGGCCACTGTGTCACATGTTGCAAACGCAGGGCCTTTAACTGACAGATGAGAGGAGAGATGTGGGCACCGGGGCGGCTGTCAGTGTTGTGACTGTACATAATCTGGGCTGATCCTAGATAAGCACTGGGTGTGCACCATTAAGGGCTGGGCCACACTTGTACATGTAAACTCCAGTTTCTACACTGGAAAATAAACTATTCTGGTATTGAATGTGAAGCCAGTACAAAAACAAGTCTGGACCATTTGTGGAGAATGTCAAATATTCTTTTCCAGCTGTTCTTAATTTTTCATGTATGTAATTTAAGTCCATCTATATATTATTTGGGGTCCAAGCAGCAATGCTTTATTGTTTTTGTTGTAATTATTCATATTACTATTTTTCTCTGCTGAATTTTTTTTGTGCAGCAAAAACCATAAAACCAAAATTCACCCTACTCAGATAAAATGATACTCATAGATCTCAAGGTGGTGTTGTAACAATCAAGTTTACATTTCATCATTTTTATCTCAAAATTCATCTGCATCTTTGCTCCAATCGTTTTCTGCTCTGACCTTTTTCAGTTTTCTCAAAATCTTATTTTCAACAACTTGTCAGAAACCATTGAGCAAATCATCTTGAAACTGACTTTGCTGATCTTAAATTATCAAGAAAGTTTCAGCATGCCAGTCCATTTTGAAAGTATACGTTTTTAGACCAGTGTCTTTAAGTTCAATTTTATACAAATGCTCAAAAATCAAAACTGGCTTGCGTGCATGTGTTCAGATGATAAGTCAGAGCTAAACTAACCACTCCTGAGATATTCTACCACTATGGGCACCACAGATGTGAAAAGTTCATATCTTATAATTGGCTGCATTGAGATCAGTCAGATCAATCAGATCGGTCAAACATGAGTCCACGGTGATGATTAATATCTTGCTGTAATTTGTACTGTATACTGTATAATTTTCTATTTCTTCACATTTCTTAACAAATTCCACTAAAACCTTTGCCAGTACACCTGAGAAAAGCAGGTTAATGAGAGAATTGGGTCCCCAACAATTACAAGCTTGTGAAGGTCTCTCTGATTTCTGCTAGTGAGGTTGGTTTGGCTTCCTGGCACAGGAGCCGGACAACAGGGTTGGAGTATTCAGAATATGTCACCCGAACATTAGCTCACACTCAGTTTAACAGACTGTTATTACAAAAGTATGTGGACGCTCAAACATTATACCCATATGTGATTGTAGAATAATAATTGACTGTTCGCTGTCCAGCTTTCAGTGCTTGCAAACACAATGATATGCACAGTGTGTTACAATAACAGTGGTAGGCTTACTCCTTGAAATTAACGTCTCAGTCACAAAGTGAGCATCCTCACCAGCTAATGATCCAGGCAGAAGACATGGAAGTACAGGAGTGGTACTGTTTTTCTACGGATGTCAGAGCTGGTTAACCCTCACAGTAAGGTAAGGGAAAACATAAGATCAGACCGTTAATTCTTTCTAACATAACCCTGTTTGAATGCTTATTTTCTAGAAAAAAACATGCTTGGACAAGCAACACAGAGGTATGAGATTTATTCTTTATTGTCTGTATTTTCAAATTGTATGTTTCACTTTCAACTTTACAAAACAGAAGGATTTAAGGATGAAGACCAATGTACAACAATCAGACTGGGTTTGATAGAGTGTCAACCCACCCAAATCAGGACCGAGCTGCTAATAGTACGTTGGGTGATAAGACCTGGCTCACAGTTGGTGCTCCAGGTCATCCCAGTGTTGTTGGATGGGGTTGGGGTGTGCAGCTCAGTCTAGCTCTTCCACACCAAACTGGGAAAGCCATGTCTTTATGAGACAGAAGAGGGCCTTCCCCAAACTGTGGCCGTAAAGTAGGAAGCACTCTTCATTGTATGTTTTACCAATAAGATCGGTCTTCTTTGGAAATAATGAGCCCAGACCATGAAAAACACAAATCACAGACTACTGCACACAAGTGATCTGGCCACTCCTAGAAAACAACCAGCGTCACCGGCTGCAGTGAGTTTTGTGTGTGACGACTTCTTAACATCACAAAAGTGGTAATCTTTGTCGTGTATAGTTATAACTACGAACAAAGTCGAGTGTTTGTACATTTTTTTGTGGCAGGCAAAAATGTATGTAAAGAAACATACAATCACATGGTTCAATACTGTGGACCCCACAATGCATACTGGTGACTAAATGCTGAGACCGCCTGCACAGACTGGACGTCCACATAAATTACCGGTGAAATGTTCCTTTACGTTAACAGAAGCAGATCCTCAACAGCGTCACTTGGCTTCTGTCGTACCTCCTGAGTGGCAGACGTGTGGCAGCGCTGATATAAAAGCTTAGAAATATGATCACATAAACAACTACAACGGTGGTAAACTACGCGCGCTCTCATCCATCACCACCACTTTGAGTCCACATGCAATCAATCACAGCCAAGCCACAATACCATAATGGAGCAGCAGCTCTGGATGGAGGAGGATGCCATCCATCAGTTTGAAGGTAATGTGACACTCATAACATTTGCAGACTGGCTGAGGGAATTGAGTGAAATGAAGTGCTCTGTCCTTTGAAGTAACACCTTCGCCAGGGTAATGATGATGAAGATGACCTGTTATTAAATCTTCCTCTGCAGTGTCCTAAATTAAAGATTGATGTTGGCCTTATTTTAAAGGTTGTAGAGAAGATGAGGTTGTTTTACTTGGATGTTACAAAGATGATTTTGTTTTACTTTTCTTAAAACGATGTCTTTTTAATACTATGATTCCTTTTATTTGGTCACTTTTTGGTTCTGAAGCAATTATTTGTAAAAATGCACAGCGAGTTAGATGATTTACTGTTTCGGTCAAATGTTGAGAAAACCCTCAAATGCTTTTACGGGAACAATAACCTTCATTCAACTCTTTTGCAAAGCCCTATGGCTTAATATGTGCTCCATGTGATCAAAGCGCACAAGAGTTAAATGCTCTTTATAGTTTCCCGTAAGGCCAGAGAGAGAAGGGATGGGTGGTGGCCTGCTGGCCTGCCCGTCTTTAAACCCAAGGCTACTTTCCCTCGGTCCACAGAACACTCTTGACAGGCCTAGGTGGTATTTTATTATTTCAGTTCATTCTGTCTATTCGGACTCTATAATTACTCCCTACATGTCATTTAACTCTGCCTTTTTTTCAAATTACATGTCTGACCCTCTCTCGGGGATAGGATTTCCCTGCCATGTATTTTAACGTACTCTATTTTAAACCCTCTCTCTGTTATTATTTTTCATTTTGGGTTTTTCCTTTAATCATTGTGCTATGATCTTGCTTTTGGTATTTTGTCTGGAACTGAGAGCTAAAATGTTGAAAATATGAGGCAAAGCTAGTGCGAGAGCTGCCATTGGGTCATCGCAGAGCTGCTCAAAGCAGTGACGGGATTTGTGGGAGGGCATCGTACTCGTGTTTGTTTGTGTCTTCATTTTGACCGCAAGGACCGTGTGTCATCCCAAATGCAAGATGTTACATTTGACAAAGCTGTCAGTCACCACACCATTATCAACACATTCATATCATACAGTCATGCATCATGCAGTCTGATGCGATTACTGCACTATGAGTCATGTCAATTATAGAAATGGTTTTAAAACCAAACCCGTAAAAACTAAAAAACGACTCCCTACGTTGTAACTACAAACAATGAGATTGTGGGACCAGCAGAGATGTCATTTCCAAGAGAGTTCCTCCTCTAATTTTAAACCAGAACATCACATTATTGGACCGATGCCTGTCTAAAGGAGAGGCAGAGAAAGAGAGAGCGACAGGCCTTTCAGAGCCTTTGTTTACGTGAGCGTTACAGGCACGATTCCCACAAATGTGGATGGGAGCCCTTTGTAAACAGGGCTTGAGTGAAGCTGCTGTTCGTCTGCCAATCTAAATACAACAAGGGCCCGTGGTAGGCTTCACCGCCATCTCTAATTCTGGCTTTGGCTTTGGCTTTGGCTTTGGTTTTGGCGGAGAGTGGGACCACGGTTCGAGGCCACATGCAGCCTGCATGCAGCCAGCGAGGGAGGAACATTTCTGTAAACGGTGAAAGATATGAACCACACATATGGATACGTGCTTTACACCACACACATCGACCCACTGACGAACATGCTTGGAAGTGTATAATGCCATGCCATGATGCAATAATGGATTTAATGCAATATGGAGTCCACAAGGAAGCCAGGTCGTGTCAAAATCATAAGAAACAGGCAGTGAAAAAGATTTTGAGGACATTCATACAGCTGTAATCCCTTCAAGTGTTCCAGAAAAATCCTTTTAGATTTATTTGTTTCAACATCTGACATTTTACAGACATGAACACGAGTTCAAAATAGAGTCAAGACTTGAAACATTTAGGTCCAAGACAACGGAGACTTTGCTTATCAGGTCCGTGTTTGCCCTGTTACCTTTAATGACGAAGTTTGTGGTAGTCTTGGGTTTCTAGTGTACAGTCTGTGACGCCAGTAAGGAAATGAGTTTCACATGACATCAGACCATTGCTGATGTGATTTTCTACACAGCTAAACATAGAAGTTCTGCTCTGTCAACAATCTACTATCCTTATCTGTATGGTAGTGATCTCACAAGTGTCATTTTTGATAAGTAAGCTGTTCATTAATAACCAATGTGTCACTTGAAGGTGTGAATATGCAGGAACATGGACGTTGTCACACACAACACTAGGGGGAGCCAAGCCATAACAGAAAATCCCCAACAAATCCCCCCCCTTTAAAATCCCTAAATGAAAGTTTCACTCCCAAGTGAACTTAACCCACTCATAAAAGGACAGTTCTCATCTTTGTCTCTCTTGTTAGGGATGCCATTGATGTGTGACTTGTCCTTGTCTATCAGTACACGCTCTTAACACAGCCTTGTTGTTAAAGTTGGAGGTAAACTTGGGTAATGGAGGCCCCTGTTCATTAAGCCTGCGGAGTGAACTGGGGACAGGCTAATGAGAAAGGCGCCTTTGACAGACCATGGCTGGTGGTGTAATAATTGGCTAAAGCTAAAAAGGGTCACCGAAGAACAAGGAGTTAAAATGGACAGAAGCTCGGAGCCTTCCAGCTCTCCCCCACTTATCCGTGTTTCGCTGTGTTTTCCACTGATTTTTTGCTTGAGTGGCCACACATAAATTGATACAAATCCATAATCCAGATTCGGGCTTAAATTCGTCTCTCCCTCCTGCTTTTCCTCGCAGGAGTGTGTTGAGTATTGATCCCAGCCTGAATAATTGAGGAGCTTAAGCTAAGCAAGCATGTGAGGGAAATGGTACTGAATAGTACATCCCAAAATTGGGCATCAAATTTGAAGTGCAAAGAGCTGCAGTGCAAGTCAACAATAAATTGGGCCTTTTGGTTTTGTAAATGCACAACAATTTGTTTGTAGGAAGTTTTGTACTGGTTGTACTTTTGGCAACAACTAGTGTTACACAACGTGAGGGTTACCTGACATGCTGCACATGACATTAACAATGCAATGAAGTTTGTCAGGTTTCAGCTCAGTAAGCTCAAACCCTGCATGTTTGTCATTATAAAACATTTAAAAGGAATCTAATGTAATGCACAGGACACCTCGCTCAGTCCGCTTTCCCAGGCTCCCGCCCTCTACTGCTCCTGAAGGGACTTATTAAAATCCATATTTTTCCACCAGACCAAGTAAAAGATTTAAGAAACAGGGCGCACCTGGTGCTGCATCCTGTTGAGGATGGCTGTTATGTGCCGCAAATGGCTAACTGCAAAGAGAAAAAAAAAAAAATCACATTGTGAGTCTGAACTCAATCTGCTCAAAGGCACTGGGACTACATGTTTCTATACATGTGACTGTCAGGACTTTTTCATTGAGGTTTTGACATGAATCACAGCTGCCAACTGCAACCAAAACCTCCCACGGACTCTTAATATAAGAAACATCTGCCACCACAGAAATCTGATACTGTTTGTAGCTGCTGGTGTATTGTAGTGGTGGAAAGACTTGCCTGTACATTTGATACAAGAATTTACTCTGGATTAGTTTAACAAAATGGTCAAACAGATTTTCTAAACTCATTAAAATCATTGGATGTATTAAATTAAGTAAAGTGCAAAGTACTAAAACAGGTTGTGACATTTTGTTTTACATTTCATTTCTCTTAAATACCAGCAGTCAAATATTAAACTTTACTTCCATGAGAGCACTGTATGGTTTGTTGAACTGATATTATATTTTGCTAAGAAATCAGGATATATATATACTTTGTTTGTTTAATCTGTTTACTGGTTGCTTCTGACTGATAATTCTGTTAGTTAAATACATGTGTGTGCAGATATTTAAATTTTACAATATCCCTTTAATTCCGAGAGTCACACAGATGCTTGACCAGCTCGGGCACTAATGTTGCTTTTGAGCTCTCCTTACATTACTCCATATGTTACTCTGTACTTTACTCTGCGAGCCTGTATGTCCCTTTGTGTTTGCTGGGTATCACAGGGTAAGGGCTTAGTTACAGGACAGTTGCTGTGAGTTTTTACAGTTGCTAACTATCTTACACTGTCCAGGTGGAACACAAACTTAACAGCACAATGGATCCTGCCAAGTGTTGAATGTTGATGTCTAAAATCACTTACATAACCAATGCTATTGAAAAAGGGTAAAAATGTTTTGTAGAAACGTGTTTCGTTTATGCTGTAGTCACATCGTGTCATGAATGTGAGGATCAAGGAAATCTTCAGTTATTTCAACTTGGGAGTGTTCGTGCATTATTCTAAGACAGTTACCACACTGCTAACCTTGTGTTCTAAATATTTGAATATCATAAAGTAAGTATACTTTTGTAGTCACCAAAAAACAGATTTTTTTGGAGAGTCAAAATGGTGAACTTGTGCGCTCATGGAGTTGTGTTTCTGGCCACCTTATGTCCAACATTCACACTCTTTTAGCTCTGCTTTTGGTTTCTACCAACCTCTGAGGGTAACACCTGGCTCTTTAGCTGCAAAACGTTCACACGACTGTCGGCTATGGCTAAAAACAAAGCTATGAAAGCAGTGGAAGTGAACTAAAACTAGAATTCTCTTTTACTTAATTTGAGCCATCGTCACCGAATAGGTGTGGGAGACACCCGAGTAAAGGCATAAGAGGGCTTCTGCACCACTTGTCACTCTTAATCCTGCTGTACATGCTTCACCCTCCTTTCATTCAGGGTGACCTGGGTGTTCATGACTTGACATTTTCTGACTGCAATCATACTCCATGACAGTAAAAGAAGCGCAATGTTTTCTTTCTCAGCAGAAGCTCACACCACCGCTGTCACGCATACAGTAAGCTCTTTGCACCCATCGACAGTATGTCTGCCACTTCTCCGGTATCTCTCACTCTCGTCTTTGCTCTCTCTCTCTCTCTCTCTCTCTCTCTCTCTCTCTCTCTCTCCACATGTCGCTGAGCCCCGGCGGAGAAGACAGGCGAGGAACAGGCCGGCAGCTGATGATGAAATATGACCCGGTGATTTGTGGATTGTCTGCTGTTGAAGATGTTACAGAAAGAGAGTGCTCAGACATGTAGTGGGAAGCTGCAACAGATGGGAGAGGATTCCTTTTTTTTTTGCTGCTGCTTTTTTTCACATTGCATAACTTCCACTTGTATGATACACTGAGGCTTGGGTTCCTGTGCAGGGGGAGGCAGACGTGTTGAAGAGCAATTGATGTACAGTATAGAAAAACACACTGTTCATTTGCATCATGGTAGAAAACTCAGAGTGGAGCAAGATATATTTTTATAGTATGATATTTTATTTTTAAAAAAATAGATGCATTTCTCTCATAGTTGTTGATATATAACAACAATTTCTACACGTGCTCTTTCAAACATCCTCTAACATAAGTAATATTCTCTGCAACAGTATTATTTCTTAGACAGCTAAAGAACACCTTGTAGTTAATGAATAATGAAAGCCTCCATGACTGAACAGGAAAAACACACAAATTTAATTGTTATTTAAACCTGCTTTAATCAATATTTTCACATTATCAATGGGTCAAATGACAGTGTGTAGTGAGTGTGAGTGGTCACTCGTAGTGAAGAACCCACAGAAAATGACCACCAACTCTGCCCCTCTTCCCCTCAGCTCCTCAGACCTGTTTAGTGCCTTTCAGCTTGTTGTTTTGGTCTCACAGCTCACAACTTTACTGTTTCTGTTCTGACCAATCGCACAATCAGTCACTGTTCAATCACTGTTGAAGAAACTGGAGCTTTTTTTTTTTTTTTTTTTAATCAAACTAGAACTTTAGATCATCAGGATACAAACACAACTCCAAATGAATGACCATGTTGCTCAGTGTCGACTGGATGTGTACATACACATTTGTTGTCACAGAAAATTTATGTGGTGTTGATATGTCACTGCTGTGTTTCAGCCTGTTGTACTGCCCCCTACTGGTCAAGGAAATGGGATCATGCAGGTTTAAAGATATAATATAACTGGACAAGCGGGCAAGCAGCTTCTGAGAGGTGCAGAGCAAAAACTGTTCACTGTTAGAGAGGTCACCAAAAAAAAAAAAAATCAGACTAGAACCTGTTCTACAGTATGTAGATACATTTTACTACAGCACAAATAAAGCATGAATCTTTAAAGAAAAGTCCTAAAAATACTCAATGAATTGAGTGCATTGTCCCTTATAAAGTACAATAAACTAAAGTCAGGGATAGCTGTCATCAGAAAGAATGTTTCAACCCTCACTTGTGACTCCAGTTAAAAGGTCAGGAGTCGCAGCCAAATCCCGCCTTTCAACTACTCTCAGCTGCCTCAACCTTTACCATGCATGCATACATTCATTATAACTGTAATTAAGAGATGAAGGTTTGTGGAAAACTATAGACCGTCCATTCTTTTGAAAAGTCAACAGTGACCAGCAGCGATGCCAAACTGCCTGAATTCCTCCCTGATTACCTCTTCTGAGGTTGTATTTTAATTCGTGTGGCGATGGAAAAAAAAAAAGTCTGTTATCCACGCAGACCTTTGTGGGAGACGTTTTGGTCATTTGTTATTCAGTCATTTAGTGCTGACATGGAAGTCAGTGAGGTGGAGAGAATGAAACAAGGACAGGCTTGTGTGTGTGTTTCAATCCAGACTCCGGAGCTGAGTTGAGATGGCAGGGAACTGGCAGATGGATTTCTCCGCTACGTTCCATTTGCTCCGTTTCGCTCTGTTCTCTTACGCTGCGTCATACCAGGTGATGCAAACTGGCATGTTTCCCCCCTGCTGACAAAAGCTGGGCACGCAGCTGGATATCAGAGGATGGTGACTCCATGCTTTTCAGGGTAAATGTCATGATTTCATTCTTTTACTACTATGGTATTAAAGGCATTGAATAATAACATTATAAACTGTGACCACGTTTGCTCCAAATGGTTAAATGAGCCAGCTTTTTCAGGGTTCCAGGTAAATACCTGCCAGCTGCAGTTAATAATTCCTGAACACCCTTGCAATCAATTCATGTTGAATACATTATGGAATTTTGTGTTAAAGTTAGATTGTTATGTTATATATCACTTAAACTGCTTTATCTGCTGCAGCCTATGAATCTTTGGATTTCCTGGAAAGACTTTTTGACAATCACAGAAAATATGGCTGGACCTCTTGTAGGTGCAGCGTAGGCGGTTTAGTTGTAAGTGTGAACAATCTTCATGGCTGCTCAAGTCAACCTGTCCTATGACCTATAGCAATATGAAAGGTGCATTAGTGATTAAATTTGCATAGCAACATTAGGTAGCAATGCATAAAGAAATGTGATGCTTCCCAACCGTACTCCCACAGCCCCGTCAGGATGAGCTCAAGTACCACTTTAACGTCATGTTCCAAATGTGTTGAATTAAACTCAGTCTAAAGTGGATGTGATAATTAATTAAGTGCATAAAAGAGGAAGATGTTACAATATTTTTTAGCCGAGTGGTCAGTCTACCACTTTGGTCCACTTTGAAACATCTCAACTCAACTGGGTGGATCCATTTTAAAAAGGTACCACTACTGGAAATGTGAAAAAAAAAAAATTGTATGAAGTCTTTTGTGGCTCCAGAGGGCGCTGCAAAAAATCTGATCAATTGCCTCAAGTCATGTCACTTGAGTCATCTCTGCTCAAGACAAGCAACTCAAGGCCACATTAGCCACCACTAGCATGACGCAGCCGAATGTCTAACCGAATTGTCAGCTGTCGAGCTGCATTGTGGGTAATGTAAGTGGCAGGTTTTGACAAGAAATAAGAATATGTAGAATAAAGATGATACCTGATGCTGTAGACTCAATCTGGTTGTCATATAAGACCATAGTGATGATGGAATGAGTTTGGCCAAGTTTGCATTTGTACTAGTACTTTATGGGTCATTGTGGAAATGAATAGAAGATGAGGTTGGTTCAGGCTACAGTGCAGAAGTATTTGACTGTAAATGTGCTTTATGGTTAAAAATGCTTCTCTCGCTGTGTCTCTGTTTGACCTGCTATCCACTCAGGAGCTGCTTCATGTGGGTATTTCCTTTAAGATATCAAGTTGCATCCTCATCTCCCCCCAATCCATAGCCCAGCTGTGCGTCTGACAAACATCCTTAATTGTCTTTTCCCCTCTCGTATACAATGTCGTCTAGACTGCAGTTTGGTTATGGGTAATGACAGGATCTCACCTGGAAGTTGTGGCCTTGTTGCACTTTTTTTCCACTCTCCTTAGAGTGCATTCTTTCCTCGAGTTGCATGAACTCAACCTGATTCTGCTCGGAGAGGAGAAGATGATGCAGGATCATACAGAGGCATTTGCTTAATGTTCATTTAAATAGACATGCATTTGTAGAGTTTTTTTGGAAGGAAATAATGAATTGAATTCTTCCCTATGCACAATGAAAAGGACGTCTCCCATGTTGTGATGTAATGAAGCAACTGCCATGTGCTTGCACTAATAATGCCTCCTTTTCTACTTGCATGTGTGCTCTTTCTTTCAGCACACAGCATGGCTCTGAGGCCAGTGCGGGCTTGTACATTGCCTGCATAAACAGGAACCCCAGGTTTTGTTTACTTTGCTGATTGCGATAGTCAGAGCAGGAACACTGATGTAGTAGATTCACACAGTGAGGAGGACGTATGGTGAGTGTCAGGTCTCAGTCTGGAGCCTAAAACTAGTGGAAATACTGATCACAGACAAGTCTCTCACAAGTTATTGCACACGAGATAATTGCATCTGCATTTCCCATTCAATTACCAGTTTGTGCCACAGCAGACGAAGCCATCTCCAAGTATGAGTCAACAATATGGAAATTGTGCGACTGCAGAACCCTTAATCATACAAAACAGTGCTGGCAATTATCCCTGAGGAAAAAAATGCAAGAAATGGACCATGGCCTCCTGCTGCTCCCGCTCTCCTGCTCGACCAAGACGTCAGCCCTGCTGGAGGAAGCTGGGATTTTAATTGCAGACAGGTCTGTGTTTACTTAGCAGTGACACCGGCAGTCACTGAACTTGTGTTTATTTTCGACTTTGGATGACTTTAGAGTAGAATAAATCATCCTTGTGCCGCCACATCATAAAAACCACTCAAAAGAGATGTCAAGTTGAAAGGGACCTGCATCCTGTGGAAAAGTAAACCTTTTTTGCACCTTTTTTCCACGGCGCCGTCTTTGAAGAGCGAAGGCATTAAGGCCTTTTGCTAATGCATTAGCACACAATTGTTTTCTTCTCTTTTGAAAATGTAAAATATCCACCCTCGTGCATTAATTGTGGACATTCAGGAATCTCAAAATGATAATTTGGCTTGGTGCCATGCTATTTTCCACTTAGTGCCTCATTATGTGCTGGGAAACTCTATGATGGCCTATTATGGAGAGTCGGAGAGGGAGAGCCAGGCAGAGAAACATCTCTGTTACCATGAGGACGACTATATTGCAGGTCCTCTGTGTCCTACAGAGGGGGGACTCGCGGGACTCGCTCACAGTGTGAAGCTCCCAGGGGTACGTGGGATAGCCGAGAGGGGAAATGTAATAACTCAATGACGAGGAGAGGCTGCCAATTACAGTCAGCTCAGGATAGAGGAGCGGGATCAGACACATTGAAAACGGCTGCGTTTCTAGACTCCCCGGGGAAGGCCCTCCATCAGTGAGCTGCCAGTCTGCTGGAAATATGAGCAGCATTGTGGGAATCTAAACAATATCATAATTGTGAGTGATAACAGCGAGCTAAAGAATATATCTTAACACAAGTCTCAATGTTGTTATAAGATTAAATGTGCACTTATGCCTGAGATATCCTCATTCTCTTGGCACCTTGGTTGCACTTGCACAATGTTTGGATCATCCTGTTGAGTATTTCTCTAATAACATAAATGGAAAGACCCATAGGCTCATTCCTCACACTGCAGATAATGCCGAGTTCACGCTACAGGAGTGTAAGCCCTGATTTTCCACTTGCTAAGAGTTTTTGAGTATTAGCAACAAAAGTCCCAGATCCCGATGCTTCGCAGGGAGCCGAAAGGTATCAAACAGGCCAAATATCTGGTTGTGTCAGTGACAGGTCGGGGAGCCATGCAACAATCTACAGCCAATGAGAGCAGACACTGGCTGAGGGAGGGGAGGAGGAGAGACGCAAGAGCACCTGAGCAACAGCCAGAACTGCGTGCAACACAACAACTTGGTTTTCCACCGCAAATCAGCACACAAACAACTTTCTGTGTAGAAAGCTGTGTAGTGTGACCAGTGCACTTTCAAAATCATGTAGTGTGACAAAGGCATAAGAAGCTTAACGTGAGACGAGCTAAGCAAACATAACAGAGCTTGTAAATAATTGATGTCTTCCCAATTTCTGAGTTATTGTACTTTTTGCCTGTGTGACACTTTTTTGGTTGATTCAGTAATTGTATTGTCTTGGGGCAGGAACCAAAGGTCATGAATCACTTTCATCAGCGGGTCACACAAAAAAACCAAGCATCAGCAGAGTCACTGAACCCAACAATATGTGCAAGACAGGAGTTCACAGCTATCACTTCCAGCTCCAATAAACACTACAACAGATGGATTACATTGCTGTATATGACAGCTCATTGCAGTCAGTCAGTCAAAGGTTGCTTAAAGTTGAAAATTATGACAATCTGTTGCCTGAGGGGAACAGCAGACTATTGCAATGAACAATGGAGATATTGTTGAGCGCGACATGATAGATTACATTATGAATTTCCATAATTGTTGAGTGACAGGCTCTGAGCATCTGAAAATGATGGGAGTTGAATTGCATAGCTCAATCAGTTTACTGTACATCTCTTTAGATGGTTCTACAGTACAGAGCAATGGTGGATAATAGTGGACACCAAGTGTATCTTTATAAAGTTAATTTGCTCTTATTTCAGATGTTAGTATAGTAGACTTCTTTTGCATGCAAATTACATAAAGGTCTGCCTCCATCCAGGTGAGCTTGAGGTGGCCCTTTTTTTCAGTCAACGATACATTAAGAACATATTCATCAGATGCTTGAAAGAAATTTTAAGAGCTGTTTTTTCCTCAGTGTACATGCTTTTTTTCATGCATTGTTTTTCAAATTATCATCCTTAAATGCTAAAAATCATGAAGTGTGTGTGTATGTGTGTTTCCAGCAGGGGAGAACTGAGGTCAGTGATGGCGTGTTTATAATGAAATGCATTAAGAATACACTGATAATACAATCATTTCAGTTTTCCCTGATGCTTGAAAGCAAGTGCCAGACTTCATCACAAGTGTTACAAATGTATGTTAAGCCTCTTTGAATGTCTTTAAAACAACAGTCTGAGTATATGCGTACATACTTATGTTGCCACTTACTTTTCCGACTTGCGTCCAGAAATTAGTTTATAGTCAAATGCATGAAGAAAATACTCACAGATTTTCCCTCAAGCTTGAAAGCCAGTGACAGACAATGCATTGACTGCACCTATAGTTTGAAGTATATGAAGTGACTGTGAACATAAAAGGAAAGGTTGATGTTTAATGTTCATACAATAATTAACATTTGGCGTAAAGTATACTATACTTTATGGTATACAAACAGACCTGTATAATACAGTGCTGTGTACATATAGGTTGTGAATGTTCATGGAAATTTTATTATGGGTCATTGAGAAGTCATGGAAAAGTTTTGAAATTTTGTCCATAAAATGTGTGGGAACCCTGGAGTAGGTGAAAATGCCCAAACCTGTTTTCCACTCCCACAGTTAGCTGTAACTGAATGTAGGCGAGCCCTTAATCACTTTTTTGCACATCCAAACTTCTGCTGCTCCACCTGTATTTAGAAGTGTAAATGGAAAGGGTTAATAAGTGCAAAACATTTAATTTCACTGATTGTGTTACATTAGTGAGGCTCTCAAACAACACCAGAAGTCGTCATGATGAGAAAATGAAAAGATCAACACAGCAAAAGAAAATGATGCCCCCAATGTTAAACTGATCATATCACTCATGATCTATAAGTATGTGTCACTCTGTGTCTATAAATATCAGTTCATGGGTGTAAGGTGGCATAAAGTGTCATCTTCAAATTCCTTGATTGGTCCAAGCATCAATCCAAAAATAAATGGCTTATAATCACATTAGGCATAAAAACAGCAAATGAATAAAGACTGATAAATTAATTGATTATTTGTTGGGGTTCCAATGTATATTTTAATATTTAAGAAAAAAATAATGATTATGTTTAAATACATATATTAAGAGCATGTCACATTGTAAAGCTTTTGTGCTTCCTGTTATGTGGCTCTGTCACGTGTTGAGGTCAGTTTGAAGTGTGTCTGTGTGATGATGAGCATATTTCTGTCTAATGGCGACAGGCTTGCTGACAAAGTGACTCAGTTCCAGGATATCCAGATGACCCACTGTGGTAGCAGATTCTTTGGGAGGCCCATTCGGAGGATTAGGAGGCGCTGGGCTCTGAACCCGTGACCTCTGCTGTTTGTTTACCTTTTCCTGGTTTAGGTCACTGTGACTTACTACTGTATTGTTGTGTCAACATCCCGTGTTCCATTTGGATCCATTCATTTACGTAAGTGCGTTACATGAGTCCCTATATAGGCTGTGTGTATATAAGGGTCGTGATACAACACAGACAGGATGTGTGCATGTGTACATCAAAATGTTGCCCATGTACATTTTGGTTCCATGATTCCAACTTGATTTTGTGAAACAAATTGTTGGACTGAATTTGAATCCAATTCATTATTTTTTCCATATCTAACACAAACTACATGGAAAAAATGTTTTACTTCTCTTTTTCTTGTCATTGTAAGTCCAGTCTTGCAAGAACAGGCTCAGAAGCCAAATTGTTGGATGTTCATTACCGCCACACCACTGTGGACAAAGCAGTGGCCGTTATATCCAGCTCTAACAGAAATGCTTGCTCATTCACCACTAATTAACTCCTCCATGCAGTGCAGAGGAGTGCAGAGCAGAACGGTTCTAGCTGTCTCAGTTTGGAGTAAACAAGACCCCGGCGGGAAAATGGTCTTGTCTTGGCTGGCTGGCTGGCCCATTTTAATAAATCGATGCGCTAATCATCGGACGTGCACCGAGTGCCCTGGCCGCGCTTCCAGTCCCTCTCCCTTTGAGGTTAATTTAATTAGGTTCCAATGCTGTAAAGCCCCTGACATGCACACAGAAGTGCAAGGTGTAATTGATTTTTTTTTTCTCTCCCTGATATTCTCCGCATTTAGGTGGAAGCGAAGGACAGGGCGAAGGGAATTTAATGACAAAAACAGTCAACAAAGAGCCCATTTCTGTGGCTTAGGGGAAGTTTAGCTTATGATACAGCCGAGGTCTAATGAAGGGAGATTAATCCTTAACAAATAGGTTGAGTATATTTACAAGGCGCTTCTTTTGTGGGGATTTTTTTGTGTGTTTTTTCCCAATTTGACACTGCATTGTTAAAAAAGTGAAAGAAAAAAAAAAAGCGCTTTCAGTTTTCAGGACTGTGACATTTTGTCCTAATAGTGCCCAAATAACTAAAACAGAGATGTAATTGAACATGTGCAGCTGTATAAATCGAAAACAGTATTGTCACCATAGAAACTTGTGGTATATTTGGGCTTTTCAAATGCCAGAATAAATCAGGTGTATAAAATTCTGTTTGCTCAGCCCCGAAATGCTGCTGTTCATTATTGTCAGGTAAGCCACCGGCAGGCTGGGAGATCTATGATTATCAGTGAGTAACACATACAGGTGAGTAACACGTACCAATTTGTTAAAGAAGAACAAACAAACAAAAAAACACTGCTGCCTCAAGTCACAGGATAACGAAGCGTTCACCACTTGGCCTTGTCAAAGTAGATTGAGAAATGGAATGAGAAATGTCATTGCTGTAATAAGAGCCATACTCCATATATGAAGACACTGGATGGTGGTTTGTTTTTTTTACTCTCTCCAAAACCAAAAAGAGTGAGAGTGTAAAACATGGATTAAACAGTGTTTTTGTCTGCTCTAATGTAAGCTGCAAACATTAGGATGTCCAGCTGACCCGCAGCAGTGAAGCAACCCAGCATTAATTCCAAGGCCAGGATCATGTCATACTACATTATTTGGTGGTTTATGCGTCATAACACTCTATTGGATGTTTACACTCCACCAAGTCAAACTCAGAGTCCGTATACTGAGGCTTTACTGTCTTAAGTCTTATCTTTTGTAATGTTAAAAATGAGACATACTGTTAATTGGATAAATCCAATCTCTGTTTTGCTTGTCCAAGTGCATAAGTGAACAAACTTGTAATCTACATGTCGTGGGTCAACAGTGTGTTTTTAGTGGTATTGAAGAGCGAACATATGCAGGTATATATGCTGTTTAACGTGCTGCAGCTGAGGTGACTGCTGTCAATAATTGTTGGCTTTCATGCTTGAGTCTGTGGCTCTTGTGTTGCGTAGCAGGCTGCTGTCTGCGACGACCTGCTCTGACGACCGTATGATATAACACTGATGTTAATTTCTTTATGCAATATTTGATAGGCTGTATCAGAATGAGGTCTCCATATGTGCAGATCCATATATGTACATTTCTCCATTTGGTTTTTGAATGTTGAATGTCATTTATAGATCAGATACGTAGGCTGTGGCAGACAAAAAAAATGCTATTTAACTTCAATTGGGCTTAAGACCTCTTTTACAGGGTGTAGCTTTAAATTAGCCAAATTAGCCGACATTAAAAAATATTAGACTAACTCTTAAATCTGCAATCAACAAAGTCAACAGTTGTTGGGCAGACACGAGAATCCTGCATTTGTCTGAAATCAAGGATCTATTGTTTCAAAAATTACTACAATTTGAAAGCTAAATCTGCAATTAAAACATCGCTGTAAACTTCATGTGAGCTATGCAAGACTGGAAAGCTTGAAGGGCGTTACAACAGTAACAAAGGGGGGGGGGCAAGATTTAGCAAAGGAAATGGTCATAAACTCCCAGAGTTGTGTATGATCTGTTATTGTCGATGTGTTTGGATATGTACACCCGAGCAAAATGAGACAGTGTGTCATTATTGGTCCATATACCAATGTCTTCACAAGCCTTTTGAATTTAATACTGGATCAGCTTCCACCCACACGTCCGTCAAACTAAAGCAAAACCCCACTTTAGCTCTTCAGTGTACAGCCCTCAACATTTTGTTCAGAAGTGGAAAAAAAAGTCTGAGGCGTGCACACACTCGCACAGTCACGCACAGGGAGACTGAGATGTGGAAGGCTCCAGCAGATCCTCAGGCCCTTCAGCTCTCATCTGGACAAATCCCTGGAAGCCACGGCCTGGCCTCAGTGAAGGCCTTCGCTCGCGCCAGCTCCTACATTCATGCAGCATTCTCTCATCCCATCATCAGCGCTATATTCATGGGACCAGGAAATCCATCAGCTCACAGTAGAGTTAAATTATATGTACTTCACTTGACATCCGGTGTCCACGTGCCAGCGATTGTTGCATGCTTAAGCTTCTTTTTCCTCCCCCGAAGACATACAGCAGGATGGAATTTGTCTTTGTGCGATGCCAAACTCTCTATTTGTCCTCTAAAATAACTCCCTTTCCTCCAACCTCTTGGATTGTGAGGTGCGTGGTGCAGCCGCAGCGCTGAGAGAGCGAGCATCCAGCCTGTCAGCGTAAGTAGGTTTTCAGTCGGCAGCGCTCTCTCTCCTCTCTCCGGTCCAAAGAATGAGAGTGAAGACGAGGGTCTGGCTCGTTATCATATTGTCTCCTGCTTGAAGCCAGTGTGACAAGCTCAGGCCCAGACAGCACCAGGTTTACATACAGTATAATGCGCTTGTCCCGCAGTGCTCTCGACTGTGAAAGGGCACAAACTGTGCGTAAATGCGTGATTTTTCTCTGCAGATGCTGATGAGGTTGTGTTGAAATCCTTGGGTCAGGGTTGCACTCATTGTACACTGGTTATTTCATGTCAGAGAGTCTCTCCAAACCTTTAAACTCATCATTTATTTAAGGACTTCTTGTTTGCCTTGTCAAGCTGCGGCCTTGGTTCTGGTGCCAGCATGTGCCCCAGTCTACATTTTTGCATCTCACAAGGCTAACCTGTATTAATATTTCAAATCAGGGAAGCAAACAGGCCCCAGTCCATCCTTTGATTGGCAGTTGAGGTGATGCAGCATTGAGAGATTATTGATGCATTGTTATGGGGTGAGGTTTGGGCTGCTGCGAAATAGAAAAATGGAATAAAAGCAGCAAACATTTGTCCATCAGTTTTTCATAGTTTAATTGAATAATTCCTATTTGGGTTGCGAAGCTTGAGGCTGGTTCCAAGTGGCACAGATGTCCCATGAATAAAACATCGACTCTGCGAGCAAATATTAGCACTTGCAGTTATGATTATTTTCTTGTTAATGTTTGGCAATGTCAAACATGAGCTTTTGGTGTTGCTGTGCGATTGCGATTATAATTGGTCACGTTGAAAACACACAAGCTGTGACACATGACTTAAACAGGGAAGATAGAAGCAATCCATTAAGATTTGCATGTTATTTTTGAAAAGATTATCTTGGTTTATTTCCTCCTCTGGATCACATTCACAATGGGTGTTGTTTTGTAATCACGTCCAAATCAGTCCGCGCTAATTCCATCCACTCGTCCGGCATCTGCGCAGGCAGGAAATCAAAATGAGACGCCAGATGTCAAAATGAGTTTGAGCATGAGCGCAACGCCATGTAAGTATGTAAGCGTCTAAGATTTCTGAAAGGTTGCAACAACTCCAGGGCCGTTTCCTTTATCCTTCCTACCTAATGCAATCTCTCCTTTCTGTCAGGTTAAGTAATCTCACAGATCAAGTTGAGCTGACTGAGGTATGACTATGCATCTTAACACCGCTGTCTAGACTTTACTATCCTGTCACAGCTTGCAGGTTAGACAAAATACAAAGAGAATGTTATCAGAGTTTTCTGTCATAACAATGTTCAACGAGGAAACACCTCCAGACAATGGTGATATTACAGAATTAATAAAATTCTTCTTTACGTTTTTTGAATCGATAAATAAATACATTTAAAGCAGCTATAAATAATATTTTTATAATAGCAGTATATCTAATGACAGTGTGTAATGTGAAAGCTAAAGAGCCAGATATTTCCCTCAGGACTGGAGTCCAAACACAGAGCTAATATTTAACAGGTGGACACAAACAGGAGTCCAAATGAGCTGCTGGATGCGAAAATAATTAACTGTTAATTGATAAGACAGAGTGGTGCTTGTTTGCACTGCCCCCAAGTGGCCCAAAAAATCACTTATGGTAGGTTTAATAACAGGGTAAAATTACAGGAAATCCTGCAGGACATATTTCACAAACTAATAGTAGCTTTATACTTTGTGGTACTAAATAATGTTCAATTAGTTTGCTTTTAAATCTATGGTTGAATCATATTCAGGTTTGGTACGCTGCCATCGTGGCTCATTGGTGGCAGGACTGGTCAGTCGGTTGGTCCACCACTTTGGTCCAGACTGAAACATCTAACAACTATTGGATGGATTGCCATGAAATTTTGGTGCATTCAAGTTCCCCTAAGGATTAATGGTAATAACTTGACCCAAAATCCTGCAAACCTAAATACATTCCCATCAGCCTCAGCTGTATTTATACCATACTATGGTGAACATGGTAGACATTATATGTCCTAAACATCAGCATGTTAGAATTGTCCCTATGAGCATATTAGCATGTACAACATATTAGAGACACCATTCACTATAATGCTGGCCAGTATAAAAACATGAGGATAGGATTTCTTGCACAAATGTTATATATATTGGGCTGTGTTAGCTTGTGCAGGTTTACAGGTGTACAAAATTAATCGGTAACTCAGTATAAATTATGAAGCATGTTTGTTAACAACCAGGCGAATTCCAAAACCCACCTCATAACTACTGACATCTCATAAACTCAACATAAATAATGCAATGCTTTTCCAGTGCTCTGATTCTTTGTTTACCTTAAGTGTAAAAAAAAAAAAGAAGAAGTCATGTAGAAAAATCTTGCAGAAAATAGGATCCTTGATGGTACTGAAAAACATTAAAGCAGATGAAAAATGCTTTTTTCGGCACGAGACCAGCTAAAGGCACATAGTGAAGACTACCATTCATGTGAAGCATGCCTGTTTCATATCATAAGTCCACACTGGTCCAGTTGTCTGCTGCCGGCAGGACAACTCTTATCATGTTGTGGATGTTTATTTTGCATAAGCCTTTTCTCTGAATGGAGCACTGTGAATGGTGCCTGCCGCGTCTCTCGCTCACTCGGTGGTCCCGCCTTATGACAAAGTTTGTATATTGTGTTTTCCAAGAGGCCATGAGAAATTACATCCCTGTGGATGCCCCAGAGAGAGCACACGTCTGCCCTGTGATGAGTGACTCTGTTAACACGTCGGGCGGAGAAGTAAAAGAAATAACAAAAAAAAAAAATAGGTCCTTCAAATTAATAGTGTTTTAGTGCATTCTTTCCATTTGTCCTCGACCCAATGACACTTCCTTTCACAGTTTGCTTGTCAACTTAAACATGTTGCTGTGCAATGCAATGCAAAGTTCAAAGTCATTTACAATAAATTCAGTTAACCGCTGGTTTTCTAATTTTCGTCTTTGGACTTATTTTATATTGTGAACATTTCTGCTTCTTGGATATTTTGATAACATTTTCTCTTATTGGTGTTTATAATTTCATTTGCCTTGTACCATGTTGTTTTGCTGTTGATATTTCTTGAAATAATTCTTTCCACTACTTTGACATCGGTCTTCATTGTTAGTAAAATGTTACACAACATATGGCCAATACTTGAAATACACTATTTCCTTGAAGGCTTTCACTTAAAACACTGACTTATTATTTTCTGTATTATCTTTGTTTTTCACAGTAGAAACTGATTCTATTGTGTATCAATAGATGGATGATTCATTTTTCTACAAGGTTATGAAGATATTCCCAGTCTGGTTATGAAACTTGGTTAATATCTGATTTGTCCCACCTCCTTTTTCAATTTATGTTGATCAAAATGGCTATTTTGCTTTGCCCATTTAACCTTTAATGGGCAATTATTATATTTGTATTCTATGGGTTTTCACACATATGATTTGCTTCTTTTTTAGGATGTTTTTATGACACATTGACGTGGCAATTGTTTCCGATGTTTGAAATATGGTTCCTCTTTTTGATTGGTTGCTACAACGTGTGGTTTGAGTCTAAAGATGTGATGACTTACATCAAGCATTTCTAATAAACAGTGTACAGGAATCCAACCTTTACTTTCCACAAGATTTCATTTTTTTCAAGCCAGAACTTGATGCTCAGTTTTGGATGTGGTGGTTTCTTGTCAGCTGGAGCCTGGCTGCTGTCAGAGATGGATGGGGTTGGCTTGAGGTTAACCGACTGCCTCGTGCACAGATGCCGTGTGTGGGCTCGACTAATGAGGGTCAGCACAGGCCACAGGTCAGTGGGTGGAGTTTCCCTGTCTCTCATAGAGGCTGATGTCACAGTCTGATTATGGAAATATACAACTGGTGCATTCAGAAAATAAGCAGAACAAAGAGGGGTGCTACGGCCTCCTGATACTCGCTACAAAGAGAGGGGGAAGCAATGGGAAATAAACAAATAAATCAGAAAATGAATTTATTAATGAGAAACAAAATTTACCATGTAATATTTATATGTGGAAGCTGCGAGCTAATTGAAGGCATCTTTATCTTTCTCCCTCAAGTAATTGTGTTTTTGAACCAAGACAAATTCAATCAGCTCCCCACTGACTCACACAGCCCAAAACACTCCTTCCTAATCAGGAAGAGGAAAAAATCTAAAGTTTCGTCACTTTTTTCATTAAGTGGATAGCACCCCAAGGTGTCCTTCACCTTCCTCGCAGTGAAAATGTCCTCCTTCATGTTCCCAACAGGAGGCCTTCCCTCCCTGCCCCTCCCTCTCCGCCGCCATCTCTTTGACACGACTCATCCCGAGCTTGTTTTCACGTCTCCCATGATGAGGATGATAAGAGCATTGTGGCAGGCGAGAGGCGTTTGAAAAACGGATTAAATTACCCTCTCCGCAGAGGCTACGTCTCCTCACGCTGTGTTGTCTTTATCACAGTGATGTTTACATTCATTAGCACTTGTCTGAAATGTGTCACAATCTCTTCCCCGCTCGCTCTCACGCGTCGAAACTCTCTTGATATCCGCTCGGCTCCGCGCTGCAAACAGATGCTATCGAGCAAAGAAAATGTTTTGTCTGCCTTCCATTAGCGAAGCCCAGGGCTCGGTCAAGACTTTACTTGTCAGGGTGCACAGGAGGTATTGTAGCTTCAAGTGGACCGAGCACTGGCATGTGCATTAGTCTCTCTCTCGCTTTGAAGGGTTTGCTCACCAAATTACAAAGTGACATAATGCTCTACTTATACTTTAGAGATTAATGGAATATCATTTGTGGCTTGTAAACATTAGATTCCTCCCAATTAAATACAAATATGCATATTTTATTAGCGGCACATATGATAGTTTTATTTTATTTGTCATGAGGCTCTTTGAGATTTCTAACTTTATCCCAGTGGAGATGAATACAGCTTCATAAGTGGTGCATTATGGGTTGGGAAATTGTATTTAAAAAATTCAACAGCAGCTTGTTTTTTCAGAAATGGCGTCTCTTTTTCTTTGGATAATCCACAGACCTTGTTTTGGACCATTTTTTACTGAAACTCAAGAAATAGTTCCCTATAGCAATTGTATATGTACCAAGGTGCTGTACATGTGTCTGGTGCACAGACGGCAGAGCTGACTGAGACAACCCTGCCACTTCAGACATGATCGCAGCTTCTCTGTCTCCCCACTGAGATCATCTGGCTTATTTTAGTGTTTTTCTGCACTTCAAGCACTTTTTAAAATCTGATCTCAATGGTTTGTTGTTGTTTTGAGCATGTTTAATCGGCACCACAAGACTGAAGTAAACTGCGAACTACTGGTCAGACTGCCTGTAGCTTTTAGGCTCCAAGCTGCTGGAACATCCCACCCAATCATGTTAGATGTGCTCCGACGCTACCGTCTTTTAAAACTGAATGAAAAACACTTCTTTTTGTCTGGTTTACCGTTCTAAAAATTTTATTTGATCTTATTTTTACTTCTTTTATTGTTTTAGCTAATGAGTCTTGTTATCTTTTATTGGTCAGCTGTTTATTTTATAATTATTATTTTATTAATTATTTTATCTTCAACTCACGTGTATGTATTTACACACGTCTATTTAGGTTTTGTTTTAATGGTGTTCACGTATATCTATTCTTTTATCTTTACACTATTCACATAGTTTTTATGGCTGCCACTTCCACAGTACCTCAGGCTTTGTGCAGCACATTGTGCTTCCTGGAATGAAACCTGCTTTATAACTGGGTTGTCTTTTTTTCACCCCAACTCATTTGTTGTGTATGTCTTGAATGTATTTTGTGTTGTCAGATTGGGTGCTATATCTATTTGGGTTCCAACTTCAAAAAAGCAAATATAATATAGTTTTCTTGGAAGGAAAAAGAAACACGGAGTTTCCCCCCGCCCCCCCACTGAGCTCAGACACACATGCCCCACTCCCCTCTGCCGAAGCCCAATCCCATTCCTAGCATACCTCTGCCGTCCCCTGTATTTGATCGGATAGATTGAGTCATTAAGCCCATCTGACACGAGCAATGGCCCTCCATGATAAGAGTCAAAGTTTGGCCCAATGCGGAGAGACGTATGGGCCTCCATGATGAAGGGGGCCGCCTGATGGCTCAAGCAGGGTGGTGGAGGTGGGGGGCTGCGAGGGGGGAGGTGGCGTTGGAGGCTGTCAGCAGGCATGGACCGGGGTCACTCCACGCCAGGCCTTATTAGGTCCCCATCAGCAAAATGCTGGCTGTCAGGCCACGCATTGAAATAGAGGAGGGCTCCTGGTGAGCCTTCTGCCGCTCAGCACCAACTTTCTGGCTCAATGGTCACGATCAAACCCGTCTGGTCCAGCCCACAGCGATGCCTTGTGTCACTCCATTAAACAGAATGTATTACTGGTTTCACGCCACGTTAAGGAGGTGACAGGGAAAGTCAACTTGACCTTGAATTCCTTCTCAGATGTGTTAATCAAAAAAACTAATCAGATGTCAGAAATAAAATGACACAAAGTTAATGAGGGTTTGCAGACTGACAAGTCAAGAGTCAGATTTAATGACGGTGGAAAAGTATTTGTGGATAATGCTACTTATTGATCTGAATTTCTCTGTTCTCTAGTTAAAATCTTCCCAAAACATAACTTATGTCAGAAGGAAATGCAGAGAAGCTTAATTGCATGCAAGTATGTCCAAGGTCACATCTAACAGACCTGCTTCTAGCTGCTGTAGCCAGTGAAAACTTTCCCATCTGCATGTTTCCCCATCATTATTTTGGTTTGTGTAGCCAAATAAAAGAGGGTGAAGTCTTCTAAATATTCATCAGCCCAAGAAAGCTGCATCTCGGCCAAAATAAACTGGAGACAAATGTCACATTCACCCTGTCTCATTCCTGTACCAATTGACCGAGCAGTTGTCTCTTTAAAAAAAATATAGTTTTGTGGGGGTTTTTTCAATCTGGAAGTTACAATATGAAATCTGTGCTCAAACTTTAAAATGACGGTAGGGGTGTTAGACCTGATGTGAACATTAAACTTTAAAGCCTTTTGTAACCCTGACTGACTTCACTCTCTCTATGTGAGGTCTGGTGACATTCATGCACTGTTAGGGGGAACAAAAATGTGAGACCAAGTGGACAGACTCCATCTAAATAATGAAACTTCATTTGAAAGGAAAATAATCAAGTGCCTGGTGGATCTCAAAGAGCAATATTTGGTTTGGGCCTTGTGTATTTGAAGTGGGAGGTTGAGTATCAGCTGCAGAATAGCGTACGTGCTGCAGATAGTGCTCTCACTGCCCCACAAACACTGCTGTGATCGACGTCTTATAAAAATTAGACGTTAAATGATGGCTTTCACATAGTGCATCTGAATATTTGGTGCACAAGTATTATAAATTGTATTCCATTTACATATGTATGTTAGTATATATAAGTCATATTACAGTTTATTACTGATTGCATTCAACTTTACAACTATAGGCATCACTGTATTTCCTGTAGTGTGGAGTGAGTTTCTTTAGTGGCTCCACAGACAGCAATGTTAGTCATTTGTTCCATCACTTTGGTCCAAACTGAAATATATCAACAACTATATAGATTTTCATGGTCTCCAGCAGGTGAGGCCTTTGGACATTGGTGATCCTCTGACCTTCCCTGTAGAGCCACCATGAGGTTGATGCTTTTGGTTTTTGGTGAAATATCTTTAAAAAACTATGGATTGCTGTTGTGCAGACATCCATGTTACCCAGAGGATAAACCCAAACCACTTTGGTGATTCTCTAATATTACATGCATTACCACCAGCAGGTCAAAAAAAAATACCTGACTTGATCTCTAGCACCACCACAAGGTTGACATTTGTGGTTTTGAGTGAAATGTCTCAACAGCTATTGGATGGATTTATAATTTAGTGTAAACATTGAAGGTTTCCAGAGGATGAATCCTATTGACTTTGGTAATCCCTTGACTTTATGGTTTTGAGTGAAATTTCTCAACAACTATTGGATGGAAGGCAATGACATTTGGTACAGACATTTCGGTTCCATTGTTGTCCATGAAAAAGATGCAAAACCTGAACAGAACATCTGGAATAGTAACTATTGCAGCCTGATACATTGCAAACCTGATGTTTCAAACTGTATTTATTTATCTTAAGGGGTTTATGTTTGAGAAAGCCAAAATTATGCCTAATGTTTATTATCATCTGTAATGATATCACCATCTTACCATATTTCTCAGGATGACAAAGGTTAAATACTGTAAATATATAAAGCTGTCTTATTTGTGGAGATGCGACCAATGAAAACATTTTTCCCTCATGATGTTGGAAGTGAAGTTGATCTCCATCCCCGACCTCCTCAGTCAGCAGATTTAATGTTATTGGACTATACTGATTTACACAACTTCTGTCCTCCTTCTGTCTGGAGCCTCATCTTCTTCCAGAGAGGTCCAATATTTGTCTACCCACAATTCACAATTTGTATGACAGCATCCATATAGGAAATAAAGTCTTTGGGAAAGCAAAAGTACCTACGTTATATTATCGACTTCACTGCTGGGTGTCTCATTACAGAACCACTGGGGTCCCTGACCAATAATTCATGTGTCCTCAGCAGTAGGACAACAGAGGCCCAGAAGCCAAGATACAGTAATACTCAGTGGTTGGTTGGCTGTTGAATCATGGTCATATTAGAGCCAGTAAAACCACAAGTCTAGAAAGACAACCTGACTGCTTTTCCACCCACACCCAGGATCCAATAACAAACTCACTCTGCAAATTCCCCCGATGACAGCCGGCTCCTAATAAGTTGATGGCCCCACTGCTTCTGTATGTGGGCCAAGGCAACGAAACCAGAGAACGCTCAATCTGTGCTACCGGTGCCAGCTCAGGCCACGGCCCTCTTACCATCTCTCTGGATCCAGCTTACCCCGCCACACTACTAGAAGAGTTATCAGGATTTGGCAACATGGAGAAGAATCCTTTCAAGCCATGAAAACGTTGTGTATCGGTCGTGCAGCGTAATGCGCAATATTGTAAGTCATTCTGCCCTTTAAAGGATAAATTGTGTATGTCTTTTCCTGCCAGTGTCTCACGTAACATATGCAGCACATGACACTAGTGTCAGTTGAAAACATAGTTGTAATGCTTAGCATGTTTGCAATGCTCTGAACCAGTGAGGCTGATTAAAACATAACAATATAATGAATTGGTTTAACCAGTAGATGCATTGGCCCTTTTATGGTCTTCACAGTTGTTTGGTAAAGTGTGTTTTCCTTTTAAAAAATATGTTGTACTTAACCTCAGAGTCATTCAGCCATCTCTAGCAATCAGTTGGAGTATGTTAGGCCCAAAAAAAAAATTCCCAAGGCGCATGTTGGACATCTCACTCCCGGAAGACAGAAAACCACTTGTGGCTTCTGTCATGTTTATGGTGACATTTTAATTTGTTAAGGATTTTTTTGTTTGTTTTTATCAGGGTTTACTGAACAGAAAGATTTTACGATTATCCCTCTTTCTTACTGTGAGAACACACACACCAAGTAGGAAAGACCGACGTGATCTTCAGTGCAAGCCCATCAAAGAAAATGAGAAATGCATAAAACTAACTTTTCCCATTTCTCTTCTTTTTGACCATTAAAGGGTTAATTGCATCCTTTAAATGACACACATTCTTGATATTACTCATATTTTAAGCTCTTATCTCATCCACTGAAGTAAACCTCTTGCACCAGATTAGAGCGTGTTTGCATTCTGATTAAACTGACCTTACAAGCCAGGTCAACTTTCACAAGAGGACCACATGATTATCTGCAACCTAGTTACTGTAATCGACTTGATCGAATTCTGTTTGTGCCTTCTGCAGCCGGGCTCTGTGGTATGTGCATGCAGAAGTGAGTTGACAAACAAATATTATGCTGCAAAGCTGTGTACACTGCTAAAACCACAAAAGCGCTGAACACAGAAAATCTCTTTTTTTTTAGTGCCATGATGAAAGACATGTGATTAATACGATCTGCGGCTGACTTGGACGCCGCTCCTGTAACTGTACCTTGAACACATGTTTTTGCTGAGGGGTTGAAAGATGGCACTCTCGGGGCCAGAATTAAGTGCCTCCAACCTTGAGGAGACATTACTCTGATTTACTTCCCCTCTCAATTCTGCCGCAACTGTTATGTTCCTAACGGCTCCAGCGGAGAGGGTTAAAATGGAGAGTTAAGAGGGGAAACACAGGGAGACACGGAGAGCGGCCCGAGCATTGTTTATTTTCACAGGAACATTCCAGGAGTTGACAGCTATTCCCTTGTCTGGAGAGCTGAATCGCAGTGCAATTTTCCAGACTCCAGACACAGTGTGTGAACTCCCACTAAGACTAGTCTGGGACAATAAAGAATGAGTCTCTTATTCACACTTCCACTGTGGCGATAACGGCCGAATACTGACTAGTAAGGGTTGCACAGCTTGTTAACTCATTCACGGAAACACAGCAGAGAGGTGAGAGATAAGGTGCATGGAAAAACATTTCAAAATAAGTCATTTATTCCAGTGTGCATTACTGTAAGAAGGAGGAAAAAAAGTCTTTTCCTAGGCTGCCACAGACTCACTTGAGATCTATATTTGAATTCTAGGCTAGCATTCCAAGGTCCACTCTCCACGTGGCTGCTGCACCGGGCTCTCTAGAAATGTCAGGGTAACCAGATCGTTACACGCTTGAGTCCGGTTACACCTCCGTTAACGACCGTGAAAAGGATCCACACGCTGACCCCAGGAAAGAGCCCCGAATTAGCATACGTATTTAAAGAGCCTGGTCTTTGGTTGCAGGAAGGTGTTTCACAAGATTCACACCCGACGTCTCACTGCACGTTCGCTCATCAGATTCACACTGAAGCAAGAGAAGATACTCGCTGTCGATGTCCATCTGAATTTATTAAATAAAACATTGCAGTATTTGTATTTGTTTTCTTGCTGAGAGTCAGATATGAAGATTGGCACCACTCTCATCTTTGTGTGATGAATAGAATTCAGATTGAACATGAGGTGAATTTTACAGGCAGAAAGTTCCAATGTTCCCTGTAGAGTTCAAGTTTGGTGAACTTTGACCTGCAGATTTGCGCTGTTAGCCAATAGCAAGCTGACTCGACAGGGCTGACCTTTGACAGGACAGAGAGTCCCAAACAAAAAGTAAGTGTGTAAATAATGTATTTGTTTCGATGCTCCAGTGTTTAAAAGTTTGATAGTTAGTGTATTCATCCTTTTTGCAGCAGTGGAAGAGGTAAACAGATCATTTAACATTTACCAAAGTACCAACACTACACTGTGAAAATGCCCCACTGCAAGTAAGTCCTGCATGCAAACTTAACTTAACTTGAATGAAAGTATTTTAGCAAAATATACTTAAAGTAGTGAAAAGTGTGAAAAGTAAAAGTACTCGTGCAGTAAAATGGTCTGTGTCTGTGTGTGCTTTACTATTATTTATGATGTTTTTGATTCAATATTACTGCTGCATTAATGTGTATGATGCATTTTACTGCTGTAGATGTTTAAGTAACTACTTTACATAGTGTTGGTTAGTTTAGTCTACAGCAATGCATTATATTCTTTAAGGTCATCATATGTTTGTAGGCTTGTTTTCAGCTTTGTGACGATGCATTTTCAAGGAAGTTTATTTAGCTTTAGAAGTTTTTCTCAACCCATAACTAAGATACAATGCAGACACAGATTTCATTAGACAGGAAGGGAATTAAAAACTTAAGCTGTCAGACAAATAGAAAGAATTAAAAGCCGCTATATTTGCCTCTGAGATGGAGTATGTGTTATGATAAAAATAAAATGATAGAAAAGAAAGGCAAATACACTATTGTCACTATTGACAATGTTTTAATGAACTGTGAAGAGCAGTCACGTTTCCCTGTCTCATCATTTTTGTCCACTTTTCAGGAAAAATGTATTACCTCTTTACCATCGCTGGTACCTGTAATATATAGTAGAAAGTGAAAATAACTGTATGGAATTATGAAAACAAGTGTCTAATTCTTGTGTGGGTACTCATTTCTGATTGTAATGGCTTTCTCTGGCGACGGAGAATAACCCATCTAATACGTCGCCATATTTGCTGTGCATCAACTCCTAATCTATGTTTTCTGCCACCCTGACCGCCGTAAACTCATGTGTTACTTTCAATAACAGTTTCACCTTGTCATCGGTCCAAGCAAAAAAATCTCTAGTCTTACTTTTGACCGTTGCTGATCTTCCACAGCAGGAACGTATTTCCCAAAATATCCAGTATGCTTACAATAGAAATGTAGAACATATAGCCCCGAGCTTGTATGATTACACTTTGGACATCCTTGAGCAGGAATGTGCTAAGAGAGAAAAAAATCTGTTATTTTTCTGAAAATTTAAATATATCTTCCAATTTAAAGTTACTTTTGAGGCACTTCAAGGTGAGAAGGGATGTGCAGTTGCTGGCTAATGATGCAAGCGTGATGCAACAGAGAAAATAGTCAAGGCCCACACATAAGGAGAGTTACTGGCGTGCTCAGACGCTGAGGTTGAGGGGGTCAAACAGTTAATCCACACAGCCCTGTGGACTCGGTGTTTATACAAGATGGAGCTGTACCCCTGTGCATCATCTAAATGTTCCCCGTTGTCATGAGCTGCACTGACTCGTAATCATGAGGGACATAAACATTGTGACCTCCGCCCTCTCGTGTCTGCTGGTCAATCACGGCGTGTATAAATATGTTTGAGCCTATTTCCATTATGGCTACCATCTGGAAACTCAAGTGGCATATTTGTGATTTATGTTTCCTATCAACAGACTCCTCTCGTCTTCAGCTTTAAGCCTCGCGCAGGAACTGTTGTGGACTTAGCAACAGAAAAGGAACATTATCAGCAGACTATTAAACAGTGTTCTGCCAACAGGAGGCGGCGAGAAAAAAACAAAGGCTTGTCTTAAGGCGAGCTGGTAGGAAATGTTTTCTTTTTCAAAGTGCGTTATACCCCCTGGTGATAAAAAAGGGACCAGAGAGAAAGAGGGCGAGTTGTTGAAAAGCATGAAAAAAGTTTACTCAGCCCCAGGTGCAGGGTGTCCCCTGCTGATGTCTTTTCACAAACACTTTGTTCATTTGTCTGGTTGATGGGGCGGCTGGACAGCTTACTGGACGGCTGCCTGGTCACTGGGCCAGTTCCTGAGTGGAACATCAGACTCAGCTAACATGAGCCCATCCATTTTCTCTGTCCCTCTATGCCCACATGCAGTGAGACAAATCAGGCTGAGACTTAGATGTTGCATGAAGCTAATATAATAATGTGTCCAGGAAGTTGTCTCTATTCGTCACCATCGTCTGTTTTGCCCGAGTCGGCGCCACAACTTCTTTGCCTGGGTAAAAAGAGGAAAGCCTACCTCAGCTGTCCTCCCACATGTCTGCTAAACAGTAAATGGACGCCACCTCTGGGCACTGTGTTTGTCTGGCCAAAGTCCCCGGGGCTCAGTGGGTACTGCGTCTCCCTGCTGGCACAGACACGCCATTCTCTGTTTGCTTCTTTAGTTTCAAAGAGCCGTGCTGGGTGTAAGCCGTCTCCTCTCATTGTTTGGTGATGTTGCAGCGGGGTAGGGGGTTTGCAAAAGTGTGTTAGCAGCCCATCCCCATCATCCCTCCATGGCTACGGCTGACAACAGCTCCAACAGAGTGGCTGCTGCCATTTTCATTTACAGTGCTTTCGCACATGTGAATGTTGCATAGTTAACAGGCCTCTATTGACGGTTCTGTTGAGCGCAGATCAGCAGGGGTCAATTAATGAGCGGCCCCTGACCATCAGATCCCAATTATGGCTTTCAGAGCACTCCACTGTGTGCCCCTCAAATACCCAGCTCCATTTGCCTGATAATTGTGTAATTAGAGTTTGTATCAATAATTGAAGCACCAACAGGGACATGTATTATTCTCCTGTTTGCCTCATTTGCTAAATTGCAGCAACATTTTTGCTAATGGACTGAGGCATGCACCTATCTGCATTATTTATTAGAATTACAAAAGCCTCTTACTGCAGACTGGAAATATCTTATTTGACAATAGTGCTTGACTGCATTGAAATTTTTGCCCTTTTTTACACATCGCTTTTCCCTAATGTAGTTTCACACTGGCAAATCTTTTAAAATGATAATACAGTACACAACACAATACACTGCATCTTATTGCACAAGTGATGTAAAAAGTAAAAGTATTCAGATTATCTTCTTTAGAAAAGTAGTCATACCACATTACAGAAATAGTCCTCCGTTTAAATTTTAATTTAAGTAAAAATACACAATACAGTTTTATCAGATGTACTTTAAGTAGCTACAATCAATATTTTTATATTAATAATGGATCACATGGCAACTTGTGTGTAAAAGGTGTAAAATAGTGACAAACCCAACTCTGCAGTTCCCTTCAGCTCTATAGAGCTTTCAAGCTACTTTCAGCTGTTGTTTTGGTTTTTGGGCCACACCACCTTTACCTTTACCTTTACTCAACAGAGTGGACCATTTAGCAACTAAAGAGCCAGAGCTGTTTCCCTCAGGAGTTGGTGGAGAGTGAAGCAGAGCAAAAAGGGGAGTGAATGAGATACAACTCCAAATGAACGATACAGCAGCTCTGTACCTGATGCATGTATAAATAAACAACTATATGCTGACACGATTGCCATAACAACTTAAAAGGTGAACATAATAAAATCTGTTATTGCAGGTTCAAAAGATCATAAATAAACATAAAAGTAATAACTGTGCAGAATATCCCCTCCAAGTTCATATGTATTATTATATTACTGGATGATAGTTATTTATGTATGACAATGACACTGGTACTGAAGGTTGTTTGGGATGGAGCTAATATTAAGTGCTTCATGTACTGTTTTCTCTGCCAGGTGGAAGCTTGGAAGGGATCATGCGTTTGGTTGTGTGTGTGTGTGTGTGTGTGTGTGTGTGTGTGTGTGTGTGTGTGTGTGTGTGTGTGTGTGTGTGTGTGTGTATCTGTCCGCAGCTAAATCTTGCATACAACTGGACACTTCAGCATAATGTTTTTTTGTAGTTGCAGTGATTTGTAATTTTTGAAAAACCTATTTTATTGACTGTACTGTTTTATTCTACTTTAGACTGCGGTATTCTTATACTATACAAAAAACTTTATTCAAAACTCTGCTGGTTGTGGTGACATTGAAACAGATGCACATGAAATATATTGCCTCAGATATTTCGCCTGCCTCTGTTTCAGCCTGACACACCTGGCAGAGATGTGCACTCTACTGAGTGCACTCTTTTAGTTTGATCTCAAATAACTGATCGTAGCTTATAGTCACCATATTGTGCACATGAAGTAATCTGACTATACCTTTAAGGTAAATGTAGCAGAGAAAAAAGTACAATAATTGCCTCTGAAATGTAAAAAAGTAAAAGTATGAAGTGGCATAAATGGAGATACTCAAGTACAACTACTTTAAAATTTTAAGTATAGCACTTGAGTGAAAGTTGAGAATACAAAGCAAAGGTCTTATTAATTGTTGACATTGACATGCAGTCCAAAGAAGTGATAATAACATAATGTCAAAATTATAGATTATAGAGTTACTTGAAGGCATTGGACAAAGATCTTACATTTGTATCAATAACACTCCAGCATTCGAACTTTGCCTGCAGCCAATGAATGACAAGGTGTCTGTTTTTCTTTTGTCAAATAAAGGAAATCTGTTATTGGAGTGACACTCTTGTATTGCAGTTTTCTGGTAACAGATATGGTTTATAGCTTTCACACGCACAAATCCACACACAAAACAGCGTGAAACCTAACCTGTTGCTCTTTGGATAAGACCTCGGGGCAATTCAGAGATAAGCACTTCCTCCGAACACAATGCCTGATTTCACTTTGGTACTCTCCCTAACCCGTATCCTGTGACAGCCGACCCCGATCGTGATGTCAATAAACGTACGCCTCTGCCCTTGTTTTCTGTCTGTCCCATAAATGTTTGACAAGACAGCCTTATTAAGGGAGAGGAATGTTATTTTTCACTTTTCAGACTTCCTCAGGTACATTGTCTGTCACAGCCCCTTCAATAAATAATGGGTTGTACCACCATTTCACATACAGTGCAGCCTCATGACATTAATATGAATACACCTTTGACTTGACATGGAGTAATGAGACGTTTGACAGCTATGACAGTCATATAGCTGATGGTGCTGCAGTGTGCCTATAGTTGCAGTATGCTATGCAATCAAAATCTTGAATAGACATGCCAGGAGAGTGAATTCTTCAAATCAGGCCAAGAACTTTCACCACAACTGTCCATAACAAATTGCATATGGCGCGCTTAGGTTATCTTGGACATATGAGGGAGAGTAATTACTTCTAATTGGGATATTTCTGCAGGACCGGAGGATGAGTAAATGCTACTCTGGAGCAATGTTTTTAATGGAGTCAGAGCCCCATATGCTGTACTCAGGAGCACATCTGTGCCCAGCGCCCAAGGAGAAATCCCCTGGTAGAAAACACTTCAATACTGCGAGGAGGGGAGGGAGAGAAAGTAAGACACTGCGAGCGTTATTATGCCAGGCGGCAACAAATATCCATCCTAATTGCTCCACAATTGTATTAAACTAGCTATTATGTAGCAATTAAATTTGTTTAAGCCCCAGCTCCAGTTACAGTTTTCAGTGTGACTAATTAAAAACAACGGAGCAGGAAAACCCCAGGCAGAAGCTTTCCCTAAGCTGGAGCTCCAGCTCCCCCGCCATGACTGTATTTAGAGTGTCAATCAAGCCAGAGTCAGAGGCAAGTCATTCAGGCAGCCTTTTTGATTCAACCTATTCACTCCTATAAGCCCTTTATCTAGACTGTCTCTGTATAGTTCCAATTATCCCAAAGTGCCATGCATGTGCGTGCAACAGAAAAAGAAGAGGCCAGTCCTCCCCATATCCTGCCCTACCCTGGTGCTGTACATTGCACAAGTTTCAGGATACGAGTGATGGTTTACATACATATTCATGCACATGTTTATACTCCATTACCTTGGTCAAAAAGTGCCAACTGCAAAAAAAACATCAAAAACCTAGCAGCGGTTACACTGTTCCTTTAACCAAGGTCCGTTTAGTGTGTTTTGGCCAAAGTCCAGCAATGCTGAAGCTGTTTCTGCCTTCCCGCTCAGGTCATTAGAGGTGAGATGCAAACTGATGAGCACACAGAGTACAATAATGAGCCATGAAATGAAAGGGAAATTAATTGGACCCCAATAAAGAAAAGATTAACAGATGGATTATCCAGTCCGTTTGACTGTTTTTATCAGCTTTAAAATTGTTTTTTTGTGCTGTGAAATTAGCAAAATTTATCACAACAGCTGCTAGGATTGCAACAAAGTCATGCACAGTTATACATACTCTCAACAATACTTTCGAATAATACTGCTGTTTTTGCAGTGCACACAGTTTTGGTTTCCTCTCCACTGCTGCACAAGTTACTTTGATCTATTACTAATTACATATTACTCATCAAAAATGCATGACTTACTGATTACTCTCCAGCATCACATGGAACATTACTTAGTCAGCCCAGCAACTTGCTCAGTCAGAGTGATGCTTGTGTCCACCTGATAAATGTAAGTCTTACATTCACTCTCTTTTAGCTCTGTTATGGTCTCCAACAGCTCCAGCGATGAGACTGAACCAAAAACAGTGAAGTTGTGGGCCGAGCTAAACAAAGAGCTGAAACTCAGTAGAAAGCTCTGTGAAGCCGGAGCTGTAGATTCAGGTGATAAGTCTCTGTAGGTTCAACATGACAAATGACCCCTTTCATATTGTCACATTGTTTTCACATTGTCATTTGATACATTATTGTAAAATGATCAACTATAGCATCTTTAAACAACCCTGAAGCTGCCACATGTAAAACATAGATGATGAAACATTGTGGAGTTACCAGGAAGCATATTTCTTCATGTTTGTAGAATCTACTATAATTGCCTCCTCAAACCTCCAACTTCAGTCTCAAGCTAATGCGTCCTAAACCTATTTCACTGAATCTAATGGAGCTTCACTAGGATCACTAACTGTAATGTTATGACTGAATTTGAAATTGTAATCCTTTACATTAAAAGTAATCACATTACTGCAACGTGTAATGTCGTGTTTTACTGCATTACAGTTTTACTCATATTTACTGTGAAAGAGACTGGGTATACAGTAGTGCAACACACTTCTCTGTTGAACCATGCCACTGGAACAGTCCCTGCCCAGCTGCAGGCTGTCAGGGCTCATCTCACACTGACAAACTCCAGGCCTTTGAGGCTCTCAGTTAGCTAGTTCAGGAGACCTCCGACTGACCAGGGCACTGACAGAGAGGAACTCCAGTACAGTTCAGTTCAGCTTTCTCTACAACTGATGTACAAGCCTGACTCTAAAAAAGTTGGGACACTGTGTAAAACTTAAATAAACAGAATGCAATCATTTACTAATAACAGTTTTACCAATGTGTTCCTGAGCCCATGTAGTAATCTCCTTTATACAATCATGTGTTTGACAAAGTGGTGAACCTCTCTCCATCCTTGCTTGTGAACGACTGAGTCTTTCCAGGATGAACCTTTCATACCCAATCATGATACTATCACCTGTTACCAATGAACCTGTTTACCTGTGGAATGATCCAAACAGGTGTTTTTGGATCAGTCCACAGCTTTCAGTCTTTTGCTGCTACTGTCCAAACTTGCTTGAAACATGTTGGTGGTATCAAATTCATAAGCAGATATTTACAGAAATCAATGAAGCTGATGAGGTCAAATATTGAATTTATTGTCTTTGTGTTGTTTTCAGTTAAGTATATGTCAAAAAGGATTAGCGAATTATCACATTTATTTATGTTTTACACAGCACCCCAACTTTTTTTGGATCAGGGTTGTATTTCAACATGGTTATCTTGTATAGTGCAGCTTTACAGACAGGAAAAACACAACAATCCTCTTATAACAGTATTAAGCTCAGTCATGTAATACAAAAGACTTCAGTGAACTTGTCTGGCCGGCTGAAGCAGTTCACCAGTGGCATAATTTAAAGACTGGAAAGATTGAATGACCATTCATGAAAGAGCAAAATATCTCAAATCCACCTGAGACAGCAGTTCCAGCTATCACACAATCAGCACAGTTCGCCTTTTGCATAGACACAATTATGAATTCAAATGTGACTCATAAAACCTTCATTGTTTCAAGGCGCTTGGACTGCTCCGTGTGGGGTTAAGGAGTACGTGCGGAGCGTTTCGTGCTCTGTGTGGACTGCAGTCTGCCAGAAGTAGTACCACGAGTGATTATGTCTCATTACGCTTAACCATAGGCGCTTGCCTCCTTTCTTCCCATTGTCCTTGAGTGCTTTGGCTCCCAATTACTAAGTTTGTTTTCTGGGGGATATGTGAGAAATGTCCCTTAATGTTTTGAAAACCACATTTTCTCTGTAGCCTCGAGCGAGAGTGACAGTGAGGAAGTGCCAGAATGGAGAGGAATTTGTTAGGGAGAAGGAGACGTCAATCACACAAGTTAAACACAGCAGTCTCATGCTGCATGAGAAAAATTCATTTCAAATGGATTTTTGTAATATTTGCAGGCCAGTTTGCGAAAAAAAAAACATCATGTTTAAAACATCATTTTAATCACTAAAATGGTAATTAAGCTGCATAATCTCTGTTCTAATTTACCGTTATATTTAATTCAATGCAGTCATGAAGTGTGACACAGGCTTCGAGAAAATTAACTTTTGAAAGGTGCTGAGTTGAAAACAATTTCTTCTCTCTCATATAATTGATGGCCAGGAATCAGGTGTCAAACATAGCAGTGGCAGGATAATAACATATCATGTTAACCCCTAAAGATCGATGCCGCTCTGCATGGTCTTAACTGCTGAAGGGGATTATTTAGCTTTGCCAAAGTTTCATGTCAAGGCAGGAAATTCACACCGGGATTAGAAGTTAATACTTGTGACTGCTGCTGATGGACATAGCTGGGGAGTTCAGATGCCTTCCTCTTTCTCTTCCTCTCTCTCTCTTTCTGGCTCTTTCTCTCCCTCCCATGTCGTTACTGTTTTCGGTATTGATTGCCTGCTGCCTCTTAAATTATGCATTCTGCAGCGCGGTTCGGAGAGAGGGCTCCCAGGTGGGTTTGTCAAAGGCAGGAGACGCATGTAGTCGGGCAGTGTGCCTTGGAGCGTCAGAAATCCATACAGGTCACAATCATGTCACCCCATCAGTTTTAATCAGCCAAAGCTGAATACAAGCTGGTGACAGGGCTTAGAGGTATAGGGGATGTGCCTCTGCCTCGGCTGCTCCCCCGACACACAGGATCTGGTTCAATACAGCTGGATGCCACTGACAGAGACTCATTATCATCTATGTGTGGCTTGCGGCTGGGCTGGATGATGAGACATACACTGGTCTGGGCCTGTTCGACAGTGTGTTCCCATGCCACACTGTAATTTGGGCATGATTGGTTTATCGGAGTGTTCATCACCCTCTGCAGGTTTTGCACTGGGTGTAATGATGCATTGTGTTGCTGCACTGTGGCTTTCTCGCATGAGCAGGATTGTTTAAAACTTGACTGCAGTTTCCAAAACTGGGTTTGGATAGATTTTCCATTTAAAAAAAAAAACATCTGGACAAGTCATGAACTGCACTTTTTAGTGTGGAGCAATCAAAGAAGAAGTAAAGGCTTAAATATTTTCCAGGAAATTCACTGCACTTTAACAAGGATAACACCAATAAAATCATGATGAGTGTATGTGATTCATGAAAATTCAAGGAAATCATGAACAAGACCAAGAGTCCTCGGCCATGATTGCAGCTCTGTGAGGCTGCACTTGGACACAGCAGGGCCTTGAGCTAAATGCTAATGTCAACACATTAACATGCTCACAATGACAATGCTGATGTTCAGCAAGTATAATATTTACTATGTTCACCTTTTTTTTAAACACACTAACATTTGCTAATCAGCACTAAACAAACTACAGCTGGATAAATTAAAATTTTGACCTGATGATGGCACGAGATGAAAAATGAATCACTGAAGTTTTAACGGTTCATCCTGAGGGGAACATGAATGTCTGCACCTAATTTCATGGTAATCCATCCAACAGTTGAGGCAATACTGCAAACATCAACCTCATGGTAGCACTAGAATAAAAAGTCAGGGGGAAACATGGATTTCATAGCAATCCAAGCTGGAGATGTTGAGATAAGAACCAAGGTGGTGGACTGACACTTTGTTAGCATGGTGAACAAAATATACCCAAAGATTAAAACAAATAACCTCCCAAAGTTTTATAATTTTTGTTGGTTTATTGCACCAACAAGATGTTACACCTGCATGCAAACTCCATGATCCTCGTGTACAATTGGTGGGTCATGACATTGTAATCGAGTCTCGCCTCGAATCTTCCCACGGAAGGGCGAGTCTGCAAAGGAGGCCAGCGCTCCTTTGATGAAAACAGTCACGGAGCTTGGAGTGTTGCAAACTTAAAGGGGTGAAAACACAACAGGGTCAAAAGAGCAAATCCGGCCTTCTGTTCTCGCTGCCTTTATTGTGAGGTTTTAGCGCGAGGCACGGTGTGATTTCCCCAACGCCGCCGATGAAAAGAGGCTTGATTTTCACAGGCCGGCTGACCTGCTAAGAGCAGGTGTGCCTCAGATACAGTTTCAGACTTTTTTTTTTTCTCTTTCCAGTACACTTCCCAGCTGACGATACCGCTGCCTGATCCAAGTGCTTATCAGGATTTAAATAAAGGCTAATCAAGAGTTCAGCTGACTTTCCTTATTTTTCATCTTTTTCAAAGAATCTCGCCGTCTTTGAAAACTGTGGCTACTGAGACTGAAATAGTTCTGGGAACATCACCTGGAAACTAACATCAATCACTCAGGTGGATCAGCTTTGCTTTTCACTCTCGCTTAACTGCTTCCGTTGAGCATGTAACAATATATGAACAGAGCGATCAGCAGAAAGCTTTCTCGTGTTTCCACCGTGGGCTTTGGAAGGGAAATACCTGATTTCTTCCTGTAAACGGATATCAGGTGAGGAAACAGCCATTTCAAGTCTATTGTAAAGCAAAATGAGGATCTGTTTTCAGACCTAAAGAATGAATCTATGTACAGAAAAATGAAGGCAAGTTAACTGAATATTTATTCATTTACATCACGTATTCATCTTGATATAACACACAACAGTTAATACTACTACATTTAGCCCTGAATCACTGATTAGCTCTTCTAATGCAAAACACCAAATCAAGGTCAGGAGTATTAGTCAAGGCAGCATGTTGCAGCTTAAGTGGGCCTCCTGGTTGCGTCCCATCACTTTGTCACCATATTCTGCCTGTTGTGACACTTTATGTAAGCAGAAACAAGCCTGGGAAGGAGCCAGAGACACAACATCCTCTGCCACGGGGTGACTCTCTCTGACCCGAGATACAAAGCCCTCAAAATAAACCTGCAGACGAGCGAAGAAAAACTAAAATGTTTGTTCAGACTCTTATCTCGAGCTGTACATTTCCTCTGGGGTTGCGCAACGTGTGCTGGACGGTTTATGTTCGGGCCTGTAGGATGCATTATGGAGCTTTCGGGAGGATGTGCACAGCTCACTTCCCTCTGCAGACTCCCAAGACAAATCTAAGGATGCAGGGCAGCCAGACTGTTACTTTCACCTGATGTATAGTTTGTAAAATAGGAGCTCAGTAACTTATTCTTTGTAGTATGAAAAGCTACTAGGAGGAATTGCTCATCTTGACAAGTCATTTAAAATGATCGAGTTGCCAAACATTCTTTTGATATAAAAACTGACAAACAGTCCATTTGATTTATTTCCCATGCAAATTAAAACATTTGAAGGCTTTCAGGAAGTTTATTTTTCTCTTCTCGTCTCATTGGTTAAAGATTGGTTTGACAAATTTTACAGATTTCAAACAGATGAAACCAAAGTGTTGGAAACTATATTTTAAAGCAGCAATAGAGTCAATTGTTATGCCGGACACTGCAGAATAAAAATGCATGAAAAGTAGGCTGCTATACCTGCATGCACACTTAACACGAACTTCCACTAACTTACATTCACATGATAATTTATTATATTTTGTACAGTCACTGCAGAACATGTCTCGTCTGAGAGGTCTCGTCTGTTTCTGTGCTGCTGTCATTCAGGATCTGATCTTAACCAGGCGCGTTTTTTAACTCACATGTAATTTGATTCTTAGGTTTGTGAGTAGGTGTACAAGTGAAGGCATTTGTTTTTTTTAAATCTTTCACATAAGTACAAAATTTCACTTTTAGCAGTTTGATAAATATGGACCCACGTCCTTAATGTCAATAGCAGACATGCTGGCATGCACGCACACATATTCATATCCACAAAGAGAGTAGCCGCGGGACAATAACCTATGGAGCTGCTCTGTGTCTCCGTCCCCACCTACCCCCATCTCACATGACTGCTATGACCTCATTCCACCTGAGCCGAGCTCCCAGCTGCCTCCCAGAAGGCCTCCGGGCCAGAGACGAGCGGTGCCAACCATAATCTTCCACGCCTTCAACCCCTGTCTCCTGAGCTCATTGTCATCACGTCACCCACTTCACAACCACGTACGCCAAGCTGAGTCTGGCTACGTTTAGAAAAAATAGGTAGTGCTCCTTAAAAACCTGAAACCTATGTGAAAGTAGTGCAGTTTCATGGCAGCAATTCACTGGTAATAATGCAGAAGCAAGAAAGATTTCATTAAATCAGAATCCATTCTTGAGGATCCTCGTGACAGGACTGCATCAGCTGTTGGAGATTGTGTAGATTAATGCATCACTAAATTAAAATGGGTTGAAAGGGTTGCAAAACACGAACCAGTTCTTCATAGAGCCACATGTAGTTAATTGAGATGACGGACAATAGTAACACCGGCTTGCTAATAGACTGAAGTAAGAGAGACACATCTGATCTGACGCGTGATCAAATTGCTGTTTGACAATGATGTAAACTGGAAGGATTTTAAATCACTTTTTACAAAAATAAGACAGTGAACCTCAAATTAAGCTAATTAGTTATCACCATTAAATTAAACCAAAATACTATGTTTCCCTCTCATTATAAACTACTTGAATAATATGAACTCTGTATCACATATTTGCCCATCTTATCATGTATATATAAAACAAAGTAATGCCGACATTTACAAAAGAATAAAACTGTTACTTTTGGCCGTTATGTTGCTTTTCATTGGACAACACTCCTTTACTGGCAAGTTTTAAGTTTTACTGGTGTAACCAATAAATTGAAACTGGGTATTAAATCTGAAGAACTTAGGAAGGACAACAGACAAATTTTGTATTAATTTTAGGAACAGCGAGTGCAACCCTATTTAGTAGCATGCAAGAATAACAGCAGAGAAGGTAACAGCAATTTCTCTCGGATAATTGAGTGATGTAACTGTTGTTGTCTGGCCACAAATATCCAGATGTATTTTCACAACAGATTACATCAGTGTCACAACTGAATCCCTTGAAGGGCTGTAAAAAAAAAACCCTGAAGTCATCAGTAATAACGGGGACTGTTTACTTTGGCAGGTTGGATAAATACACAGAGAGGTGTTTTCTCATATTAGTCATGTCACGTTGACAAGTAAGCGACACCCGCTCTGCCTCACCCCAATTACTCTTTACGGAACAGTAAAACTTTTAACGGCTGTAAAAGACAAGAAAAGTTCTGTTAGAGGAACTTGAGCATCTCCTGTTAATGTTTTCACAAGTAAACATTTCCAGCTCGTGACAGATAACGTCATTGTTAGCTTTGAGCAGAAATCGACCGTGAATTACACAAAGAATTGTCAAATTAGAGGATTCATAAACATTTACAGCTGGGGCAAAAAAAAAAAAAAAAAAAAAAAAAAAAAAGCACGGTTGACGAGAGTTGGATTGCGGCCATTCTCCTGTCCACATCGTGTTTCAGGCGGTGAGTAATCCTCTTGTCTCACCACTTCTCGGTCTGGTGTTGCCGCTTCAGTGAAATCACCCTTTCTTGGCAGGTCTACCTGCTGTAGAACAAGCCTCTCTCCTATTACAAAAGGCCGGGCTTAATAAGCATCCAGGCTGTATCAGTGCTGTATTCAATTTCCTCAGATCTTGAAAACTGCTGTAAAAGTAGCTGAAATTTACTGCTTTGCCCCCTCAGGTTTTCTTAAAGGGAGATTCCCTTGTGTTGCTTCTTTTATTCCTGCCAGAAATATTGCTTTGCACTCCTCATTGGGCCTGTGGGAGAAATATGGAAATTTTACAGTAAGAAGTTTAGAAGCAGTGTAATTGGAGTTGGGCCAGGGTGAGACGCCCCCGCCTCCCCCATGTCCTGCAGCATTAGAGGCCCCTGAGCCTCGTTTGAATCTGCATGCTAAAACACACAGGCCCTCTTAATTGGAGCAGGCTTTAGTTCAATCTTTAAAAGCTCGAGCTGTACATATGAGCGAATATGCACGTGCTATTGTGCAGCACAGGTACGTCCCAGAGGTGTTATACTAAACTGTACATTTTACTGCAGTCTAGTCTACTATTTGTTCACACTTCCTGTGATAGCAAACACTCTCACCTCAAGGTCCATTTAGCAGCTGTTCTGCAGCTTTCAATCATATCACGTAATCTTTCTCGGCAGATTGATTTTACCCAGTTGTTATGGAATTGCAGATGTTTGAATTTCCATTTTCTTCTAAGCACTTTAAAGAAATAGTTTGACGTTCAATATGAAGCCACAAACAGCGGCTGGTTAGTTTGGCTTGGCTCTGACCAAAGATAAAAATCACATGGTTTCATTTTCACTTCTGATTTGTCGATCCGTACAAAAACCAAAGGTGGTAATTAGTGTGCTTTGAAAGTGTTGGTAGCCTGATTTTGTTGACCTTGGAAACAGCTGTAATATATGATAAAACAATCTCAGCTCAATCTCCATTTAATAGCCGCTCTGGAGCTTTGGTCATATCGCATGAGTTATAACTAACTATATCTGTACTATATAGTACAGTCCTCACACACATGTTCATGGACAAACATTCAGAACTTTTCCATGACTTTTCAAGGGTCCAAAGTAAAATTTTAGTGTCTGTCACTGGCTTTCAAGCATGAGAGAAAATTGAAACGATTGTACTATCAGTGTTTCCTTAATGCATTTGATTTTCTGGATGCAAGTCTGCAAGACAATGTAGCAACATAAGTATGTAGACATATGCTCAAACTGTTGTTTTAAAAACATTCAAGGAGGCTGACAAGCACTTGTAACAATTGAAGTTAAGTGTGGAACTTTCAAGCACCAGTGAAAACTGAAATGATTGTATTATCAGTGTATTCTTAATGCATTTCATTATAAACACACTCACACACACATTCACACTCACATACACTGATCTCAGACAGCTTTTCCCTACTGCAAACACGTGTACACACACATGCTTTAAGATTTTTATTTTTCCAGATGCAAATCTGAAAAACAACGCAGCAACATAAACATGTAGGTTTGAGCTCAGATCATTGTTTAAAAAAAAACAGTTCTTTCTATTTCATTCAAGCATCAGATCAGTGTATTTTCATAGCACTGTCATCGGCGATGTATTCTTTTAGCACGGGCCACCTTAAGGGCCCAAAGGATCTCGGTGGCCAAAGTTGCAGTGGCAGTGGGTGCTGGTGTTACATTTAAAGTGCTATGTAGCTGTAGCAGCATGGTCGGAGGACGACCTTGGTCCACTCGCTGCTCTCAGCTCTTACAGTCTTCTCATGTCAGGTGTGCTTGGTTTCCTTAGCATAGACTCGGGACGACTGTCTCCCCCATACTGCTAATATTGAAGCTCTTTTTGCAAAGCTTACATCCGGCACATTGGTCATTCTCTTGTTCAGTCTCTAACCAAAGTTGGTGCAGGTCATTTGGGAGCAATGAAATATTAAATGTACACTTGCTCAGCATCACTGAAACATATGAGACTCAACGCTATTTGAACATTATTTCAGTTACATGGCATACATGGAGGGAGAGATGGAACACAGGGAGAAAATAGAAAATAGTTACCCAATAGTAAAAAAAAACAAACAAAAACTTGTCAGACAGTGGTGCATATTAGAGCTTATAAATTTGCTGTTATGTTACATTATGTGGAATATTATTCACAAAAGATTAATATATCCATTAATTTCATTAAGCACAATAAAAATTTCACAACTTTACCAAGACTGGAGCTCTGGAGCTGGGGATTGTGGGTTCGAGTCCCACCTGGGTCGCATTTCAACAATTTGTGAGTAAAGTATATCTGCCTGTCTATATCCATATTAATACTTAAGACTTTCTAATTAAGACTTTCCAGATTTTATAATACTGAAAGAACTCAGTATTTGAACTGTCAAGTGTTGCTGTTAAGTCCTGTTGGAAGCTTAGCTCAGCACAGTTTCTGAATCATAACAATAATATATTGTTTTACAGAAACAACATTACTACAATTTCACCAATGGAGTTCTTCATATTTGCAGGCAGCATTGACACCATCATCATCATGGAGGTTAAAACCTGCACACTATTTCAAGGAAGTACACTGAAATAGGAAACGTGTTTCACTGATGGAGATGTGGCAAAGCCAGATATGAAATGAGTTTTGACCTCTGACGTAACTTTTGGCGTTCATCTAGACTCTAGCCTTATCACGATAAAGAAAAATGACACGAAGCTGAGAACGCGGGAGCTAAGTGCCCCTCTGGCTGTCTGTCATGATTCATGCTATCACTGATCATGATGCAATCCCCTGCAAAGTGAGCTACTGCAGCGGATCATTACAGTGCTGGGGTACAGTAGTGCAGGCTCGTAAGTCATGGCCTGCAGGATTCTGTCCATGCAGGTTTAGATCTACACAACATGATAGCTGCTTCATTTTTCATCCTGTGCTATGACACCTACTGACTGGAGTTCCAGCTTGACACTGAAGGCACTGAACACTACAGGTATACTCTTCAGCTTTCAGTCAGAGATAACTAAATGGCAGAATGAGGCTGACAAACCAATTAACCGCAGTAAAGGTGGAATGAATGTTGATGGTTGTCACTGGGGTGAGTAATGCACGTTAAGATAACATCAAGAATGACTGTACAGTATGCTGACTGACAGTGGAGCTGGTAAGAGAGCTTGGCCAGGGGAATGGGAACATTAGATGAGTGTGCTCACAGCATGTCAATCAGTTATAAGCAGATTTGAAAAGGGCGAAAAGGGAAATATTTCCCAGGCGACTGTTGGAACAGAAGTCAAGTTGTGATAGCATCTCTGGTGCCGTGTTACAGGACAGAGCTATCATTCATTTTCCATCAGATTGGAGCAGACACATACCAGCACAGCGGAGTGGAAGTGGAGAAGTACAGAATGGTGGAAATATTTGATAACCTTTGATATGTTCACCAGAAGGCAGGTGAACGCTGCAGTAACAACTGTTGCTTCCTCTTCTACTCAGATCAAACTAAAGACTGCAATTTGATAAGATTGATGCATATGTCCGATACAAACTTCAATCACTTTAAACACTGTGCATGAAAACTGATGAAAGTCTGAAAGACATGTCACTCCTGCCCAAATGTGTATCTCACAGAACAGAACCTTCTTGTCTTTTACGGCCGTTAAAAGTTTTACTGTTCTGTAATAACAGAACAGAGTAATTGGGGTGTGGCAGAGCTGGCGTTGCTTACCTGTCAAAGTGACAGATATAAAGAAACACCTTTCTGTGTATTTATCCAACCTGTCAAAGTAGACTGGGCCGTTATTATAATCGTCCGAATCAACTTGAATATGTTAAGTAAATATGGAATGAATTTGACTGTGGGTTTCTTCAAACTTACTCAGAGTGATACACACAGATGTACAGTTGAACTGAGACAGCAAAAACACACACAGACAAAAACCTATAACCTATATTTACAGACAAATGTGTATGCATATCATATCTATGTTCAGCTCACATTGTTACTATAGTCACAGTTTGGTCTGGTTGTCACTTTTTTTTGCTAGACAAATCCTGAGTTCCATGTGATTTGGCATAGGTCGCAAAAGCATTTTGGGTAAGGTTGGGGAAAGATTGTTGCCTTTCTCATGCTTAAATTCACTGTTGACTTTTTTAAGCTGCTGTTGGTGAAAACAGGTGAATCTTGGGACAAGATTTGAATGATGACACTTGCACTGGAGGCCCAGTAGCCAATACGATGTATGGAAAATTTTAAACATTGCATCGCGTTAGAGCCTCCTTTTCCACCTCTGATCTTCTTGCAGTTACTCTTTTTTTCCCACCATCACAAGCTGAAACTTATCGGCAAACTGTTCTTATAGTGATTGGCATTGTGTCAGATACTCCCCTTAGCTCTTATTGGTTGTTTTCTTTGAGGTATTACAGCGCTAAGAGAAGCCAGAGACCAGTTTGTTTCCTAGAATAATGACTCTGGTCAGGACATAATGAAAAGTTGTATTTTATAAAGGTTAGTTTTCTACAGCAACTTTATACCAAGTGCTGTGAATGCCCAAACATACACGTTACATAACATAAAAGTTTTATCTTGCAGGTATTGCTTTAGGATATTAATGATTTTTTTCCACTCAGGTTGGGGCCAATTATCCTCTCTGCAAACCTAACTTCACTGCAGCCAGTTCTTACCTTGTTTGGAGGCTGAAACCAGAATGCATTCACTTTAGATGGACTGTACTGACTGGACAGTTGCTTAGTGGAACAGGATCAACAACCCATGTGGCAGGCTGAACTTTGTCAAAAGATTAGTATGGCTAATCTGTTATTGTATATGCGTTCACACTTACTTAGCCAGCAATCCCCCCCAAAAAATCTTGGCTTTACCCACTGAAATTGAACTCATCCAATGAGATCATCTGTCCCCACAGCAGCTCTGTATCAGAGAAAGGTTTGTCTAACTGAAGCAACACATAAACACAAAAAGGTTTGGCACAAATAATTACTTAAGTAAACATTATGGATGTAACAGAGGAAATAATTTTCACTGCAGGGTTTTGAGGATATGAGTCAGGTAGTGAGATCACTTATTCTGACCGTCTGTCCGTTACTCAAATAAGTGAATACAAACTGAGGTCACATCTGTAACTGTGCACACATTTCAGATTGCCAGCTCATTCTCACTCTATGATAATAAAACAGGAATCACGTTGAGTTTCTACCGAGGGGACCAAAAGCAAAAAGAACCATTAGTCTTGTTAACTGCCTCTGTAAAGCATTCAAACCACAGGACTGGATCTGAATGGATGTGAATAGATTTCAGAGCTTCTTTTTTAACCAGCTGAACTTTTGCCTGCGGAGAAACGGGACGTCGGAGCCAAGTGAGGGCCACCGTCCATCGCAGGATCCATCGTTAAAGAAACCCCTCGCTACCGATCACACACGCAAATACGCACACACACGGCGAGCACTCGAGCAGGATGTTGGGGGCTCTTTCTTCCTCGCAGCATGAGCAAACAACCGACCTGTGTCTTTTTCACAGTCTGCACGACAGCCTCCCGTCCAGGGAGCTGTTACTCCAGCAAGTGACTTTTCTTTCCGGTCGTTTGTGGGAATAATGGCACACAGAGGCCAATACTCCACAGTGACCGGGGCCTGTTATTCCTAGCAACCGCCTGAGCTGCTCAGGACATTAGTCAGACTTTGGATGCTTATGAAGCGTTGAGCCCTGAGTTCATCTGGGGGGGGATTTTTCAGTCTTTGCTTTTAGGAATTAGATGCATATTAAAGTGATTTATTCACTCAATACCACTTGATTTGTAATGAGCAACATCTCAAGGCCATGATTAAAACAAACTTTGTCCTATTGATTGGCTGCTGAAATGTCTGTTCTTGACTCTGTTGTGAAAAATTGCATTTTCGCTGCTGTCAATACGTTCTTGTGTATAATGTAATCAATTATTGTCAGACCCAGCTTTCATTACACTTAAAAACAGATATTTCTTTCAGCGCACCTTCCATTTTGGCTCAGTATTGACTTTCTAGAAACAGTAATTTGCAGGCTGCTAATAAAACATGCAGAACCACCATTAGCCTTTCAACAGCGCTTCAAGTCAGCTGACAAGCACAATGCCAAGCGTCTAACGTTATAATTTATTAACACATGTTGTCTGAGAGACAAGTGCTACTGACAATGAGAATCAGCCTGTTTAAAATTTAACAAAGACTGTCTCTTGTGTGGCCTTGGATGGTTGTAGAAAATATTTTACATAATGTATGTCTGGGATATTTACCTCTAGGTAATCCATCATAATCTATATACTCTGGTGTATAGATTATTAATTGTGTATACACTGAAATGACAGTGAAAAAGATTACTTTTATTTGAAAAGTAATCATCTGTAAAACTCACTTTAATAATTCAGTAATGCTTATGTAAGTCAGCAAAAAGTAAGTTTTTTGTAAGGCGTCATCACAGCTCTGAAAGAAAGAAAGTAGCCTGATGAATGAGTAAAACGTTAATGCACATTTATTTTTTAATTCATGCTGAAAATCAGTATACATTGTGTACATATACTGTGTGTATTTATATTAGTTTGATTGTGTACTTATTTGGTTAAAACTGAAATTTCATCTCTTGGCTAATTAAAGTTTTATTGATTTTTCTACTTCCTACATCACTGCTCTCCAGGGGATGTAAATTTTGATTCTCAGTACTGGTAATATGATTGGTGGAATATCAAAAATAGTGCAAAATATCACTTTACTTCCAGCAGCCTCACAGGCAGTTAACCAGCTTGGCTTCGACCTAAGAGCAACTTGAGTGCTCGTACGTTGCTTCATGTTGTGATTCAAATGACTGTAACATATGGAGCACTGAGGTCAATGGTCGACTTGTTGTTGGGAGTTTTGATGGTCTGGTCATTTGCTGTCACCTTAGCTGGACCCATGAAAGAGAAACAGCTACTGCTTACTAGACCCCCTGCTTTATATAATGCCCAGTTTGTACTGTCATGAAAAACCTGGAAAAGTCATGGAATGTGAAAATGGACTTATAATCTGCTATAGTTGCCCACTCAGGAGCCTGAATCTTGGACACTGTTTCAACATATACACACAGTTTTTCCCCTTTTTGTAAAGCCTTCACACAAAAGTGAGAAGAATTCAAATGATAAAACATAATGAACATCTCTCATATCAATACCTGTTAATTATCTGTATGAATACTTGTCTCACATGTGAAGAGCTCAGTTCTAGCAGGATGCCATTTGGACCTGAGGAGGAGGAGGAGGAGGAGGAGGAGTTGAGCATGTGTTTGTGTCAAAAGAGTTCAGGGAAGTACAGTGAGTTTAAAAAGAGTTCCAAGCCATGAACTCAATCCATCACACTTGTCTTCAGCGCTGATAAGCGGCGTAGAGCACCCTCGGCGACATACATCATCATTGTGTTTGTAACATTTGTGCTCCTCCACAGTGATTTCAGTCGCGGCGTAGCTTGATGCGTGTGTTTTATGCTGCGGTTGCTCTCGTGGAGCTGAGTGAGGGACTTCAGTGGCGGAGCCTGTCCCCTGCAGTAAGCTCTGGAGAGAAGGCTTTACAATTGATTTACAGTCTGTTTGACCCCATTAGGCCCATGAGCACCTTTGTATCCACAGCTCTGGGGAATGTGTGTGCGAGGCAGTGTGTATATGTGTGTTTATGTATTGCAGGAAGATAGAGAATGAAAGAAAGAGGAAGGGGCGGTGGAGGGGTGTGGGGGGGGGTTGATACAGGAGGCTTCCAAGGCCACTGCAGAGCAGGGTTCTGAGCATTGCATCAGGCCCATGTTTATTTCATAAACATTCTCCCCAGCTGTCAGTCTGGGAGAGATAGTATACGCTCTCCATCTCCCCCCTCAGCTACCCACCGGGGTAAATAAGCAGCAACACACCTGCAAAACTGGTGTCCTCACATGAAATGGGAGTCTGCCTCATAATAAATAGCTACTTCAAGTTGAAGCCGGGGCTAGAATTTGATATCAAATACAGAGATCGCGTTTTGCTCTTCGCTTAAAGTGCATTCTTGTTGCTACTAAATCATAATTTTCTTCATTTGAAACGCAGCCAGAGACGTATTATTACAGCCCAAGAGGTCATCGCTCATGTCCAGATGAAAGGTCAAAGAGGCACATTAGCCCTAATATAACAGCTAAACATCAATCAACAGGGCTATACTTCACTCTGCTCTCCTTGGTATCTAGTGATGAGAGACGTATGACTGGGGCGGATATAGAGGTCTAAAGGCCCCCTGTCCCCCAGGTCCCACCACCCTCTGCACTCATGTGGAAAAACTCCAAAAAACAGATGCTTGGATCTTCGCCCCGAGGCCATAAAACCTATTGACTGTGCATCTCCCGCATTTATTCCGACCTAGACATTCATTCATACCCCCACCAAGTGCTATTATGACATATCTGCCTTTTGCACAGTACGTGTGTGTGTGTGTGTGTGTGTGTGTGTGTGTATGTGTGTCACTTAGACTGGGCTGGTTCTCCTGCCTGCTGGTCTTATGTAAATAGAGCTGTCAGCCACTTGTTATGGCCAGGCTGGGAGTCATCAGGAGGCCCTGGCAGCCTCTGGGTCCCTGGCCTCCATGTGATTCATAGCTGGCTGGGGGACAGAGGGGGGAAGTTCAAGTCTGCACAAATCCAAACAGTGAAAGAGTAAGGGGGGGTGTATGGTGGCAGCGAGAGTGTGAGGAGGGTGGGATAGAGCGGTGAAGGATGATGGAGCGAGGAGACACTTCGGGCGGATTGGCAGTTTGTAAGGAGACAAGTGCTGCAGAGGAGTTTGGGTACGTTGAGCTTGAGACGAACTCAATGAGTTTGGGTTTCCCTGACTGTCTCCCCCTCTCTTCCACTCAGTCACTGTCACTCCAATCATCATGGCGGTTTATCCTTTCTGCACTCTTGGCCTCATTATTTTCTATTCCTGCATCTCTCCCTTATGTTGCCTCTCCCTCCCTCCCCCTTACTCACCACATTGATTGGCATGAACCAATTTCTAAAACTTTAATTTCCACTAAACCCCAAGGAACACATTGCCTCCAACTATTCTCATGTTTGACTCAAAGTTGTAGTGCAGTGAGGACTCATAATGATACAGAGGAAGGGAATCCATGGTGGTATTTGAATATTATAAACATTAGCTGGAGGTGAATTTGGGCTCCGTTGCTGAACATCCCCTTAATTGCTCCATAGCTGAATTTTTACTTTCTGGGACCTAAATTATGAACTACCAGACCTGGCAAATGAATAAATAATGAACTTCTGGATTAAAATAATTGAGAATCAAGAATTCTATACAGGCAGTATCCCAGGGCAGTCGTGGTATTGTTATTAACTTACATCCATTTGCTGATTAAATCATGGATCATGCCGAGTGTTATTATGTATGACCACACACGGTTTCCACTGGAACTCATGCATTGGGGTGCATGTAGAACTGGTGGTATCGACACTGCTGCATATTGTACCACCCATTTTATATGCTACTAATTTGCTTTGCCAAATAGGTTTTGGAGGAAATGTAATTGCTGCCTAGATTATGTTCACAGGCAACATTCTTACCAATCCAGGAGGTTTGACATCTTGTACTTTACAGAAGTCACAGAAAGGACATTGACGTCGAATCGTTGGTAGTGTGTTCTGCCTCCCACATGTTCAGGTTTAGGCTTCTGAAACACTTGTTTTAGGATGGAAGGGTGAAATAATAAAAGCTCATATGAGCCTATTGTATGTTACTTGTCTTACAACTTATAATAGGGCAGATTTCCATTAGAGTTGGTGGAGACCAAAACTGAGTAAAAATTAGAATAAATATAGGACTTTGCAAGCATTTGTATTGGCAACTTAATAAACTTATATCGTGTCAGTTTCATGAATGCAATTTGAAGGTGCATTAATTATATCTGAACTAAGAGAATAATGTATAAACAGATGCACTGAACAAAAACAGACATTTATTAATAGAAGCTTTTTTAATCACAGTACAGTAAAAGTAGAATTGTTAATCTCCACAATATAAGCCAGAGTCATTTTTTAAAAGCTGCTCTCAATATTTCATATTGATAATGGATTAAATGTGTGTGTCAAAGGGATTGCTCTGCAGTCTGTAGTGTTTTTTCAGCCAATCCTTTCGGTCTTACAGCCAAAACAATAAGTTCAGTCTCGCCGCTCTCATCAGCCTGGTTTCCAGCAGCAGCTGCCCACTAACTGTGTTAACGGCTAACTACTCGACAAGCTTTAATAGCAACTATCTTGTGAACTTAGTCGAGCATTTAGCAGCTAAAGGTCTTTTCCTCAGGTGGTGGTTCAGTGGCGACCAAACAAGGGCCAGAAAGAGACCAATTATTGGACTACAAATGAATGCTAATGTTGCTGGATGTAAATAATTATCTTTAGCTTTATACTTTATAAGATGTGTAAATGTTGATTTCACAACTTCTCCCAAGTGGATAAATAATAACAATTACTGCTGCTTTAATAAGAGTACAATATTTAAAATTTAAATTAGAAGTTGAAAGCACCATCAATATTGAAACACCAGCAGTTATAGAAAACTCCTCCACTCATTATGTACTTGGTTTACTTTTCCAACTGCTAATTAGGATACACATAATTACATTGCGATTGTTTAGCATTTTGAACTGAGGCTTTCCATTGGTGCTTCCAGCGAGAGAAAATGTATGTGTCTGCCTTGACCTTGACTCATTATCATTTTCATACAACAGCTCTGATGGCTATCAGCATTTCAATTATATCTTTGTGAATATTCAATTAGGCATGATGGTCAAAACAACACACTTTATCTCCCCTCAGATAGAATTAAGTCTCCAAACCGGCTCTCAGAAACTCCGCTGTTTCGAATTATTCCCCATGATGATAAAATTTAACTCCATGCCACAGTGTGCGCGTGTGTGGGTGGGTGGAGATACCAGATACCGCTTAAATTGATTCTTCTGCCAATTGATTCATCTCATGCTGAAATGAAGACGGCGATAATCTCTCCGTCTCACCAATTGAGCTTTTTTGATGGCGTGTGACTGAGCACTGAAATACAAGACTGCTGCTCATTGATTGGAATGCGGAGTGCACATTAAGTCTGCACTGATGCTTTACATATGAGTTCAAAGAGCGATGAATGTGCAGAGGAAGGGGTTTATCTGGCCCGCGTTGAAGTGTTATAGGGTTGATAACTGCATCAGATACCCTGTTGTCGTCCCACCTCTGTAGAGACTTGGATTCCGCGGCGGGAAAAATAAGCATGAAGACGTGAGATGTGGCCTTGAAGAAGTTTGCCGATGCGATAAAACAAGGCCTTGGGGGAAAATTCGCAACATTAATAATCACATTAGGATATGAGTGGTAGATGTCAGCAAAGTATCCGGAGATGTATTTTTAAAGGTGTATTTATTTGTTTTCCTCTTCCTCTTTTGGAGACTCACCACCTTGACTATTTCCGCTGTCTCCTTCAGATCAGCCTTGTACAGTAGTGGAATAAATTTGGATTAATTGCAGCCCCGGCGCCGGCGAGCTCGGCTCAGCTCGGCTCGGCGACTGCTGGGATGCGAGCGTAGAAATCATCTGCCACCTCTTCCCTGCACTGTATATCCCTTGTCATCGCACCGCCGAAGTCTTGCCCGTTAAAACAGAGGTAATTAAATCTCCCCGCTCTCATTAAAAATACAGCTGTCTACCACTGAGCACCACGGCACCACTAAGCGAATGTAAATTTTCATTTCATGGTGCTGAGAGAGAGGGAGGCTGTTCGTCGGCGGCCGCCGTGCCCCTGCCAGCGCTGTGCAGGAGAACTGCTCCCCTTAAATAACTGTCCTTTTGTTTCCTGCGGAATTACATAGGGAAATGGCCCGTGCGTTATATAATTTGCGGATTAGGTGCAGTCATGGGTCTCTCGGTTACTGCTGGGAACAGTGCGGGTATTCAGGTGTCTTATTTAAAAAAGGGGAAAAGGTATACGGCGGGATTCAGAGATGTTAACTGATTTTTAATTGGCTTTTCCTATTAAAAAGCTCAGATGCTCCTCCAAGATTAACACTGGGAAACTTCAGCGAGGTTAACCACTGGTTGACATGCCATGCACATTTCCTCTCCATTAAGAAGAAGAATGGTTTTGCTGATTTATAAAGATTGGACTAAATTAATTACTGTACGCCCTGCAGAAGTGTGATGCACTGCGAGGGAGGAAGTCAGGCACTTGGATTGACTGAACTTTAATGATGAATACTCCCTACAAGGTTCCACACAGCTGTTGAAGCCAGAATACTAAGTATGAGAAACTCAGAGCAAGGAAGTCAAGACACAAGATTAATCCTACAAACACGAATTTCTCATTTAATAAGATTCAAAATGTACATGTTTTACAAACTTTATGTTAGATGGCAGCATTATTTGCCAGGCAATAGATGTCAAGCACACCATAAATAAAAAAATTATAAATTCTAACAAGAACATTCACTTTTCCTGAAGCAGAAATGTTCAGAAATTCATTGAAAGCAAGACATTGTTATTGCAGTCTTTCTTATTGATTATATTGGAAATGCCTTGGAGGAAATACAGATACCAAAAATAAGTTTTATTTGGTAGTACAAGTCCAGTCCAGACTGTCCTCCCCAGATAACAACTGATGTACTGTTTTCCTTATAGTGATCTCTCATGACTGCACAAATAAAAACTATTGCCTCAGATGCAAAGGTGGAGGTGTAGCATGGTGCTGTTATAGAGGCACAAGTTGCAGAAGAGAGAACGTTTGGGTGGATGGTTGGACGAACACCACATGTCTGCTTTTACTGCTGTTCGCATGTTGGTTTTTCTCATTGCCTTAAGAATTTCATGAAATCAAACCTCTCTTTTGAACCTAGGAGTCTGTCATTCCCCTGACTAAACCTGCCATCCTACACATTAGAGTTGCAGAGATGTCACCATCTTTCCAACCAACAAAATTATCATCCTCTGTGTCTGGATTCAGATAGAAGATTAGAAGTGGTTCTTGGTTTATATCGGAAATCATGTTATATTGAACAAATATTGTATTTTCTAACAGTTGTGCCCTCAAAGCATCACATTGATTTGATATTGACATATAATTAGTTCTGAAATGTATTTCCACATCCTCATACTGTACTTTCCAGCTTTCTCTTTAATATCCTTTATTTTTTAACTAAATTAAGTTTAATGAACTGTGGCATGCCCCCTGCTTTAAATGTGCTCTTCAATAAGTCAAAGTCATCTTTCATATTATAACCAGTCCTCTCAGCCTCTCTTGCAGGCATGATGGAAGATGGGAAATATACTGTAACATATTACAATATATTGTAAGATTTATAAATGTTTCGACTCCCTCGACCTGTTGTCTTTACCTGTTTTGGGGAGGTCCAAGTTTTAATTAGGGGGTCAAACCGCCCCATCTTCCCAGTAATTCAAACCCCAATGGCTTATACACAGACATGTCAATCATGAATAATAATAATGAGCAACTTCAGGTTGAAGAAATCTGTTTCCATTACATTATTTGTGCTTCTTCAAATACACATTCTTATTCAGGCACACTCCTGCTACACATGAGGGGTTCACAGGGAACAAACACGTAATCCTGTTGTTGATTTGATTTCACTGACATCAGCCTCACTGTTACTGCTACATCTGCGTCAGACATGTTTCTGCTAATGTTGACTTTTATTGCATATTTGTCGCCGAGGTTAGTGTTGAGTTTGGCTGCACTTTAAGCAGATACATCAGCTGCTTTTCTGTGCTAAATTGTATTGAAGTAGCAGCCAAGGTGCTGCAGCATTCAACTGGGCTCACTGTTACCACCTGTAAATGTGGGTATCACCAAATGAACCAGGACTAAAATCATACAGATTACAACTTTAACTTTTCACTTTTTAGTTGACTAACCTTGAATGTAGTTTATATTAACCAGACTGCAGGTGCCACATTGAAGAAATTTAAAATTACTGAAGAAAAAAGCCATTGCAAATGTTGGACATTAAAAGACAAGGGTCACCAAAGGTAATCCAGGTTTTAGAGAAATCATCCAACATGGTAATATGATTGGAAATGAAAATGTGTCCTGACAAGAGTCACGGTGCCATTTCAGGAAACGCTCATACGGGTTGTTTGGGAAGATTTTGTGGTTGAGGTGTGAGATTCACCGGCTTCACTGTCAAAAAAACTAGTATAAACTGTATCATGAAGAGTGTGTGAATGCATTTACTTGGCTCCAGGAAGATTTAAATTATGAAAAATTCTAAGTACGACACAGGAAAACATGCACAAATGCGGTGAATGACAGTTATGCATAGGCGAGGAGCACAGTCGGGACCTTTTCCCACGAGTGCGGCGGTTCATAAGGGAATACGATTATTACTGCATGAAGCCACTATGGTCAAATAAGGAGATTTCATTGCCTATCGCTGGCATTGAGTCAGAAACAGAGATGCTGAGAGTTGCAGAGCTCTTGCGGTACATTTTGAGATTTCATTTCACTTTCATGGCAGGGGCATGGGGTCTGAAGATGTGCCTACCCCCTCTGTCAATCATCCAGGCAAACACACCGAAGCAGATCTATAATTCAACTACAGGGGAGCTCATACAATTCATAGGGGCCGGTGTTTTCTTCTTTTTTTTTCTCCCCTTTTTTTTTTAGCTTCTTTCCTCCTTCAGTGTTGAACCCTGTTGCATTTACTGTTTAATTCTCACAGCCAAGGCTCGCACCTGACATCTTGACCACCCTTTCAGTATGTTGCAACACCCATATGCCACGATTTAATTATGTCATTGACTCACAGGGAGTGGGAAAATAAAGGACAGGTGGAAAAAAAAAAAGCTGCCCTTAATTTTTCCAGTCCTCCCTCTGTTTCCACTAATTTCAAAGAATGAGAAGGCGTTCCAAACAACGTCATGTCCTCCAGATACAGATATCCCCATTAAACCCGCCAGCGGACTCCCATGATAAATCAAGTGTTGATGGTGGTGCCCTGGTGTTGAGCACGCTGAAAGACATCTCACCTCAAAAAAAGAACGACGCACACTGTGCAAGCAAAGTGGAATCCAAAGGCTGTGAGGATCAGCATAAGACAATGTGTCGATTCTCACAAGTGCAAAAGCAGACGTTTTCTCAGGTGATTCATACTGCAGAGCGTCAGCATCTTTTTAAAAACGCAATGCAAAACAGGAAATGAGGCAGAACATTATGTCAGCGGTTTATATGTGTCAGCATTTGGATAAATATCAACTGAAATGGAGGAGTATTAACTGGAGGCCAACTTTTTCTCTCATTTCTTTTTCCTAAACCTGTTATTTTTTTCTCTCTCTCTCCTGAGCAGAGAGTATATGAAGAGTTTTTTCCTGCTCCATGTTGGTCTCCCTGCTTGGGTTTCATCAGGGTAGTGCTGGTTAGGTGAGACACAACACCGCGACCACACACTCTGCAGCGCAAGGAGAAAGGGAGAGAGACAGATGCCTGCTGTTTAGAAAGCAGAGCATACATTACGGACGGCTCCCCGGCGAAATTACAGGAACGCGTCTCCAAGTACCTACCACAGACAAGTTATTTTTAAGGCCCAAAACCGATGTTCTAATGTCATTGTACTCAACCATAACACCAAGACAGCCACCAGCGAGGGCCGCGGAGCAAGCTGGAAATCTCCGCCCTCAGGGAGCTGTTCAAGGAAGATGACTTACACTGAACAGACCTCCTTTCTGCTCAACCCACTGTGGTTGTGTATTTTTTCAAATTGCCAGTATCAGTTTGAATGGATATCTGCTCACCCCAATTGTAGCTGATTGTATATCAGACCTGTGATATGGCTCCTGTATATTACTCATTTTGAACAGTGTGCATATACAGTATCACCTCTAGTTAGAGCTGGGCAACATATGAAATTAATTCCATTACAATTTTTTGTTTTTGCCCAGCGTTTAAAATGTCCACATCATCAAATGAGTTATTACAAAGTGCACAAAAAAAGTTTAGTTTCAGTTCAAAAAGTCATGGGGATGATAGATGCTACAGTGACTTTGAGTCATGACAGTCCTGTGAACTGTGGCAGGTGCAAGGTGCATGTAGTGCAACTGTTACAATACTATTATTGAGATTCATATTATATATATATATATGAATTATATATATCATTAGTGTTCTGACTTTTCTGCTATATCTGTGCTGACTAACTCAATATCCGTGTTCTACTTAGTTTAAACATCTGATACTGACTCCATGGCCATAAGTGTCTCAATGCGCATAACAGTGTTTCAATTATGTTTTGGTTTCTGTGCATTTCATAGAGGAAAAAAAATAGATTAAAAGTGTGAATTGTCGTCATACAAAAAAAAGCGAATTAAATATTTTTTGCCTAGAGCTACCTCTTAGGTTTTTTTTGAATACAGATATATTAATATTTGTGGAAGTTCCCAAATATTAATTACAGCTGCCGCTTACTCTTATGTTTTCCCAGTTGAGAGCGACATTATAACAATGGAAGTTTAAATCTGAATATGTCTACAGATCAGAGATTTATCTCAATCAAAACTGCAGATGAATGTCATCACGTTAAAGATCAAATTTCTTGTTGTCTTGTCTCTTTTATTTTGTTAATGCTTCCATCCATCTGTCATCTGTGCCCGCTAATCCTGCGGGCCTATCACGGCTCACATTGGACAAGAGAGGGACACATCCTGCACAAGTCTGGTCTAACACACAGTATAGACAACCAGTCACACCTAAGGGCAATTTGGAGCTGCCAATTGAAGTGACACAGACTTCACTGAAGAAAGGCCCCTGGGCCTGGTTCAAAGTGAGTCAACAGTGTTAACCACCGCACCACCGTGCTGCAGTCCGTATGCAGTATACAACATAGGAAGGTGAAGATCTGAACTGGGGCACTTGCAGCATGATCCGGTATTCTTGCTTGTCGAAGTAGTTCAAGTCCTGTAGTGAACAAGCAGGAAGGTCCCATGCAGGCACATACAAGCTTATTCATTATGCATTTCATCACATCTGAGAGCAGCTTTGTCAGATGTGGGTCTGGAAGGGTTTTTTTTATGGCCGTGCGGCTGGCAGCCTTACATGAAGATCTGGAATGTAGGCAGCAAGTTGCTTTACGTTTTGCATACTGGTTGCGGTGGATCCCGTATCTTTACATGGCATGCGCAATTGCCCTTCAATTACCATTGTGAGGGCATGATGATATCTCGACATTATACGCTCCGCTGAGGCGCCGGTGAATCGTGCGAGCATCAATGTTTGATGATGGAGCACTTTGATTAATCAGCGGAGACTAGTGGGGAGACTCCCCGGGAGTGAAGAGTAACCAGGGAGGCATCTTCAAAGGCAAGTGGTTTCACTTCAATACCCCCGACTTCCGTGGAAAAAGAAGGCAGGAAAGGGACAATCAGCACTTTATCTCCTTTTCAGACCTGGCTTCCGCTCGGAGAAGAGAAAGGCAGGTGCCAGGTGTTCAGAAAGCCGGAGCGATACGGACGTGACGCTCTGGAGTTGACCCCGCTGAACTCTGCCTTTATGAAAAGCTCCAGAAAGTCTCCTTTATGATCACGGCGCTCAGACACAGGCGATGAGGTTGAGCTCTTTGAAGGCCCTGTCGGTCTGCTGCCGCCGGAAGCTCACAGGTAGGTTTTCATCATAATTTCCTGATTCAAAAAGCAGACCATATTGAGAGGTTGTCGCCACAAATTGTTTAGCTGAGGTATGCACTAAACTTGTGCCAACTTTTTTTTTTTTTTTTTTTGCACGCACTCATACTCGTAAAGCTGTCGCACACTCTACACCATAAAGGGTCAGAAAGTGCCATTTAACTTTTGGTTACTTGGTGACTTCATCTTTTTTTTCTCCGTCGGTCCTTTGTTTTTGTTTTGTTTTTTAACTCTCATTTCTCACACGTGCAAAATGCCACGACTCCAGGCAATATATCACTCTTCAAGGTGGACGTTTTCAACATGTGGAAGTCGAGTTTGGTTTTCTGCCTTTTTTTCATTCCTGTGCAGTTTCAAAGAAAAACAGCCCCAGTGTTTGAACAAGAGAAAACAAGTGGCTGTACTTTGGCAAACCACGTAATCTCGGAACGTATTTATCCAAACAAAGCCTGGTCCAATACCATCCCGCTGTGGCTTCCCAATGGTTTCTGCATCATCCACCTCGATCCCTACAATAACACTGGGAGCCTCGGGGCTATTTTCAGATTTCCCAGATTTCCTTGCAGGGATACAACACTTAGTGGTTGAGAACAGTCTTCCTCACTCAGTGCAGATGTTACCTGCACAAACAAACACAGCTGAGTTTGGTGTCCGATAGCTAAGATTAGATATGGAACATATCGTAAATTTGTAGGTTTTAGCCACTGCAGATTTCTGTTTATGGACAACAGAAACAAACTATACCATAGTGTGCAAGAAGCAGTCAGTGAAAGACTGCTGACATGAGAGCAGGAGACAAGTGACCTAATACTTTTCTTGTCTTTCTTAGTTATCCAATACTGTATATAAAGACTTTATCACTTGGACATTGAAACTTGGAAATGATCATAATCTGAAAGAAAATTACACCATCACAAATCTACAAATTTTAGGCAGTAGTTGTTAAAGGGTCATTTCACTGATTCAACATGGTAACATCATGGAAATGTTTTCACAGGAAGTAGCAGCACTCACCATAATGTCTTCTGTAGCTCTGGAGGAGCTTTGTCAGGTCTGAGAAAATAACTGTCAAGTCAAGTGATAATATAGATTATTCACAAAAAGCTTCCATAGCAACCTGCATTGAGTTTGAAAGACATGGGTGTTTACAGGACCAACATTTTGGGAATTCTTCTTATTCAATTTCTTGGATAGCGTTATGAGAAAATTAATCTAATTTCTGTTTGCAAAATTGAAATATAAGGAGTTAATTATTGAGTTTAAGAGGTGCTGGCAGGTGGATTTTGTTACCTTTGGACAGGACCAAGCTACATTTGTCCTCATGCTTCCAGTCTGTATTCTCAGCTAAGCTTACTGATGTCTGGATTCTCATCTACATCACTGCAAGACCGAAAGTAAGCGTATTTACCAAAATCTTGAATTATTACGCTAACAGTAATCTCATAATATCAGTCATAGTTTGTTTTTTGCACAAATCATTTTTCATTCTCATCCTCTTCCTAATATTTTCTTTCCTCATTTCAGGAAAGTGGAATTCAGCACACACACTGAAAGTTTCACTAAATTAATAAATAATTCAGTTTAAAGTCTCGGCTTTGCGCTATTGTTTTTGGAGAACTGGCGATTTTAGCAATTTTCATTATTCTGTTGAAGGTTTCATGAATGAATTTAAAACCGAAATCCTCAAAACAAGTCCACTGTGAGTAATTCTCTTGTCCAATAATCCATCAAGTAGTCTCATGCAAAACCAGTGGCAATTTGTGTTATTTGTGTGTCAGGGTGTCACGAATAAATTTAATTAAAATAAAAATTTCATACCTGTTTATGTGAAACTTCAAAACTAAATTTAAATTTTTTTCAGCCAGCTATTCAAAGTACATTTGTTGTTACTGATATTTTTGCTCCTGCACTTCTCTCCATTAAAGCACTGAGAAGGTTTTGTCACTTGCCGGAGCTCAACTGTGCTTTTTGCTCATGTTGGCAGCAACTTCAGCCAAAGCCCAAACTGCAGTGTTGTGGGCTGATATTGGGTTGCCATGCTGGGATGAAGAGGACGAAAGCACAACTTTGTGGTAATTAAGTTGTAAATGTGTAACTCATGCATATATCTCTGATAACTGTAAATGACAGAAATTAATTTCCAAGCAAAAGAGCACAAACTGATTTCACGCACAAGCTTTCATCTACTTATATTAATCAAACATTATTCATCATATTCTAATTAAATCTGATTTTGTTTCTTTGATATCAATTTTGTGTTTTGGTTTCATATACATTATTATTCTTGAGAAGTCTGATACAATCATCTGCTGAAGCCGAGACTTCGCTATTCTCTCCCAATTCTCTGGCCTGCATTGAAGGGAAGCCCGGGACAAAACCTGAAACGAGAGCTCGCAGCTCTGTCGAGGCGTCATCACCCAGGTGTGCCAACAAAAGCTCCGGCAGATCCAACCAGTGACCCTTGGGAGAGGTCATGTAAGACTCCAATCTAAATTCCTGTCTGACAAAACCCTTAAAAAGCCGTCTGAAAAGGCTGTCCATCCACAATGCAGCACCCCGAAAAGACTATTCAGCCAGCGAGGCCTCAATTGAGACATTTGGAATGTGTCGTTCCTTTGGAGAAGGTGGAGCTCCGGGTTAAAGTTGCTAAATGAACTGCGCTCTATAACTAGTGTAGGTGGTTAACTGGCTTTGCTAACCGGCTTTGCATGACGCTGCCGTCAAGGCCTCGGTGCAGGCTTGCCAGAGAAAGCCCCGAGGAGGGGGTATGATTATTCTGGCCTGCATTCTGGCTCAGAGGTGTCCACAGCCCATCCCTAACAATTGTTCAAAGTGCGACTGTGTGGTAGGGTTTGGTATCAGTGAAATGCAGACTCCCTTCTCGTTGCCCTTGTCCCTCTCACATCCTCCCAACCGCTCTTTCTCTCTCTCTCTCTCTCTCTCTCTCTCTCTCTCTCTCTCTCTCTCTCTCTCTCTCCCTCGCTGTCTCTCTTTTGCCTTCAGCAGTTTCACCACATGCAGAATGGAGGAGCTAGCCAGAAGGTGTTTCAAGGGCTTGAGCCCCTTCAGCCTTTGACAACCATGGCTGTGCAAATGCAGAGCTGTGACCTTGGCAACAGCTCTCATCCCCGCTCCATTTCAAACCACAGGAGGGAGGGGGATGTTGTTCCTGATCTGCGCTCTCTGTAACTGCGTGCGCGCCCCCTCGCCCGTACTTCAGTATCTCAAATGAAAGCTTAAAATTCTAAGAGGTGTAAAGATAACAACATCCCAAAAGACGCCGTTGCTCTTTGAGTGAAATAAAAGAAAACGAGGGATGAGAATGATCGTGAGCCAAACAGTGAGTTTTGACAGGGCCCTATGCCTAAAATGTGAAGTCTGTCTTGCATTTCTGCAGACCAGGACTGTCAAATCCTCGGTAGAGTTTTATCAAGGCGTGTTGGATTTAAAATCGTTGGACCTCATTGCAGAACCACACTGTGCACAGATCTTTGGTATGAATGGTTGTAGAGCTGCTCTCTTACCGGCTAAATCTGCAAAAAAAAAAAAAAAAACAGAGCTGACAGTGTCTCTCTGTTACCCCAGTAGAATTGAGTTGCATTGGCATAAGCATCCAACACTCTCCCTCTCTCCCTCCCTTACTCTATTGACTCTGGATAATCTTGACTCCCCAGAAAAATCCTTAAGCAGCTGGCCACAAACCTTGTGCTTGAGTGCACATGCATACAATATCTTCCTCCAGCCCCGGGGCTGTTTTTCCCCCCCTCTCTTTTTTTTCTCTTCTTCTTCTACTTCCACAGTTCTCCAGTGAGATCCTGAGCCAACATGTCTGGAAAAAAGAGGCAGGATCTGTTGGTAGGGACTGGAAGCGAGTGCCAAAATCAACACCGCTCCATCTCCTCGGGGAGACCTGCAGCAAATTGGACTCGAGCTGGGTTTCTGTCTCTCGGACCCGCGTGAGGCTTCCACCGCCGGGCCCCGCAGTGAAACCAGAGAAGCTTGTGTCCGGTTTTGTTTCAAAAAAAAAAACAGCAACCCATAAGTAAAATGGTGTAGGACACTGTACCTAGTTCAAATGGATTGATTTCCTGTGTAAACAGGTAGGCCATTAGAGAGTTGGTTTTGATTTGTGACCATGCTAGAGCTGTATTAGTGGTTTCCTTCACTCCTGGCCCACAGGTATGGCAGCCAAATAGCAAGTGTGTCTACATCTGTGAATGCTAAAATAACAATGTGAAGTATTGATTCCTAACTATAGCACTGGCAAGCAATGAATTGTAGCTCTGGGTTGGAATGGACACAGGAATTAGTCATGAATGAAACGATAGAAGGAGGCGGACACATTGTCAGTTTTCATTTGGTTTTCTACCAGATATTGTGTTGAGATATCAGAGAGGGTGGCGGGCAAGCGGGTTCAATCTTGTGTAGCTTCAGCAGCCCCTTTGTATCATTACACCTCCTCACATCAAACCCAACTGGACAGCTGCAGATGACACCTTGTTTGAAGAGTTTGACGTTTGATCGAGGATGTGTTTGATGCAGGGGGAATAAAGAGTAACACCTTAGCTTTTCAAACTGGGGTGCTGCTGTTTGAAGTATCAGGGAGCAGCACGGGGAAGGTATGTTCTGATCAATTGCTATTGACTTTTCGGGGCGGAAAAAAATGTGGGATTCAAAAGCATGGCGATGTCAAAATGGGATTCAAAATTTTACCTGGAAATGAAGGCTGAAATATAAATGTTACTGGCAAAATATTTTCATGGTTGAAAGTAAAAAATATATATATATAATATTTGCACTTGTTTGAGCTTAATACTGTATTCATTAGTCAACAACAGCTTGTTGAGACAATGTGGTAGTTGGGAAAGGGACAGTTTACGTAACCTGTAACCCCAAAAACTATAAAGTTAGTTAATGATGTTGTTCTTGGCTTTGGAATTAACATGTTTACGACTGTAGGTAGAAAAAACAGTTAACCTGACATGAGGAATTTTTTGACCGAGCAGAAAATCTGTTCTATCCATTTCTTACACTTTTTGGTTTTGCAAAGTTTAAGAAAAGACTCCACCCTTCAAACTCGTTAAATACAGAATGTCACTCATACTATAGCCTAAATGCCTCAACACGTGGACCAATGCAAAGATTAAACCAGATTAGACCAGTGAATGAACTGTTAATAATGTAAATACAATACAGTGAGACTGTAACATTGACAACATTCAAAATATTTGACCTTGTGTTAAAGACTGACTTTAACAAAAGTAAATGAAGGAAATGCTGATAAGTGCATCCAAAACACAGTCACCTGAACTTTCACTCTCTTTTGCACACTAGAGCGGAGGAAGGAGATGAAATCGACTCAAGACTTTCTGCTTGAATGTAAATCGTGAGCACAGAGAAATATGTTCATACCTCAAGTGCAAAATCTTAAGTGGATTCAACTGTCTTTCTCTATCCACTGCATCAAACGTGTGAGATGAACAGATGATCATGAGGTCCCTGCAAGATTACATCCAGGCTTTGTCTCAGCATGTAAAGACTGTCAACTTTGACATTGCTCTGCTCTGTTTCCCACAGGATGTGCTAACTTTCTGTGTTCTGCTGAAGGGGAACGGGAAACAGAACCTGACCATTTTAATTCTTTGACCTAAATATTCATTTTTACATGCTGTAGCCATGTTGTCGATTACCGTCCCTCCTACCAAATGACCTATCAGCAAGCCTACAGTGGTCGCAGGTTTAGGGAGTCAAAAGATACTGAGGAGGAGTCACAGTAGCTTGCAGGTAAGTTAACGTCCTCATTATGACTGAAAAAAGACATGATGAGAGGAATTTAGCTGCTGCTGCATCCATCATCAGTGTGGGAGCTTCTTTCTTCTTTTTTTTCTGACTACAGTTTACTTTGCAACATTCCTTCACTTGAGACGCTGCCTCTGGATCTGTTGCTCTACTTACAAATGTACAACGTTCCTCTTGTGAAGGGGCATGAAGAGAGCAACATCTGAGCACATGCGTGCATCATGCATGCACAAACATGCACGCACATGGTGGTGTGTGTGGTAGCTTGCTTGTATCCTTTACAGCCCAGAGGAATCATCTCGAACGGTCATCTGATTTTGTTGATATTTCCATTTTATTTTAGATAGTGTCAGATGGAATTCAGGAATAATTTGATGAATTACATAATCAAAATTTTGTGCGAGGCTGCTGCACCTGTGTTTTGATTCTTATGTTAGATTCTCAATATTTTTTTTCAATTTGATTTTCTTGCTAAATTGAAATGCATAACATCATCAATAGTTCAATTGAGTCAAAATTACTATGGGACAATATAGGAAACCATCTTGGGTGTTTGCAATAATCCAAAGACACGGCAGTACAAATACATGACAGTAAAAAATAATAATACAAATGCACCTCAGCCACCTTGGAGCAGGGGTTGCTGCAACACAGCAACGTGTCTGTGTGGAATCTCCTCAGGACGTGAAAACAGTCAGTGACACACATTGCAGTGGATGCGATCCACTGATCAGTCTCATTGTTTTATTTTTATGCGAAAATTTATTTTGGGAGGTGGAGGGTTACGTCATCATGCACCTAAAACCCTCTTTGTGACGGCCGGTATTTACAGCAAAGAGAATAGGAATAGCAGCTGATGATGATTTCAAATCTTAAAGAGTGTAATCAGGTTCAGGTTTGTGTCACAAATAAATATGATGTGACATTCTGAACATGTTTTATACAGGTAAAGAAACAGTTCAGCACTGAGAAATGGTGTCAAGCTTCTCATCTTATCTCACCTCAAAAGCTCATTAATTTAAACATGATATCATACAATTCTTATAGAACTGAAGAGCAAAAACGATTAAAGTTATAGTAATTCACATCACAGTTTTAATGCTGTCTCCAGGAAATTAAATTTGTATAGCACTTTCAAATCATGGAGCACAAAAAAAATATTACTATAAATCTCATTTCATGAGTTCATTTTGACCTGGTTCCAAGAATACAGTTTGACAGGCTTTTACAGAAGTGTCTACAGGATGCATCATTGGTTGCTGTAGGGAAATGTTAGTTTTCCACTGGTGAAATGTGATCTGGATGGAGGAGGGGGCTGCTTATCTTCTGTCCTGAAGCTTCCTGATCCCACCAAGAGGAAGACAGGCTCCAATGCTGGGGAATATCACCTCTGAGCACATTCCTGCTCCTTATGTAAGACATTCCTTTGTTTCCATCAGAGACATCTTGTTCAAATGTAGGATTACCTGCTAACTATAGGAGGCTAATGCCGCCCCAGACTTGTTATAATGCTGCTTTACTGTGTGTCACAAGTAGGATATTTATTCTTTTGCATAAAACACCTTAACACATGGCTCCTTTAAATCATGGTCTCCTGTTTTCTGTGGAATATATTGTATTTAGAGGCAGATTTTTTTCCCACATCCTGACTCTCCTCTGCTCTCTCCCCTTCTTCTTTCTGAGCGCTTCAAAGAGCAGGTATCCACAACCCCCTGGGGCCCAGTGATTGAAAGCTCAGAAGGAAGGACTGAGTGCCGAAGTCTTATAAAGAATGCAACAGAGAATACATACGTATATTATTCAGATTATATTCTAACGCCGCTGGTCTGTCAACACAAAAATGAGCCAGAAATAAGTTGTTATTTAAGGATTTCACATGTAATGTTGAGCAAGACAGAGGAGTGAAGAAAAAAAGAGATCTCTGTATTAAACCGTGTGTTAAATTCATTAACTTCAGGGGAGATGAAAATCAGAGAGACTGATCTGGCAAAGGCCTGGCATCTTCTCTTTGACCAAAGATGGCATGACACACTTCTGACAAGCTCACCATGTTATGGCAGGAGAGGAAAATCCTCCCTCCTCCGTTTTAATGGTTTTCATCTCTATAGAGTAGGTGTGACCACTTCAAATATTCTGGAAATCTTGGCGTAGAAAGCTTGTGCGATTTTGCCCTCCACTGGGAGGCTTCCAGATGTCAGAGCACCAAGCGATTAGCATGGCCCCAACATTAAGAGGAGGGGGAAACTCGGATACAAACATATTAATAAACCACTCTCCCTGCAGGCCTCCGGCCACCCCGCTGCTGCCATCGCAATCCGCTCCTCACACGGCTGTAAAAATCGGTTTCCTCTGCCTCTGTGCCATCTCGGCGACTGTCTCTCCACATAATCAACTCATATCAAAATGCCTCTCCAGCTAGACGGACTCCCACAGTGCCACGGGCCACACACACTCACTGAAGCGGCGGCTTGGTGACACGGCAGATAAAGAAAAGAAAAAAACTTTCACCCCTTCTGGCAAAATAGTAGAAGTTGGAAATAGAAGAATATATTTACTGTTTATCTAATGAGGGAGAAAAAGGGGCAAAGCACACAGATGCTTTCTCCAGTTCTGTCTCCAGTTAAAGTAAATAACACACCTCAGATACTCCCCCTCCTTGAAATGTCTGCATAATTATTTCTAAAATTTGTTTGCAGAGGTATCATTTACCCCCATTTCCGCGGTGGACTTGGGGGTGCAGCTGCGCAAAATGAATTTGTCATCAGGTTTAAAGCTTTTTTGGCAGGCTATCCCGGAGCCAGCCAAGGTCCTTGAAGTAGGAAAGGCTTTCCCGCTGCTCGGCTCCTCTGCATCCCAGCAGGTCCGAGGATTAAATTTACGGCTGCCGTCAAAGCCTCTGACAAGCCTTAAAGGGAGAGCAGCGCTTCTCCGGCTCCCCCAGATATCATTCCCACAGGACTGGGAGATGATGCCTCTTTATTGGCAGCTGCGGAGCAAGTGGTGCCCTAGTGAGCTGGCATAATGTGACTGCGGGCTCAGACGCCACGCATGCCACTACTCACTATGTCTCTCTCCATCTCGCCTTTTCTCTTTCTCCCCCAGCCGTGTCATCCACGCATGTCGCCACCCTTGTGCTTATTCTGCTTGGTTTGTCTGCTCCCATCAGTCCCTGTCTCCCTGCATCTGTATCTCCACCTCTCATCCTCCTACTTGTTCGGTCTCAAAAGTAATTTAAAAGCAGACATCCCGAGCCACAAGTCCCCCCCCCTCAGTTGCACTCAGGAATTCAGGATCCGTCGCAGTTATGCCCTTTTAATCTCAGGTTTCTTATGCGTGGCACAATGTTTTGACTCAGCACATTATACAACTGCTTCATAAGGAGAAAATGTATGAGTCATGTGATTTGCATAGTCAACTTTAAGGACATACAGGAGAATCAAATAGTCCTACTCCAAAAGCAGTTTGGTCTGAAAATGAAAATCCAATTCTTCTCACTTTGTGTAAGGAAATATAAACTAGAATGGTACTGCAGCTGTTGTGCAGAATGTTTCAAAAGAGGATTTAAACCATCTTTATTAAGGACGTCCCAAGCTGATCTTAAGGACTGGTATTGGGGCCGATTTTGTATATTATATTGTAATGAATCGGTGTCAGCTAAAATAAAAGCCAATCAAAGTCTGATCTTTGTTCTGTTCTACTCTATTTTTCCAACCAAGCCTGCTAATGTTGAAGCGTGGCTCCACTTTACAGCAGCTGGTTGTGTGAGCGTTCTGCTGTATATGCAACTGAAATTTTAGGTGTGTGTTTGAAAAATGACTCTGGACACTGAAATTGATTTTCAGAACTCTGATGGCATTATCATTAACAAAGAGCAGTATACAAAACACTCAGGTAGCAGGTTTTCCTTTTCAGCCCGTGGCGATCGTCTCTTGCACAGGTCAAAATGCCAAATCATGGCAGGTCATATCAGCTGTAATTACCATTAATTCTCTGAGTGACTTGATAACAAGACAGCTGCCGTTAAGTTGCGTGCTCTCTGTAATCTAGTGTCTGAACTTGAGTACTAAGATTATGAGGGAAGAACCTCCACTTTGTAGCATCACTGTACGATGGGAGTTGATTGCATCACATCTGTTTTAGCTCAAGATAAACTTCATTCATATCATGTTAATAATGAAATCTTACAAACTTAATTAGGCCTCCGCGTGGGTGTTTCACTTGGCAGCAGCTGACTGATATTTGAAGGCCGATGTGCTACCAACTTCTGTCATGCACTACCGACTACAGCATGTCAAAACCTTGGATAGCCTACAACCTTGACACAAGATGTTTTTTCCCCTTTCATAAAGCTCAAGTAGTATTGCTTGTCCTTTTACAGCATTCAACATTTGGGAAGTGTTAAGTTTCTATTATATTCCCAGTTGATACTACTTTTGGCTTATTATTCGGTTTCAATGCATGCTGGGTCAATCAGTCAGTCTGTGTCTTTACTCAGCGCGCCACACATTATACCATGCTTTGATCATGACACAGGACAACGTGCAGAGTCAGTAACATAGGAGTGTTCAAATCACGGATGGAGCATGTACATTGTTGAAACTGAAGTCATATTAGAGATAATTTTTAGTTTACACATTGCACCAATCTAATGACCAATACCAACATTGTAAGTCAGAACTTCACACCTGTGGACACGATGGACACAAATACTGCCAGGTTCTATTTCACATGTCTTTCTTTGCTGTATATAGACACCTGGCTAATGCAGAGCTACTGAAACTAAACAGAAACGTCAACCGCAACAAATGAAAGGTCAAATTTTCACCTTGGGTTCACGACAGTTTTTCCAGCTCTTATTTAGTCAAGGTGAGCCCTCAAGCACCAGCTGGACTTCTTAGAGCTATTGATTTTCCAGCTCTCCTTCTCCACCACTGCTCCAATTACACATAACCATGAGGATTTTCATGAACTGCTCCGAGACCACTTGTCTCGCTCTCCTTCAGATGCTGCGTCTGGCCCAGGAAACAAACCTTGGGAAAGTGTTTGTGGGAGGGTTAATGAATTTAGATCAGTGTTTGCCGCAAACACAGCCTCGCCATGTATTTCAGCGGCCTTGAAGTCGGCGGGCCCGAGGTTAGAGCCGGGTCGTCTCCAAGACAATGCAGCTGATTAGGACGGCAAACACCGAGGACTGTGGGACAGTGTCTCGCAGCCAGAGACTGGCTAAATGCTAAGCCACGGTCCACAATAACAAAGCCATGAGGCATCGGTAAAAGAGAGGGAGGCAGATAAAGACTCTGAGGCATATTGAAGCCCATATGCTTTATTTAGCAAATGAATTAGAATAGATGCAACGTTAGCCCTGTACGAGGAAAAGTTTAACGTGGAGCAAGTGAAATTTTAAACTGCTTCTTAAGAGAATGAGTACAGAAAAGTTAGACATTAATGCTGAAACTGTTTCCTGCTCCTCCACACACAGTCATTAAGATGAATACATTTATTGATGTCAACTTATATATTATGTCTGAATTTCTAGTGCAATAAAACAACACAGTGGCCCTTAAGTGTTTTGAGTGCAAAATGATTTTTATTCAAAGTCAAATCTGAACATCTCCCTGACATTTTTCTATCACATGGCTATTTTTATGCCCTCCCCTATTGCTTGTCATTTATTGCCTAAACAGGTTGGTTGAGCACTCCTCAGTCTTGGGGTCTACCTTTTTCCCCAGGCACAGTTGAGATGCAGATCTATGTTTGGAATAATTTTGATTTGTCTGAACATGATTTTAATTCATTTAACAACTAGAGCAACAACATTCAAGACAGGCAATGTATCAGCTTGCATTCTTTACTCCATGTAAAGTGATTAATTATTAGATTTTACAAAGTCATTTTTATTGGGATTTACGTGGGCCGCAATATGCATAATATCTATTTCCAGTATATTTATGAAAAAGTCAGGTTAAAGGGAAAATATTTGATTTTGACAAATGTTTTATTAGAGGTCCAGATTTACTGTAACTGGATACAGTATTTCAAACTATGCATCAGGGAGGCAGACAGACAGACAAGGGAGATTTCTACGATTAACATTTTAACATGGAAAAACTACTTAAAAGTGAATGTACCACATAAAAATGTGCAGATTATCCCTCTTTTAAAGGTTAATAGAAATGAAAATGGCTTCTCCCAGGACTCTCCCTGCACTGGCTGGGACTAAATTGTGAGCTAATTTTCACACTCACAGACGTACAGGGGTATTGATGCAAGATATGAGCAAGATAGCGAGTGACGTCTGGATACTGTGAACTCAGCCAGTTATTCGAAACACATTGCTGTGTGCAAGTCATCTGCGGGGTAAAACCCGTCGCTGACAGCTCGCATTTCACAGCTGGGAGCCCAGACGGAGATATTATACAGTGTCCTGGCTAAGAGGGAGGATTTTAATATGTATCAGTTTATAAAGACAACCAAAGGTGATAAATCATAACTGCATAAATGACTGTTTTGAGAGCAAAACTCCCAACGTTTTCTTCCTCTCTCTGTAACTCTAAGAGACTTACTTGTCATGCACAAGTCTGTCCCTGTTGAGTGCAGATTCACTGCACATTTACACTGGGATAAATAGCATTTCCTGAGGAATAAGCCAGCTCTTATTGGAGATGCGAGTTTGAGCAGGGATGGCAATTTGTGCCCATCATGCAACACTAATTTATAATGACACCCCTGGAAACGCTGCTTCTCGTTTCATTTGCAATGCTAACTTGCCTCCAGACCACGCTAACATGGCTCAACAGTCGGATACGGAGGGGGCTAATTGCGCAGAGGTGGCCAGTAGCAACATGAGAGCCCATAATTGGAGGACACGCTCAGTGTGTGTGAAGAACCATTTGCATATCACTTTCACTGTCTCTGTGAGGTGATGGAACATTATTAGCTGGAACACTTGCAGTGTCCACGGTCGGCACTTCCTGCATTTATTTATTTTTTGCCTCACATTTTCTGTGTCTGTCTGTCTGTCCGGATCGCTCTGTCAAACTCTTCTTTGTACGTTTTTTTTTTTTTTTTCTACTTGCATTGATTAACCTGCCACATAGTTGTGTCCTTCCAAAAAGTGATGCAGGAAGACAAACAGAGCTGGAAGATGATCGTAATGATGCAGGGCTATTTGCATAAAACTTTTTTTACCTTAGCATCTATTGATACAAAATCTCAGCAGTTTTCTCATAAAAGCAAGATATTCTGTAGATTATCAATTTATGGAGCAACTACCCCCTCAAATTCAGAACCCTCCCTCTCAGGATATTTATTTATCTGGAGCTTTGACAATCATGGGCCTTTGAGAGAGTCACCTGTGAGTACCTGTGTTGTAGCTGGACTAGTGGCTGAACTACGAGAGAGGGTGTCAGTACATAGCTGTATCTATGCTGTTTATCAAGGTTAATCTTACTTTGTGTCATCCTTAAATGCTCTGAGTAAATGTCAGTCATTTGCATGATCATGTTGCCATGACGCTTGTTAAAGTACCAACATCACAAATTGGATCTATGGTTAGCCAGTGTTCCTCTTTATACTTGCCCCAGCGGCTGCTACCACATTTGGGGGGGTCAACATAAATGTAAATATACTTTGAAGTCTTGCCTGTTTCATATTGTTTAGGGAGGGGTCAATGCATTTTTTTTTTACACACAAGTTGCATTGTTGAAAAAAAATCACATCATCACATCATATGTCAACAAGAGTCTATGTGATGCTGTGTGCAGCACATGATTAATAATTTAGTGTGGCGTTCCTCTTCAACACATGTTGCGCGATGAGGGCCAAAAGGAGCAGCCTCATTACTTGGCTTTTAAAAAAGCAGAGGACTAACTTTCCGCACTCTGTTCGAGCACTCCCCTTTTAGACCTTATGGGCCTTGTTAGGGGAGACAATACACCTAGGAGCAGCCGAGTTGTCCGAGGCTCCCCTCTGCAGAACAATGAGCCTGTTGTGCTTTCCTCAGTAGTGCGGAGAAGTCCTGGGAGACCGGAGAGGCAGCTGTGGTGGGATCCTGGGACAAGGGCTAGGACTCAGGGAGGAGGAGCGCAGCGGAGGGGTTTTTCGGGGAGGGGTGTGAGGTTATGGAGTCTAGAGGGCCTGTGTGTTGTGGGAACCCCCGATCTCCTCACTCAACCCCACCGCCCCCCCCTCCAATCTTTTCTGACTCCAGAAAAAGGCCAATGCGACAGAACTGCCATTTGCAATGCAGATCATGTCCAGGAGGAAAGAAAAAAGAAGCCGGGAATCAATGGTCCTGTATCAATCTGCTGACTGCTAATGTCCTCCACATTCTGATTCTTGACCCCTTCCCTGCCGTCCCCCAGACAAACCACCATTGTGCCCCAAGGCCCCACCTTTCTCCCTTCACTCTATTGCGCAGTCAAAGATGCCACATTAGGCGAGGAAAATCCACAACTCGGGGTTTCTTTGAAGAGAGACGCAGTAACTGTCATTTAGAAATGTGTTTAGCAGGTTTGGGGCCATGACATAATGGGCTGAAAAGAGAAAAGAGTGAGAAGGGGGAGGGTGGAAAAGCGGGGGAACCAGTCAGTGTTTGGCGAACACAACATTTAACCCTTGTGGTCATTGTCATAATATCCCAATTTGTGTCACAAATCTGGTTAGAGTGATACGGTAAATCAGCAGAAGAAAGAGAGAGTGTCAGGTGACAGCGCTCAGCGACAAAGGGGAGGACGTTTGAAATCGCAGCCCAGACGTTCATCGTACCTGGGCGATGCTGGACGGACAAACCAGCTCATTATTTTTACATGACGCTTGTAATGAACTAACAGCTTCATCAACCTGTGAAATAAAACACACCAATTAGCAAATCAGAACATCCCCTCTCTCTTTCATCTCCAACTAGCGATAACATCACAAAGATATTTTACTTTTGATGGAACACCTCAGAAATATTCATTAGAGTGTTGCTCTCATTATATCCTTGGTATGATATGTTTCAATTTGCAGAGTTGATTACATATCATTCAAGCATGATAAGCAAGTATAGTGAGAGTATTTCTTTTTTTTTTTTTTTTTTGATTGCTTCACAGCATGATGAATTTCATTTCATCTCGCTAGATGTAATATATTATCGCTTTGACTCCCCCAGAAAAACTATGAGAGATAATCAGCCCTGCTTATTCCCTAATGCATCCAGATGCTAACAAGCCCACATGAAATCAGCGCGCTGTGTCGCTCTCAGCTGTTCTGGCTGAACAGACGGAAATGCATACAATTAGTAAACCTGCAACTCTTATGGAAAGCGTCCCAGCTATTTCTGGCCATTAGTGATTTGGTTTGAAGTGGCAAACTGCTTCCAAGCCCTTGACCTCAGGGAGGGTTGCGTGGGGGGGTAAACAGAATACCAGCGGGGGAGTAAATTGGCCGAGATGTGATTCTGAAGCCAAAAGTTCAGCATGTGCAGGGCGGTTGGCCTCAGACTATTCATTATGCCGCAAGATTGAAATGGAGGGTCGTCCTGTGGCACCTCGGCTCTCATTTGGAGGAGAGCAGCTGAAGAAGGACCACATATGGATGCACTGACCCCTCAACCCGCTCGGGGACTGACTGAAGACTTAAAATCATTATATCGCCCCAAGGTAATGAGAGAACTAGGAGCATTTTGTTGTTCTGGTTTTCAGTCAGCTGCACATGTGGATGACATTTTATTTACTGGAAAAGGTTGCATGGCATCGTTTTAAGCACACAGACTCATTCGTATTCCCTCTCTGTTCACAGTTTGGATAAAAACAACAGCAGGACGTTGGTTGTGTGTATTATAAGGACATGCTGCACTCATCACGGGTGCCTTTCCACCTACTTCTGCACATGCTCTCCTCCCCATAGCGCATATGCATGATTTTGGACCAAGCTGCTCCTGCATAAAAATGCTGTACAGTGGATTAGCTACCACTGAATGGTATGATTTGGAAGCCAATCTGTCAGTTCTCCCTGTCCATGAGAAGCCTGTTCATTCCTGGTGCCTGTTGTTTATTTATGAGCAGGTCTAGGCCCAAGCTTTGTTAATCATTCATGAAACTTCGACAGGCCGCAAAAGAAGTCACCATGCTGGATCCTTACCCCAACCAATGGTAGGGGTAAAAAAAATATATACAATTTTCTGTGAGATTATAAAATAAAAATAGATGGGAGGAAAAAAAAAAAAAAAAATCTCTAAGTGAACTTCATTGTGAGCTGCGTCATTTTTTTTTTTGTTTGCTCTTAAAATCTAATGAGGATTGCTAATGATTGGGGTCCATGTAATCTCCTCTGTCCATTAATTTAACCTCCAATTATTAATCTATTCAGCTTGACCTGCTGTTGTTTCCCCTTCGAGATAACCCATCAAATAACACAACCCATTACACCCAGAGCTGGTATTCTGCAATCTCCTGCCACCCGCTCCAACAGCAATAGAGTTCCCCAACTCCATTCTTATTAATAAGTGAAAATAAATTACAGGGGAGGCCAAATAAATTGAAATGTTCTTTAGAGGTCAGCGGCAGTACTCAGACTGGCAAAAATTGCTGTTGTAAAGCAGGGAGTTGAAAAGTTCAAATTAGAATTGTTGACATATTTACCACTGGGCCCAGAGCAGTCAGATATTAAAAGTGGAAGGGAGAAAATAATAACTTGATTAGCAGGAAATAATGTGGTCTTTTTATAAACTAATGTGCTTGACCTCAGTGCAAGCGTCTGGAGCCTCGTTTGGAAATTTTCTTACGAAAGAGGGGAGGACAGAACAGGTCACTGCTGGAAACCTTTTTTTTGGCAAATGGAGGTTTGAGGAGGGGAGGGGGTTGTTGGGGACTGTGTGCATTTGTGTGACAGAGAGACTCAGACTGTGTGTGTGTGTGTGTGTGTGTGTGCGGTGAGGTCAGCTAAGCTCTCCTGGGTCAGTTTGAACAGTGAGAAGATCATAAACCCATAAACCCACACAATTAGCCTCTATTAAGACTCCAGCAAACACTTTATAAATCAGCTTCTTTACTGACAGCTCATGTCAGTGTGTGGACTGGAATCATACCTACATATTACCTTAGTCTGACTCATGTTGGAGAAGCTTACTCTGCAGCTTTGGCTTCATTTAGGTTCCCACTGCCTAATATAAGTGAACAAAATGCTCCACAGTGAGTTTATTTATGGGGTGGGATTTTGGTAACTTTTTGGTGATTAGCAGATTTTGAACAAAACTGATTCCAGTCTGGTTTATAGCTTTCTTCCATAAATATGAAAACACATGTTTGTTAGCTCAAGAGAAGATTATTACAGTGTATAACCATAGCTTGTTAAGGCTGTATTTCACTTTGAGCATGCTCACAACCATGTTAACGTGCTGATGTTTAGGAATAATGCTAACTATGTTGTATTAATTAGCTTGAACCATAAATATAAGGATAATGGGAAGGTATCTGTGAATACCTGCAGAACTAAAGAAGTGAACACATGACCATTTTGACCTTATGATAGTGCTTGGCAAAAAGTAAAGGAATCACTGATTTTGTTGCAATTCATCCTGTGAATGTACAATATTTTTAGTTAGTCAGTTAAGTTGGTATTCAGATATTTCAATGGAAATGACCTTTGACCTGCTGGTGGTGACAGAGAAGTCAGGTATCACCATAGTTATGAAGATTCAGCCTCTGGAGACCAAAGCCCTGATTCCAAAAAAGTAAAACTAAAACAAAATGTGATCATTTGCTAATCCTGTTTGACATACACACAATTGAAATCTCATTATTATCTCATTATGTGCAATACTTTATTCTGTGCAATTTTTTTTTATAGTATTTATTGTGTTTCATATTCTCATATTTCATATTCTCTGTTAATTAATTAATACTGTCTAGCCTGGTTTTTGCACTGTTAATATTGTATACTTGTGTATTTCTATAGTTAATTTGTCGTTACTTTTATTATAGTTAAGTGTTAATACTTCTACTCTAGTTAATTTGTTGATACTTTTCATTCTAGTTAAATTGTTGAACACTTTTTTATACTTCTTGTAAATGTACCCACTTTTATCTGTCTTTGCTGCTGTAACATTGCAAATATCCCTGGAGTGGGACTAATAAAGAAATATCTTATCTTACAATACAAAGACTATACATTTAATGTTTGACCTCATCAGCTTCAATAATTTTTGTAAATATATGTTTATTCTAAATTTGGTGGCAGCAACATGTTTCAAACAAGTTTGGACAGAAGCAACAAAAGACTGTGAAAGTTGACTGATCCAAAAACACCTGTTTGGATCAATCCACAGGTAAACAGGTTCATTGTTAACAGGTGATAGGATCATGATTGGGTATGAAAGGGGCATTTTATTTACATTTTACACAGCATCCCAATCGTAAAGTTCTACTCAAAAAAAAAGTGAGATGAAGCATCACTTGAGTTGCACTTGTATGTCGACGTGCACCAGTGAGCATGCACGTATATATGTGAGTCCCTGCTAGTGTGCGACGTAATCACAAGCAAATTCTTCAGCCTTGTTTCCGCCACTTGATGACAAGATTTGACAAATGTTCAGGCACAGCTGCACGCAGAAGTGCTGCTGCTCTGTTTGGAAATATTTCTGCCGTGGTTGTGCCAGCATTCTGGGATTAGGTCTAAGGAAGGCTGCATTACTCAGGAGATGGAACATCTGTGTTTCTGAAGGGCAATCCACGAGATACCCAGCGGTCTTGGAGGAGAGATGAGGTTCAGCGCTGGCCATTTCAAAAGGTTAGCCAATTTGCCTTAAACCAAATGGAGCCGACAGTCTCATGCTGCACTGTGTGTTCAACAAACACTGTGGTTATTGGTTGTGCAAACAAATCCCATTCACTGAAATAGAATATAGTAGATTAGGTACAAGAAGGACAGAAAGCACATGCAAATTATCCTGAAACTTGACCTAATAGGGTTGAGTGGCACAGACGAAGATTGATGAGCAGCAATAAATTACTGTACATTAAAGCTTTGGGAAACCCCGATGGTAAAAGTCCCGAAAATCTACACTAGTATGAAGCCAAAACAAAAGCTGGATGAAATATAACATTTAAAAAAGTTTCCATTTACATTTCAAGAGTTTCCCAAAATGAGCGTGCATAACAGCATGAAAACATCAGTTCAATGAAAACGCCTTGATCTTCCTGGGACAACAAGCGCCCAACAGGAGAAAAGATGGATTGGGGACTCGGAGGGTCACCACTGTTTGTGTGTTTGCTTTTGGTGTTTGCTGAGAAGGCCTCTTTTTTTACGATGCCATCTGCGCCACGGCAAGAAAGGCCCGCATTGTCTGTACGTGCAAGCCCCTTGTGAATGATCACTGTGTTGAGGCGTTAATGACAATACCATTTGAACTTCCCACACTGCTTTTCTTTCATGGTTTAAAGTTCTACTCCGTGCGCCAAGGAAAACAAGAGCGTAATGGACATTTTCAGGCTGAGCAATTATGTGAAACGAGACTGCCCTCGTGTTTTGTTTGTGATGGTTTGTGGCGGAGCAAAACGCTGGCTGGCCTGAGGAAAAGTGCAAAAGTTCAGAGCATTGGAAGGTGGATTGAACTGGACTTTGGTACAGTGATATTTACATGTCACATTCTGAGAACGTCTGATGGCAATGACATTGCTCATGTTACACAACAGGGACCGATCTCAGTGTCAAATTGTTCGTGCAAGGACACTTGCTTCCTTTCAGCACACAAGAATTCTGAAAGTTGACATTGAATGTAGAACTATTTGACCTCAGACATGCCTCTCTTGGGTTAACTAAAATACAGTTTTAGTCAACTTTTACCTCTGGAATTAAAGAATACACTTTTTTATGATAGTATGAAGCAAGATTTTTCGTCTTACAATGTCTTTAGGACACAGTAATCTCTATAGCATTTTCTGGCAGATGAACAATCAACAGAGGCTGTTCGACCCTGTAATGGATCATTATTCTCACAGAGATTGATTTACAGTACAGGATGCCAGCCATTCTCCTGGGTCCAAGAGCCAACCAGCACTAATGTCGTCTATACTACAGCTTTATGAAGCACTGACTGTGTCACACCGCAGTGGAAAAATTAGACACCAACCAGCAAGGAGAGGGAGAAGAAACTAAAGTGAAGAGAGAAAACTTTGCCGTTCAGAGGTCAAGCACGTCTCATCAACAGCTGACGTCTCACCATGTAAACTTTTCCACGCTGCAAGTCATCTGCAGCTGCACGCTCTCCGCCTGCGTGCAATCTCGAGCACTCCAAATCTGCTTGCTCTGCATCCAGCCCCTCGCACAATAACTGTCATTCCCGCTGGTTAATCACATCAATTTGTGTTGCTGTGGCTGTATAGATGTTGTTGTTGTTTTGCTGTTTCTGAGCATGCCCAGAGGAGGTGTTCTCTTGAGCGGCTACGAAGAGGGGTCTTTCTTTTTCTGCGGGGTTGATGCAGGCAGCTCATTAGCCGCCTCTCTCCTCATCCCTAAACAGCTTGGTTTGCATATTGAAGCAAATGGAAAGTGAAGGTGTTCTAGGCAGGAAAGGGATGATGGGATTCCAACTTACCTCCTGATTGGCATTTTCCTGCCAGGGCCTCCTCGTTGTAGATGGGGAGAATAACAACTCTTCCCCCCAAAAAATACATTTCTGTCTACAATGCTTAGGCCCGGGTTTCAACTAAAACACACTTGCCACACTCTGTGCTGCTGTTCCTGCTGTAGTTGCAATTGCTTTATGGGTCTTTTAACTGCGTTTATACAAACCCTTCTTCTACAAGGAGTGTTTTCAGCATCATTTACCAACATATTATAGCTCTGTAGTTTGCAAAGTGTTATGTAACGCTTGCAAGGCTCATGACATGGTGACAGGTTTGAAGACACATGTACAAAATACAAAGGTGAATAAACTCTGAAAGCAACTGAAGTGGCTGATGCATCTTGGTATAATGTACAGTCTGAATTAAGCTGTGATTCATGCTAAAAATGGGGTTACATGAACTCTTAGTTCTTCTTGCACATTCTTGATGAATTTGTTTGATTCGTTTTGATTAGACTGCCTTTATCTGGTTTTGACCCTTGCCTGCCCCACAATCTTATTGCCATTTGTACCTTTGGATTAGATTTCGTGCATTCAGTCATTTGGGTGAACGTTGGGTTGACATTCTCAGAAAGTTGCAGAAATGGTTGGACACATCCCCCCAATCTGATTTCAAAAAGGTGATGGGGGAGATTGTGTCTGAAGCTGTTTGTACATCCGACAAGCAGTTCTGATCTCTTGTCATCTTTCAAGAAATTTTGTTTCTCCAAACAATGATTTAAATTATCTTTCAAACTGTAACTTTCATTTAATTAATTATTTTTTTGTAAAAGTAGAATACAACTTCGCTCAGGTTGCTGGAACCCAAAAAGAATCCCAAGAAAAAAATACAGAGAACATGACCGTGACCCCAAGACACTAAATCCTGCCAGCAGTTGATCCTGACCTCTGACCTGCCTGTGGAGAGAAAAGAATAAAAAAAACATCTCTCCATGGATCAGTGAAGTCAGTGTTAACATGTGAATTTGAAAAAAAAAAATATGAAGAGTTTTACACTTTTATTGTGTGGAATTCACACAATGTTCATTTAGACAGTATATGTATGTATATGTTACAACCACGAATCAGAAAATAAACATGAAATGTTTCTTTTGAACACATGATTTGCATGTAACTCTCACTTTGTTTATTCATTTGATTATTTATTCATTTTTCAATGAACTCTGAAGGTCAATTTAAATAAAGTACTACGTAATTGGATCGAAGAAAAATTCAACATGACACTTTGCCCTCAGCCCCTTCGCTTTCAATACTCCTTGAAAAATGAGACATTTGACCTCTGCAAATATACTTTTTTGCTCAGTCCCAGGATTTGGAGCAGCTCATTGACAATTTCATGAAATGTTGGGGGTGTGGAGGGTAATAGTAAATTAGCATGAGGCTCCATCAGAGGCAGAGAGACAGCATGGTATGGCTTTCTGGCAGAGAGGAAATGAGCTGAGAGGATCTCCTGGGCCTTTGGTTGGCCGACGTAAAGGAGGTGGAATTCCAGGCTCGGAAAAACTCATAACTCCAGAACGACTGTGAATGTATGGATCCTTTAAAGCCCTGGCAGACCTTTGTAAAGTAAACAAGGTCACCGTGGCTGCTGTCCAATTTTCCGGAGGTTTTCAAAGACCAGCGTCCTGTGTAAATTACGCTCCATGTTAAAAGGGCTTTTTTTCTACCCACAGTTAACATGAGAAGTGTTGATTTTACATGAAAGTCCTCTCTACCTGTGTAAGCATTAGTCCACTCCAGCACCAGGTTTTAATTTAAGTAAATATTTGGATTACAAAAAAGGGGCTTGAGATTACATGCTGACCATTTTGTCACTAACGCCCCCTTCTAAAACCAGGTCTCCATACATTTTATATTAAAGCTGCAGCTAATGCTGCATTTAATTGAATCACACACTTTCTCATATGAAGTCAATACTCTATTTTAGCATTGATTCGAGGTGCTGTGAGACATAAAGGAATCAGAAACTGAGCAAGTGAAGAAAATAAAAACACATTCGAAGTTAATCATGCAAGAGGGTTGTCAAAGATGTGTTGCAGCAAGACCCCAGGCGACACCAGAAACATCTTTTAATCTGCGCTGGGGACATGTAAACAGTCATTAAGACGGTGGGAATGCTATTCATACTTTTCAGCTGCCTGATAGATGCGGGACGCCGTGCCAAAGTCTACACAAGCAAGCGCACCAATGCAAAGCCGACACTTTCAAGAAAAAAAAAAAATTGGGAGCTCGTGTGAAGAACTTTGTGCGCACCTTTGCGATTGACACGCATACACACAACACAACACACACATCTATTCAGGCTGTGTGCAAAGTGAAGGGATCCACTCAGGCTGATGATAATGTAGTTTTTCTTCTCCGGAGTTTCTATGGCAGATGTGCTAGCACTGTAAAAGCGGAAGGGATGCATTGGGGGCTTGTTAATTAGCAGAGTGTTTTGAAAGGCCTCGCGTCCCGCCTTGGCTGGCAGGTTGGCAGCACCTGATTAGTAGGGAATAGCAAAGCGCTGAGACGACGCTCTAGTTCCCCAAAATAAAGAGAGGAAAAATTCTCTCTCTCATACATACACACACACACACACACACAGGGGGCCCATATGCTGGCCTCATTTTTTTCCTCGTCTTCACCTGACAAATTGCATTCACGCTGTAAAAAGCACACACTCTGAAGAGGGAATACATGTGTCTAAAGCGCCTCTTTGAACTGGAAATGCTAAGGAGATCATTAGACATACAACATTGTTTTCTGACGTGAAACATGTTCTACGTAAAAGGCTGCAAATGATCTCAGATGATGATGATATGAGCGGATGTAAAGTTTACAAAGTTTCTGAAGTTTTTCAGTCTGGTTGAATTGCAATGTTTGATGTTTTGGTTGTTTTTTGGCATCCAGCAACCTTTATTCCCACACTTTGTACACATAAATTATTTCCTGAATGACTGTCTTTGCATATGTCTCTGTAATAGACATATGTATATCGGTAGACAGCCAAACTAGCAGGTTGTGTTCGTGGTGCTCATAGAAGTGGGTGAACCCTTCAATCCCCTCATTTGAATGACAGCTTTTCAACTAAGGCTGAAATTATAGTTGTGCAAAGGTACACATTAACGTCTCTGTGGATCCACGCAGAGTAGGATGGTATGGGTAATCATAAGTTGCAGAGGCTCGGAGGGAAGTCTGAGCACACAGCTCGCAGATCCCAACACTGCATCATGCAGCCCTGCGTGTCAAACAGGCTGATGGGTTGATCCGATTTCCTGTTGGGAGGCGGGTTTGAAACCATAAACAAAACCTATGAAGCAAAACAAAAACTACTAGCAAGGGAGCGTCTCAGAAAGGTCCTGTAGTAGAGTAAGAGGGGAACATTTTAAATGTGCATATTTGACAGTTCTTGTGTTTGGCAGATGGTAAACAGGGCATGATAGAGCAGTAGTCAGGTCCTCATGCAGACATTATGAGGTCCCCCAGGGGTCTATGATTTCAGGATATTTGTGTTTTTGGGCCATGTTGTTATCCGCCTGTTGCCCTCAATGTCAGGACCACCATGAGAAGTCCTTCCCCATGGGGAATACCACCGATCAGAGCCTCAACTGTGAGAGCTGATTTCATTATTCCCTTTTCTTCAGGTTAAACAGAACCAAGTGAACCTAAACCCTTTTTGTTTTTTTCTTTTTGGGCTCACTTTAGGTCTGTGTGAACTCTCAGGCCAGTTCTATCAAATTCTGTCTTGTTGTCTTGAGTCTATTCTTTGAAATAAGTCACGTCATCAGAATTGAGTTTAAGCCACTGACCTTGCAGAAGAGTTTGGAGATCTGAGACCTCTGACCTTTCAGTTCAAGAGGTACCAGAAATGAAGGAGGGGGACAACAGAGACAAAGTGGGTAAGAAACATATTGAGGCCATACAGGCAGCTGCAACAAAAAGGAGTTGGTGTTTCTCAGTCAGGCTTGATATTCTGGACATGGAAGCATAATCTGGAAGAAGGGTCATCCAGTCACCATGCAGCCAGCCAGATGGGGACAGCAGATCTGGGGTGGTACAGGTTAGCAGGACCTCCCTTCCACTGGTCCCAGGTCCAACTAATGGACATCTGTCACAGTCCCACGACAGCAGAGCCAGCCACTGTCAGAGCTGTAATGAAATATGTATGAAACAAGGATGTTTAGCAGCGGCGGGCCCAGTGCTAATCAATGATTCGATCCACTGGCGCCCAACGCGGAATACATTTATTATACATTATCTTTTCATGCAGTCAATTTTATGCATTCTGATTCCACCTCCAGCCGTACTGCATTGAAATGAGGCAAAGCTGAAATTGTGTTTAAAATTTAAAGTGGTCCCATTGCCCCGAGCTACATGCCCTCTCACTGTCATGCACACGAGATAGTTGGAAAGTGAGACATTTTCTTCTCTCGTGCTGCTCGCCCTCCGAGCATCTGCTGCAACAATTGCACAGTGAGCCTTTCCTCGAACAACAGCGAAACGTATTTGTCGCACAAAGTAGTGTCAATTAAGCTCTTCTTTCTAATTATGCTCGCGAAAAATAAAAAGGTGTCCTGCGTGGTGAGCCACAGCTAAGTGACCTGAACAGGAGTTAGCAGTGGCAGCCAAGGGCAAAGCTGGCTAATGTAAACCAAATCCTGTACCTGGGGAGCACAGCCTATTCAGGCTAATCCGCAAGCCTGGAGGCTGCTGCTTTAATAGGGGCACTGTGGACCTAGTCATTGTCCTCTCTACTCAAGGAGCCCAATGCAACATGTTAGCCCCACCGAGCTGCAAAAGCCCCTCCACCCACTCCTGTCTGAATATTTATCTGAGGCATGTGGGAGGGGGGTAGCAGGGAAGAGGGAGGAGAAAGGAAGTGAGATTTGTGTATTTGTGTCTGACAGTTATTTGAATGTGCCAAAAGTTGATGATATGCTATTTTTAAAAGACAACAATTCATAGCCCACAAAAAGAAACAAAGTGCATTTCACATGCGAGCTTGTAAAACAGCCCAAGATGCTTTGACTCAAGATCAGTGCCGACAACAATGCAAAAAATGGAATATAAATAGACTGAAGGGAACGAGGATCTGGTGGATTGTAGTGGCTGCATTATCAAACGCACCTTTCTCCGCAGGCCTGTCATTTGGCACCAGCCACCGAGGGAGCAATAGCAGCTGTCAGCAGCAGCCCTTTACATATCTATCCTCCCAATACATCTCATTGGATTCAATTCATTTTACCTGAGGCATTTTTGTCAGTCCTCCTCACAGATTATATATATCTAAATGTGTGTGTGTGTGCATGCAAGTGTTTTGGTGTGCGTGTATATGTGAGCTGCGTGCAAATACCTGCAGTGTGTTTGTAGGTTTTTATCTGTCCTTAGTGTGCATGGGTGCGTTCATGCATGTGTGAGCGAAAAGCAAAACAGTATTTACACACTTGTTTACCCTTGCTGCCATGGGAGCCTGGAGTATGCCAGGGGCTGCCGATGTTACACAGCAGGGAGGGAAGCCTGTGAAGGGCCGCCTCAGTAGAGCCGCTGATTATCTGTACCATTAATTCACACCTCCTTGACCTTGCTGCTCAATCTATACCCCAGTGCTTGTCTCAAATGGCACGGGAGAGGAGGCCAGGCTCATGCATCCTAATCCAGGGCTGACATAGGCCACACAGCTGACACTCCAGTGCTTTTTTTTTTTTTTTACCCCCCCCCCATTTCGTTTTCTGTCTCATGTTTTAAGCTGCTGGCCTTGTCAAGAATCAGTCTTATCAACTGCATCCAGTGACGCTGATGGATGCAAAGTACCGAAAGTGGCGGTTTTCCTGTGATTTTTTTTATTTTTTTATTTTGTGCCGTTTAATTTGGAAGTAGCATTTCCTGCAGAGGCAAGTGAAGGAGGCTTCTTCAAACTGCTTTGAGGGGGGAAAGTAATCACTTTAAATGTAAATTAAGATTTGCTAAATGTAAGCGATGTTCTGTTCTGTGTCCTTTTGCGAGGTAAAAACTCCCCAGGATCTGTGCGTCCGTCTGCAGCTATGGTTGGAATGTAGAGGTCAGATTCATAATTAACCCCTTACACTTTTTAAGGGAAGGGACGAGTGGAGAGGGGACGTCAACCGCTAATGTACTTTATTGCAGGCGGGCTATTTTTCTTATTACTTTATTTCTTACTTATGATTGAAACTGCATCAAAATTCCACATCCTCACACAACTGCTTTTCTAATCATAGTCTATTTAAAAATACTTTTTTCTCATGATACAGCTATGATTCATTTCTATGGAAGAAAATAAGGGTCATTAATATTTTGAGCTTGTGAAATGATGTTCAAATACTTTCACAGCCTGCAGTTGTATGTCACCTTGCACATAAAAAAAAAGAAATTCTCACAAATTGAAGTTTGTGAATGTGTAAAAAAAAAGTTTTGCAGCTGTTTTGTGCACATAGACGTAATTTAAATTATTTTTAATTTAAAAACATTTTTTGTATGTGTAATTAAAATTTGTGCAGGAATATTTTCAATAGTGGGGTTTCAAAGAGTTTGAGATGGACACACAAATTTCCTGTCTGTTTTTCCGACACTGAAGCTACAAGCTATAAGGTAAAAGCATGGATTTCGACCCTGTTATATCCCTGGGCCGACTAGCCAATCAGCACGTTGCCAATGACTTTCATCATATGGAAGTGGACAGTTTGACTTCCTCTGATTGGATGGTCAGCTCTGGATCAAAATCAAATACTTGTAACTTGTAGCTTGTAGTTCACAAACTTCGATTCGTGAGAAATATATTTTACAAATTCACATTGATATGAGCACGCAATTTTTGCATGCTCACAAAAGGTGAAATAAAACTGCAGGCTGTAAAATCATTTGTGAACAAAAAAAAAACAATTATATTTATAATATTGCGTGACTCTTATTTGCTTTGGTACATTTCAAGTGTGCAAGCAAATTGTGTATCCACTATTAGCGAGCACAGGCTCCTGTCCCAACGTTTTGCTTCTGTTGTTACCGCTCATTAGCATCAGAGCCATGTCACCCTTTGATGGCTCAGTTTTGGGGGGGGAAGCGGGGGGGTTGTTGCAAGAGCCTGGTACGGGCAGCGTCAAGCTGGGTTCAGAGGTTAATTGTCAGTATTTTGGTTTGTTACTCCACGTGTAGCTTCCATCCACTTCGATTCCCCCCTTCACCTTTTGACTGGTGCGGAAAGACTTTGCGCCGATTGTGTTCGCCGTTGATTAATAGTCATAATCTGAGGATTCTGTATCGTCAGTGGTGTGCGTGTGTTGCTTTGCTGCCCCCTGCTCCTCACTCCCCTCCATCCTGCTGCTCCGTGCCCTGCATGGTGGACGATGGGCAGGCAGGCTGGCTGGCGGGCGGGCGAGGCCGGGAGCTCTCTGCGGGTGATGAAAATGCATTCTCCAGGCTTAATTGAAGGTAGAGCTGTCATGTTCCACGCAGCCAGCCACATGTAATTATTCCAGTCTGCCAGGCTTCAGTTTGCCTGTCAGCTACCTGCCTGGGCTGCCTGCTGCTGCTGCTAGAGGGTGCACAGAGACAGAAAGCAAGGGAGGGGTAGATAAGGGGATGATAGAGAAGGAGAGCAAGGGAAAAAAGTGTGTGTGCGTGCATGCTCGGCCTGGCTGGGGAGTTTCACTGGAGGGGTGCATAAAAAGCAGTGATCTTCCAATTTGTCTCTGCTGCTCATCCTTTCTCTCTCCCTCTATCTTTAACTCTCTTTCTACCTACTTTTCTCTTGTGCCGGCACCCTCCAGTCAATCTTCTCTCTCTCTGTTTCTGTCTCCATATTTCCTCCTTCAGGAAGAGATGCAGAGGAAGAAAAAAAAAAAAAGTCAGAAACAGAGGCATAGAGAGGAAGAGTGAGCGGCAGTAAATGTAGGCCCTCCACAGATAGCCCAGGCCGCTAAACATAGCCCGCTTGGTTCAGCATCGACTTCAATTTGGGGAACCTCAGAGTATTTTGTTCCTCCATGTGGCAATTAGGATGTCAAATCAAACTTGGGAAGGCAAACAGCAGAGCAAGCCTCCTCGCTGCTATTTTCAGACACCACGTCTCTGTCTCAAGCACACACACCAGCCTCTTTCTCTCTCGCACAGACAGCCATCCAGATCTCCCAAGGATTACACAAACTCGAGCTGCTCAGAGAGCTTCTTTCTCCCTTGCTTGGACACAGAAGCACACACAGTGTTATGGAAATGATCACATCCTCGAACAATGCAGAGTTCCTGACCCAGCGGTCCGGGGAGCCATAAATTGGGGTGTTTCAGCCGAGGCCTGACCTTTGACCCTTCCAACACCAGGCCTGTCCTTGCTGTCAGTCAGGCCTTTATCTCACTCTGACCTCTAAACATTACCCAGACAACAAGCGGGCAGAGTCAAAGCCCTCATCCCCAATCACATGCCTTTTTTCCGCAGCATTTCACGCCATGGCATCAATCATACATAAATTTACACCATGACAGGAATCATACGTACATACACTCGATGACATAAATCATGACATCAATCAACACATATACACCATGACATCAATCACACAACATACCAAAGTGTCTTTTTAAGGTGTTGGGCTAGCATGTGTACCCAGAACAGCTTCAATGCTCCTTAGCATTGATCCTACAAGTCTCTGAAGTCTACTGGAAGGATGAACACCATGTTTCTAAAAAAAAATATTCCCTCATTTGGTGTTTTGATGATGGTGGTGGAGTGTGCTGTCTAACATGTTCATCCTGGAAGAGACCACTCGGGATAGAAATGTTTCATCATAAGATAAAAGGTGATCTCACTCAGAACAACTTGTGATTCCTGCCTTGAAGGGGACAAACTGCCCCCACAAACAGAGCCACTGGACCCTGTCACTGTAGGAGTCAACCATTCAGGCCTGTGCCGCTCTCTCGGTGTGTGTCACACATGTACTCGCTCACTTGTCAAGAATAAGAAGGATGAGTCCTCTGACTAACACCTTTTCCACATCTCTGTAGATCAGTGCATAGTTTTTGCGCCACTGAACTCTCAAATATACATGCATCTGTGTAATCAGGGGTTTATGTGCTGCCACCCTACTATAATATCCCTCTATATGTAATTGTTGATGGACTGTTTTTGCTGACACATTCTGGTCACATCTTGCATTGACATACTCAGTTATCTGAGGAAGTGTTGCTTCTGTTTTTACTTACATCATGGTTATAATGTGCTCAGTCAACCATAATTTCCAATCCTACTTATTGATGTCAGTAAATCAGTAAATAGGATTTCTGTTCATATAGTGTCATTGGGGCTGCTAATTAGTTGTTTTAATATATCTTTATATTCTATGCAGATGATGCATGGCTGTACTTGTCCATCAGACATGATCTCAGCAAAGTAAGTGACCTAAACTGCCTAGACTGTCTGGACAATTTAAATAGAGAATAAATATAATTTAGAATTCATTATAAAAAACATACTTATACATCAGGTTCTAAAAGTGAAGCCCCTAAGTATATTTCCAAAGTGTCATGTGCATACAGCAACTTAAAGTCTCTCACATTGGCGAACCAGTGTCTACTGAGTTCAACTTAAAATGAAAGGAGACCGAGCATTTGCGGTCTTTGCCCCTAAAGTTTGACAGCTAATGTTGGACTAGTGGTGGGCTACACCCTGGACAGGGTGTTGCCAGTTTATCACAGGATACATATGTCAGCACAACAACAACAATTCCCACTAACATTTACACCTACGAGCAATTTAGAGCTAAACAAACTCCACACAGAAAAGCCCCACCCAGCCGGTGGGTTTGAACTCAGAACCTTCTGCTTTATTCCACTGTTTTTAAAAAGCACCACATTAAAGTCTTCACACATGTGTTTTACCCCACCTTACTTACAGTAAGCCTGTCTGTGTTACTCTTTCTTGGCTTGTCATTGCAGTTCTCTTAAAAGTGTGAACGACCTGGCTTCCACTCCAGCTGGGCGGAAAATCATCTAATGTAAAGAATGTGTAAGATTCCCTCACTCACCCAGACAATTTGTCAAATTTAATCAAATTCTCTGACGTCTCTTCTCTGGTATACACCTCCCTAAATTCCATAATATTCCAGAAATTCCATGACCAGTGGGAAAACTGCATACAAGATAAATATCTAAGCCCCGGAGGTATTGTCGATTCAGCTCAGCACAGAACAAGACACACACCCCTCTGGTTCACAGGGGTTTTCAAAAGCACAACCACATGAAGGCACTGTCTGTTTTATTCCACTGACTGTTTTCTTTTCTCGTCTTTTCCCTTTTACCAGCAAACGCTGTAAATTATAATTGCTCTGATCTCATTCAAATGCATTTAATTACAGACCAATAGGGTAAATGATAGCTTTTGAAAACACTTTTTGAATCAGTAACCTAAACCTCTCTGTGTTTGCAATCATGCAGATATGCCTGTGTGTGTGTGTGTGTGTGTGTTTGATTGCATGTATTTGTTGGTCCTGTGCCAGCATGGGGCAGCATGAACTAAACAAGATAAGGTTTTCCAAGAAGTTTGCTAAAATGGAACGCGGACCTTGCCATTTGTCTGCAGAGGAGAATGTCCAAAGGCTGGAGACATTCAGGAATTTGGGGCTGAGCGGAGCAGGGCCACCGGGGGACATGGGACTCACTCTGGGTCACTGCTTCTGAGGTCACACCCCCATTCCTCGCCTTTGTGTCCCCATTCAACCTACAATATGTCATGAGCAACAGTATTCCTCAACACAGTGAACGATTTCACCCGTGCAGCTTAACAAGTCATTTAATCTGGTATTGAGCAGCGAAATCTTATTTTATCTGAAAAGGAGTTTTTAAAAAAATCCATCTGTAGGGTGAGATTATTTCATTTGTTTCCAGTGCAAATCCTGTTTAAAAATCATAATGGCATTAACTGTTGTTTTCATGATTCTTAATGGAGTGACTGACCCTGTCTGCCTTGTGTCAAACCTTCTACACCTTGAAATAAAACTGCATTGGGATCAAGCCCATAGTCATCAGCTGACTGTGAAAAGGAAAGTAAGGTCTTAAAATAAAATCTTTAAACTTAAATTGTAGGACAAACTGCCACTTTTGCAGTGGTTGTGCACTAAGTACAGTCTTGATGCATGTGTCAGTGATCAAGCAGTTCATCATACACTTTGGACAAAGCTTCCTCAACAACCCCCCATATTGTGGCCTGTTGCTTTGCATGCATCCCCACTCTCACTCTCTGTGTTCATAATAGGCCACTAGCATTTAAATCATCTAATGTGTAGGTTGAAAAAGGAATCATGGAGTGCCAACACCGCATTTAAAAAGATACGTTTTGGTATTGAAAAACTTCAAAAGGGATGAGACACAACATGAAGATGGGGTCTGTTCCAAAATGGTAATGGGGCAGAGGCAAAAAAGAAAGCTCAGGAAGATAATGCAAAAGTAACAAAAGAAACCCACACCCTCACATCAAACTGCCACCTTCACGCCCACTGCAGCAGAGTGAATGAAACTGTTGCTAGCTCAGGTGCATATAAACTGGAACGTACCATCTGCTCGGGTAAGCACAGGGGTGACTTAAAAATGTCAAGCGTTCAAGCACCTCAAAGTAATAAATAATACTGATACTAATAAAACCTGTTGGTATTGTTGGCATCTGAGGGCATGAGCACGCAAACTTTCACAAGAGTGCACCAACTTTATTAAAATGTCACCTACAGCACAACGGCTTCACCCGCTCTTCAGACACTTGACGGAGCCCACACACTGCCTCCAGGGTGCAGTGAGGCACACCTGTGTTCAATATCCCTAAACAAGCACAAGGCACACCTGTGCACATTTAAAAATTACGTAACCCCCAATTTTCACTACAATAACTTGGACCCAAATCATAATTTTGTGAAACACAAATTCAAGAAGGAAGAAAAATACAACTCACCTGCTGAGCAACATGTTGGCTTGTACTCACTCAGTCTCCAGGGTAAATTAATGGAACAGTGTCAGACTTCAATATAGGTTTGGTGGTAAAACAACTCTGGAAAATGGCAACTGCAAACCTGAGTTTTCTCTTTTTTTTTTTTTGTTTGTTTCTCCAGTATTTTCAGTTCCTTTGTTAACACATGAAGACTCACCATTTCAAGTCTCTGCCATCATTTTGAAAGTAGTGACACTTGGCTTGGCTTGCAAAATACAGATGCATAGCTACCCCTGACTTCGCCTCTGATACTGACTCGCTTCAATGTAGCCCCCCTGCCGCAAGTTGACCGTACTGGTTCCTTAAATATGTCTCCTACAAAAACCTGGCTGTCTGAAGCTATGTTTCTGAGATTGTCATTGGTTCACTGCAGTTCCAAAATGCTTATTTCATTCAACTCTTTTAGCATATAAAAACACTATGTGAACATGTTAACAAGGTTGAACACTAGATTTTCATTGAAGGGGTTCTTTAATGATTCAACATTAAATTAAACCTGATAATGCTGGAGAACAGGGCCTAGTAAAAAAAAAAAGAAGGGGGAGATTTCACAAATTCAGTATTTGCGGCAATGTCATTATTTTATGTGCATAAACATATTTTTTATTTGTTTTTAAACTGTGCCTTGTCTTTCATTTTTCACCACCTTCACTTGTTACAGGAACAAAACGTCATGTGCCAAGTCCTACAAACTGTTAAAAACTTTTTTTCATGTACATTTTATCAGCTGCCATTATAAAACTGTGCAACTTAGTCGCACATCATTTGAGATGAATTAAATTGGCTTCACGGTTGTCAGTATGGAGATAATGTTAGTAGTCACTATCAGTCAACACAATGTACGCTGGTAGCAAACAATCTTCTTCAGAGTTTAATGTCCAGTGTTTTCCTTTAAGGGGTATGGCATCAACAATGTGGGGCTTGATTTTTTACTTTACTTTTTTACTTCTTGTATTCATTTATTGGGTTAGAACAAAGGTCAGGGTTGGGCCGAGGGTGTCACATAAAAACAACTGAAGGCAGCTCAGACTACTCTCTCTCCTCTCCCCTTGTTTTGTCTTTGGTGCACTGTAGTGTAGTCTGTTGATTATGGGGCGGTTGCTGTTGGAGGATAATAGCCGCCTCCGCGCAGCCTCCTCCCAATGTGATGACAAGCTCCAGAGAAACTCTTCACACAGCTGGAAGCTCAGAGGCCCCAGTCTTCAGAGGCGTGCGCCCGGCCCCTCGACACAAACCACGCCGATGTACAGTTTTGCCTCTTTACTCCTCTCCCTCCCATTCCCTCCCTCTTCCCCTCCTAATCTGCCTTTTTTCCCCTCCCTTCTCTCTCTGTGTTTTTTTTCCCTCTACTTCACTTTGACATGCCCTCTCTCTCAGAGTCTTTAGCATTTGAAGTCTGTTTTCATAGCAGGGCAAGCACAGTTAATTTATGGAATCGCAAATAGAGCAGAATTTTGTTTTTTGCATTGCTCACTTAGTTAGCAGTGACATGTTGTTGTACGTCTCTTTTAACATTACCAGACACATGATCGTCTGATCTGCAAATGACACAAAAATATTATATCTGATCATACTGAATATCTGAAACATGGATAAACATGTAGCTGGTCTGATTGTTTGACTGATTGACTGACTGGATGTTTTAGTAATTTTTTTCCCCTATGGCTTTACAGATGGTAATGTCAGTCTGTTTGTCAATCAGTGTACCACTCTGGTCCAGTCTTAACTATTGCAACAACTATTGAATGAACTGCCATTTCCAAAGACATTCATATTCCCCAGAGGATGAAGCCTTTTAATCACCCAGTATCCTCTCGCACCACCAGCAAGTCAACATTTTGTTTTTATCTCAACATCTACATGGATTCTCACAAAATTCGACAAAGACATTCATGCTTTCCAGATGATGTATCCTAGAGACTTTGGTGATCCCTTGACTTTTCCTCAAACTATGCCGTGACATTCATATTTGTGGTTTTGAGTCAAATGTCATGACAACTTTTAGATGGATCGTCAAATAGGTGCAGACACAAAGGCCCCATATACACCTCATATTAACATGTGATCAGTACCTGGATAAAGGCATCTGATCCACAGGTCTTTTCATTTATACCTGATGTTAATAATTGTTCTTGTACTTTGAATCAATGGATCTCAATATCAGTCAGCTGGGGCTGGAAGACTTATCAACAAACATGGTACATCCCAGTTCAAGGGAGTCAAATATCTGCAAAACAGTTTCCCATCAGCCTCAGCCACACTATGTGTTTAGTGTTAATTAGCACTAAGTGACTTAACACTAGCCAAGTGTTGTTTTTTCATATTTAAAACTCTGAAAGCCGATATTCTTAATTTATCAAACGTCAAGTCAAGGTTCACGTCAACCATAATTGTCATCACGCTCCTGAGAGAGTACTTTCCTCTGCCTTCTTATTTTTCATTTTAATGAATTGGAAACATTCGTCAGGTTTTGAATCCTGTTTAAACAGGGCAACTTGGAGTGTTGAAACTGAGAGTCTATAAGCAGAACAAAAGTCACTTCTTCCCTGTGAATAAGCTGCAAATCTGGGCCAGCCACTGCTGAGACCCACCATGGCCCTTGGGCTCACTTAAGGAAGGCCTGTAAAAACCATGACTGATTTACATCTCCGCTGCCTGGGCTTCCGCGGAGCAGCGCCGCCCCCCGTCCCACTGTGGGTGCTTCGGAGAACCATGGAGGGGTGGGTTGTGAGGGCACAAGAGCCACAGAGGGGGGAGCAGAGAGAGGCCAAGAGAGAATAGCAGTGCAGAAAAGAAAGAGGAGAGAAAAAGAAGGAGAGAGAAAGAGTGGGGGCGTAAGGGGGGGGAGAGGTCACAAGGGCAGTCCAGGGCGCTCCCAATCAGCGCTGTGTAAACAGGCCTCCTCCTGGAGAGGACAGGTTGCAGGGGGGAGTCCTCCACGGGCCACTGGGGCTGTCAGCAGAGCAGATAACTGATGGCAGGAATGTGGCATTTGTTCTTAAAAAGAGGGAGAGCGGGAGGAAGAGAGGGAGGGAGGGAGGGCAAGGGGGAGGAGTTCAACTAGTGGCAGAAAGCGGGGCCGCCAATTAACATCTACTTGATGCATTCGTACAGCCGGGCCTCTTGCTCCTAAAGCCCTGCAGCTGCATTTGTGCTGGCAGGCGGCTCCCTGCTTCCCTGTGCACTCACACAGAGATCCCCTTAACTACACGACAGCATCCACGGCTCTACAGTGCTTACATTGTCAGACAGTTCAGTCATTTCTCTGTAGACTGCTGGTCATCTGGTGAGCTCTTAAAAAATACAAAAATATGAATTAATAGGAAGGTTTCCAGTTTTTACATCCTCAAGTATTTGTAAGTCAAAGTTTTCCCGACAATAAAAACTTGAAAAATTGGTTGTGTTTTGTTGCCACTACTTGGCAAGCCTCTGCCTGCTACTGCCAAATGTTTTTGTCTCATATTACAGTATTTCACCACACATTCTGTCATTTTCTAACCACCACCTCAATGTTTGTCAGTGTCTTCCCCATTTACATAAAGATTGTGGTTAAGAAGATTGACATCAATTTAGGAGTTAAGCTGCACCGATGGGATTAATGTGATCCACAAGTCAAGTCCTGTCTGCAGCCTCTGCGTGTGTCCTGTCTGTCTCAAGAAGGGAGTTCATCTAGCTCTGATCCCAAAACAGTTATTAGCCTGTCCTCCCATCAGGAGCACATAGAGTCCAGATCTGAGTCCGCTGACCTCGCGTCTGTGTTCAAAAGAGAGGCAGAGCTCTCCCTCCGTGCCTTCAGTCTGCAAATGGAGCCATGATCCCCGTCTTTGACCCTCCTTCTACCACCACCCGTTGTGGTGGCCTTTGAGGCCAAGTGAGGTGTAAACAAATCCAATATACGCTGCATTGTATGGCACCCCAAGGGTCCCAATGAAGTTACTCTAGAGGTACAAATCACTTCGGGTCACGGTTTGCTTGCTTTTTCTTGCTCTATTTCCCCGAGGCTCGCAGTTCCCCACGCCGAGAATGCTGCCCAACCACCCGCCACTGCCATCGTACAGGTTTATTTACATTTGGACGTCTCAGATTGATTGAATGGGCCCCTTTTTGGGATAGTACCTCCACAGGCCTGCTTAGTGTTCAAACCGGAGACCACCGTGCAGAGAGGGAAAGGTCCACACATTCAGTTCCTTAAATCACAATGCCATCTGACTCTGGCTGTTATCCAGTGAGGATGTTGGTTCTTAAGCTTTGCTATGTATCAGAGTTATTGTCAGCTCTGGAAGAAGTTATGACACCGAGGTTGTGTGCAGGACCATGTATCTTCCATGTGCTTGCTCTGATTTTTAGGGGCTTTTGTTTAAAATTTCTGAAGTGAGATTTTCAACATGTAGCCAACTCAAGAAAATGTCTACAGGATTTTTTTTGTTTGTTTGTTTGTTTTCAATCTAAGAAGAGAAGATGACACAAATGATTTCATTGCCATATGTGAAGTTACCTTTTTGAAATATTAGCCTAAAACCACAATGGTAAGGAGTGCATTGCAATTTTATCTCCAACTCTCTGATGTTTCATGCAAATGATTAAACAATCAGAAATAAAGTCATTTTAATGGTATTCAAGAGCATATCTCCACCTGCAATGCATTCCTATCAAGCAATTTTTGCAAATTGCTCCACATTCTTGGCAATTTTTCATCATTGCTTAACTTTTCAAGGACGTGCAACTGAGCACAGTGTTGCGTAAACAGTTTGTGTGCAGTGCCGAGGGTCAGCAGGGGACAACTATCCATTTCCTGGAGAATAGTTTTCAGGTCACTCTGGGTTCAGCCTCAGGGTGTGTCCCACTGCCTGTCTGCATGTTACCTATAGTATTAGTAGAGAAGTGCAAAGGAATCTGAGAGGATTCAGCGCTCCATTGTGAAAAAACCAACCTCCGGCTGGTTTGAACTGGACAGCAAGGATGTATCTTACTGGTGTTATCTGGGGGTCTCGGACACAGGCTTTAGCAGGTTATTCAGCCTCTAACATTTCATGTGAGGCCACTGACTGAATGCATAACACACTGAAGCTATTGACAGTAATCTGCCTCAGTATCATGGTGGGTCTAGCATGTATGGAAGGAAAGACAAAGGCAGTTTCAGTATCACTGGATGGCAACAATAGCGTCTTTGTGTCCAGTTATGTCACTATGAGCTGCGGTTCAAAACAGTGTTTTGGAGGAGTCCTCACTTGCAATGAGGACCTGTTAGGGGATGAACAGTTCAGTGGAGCAGCAGCAGGTCTATTTGTGTGTGAGAGAGAGAGAGAGACAGAGATACACGCATCAGCCTGCGTCTGAACACTTGAATAAGAGATTGCGTTACGGGCCAATGAATCAATTCACATAATATGATGTAGTGTAGCTGTAAGACGGCAGTTGCTCCAGATGCAAATCACTTAAGTTCACTTTTAAGGTAATTGGATGTGACACTTCTGCGAGGCTGGTGACGACCAAACTAATGCGAGCAGCAATGCAGTCTGACTTGTCAGCATGGGCTGACGCCGTTCAGTCAAGTTGCTGCCTGTGAATATTCTCCTTCAACTACAGTTGTGTGATTTACATCAATGGCTCCCAAACTTTTTCTTTTATTTGTCAAACATACGCCACTTAAGCCGGGTAAGCTGAACTCTAGTACCCCATCTCAGACACCTGTCATGTTCCAAACACGACATTTGGACATTTTTAACGGGATGTTATTTAACACTATTAATTATATAAAAGTGGATAGTCATTGTGTCCATCTTCGGATAATCCTTGGGTCAACTTTTGTACTGCTGACAGAAGTCGGATGCTTCCATCCATTACTTGTAACTAACTATGTAGGCCTGTCTGCCTGCTTGCTAACTTTCATGCACTCTCAGTTGTAGTACGTAACCTTGTGTTCAAGTGTTACAGCTGACTCAATATGTGGAGATATATATCAAACCAAATTTCTATTTCTTTAAATTAGTTGAACTACTCTACAGTTTTTCCATGTACCCCCTGGCACCTGCAGAAGATCCTCTGGGGTACAAGTACCCCTGGTTAGGGAAACATTCATTTACACACATGCCAGTAGTAAATTGAGATTAAAATATCAACCATGTACCGATTACTCATGGTTGGATGGATGGTCCCAAATTTCACATGCTTTAGTTTCATGGATCTGGATCATCAGCTTTTAGGCCTAACCATCAAGTACGAGAGGCAGAGGAGATTTAATTAAGTTAGTCTTGGGAGATGTAATTAAGCAACACTGCGGAGGCGCTCTTCCCAAACCGAGCCGGGTGATTGTAGGATAGGTGGGTCTGTGCAGCGAGTCCTGAGGCGAGCTAGCTAGCTGGTGCAATCACGGTGCCGTCTCACAGCATCAGGTATTTTAAATATAATAGGGTTTGGCCTGGTTTCTCATTGCCCCAGTTAAAGTTCCCTTTCTATTCTGCCTAATTAGACAAAAACAGCTCCCTCCTGTAAGCCTTATCAGCCGAACATATACCAAGGCTCTCACTGGACGCAGAGCATGTCAGGAAACAGCCACTTGCACTAGTCTACATCAGTTAGACTGGGGGAGCTATGAAAACCAAGAATGCATCAAGAACAGTATATAATTAGGTGGATCAGGACAGGAAATGATTATTAGAAAAATTATGTGGCCTAAAATGGTCATAGGTCTTACGATATATCACAATGTGATTTGGATAATTAAACTTGATTAAACAGTGTTAAACCAGAAGGTTTCTATTTTCATACACACAAAGCCACTTTTAAAGTCTAATAATTGCAACAGAGTGCAAACAATGAATAGATGAATGAACGAATGAATGAATGAATGAAACAGCCTTACAGCGACTATTTAATTCCGATCCCACACACAGGTTCCATTGGTAGCTATTCTCAATAACAATGTAGTCGTACAATTATACCTCAGTGTCTGCATGGTTCTCTGATGTAACTGATTTCAGATCAGCGTTCACAGCTGCAGCCTGATGCACTGTGTGCTGTTCATTTGTGAGTAAATATTAGCTGCTAGTGCTATTTGAAAGCCATACTCTTGCTGCATCATGATGCCATGCACAGAGTCACGTGAAGGTGTAGCTGCGGTGGGATAACAGAGGGCCAGCAGACCTGGGACCAGCTGACCACCTGCCTCTGAACGGAATGCGCATGAATGTAAAAAATAATAATAATATTAAAGAGTAAGCAATAAATGTACACCAAAGTCACTGAGTAAAGTAATGGTATTTTTCTTAAAACCTGCTCAAGTAAGAGTAAAAAGTATTCTGTATTAAAACTTTAAAAAGTACGATTCACTCAAAAAAAGGTTTAAGTACATGTAACAGAGTAAATGTAACTCATTACTAGTCACATCTGGTTCTATCTCTGGTTCTATTGTCAGTCCATTATCACACTTAAGCTAAATGATCAGCAACAGGTTTGACTGAACCAAGTCAAAGGTCCAAAAACATGTGATTTTATTTATTTATTTTTTTGCAAAACCATAACTTTGCTCCCACTAAGTGAATAATGGGGATGTATTTGCTCCACTTGCTCTTTTGCCCAGGCTCCTATGGACATACAGTGGAGGAGGAAGACGGTACAACACCTGCACCTTTATTACTGATCAAAGTTGCACACTCATATTTTAACAAGGAGGGACCATATCCCGCTTTGACAAAAGGGACCTTTGCGTAACAGATGCAGCTCTGTTCATTATCTATGGAGGAATGTCAGGATTCAGATCTGTGAAATGCCACTTGCTGAACGCTGTCACACGCTCCAGCACACTCCACAAACCAATTAAAGCAAATTGACAGGATTGTTCAAACCGGTAACTTAGTTCCGTCAACACCCCCTCCTCCAAACACACAAACACACACACACACTGTGCATGGGATTATTTTACAAGCAATACTGTCACGGCTATGGATTATTCAGACACTGTGTGTGTTTCTGTGTGTAAGCCATTAATATTAACTATGGCAGGAGAAGGCTGTATTTGTCAAAGCTTTGCTGTGGTCTCTTCACTATCACTAAAACACAGAAGAGAGAAGGAAGAACATGGTAACATTTCTGACTTTTAATCCTCAAACTTTACAGCACGCCGAATGAGGCTGTCATTTATTTTTTAACGCCGGCGTAGCAATGTTTTCAATCATTAGCATCAATTAGCATGATGCAATTAAATTTAAAAACATTACATGAATAAGTTACATGTCAGACACATCTTGGCGAACATATCTCGATCATAGATGACTGAATCAAATACTCCTATTGGGGACATGTATTATTAATAGTGTGTCAATGCTCATTGGTTTAGCATATCGTTTACAGACCCACTGGGGTGCAAATTAACTTAAATTAAACTTGCTTTCTGGGTTTTTTGCTTGAGAATATTTAAGTATGCTGTTGGATCTCCATGCTGACAGGGCCTGAAGAGATTATTTTTCCAAGAGTGCAACCTCAGGGTGAGATGTTTATTGAAAATTCAATGAAAAGGACCCGTGCTTATCGAGTCAAAACAGCCTCCAACACATTACGAATTAAGTAGATACTGATATGAATCTACTGTTACACTCAGAAGGGGTCTCATAAAACATAGATCCATATACAGCCAGACAATGAAGTTAACTGGCAAAAGAAGGGTCTGATTTCTTATTTTAAATGTCAAAACAGGCCAAAAAAAATCTCAAAGACAGCAGAAGAAAGATCCCTGATTACCTTTAATAATATTTACAACTTGATGAGAGAGTCCAATGATTTGACTCTCATGCAGTATTTCAATGCAAGTCAAGTTTTCCAGAGTCCCACCAGGCAAATCCCTGAGCATCCCCACATAAAGTAACATCAGTTTCTATCCCACAGACGCTGGATTTCAGCTGCAGTCAGCTGTGTTTTCCAACACTCTTCAGTCTGCAGCAGCTAATAAGACTATTTCAGCCTTCTACCTGCAACTGATGGCTGAGATGCACTCCTCAATAATGCATTAGACAGGCAGGCTAGCACCCCTGGGTCCCCCCTCTCTCTGTCTCCCCTCCCCTGCACATACTGTACAGCCGAATACAGTGGTGATGCTGCCTCTGCAGCCTGACTCAAAGGTGAGTAAGGCCTATTGATTTGTGGACAGAAAGCACCACTTCTCATCTTCTCCGGGTCCGGCTACAAAATGGATGGGAGTGAAGAGGATGGTGGTGGTGGTAGTGGTGGTGGTGGTGGTGGAGGAGGGGGTAATACACAACAAAAATGTGAGGGAGATGGAGAGGGCAGAGAAGGGGGTGCAGGGGTGTTGGGAGGGAGGGAGGTGGGGGTGGGGGGTTGAAGGAGACACAGAGAGAGAAACAAACTGGGAAAATAAGAGAGGCACCGGTGCTTTGTTACTCTTTCAGCTGCGGTGACATCACTGTGCAGTTTCCCCGAGGACGGAGCAGAGAGAGGAGGGCCGAGGGGGGGGAGGAGAGTGGGAGGAAAGAAAAATAGAAAAAGTTGAGGCAAAGAGAGAAGTGGCTGTTGCTCTAAGAAGCAACTTTCGTGGTCTTCTTAACCTCTCGGGCATTCTGCGACAGAGAGAGTTTTAACCCATGATGTCTGTAGTATTGTGCTATTTAAGCACAATATCACAGCCAGAGAAACTAGTTTTACTTGTTTGACATGTCCCCTCAACCAAGAAGAACAGTGGCCCCCGAGAGCTTAGCGCACTGTAACTTGGAAAATCAGACACACAGAAATACAGACAAAGTACACAAAACACAAGCAAATAGTGACAATACAAGCAAATATAGAAATGAGCCCTGTCAGTGATAGAACTAAGAAACAGTTTATTCCAGTTTCAACATTCTGACTGTGTGATTCAGATATTGTTGCAAATATCTGCTGTACACTGAATGTATGTTATATATGTTACAGCAACATGGAGTGAGTGGCTACAGCCATCGGCCATGAGCCTGGGCATCTGTAAAAGTTTCTAGTGTCACCTGGAAACGTTTTTTTTTTTTTTTTTTTTTTTTGCAACTTGTATGTGCTTGTGTTGTCCATACTTGCATTGTGTGTCTGCAGCACATTTCTGTATTTGCATGTATTTGCATCCTGTATTTTGCTTCTATTATCTGAACTTGCAGCTCATTCATGTCTGGTTTTGTTGCCTGAATTTGTAGCACATTTATGTTTTTGGTAGTGTTTTCTATATTTTCTGTGCATTTTGTTATTGGGAAGATGTTCTTTTCATTTCATCTATTTGTGTTTTCTGTCGTTGCGGTGCATTGAGCTCCAAGGGAATAAGTGATTGAAGCTAATGTAATCTTTCATATATTTTGTGTTTTTTAAAATCAACCAATTCCTCACGTCAGTCTGGTTTGAACATGGAATTTACATACTCTACTTTTGTCAGATTGTCTGATAAACAGTCATGCCAATAAAGTGAACCAGAGCGGAGCCGAGATAAAGAGCATTGTCTCCTCATTTGTCTCTGTCCACCGGTGGCTCCCTAAGTGGACTCGCCATTGATAACTGCACAATGCTTCCCTTCCCGCGCAACAAAGGCTCCCTCAACCAGATGGCAAATTAGTGCCAATTGTTCAAAAACAATGTGGACGGCTGATGACAGACGCTCAGGGCGCACGGCGGAGACAGCAGCAGGCCGTTGTTTGGACAGAAGATTTTTCCATTCAGGCTTCTCCTGCGCTGCACTCCACACCGAGCGAGGGGCGACTGGGAATCATTATTCAGTACTCCAGGGGCCCGGCCGTTTAATACACATCCGCCAAGTTCAATCTGCTCCAATAGACACATGGACTTGTGATTTCTCTTTTAGAGTGTTAGTGGAAAACAGATGAGGTGCTGCTGATACGCTCGCTCGGGCACAGTTTTGACAGCAAGCTTTTTTTTTCCTCACATGTAATCTGTCCACGCCTCAGGTCATTAAAGTAGCACCGACTTCGAAGCAGTACATTATTAGGCTGACAGCTGAAGGTATTAGTTTGCTCTTCACTTCATTTGATCGCAGCTTTTCACAAGCGATGTGTGTTTCCATGTGAAGCTGTTCGCTGATCTCGACATCGGAGGGGTCAGACATTTTTTCCCTCGCTGTCTAGCTCCGTCTCACCATGTGTAATACTCACGCTTTAGAGGAATGAAACAATATGTTGTTTCTGGCCTTTTCTAGAGGTCTCCTCGATGTTAATGACTTCAGCAATGGAGCTTGTGACACACTGCTGACACACTGGACAATTCTCACATTTGTGTGAGCTGAGGAAAAGCTGGCAGACGTGGATTTCTATGATGAATTGCACTACTTGCTCAGCGGCGTCTGGCTTTGAGAAAATAAAATCAGCCAGTCGCTAATGTCCCGTAGACGTTTCCAAGGTCTGTTTTACCCAAGTAAATTAAAATATAAAAATGTATGTGTTTGGGTTGGTCAGTTATTACAATGGCACAAGGAGAGTGAGATGAGGTAGTGGTGCTCAGGATTATACTGTATTTAGAGAAAAAAAAAACATGAGCCCTGCTGGAAACCACAAAATGAAGAGGCCACAGCTTCTGTTCAAACAAGCAAAACAAACCAAGACTTATTTTAGCCTCGCTGGTGAGCAGTCCAGAGGACACACACTTCTGAGCGGACAGCTGTGGTATTTACCAGAACCACAATCTATTACCATTAGATAATAAATCAAAAATAAAAGACAATGCCAAGAATAACAGCCATAAAACAGAAAAAAAAATCACCACATTACAACATAGCTCGCTTTGAGAGTCTGCAATTAGATTTTATTTTACATGGCGTGCTGTTCGTACACCAGAACCAAAGGGAGGACAATTTTGAAAAGTAAAACAGGAGAAATAGGCAATCGGGGACAGCTGATCATAGAGGACTGGAGAGGTCGGTTCTCATTTCTTTGACTTTTTCTATGAGAGACGTTTTGATCTTTGTGCTATATGTTTATACCTTTTTTATGACATAATAATTACATGCTGTTTTCTTTGATATATCATCCACTACAGGTTTAATAGTGGCTTTGCAGCCATTTTGCCAAAGATTTACTGATGTTATTCAGTTTTCCAACTTGGTTGCTGTTTAACGACGTGACATTTGAGCTTTATGCTAACAACATCTCTCAGTGACAGTGACTAACATGCTAATGCTAGCAGACAATATTTACCTACTTTGTTAACATAAGTACATCTGAGGCTGATGAAAACGTCATTGTCAGTGCTTTGCAGGTATTTGGTCATTAACCAAAGAACTGGACAAACTGAATATAAGATATTCCTTTATTCGTCCCATAATAAAGTTTCTCCCAAGCCATGTCAGGGATTGGTCCCTGCCGTGACCCGGATTCGAACCGGGGTTGCTGCGGCCACAACGCAGAGTACTAACCACTATACGATCACGGCGAGCTACTGGGAGTCATAGTTGACTTGTTGATGGAGTTAGATGACAAGTGAAAGGTACAAAGTTCAACACAGATTTATGTAACAAAATACTAGTTGTAGTCCCTTTATGCTACTAAGAAAACAAAAATTATATCAATGGTTGAACAAATAATGAGTTATAAACATAAACAGTTATTTATGGAGGCGTTTCACAGTCTGAGAAAAGAAGCTGCTCTGTTGTCTGGTGGTACAGCAGTGGATATTGTGGATCCTCTGGGGAACTTGAATGTCTGTACCAAATTTAATGGCATTCCTTCCCATATTTGTCAAGACATGTCACTCTGATCCAAAAATGTCAACCTAGTGATAATCTTTTGGATTAATCTTCTGGTGACTATGAATGTCTATACAATTTTTTTAAGATAAGATAAGATAAGATAAGATAAACCTTTTTTGGGGAAATTTACATCAGCAAAGAGATAGACAGTTAAATAGTAAAAAAGTATACACAAGTTGAAAAGGTATTTACAATTTTAACAAATTAAACAAAATTCAAATTTACAAGTGAGTTGTCTACAATTATTGCTAGTTTACTATACCTTCAAAATGAATATTGCACCTGAATTAAATATAATGAACTTTTTGAAGCCAATCCATTTAGTAGGTCTCAAGCTATTTCAATGAATGGTTGAAAACTTAAAGCTGTTTGTGGCGCTAGCAGAAAAGTTCAAAGAGTTTATCCCCTTGGCCCCCTTGGGACCTTGATAATATGAGTCCCAGTAGCTCGCCGTGATCGTATAGTGGTTAGTACTCTGCGTTGTGGCCGCAGCAACCCCGGTTCGAATCCGGGTCACGGCAGGGATTAATCCTTGACATGGCTTGGGAGAAAGTTTTAAAGAATTTCCCAGTTTGGGACAAATAAAGTACATCTATCTATCTAGCAATCTGCCCTACACTCAGTGATAAGATACTTCACTCTGATCCCACATGTTAATCTAATGTGGGTGCTTAAGGGAAAAGTCAGGTGATCAGCAAAGGCATTAGGATTCACCCTCTGGGGATCACAAATGTCTGTGCAAGATTTCATGGCAATCCATCCAAAAGTCTGCATCTCAAAAATTGCCATTCCTACAGCTGCTGCTAGTGAGGCTAAAAACTGGAAAGACATCTTAACAAGGGCAAAAAAACCTCTACTTAATTTTCACTCCGTTATAATTCCCTCCCTGACATTATTTATAAAGCCACATATTCGATGAATTCGTGAAATACCACCAGGGAACATTTAGTATGTCTTCTCCCAGGTGCACAGTGGGGGGTACATCTTGAAGAAAACATCCACTGTCTTCTCATTGCCCAGACTGAGCCACTCTCAGCCTGAAAAATATCAATTCACTTTCCCTTTCATGTGAATCTGAGAAATGCCCCAATTAAACACAAACACCATAAATCAAAACACCTGTTTGTGACGATGCAAGATTTTCAAAGACACTCTGAACCTCTTTGAACATCTCCCTCTTCTCTCCATCTCCTCCTTTTAGAGCATTGATTTACTGCCCGTGACTTCTTATAAAACTTGATGAATAGCGGGGTTGTGGGTACAGGGAGATGGAGTGCGTCCTGTCTGCATCAACAGTGGAAAAAGCAAAACCCTGGGGTGACGGAGGGGGCGACATGTTCAGGCACGTCGACTTAAAAGCCGGCATAAGGAGCCCCTCAGCACATCCTGGCACTCCAGTTCCTGCCATTTGTTCTCCATCTCTGGGATAAAAACCCGACTGAAAGCACAGGAAGTCGGATGTAGACAACTCCCTTCATTTTGGACACGTTTGTCTGCAATTACCGTGTGAGCTCTTGCTGGGGGAACCTGTGAAGGTATCTCTACTTCCTCTCCATTTCCTCGATCCCTTCTGTTTCTACAGCTTTACCTCTCTTACAGCCGGTGTCCTCAGCGATTTCACCTGATGAGAAAATCGAGCAGAGTCATACGAGACTCCCACCCTGCCCCGGCTTCTTCTTTTCTTTTCTTTCTGTCATTTCGCCTCGAATCATCATTTGGAAATCTACCCCACAATTAAGTCATTTTCCAGGAATTTGGCTCCGCGGTCGTGAAACGCTAGACGGAGCCAGTCTGGTTGGGCTGCGCAGAGACAGAGCTGGAGTGTATTTACTCTCCTCTTCCTCCAAAGTGTCATTTGTCATGTTCTTGGCAGACCAACGCAGCACCGGAGGAGACAAGTGAAGGCCGCCTCAATACAAAACCGCCATCATCACCAGCAGGAGAGGCGGCAGTGTAAATAAATAGCTCACCTGTCCCAACACTTCCATTTAACGAAGCGAGGCTAATTCCCCCGCTTGAATCAAGCGGCGGCGATCGGTTTACCAACAGCATCAGCCCTCCCCTGTCATCCCGCCTGACATCTGTAATGATAACAGAGTTAATACTAAAGCCTCCCTGCCTCATCTCCCCGTTCTCTTTACACGCAGATTAATTTCAGCTCCGGCTTGACAGACAGACACATCGTCGAAACCTGCCCTGCAATACAAGGTTACTGAGTCAAGGCTGGCATCAGGAATGTGCGTGCACCTGCATGTGTGTGTGCATGTGTGCGTATGCAAGCACCATATGTGTGGTGTGTGTGTGTGTGTGTGTGTGTGTGTGTGTCTGCCTCCTCTACACCGCCTGCCAAAGCCACTTCCTTAAACATGTCAGACATAATCCTGTCATTGCTGGAGGGGAAATAGTCGAGGCCGGCAGGCAAGCAAGCCTGAGAGAGCGGAGAGGTAGAGTGATGATAAATAGTCCAGGTTATATGTCCAGGTGTGGCTGTCTCCACCGCACACCTGTAAAGACATATTTAGAAATAAGCAGAATTATCCGCTCCGAACTTGGTGTCTGCTTGCATTTAACGATTACAGCTGTATTTTTAAAAACAAGCAGCCACAGTAGCAGTGGATAGTGGATGTGGGTTTGAGGTGTTCCTGTGTTTTGGCAGAGTCTCCGTCTAAGTGGAAAAACACAGATGTCAACAGGCCTTTTCTGGAATCTTGCACCTCATTCTTTTTTCTCACCAACGTCGGTAACAATTTTAAAACCAGACTCAGTCATAGTTTGTCACCACAAATGTGCAGACTTAAAGGATTATTCTGGTTTATCATAACATGGGTCTTATTTTGGTAGTCTGGGCATAATTACTATCAGGTGTGACAAAAATTGTTCTCATCAAAGTAATAGCTGACATCAGGTAAAGTGACATCTCAACAGCAAAATCTATTGAGACAAGAAACACGAGCAGTAGGACCAGACATGCTGGAAAGAAGCCAACAGATTATCTAAAACGCTTTATTTGGAGGTCAAACTGAAAGTGACTACACCTGTAATCCCTCATTGCACAAACTGTGTGTGCATACAACTAACAAACCTGTATACCTAATAACACTGGGTCCGGTCTCCAGCTTTTTAATGATGAAAATATCTTGGGCCTCCTCATACTTGGCACTTGAATATAATGTCTGCAATTAAATTCCTCAGTCATTCCTTGTTTTAGTTCAGCATTTTTATCCTTTCCCTGCACAGAGATCACAAAACCACATCCCATATCCCTCTGGCTATGATTTTGCAGCTATCAGTACAATACGTCAATGTTGAAGAGGAAAGTCGTCTGTAAACAGACGATATGTGCAATGATTATACTGTACACCTTTGTTTTCTTTTCCAGTGCGTTTGTCAAACCTGTGGGTTTGTATCAAACTTGTCTGAGTGACTGCTTATGTCTCTCAACCATTGCATGTTTTTTTAGTAACTTCATTGCATTCCCAGATGTCACTAATTGACTTAGTGAGTACAATATTATTATTACCAAATGGAATGAACAAAGCTATGTATTGCAGATTATCACTGATAAATGAAAAACTCTGAATGTTTTAACTTTCATATAAGAATTCAATTTTGTAATTCCTGTGGGTTAGTGAAAACCTGAAAATGCAGAATAAAAAAAAAATCTTTTTTTCTTACCTTAAACCACAAAAATGGTGTTTAGACAAATATATTGCATAATATGATTCATAGAATTTTTATATAGCTAGAGTCCAGATCATATGTGGGCTAAAGATTTTCTCATCCTGCCTCGTGGTCTGCAAGCCTTTAGTCTGCACCTCAGCCTGCTTCCCAGCCAGCTCGCTTCCATCATGCTAACCTCCAGCCTTCATCCCAGCCTGCAAGCCTCCAGTCTGCAAGCTTCCAGTCTGCACCTTGGCCTGCTAGCAACAAACCAGATTTTCAGCCTTCACTCCAGCCTGCCAGCAACTAACCTGCATCCCCGCCTGCTAGCATCCAGCCCGCTAGTATCCAGTCTGCACCTCGGCCTGCTAGCATCCAGCCCGCAAGTATCCAGTCTGCACCTCGGCCTGCTAGCATCCAGCCCGCTAGTATCCAGTCTGCACCTTGGCCTGCTAGCATCCAGCCCGCAAGTATCCAGTCTGCACCTCGGCCTGCTAGCATCCAGCCCGCTAGTATCCAGTCTGCACCTCGGCCTGCTAGCAACCAACTTGATTCCTGGCCTGCTACCTACCAGCTTGATTCCTGGCCTCCTGGCATCCAGCTTGTCCCCTGAGCGATCTTGCCTCTGTCACTGGCCTCCAATTCATCCTCCAGAGTGACCTGTCTGGTCTCCAGAGTTGCTCCGGCTAAGTCCCCAGCATCCAGGCCGTTGTCCAGTGCTGCTCTGCCTTTCGGCCCCTCCTGTCTCACTGTGTTTTCCTAGTGATTTTGGATTTTTGTTTAGTTAGCTTTGGATATGACCTTTGCCTGCCTCACCATCCTCTAAGCTTTGTGCCTTTTCTGTTTGAGTGGGTGAATAAATCATTGAACCACTTCAGCTCTTATTTGCCTATTAGCCTGCTTGCACAAGAGTGAGAATTTTCCCTGGAAAGCCAACACAACTTACATAATGTCACTGAGTAACTGAGGGATAAACTCTTTACTCAAGTGCAGGATGTTACTCATTCATGTTTCCACCCCTCAAATCTGGGAATTCAGAGCTGCTGTGCGACACTGCAGACATGTGCCTGTGATAGTAATTGTGCATATGGAGAACATGATTGTATTTGTTTTGTCTGTGAGTGTCTTCTCCTGTCACTGTGTGCTGTAAACATGTATCAGTCTTCCTAGCAACTTGCCAAAGTGAAAGTTTGTACCCCTCAAACAACGCAGAGGCACAGATAGAAGAGGGAACCGACAGATTGGCAGGAAGAGGTAGAAGATACCGTCCTTACAATAAAGAAGTCAGCCTCTCCATCCCATCTGTCACTGACACCAACCTGCCATCTCCTCTGCCTCAGGTTGTCTTGGCACCCTCTGCCTTCTTTCTGTTTGTGTGAGCGAGGATTTCTTGGCTGACACACATTAGCCAAATCTAGACTAAAGAGCACATGCAGTAATTTAGAGTCTTCTCTGATGTTTTTGTAGAACATAGGAAATTCTTGAGATGCTGTTTTACAAAGATGGTGACATTGCAAAGATGAGAATAAACTAGAATGAGAAATGGTGGGTGACTTGCCATTGCTTGCACGTTGCACATGTAAGATTGTACATATTTTTCCAAAGAAATGTATGCTTGCATGTCAAGGTCAGCGTTCATGCATAATTTAATTTAGAGGTTTTCAAACCCCAGGAGGTAGACGCAAAGATACAGACGTGAAAGGGACAGGAATGTTGTGTTGAAAAGAAAAATAAATTTGATATTTTACTTTGTCCTGCAGAACTTTGAGCTGCAGCACTGGTTGTGACACTGGTTGTATCAAAATGTGTCTTAACTCATTTCAGTCAAATCTGAACACGTGATAAAAACATTTTTTTAGATTCAATGCAACTTACATTTCCTGTGGATATGATTATCTTAGGCCATGGAAACATATGGCCACAAATCTGCTTACAAATCATGGAAAAAAAGTTCTTTATAACTACAGAAATTACCTGAGAGTCATCACATTTTTAAGTTTTCTTCAGTATCACAGTTGCCCATCCATGGTTACATTGCAAACAAGAACTGCTAATATCTTTTCCGCATACTTTTAATAGTGCAAACTCAATGAATCCATGGCAATACTTCCTGTTAACAGCCCCCAAATTATGGGACTGTAGCATAATTATACCCCAAAAGAATAATAATAATAGCTGTGACAAAAACCATAAACATGGATATGAATATAACAGGGGATGCATTTGTCTCGATTCTAGTGGGGTTCACACAGAAAAATCCCATGCCTAAATGAACACAGAGGCATCTATACTATACATGAGCATTTGCAATATTCATGTCAGGAATTGCAACTAACTGCCTTTATAATTTTCATGAATGATCATGGTGTCTTGGAAATGAGACAATGTGTTGTAACAGTTTGAAGTTGCAGCACCTTTTCCTGCCAAACCTGCATTAGTTTCTATACTGTTTTTCTCTCGCTTAGTCCAAGTTTTGAGGTTTCTCCCTCTTGACAAAGTGGAGGAAAGCATTCCAGCACTTCTAGCGTGCAGCTGTAGTCCAACATTAACAAAGCCTTCCGAAGCATATATCACCCTGCCATGGAATTCAATCTTTCCCAGAGGTTCAAAAAACAAACCGTATTCCCCCAACCAAGGCTAGAAGTAGCATCTGTCAATAAAGTATAAATGAAGGGCTTGATTATACAGCTGGCTGGCTGGGAGCCATCTCTCCGAAGACAGGAGAAGAGAAGGAGTGAAAGAAAAGAAGAAGAAAAGTAAGAATTTGGTTGTTTTACTTCGGCCGGGCCCTTCCTCGCCCATGCTATGCAGCAGCTGTAAATGCACCAGTCAAAACAAATCTGGGATGCCAAGGGCTATTCTGCTTTCTGCACACACCCCGGCTCCACCTATACACACAAACACAAACCTGTGCGGCATTTCTTTACCGACTTCTTCACTCCTGTGTGCGCGCTTCATGAGATATCTCTCCGTAATAGCCATCCTTAGTGTTGTGTGAGGCCTGCAGCAGAGTATAACCTTGTTGGCTCAGCGAGCACTCATCTACTCGCGCACTGCAGATTGAACTTTCTCGTGTGGATTCAAACACAAATAATCCGTTCGTGAACAGTCATGTTTGGCTTAAGAGCCGATGGATACAGCAGAAGGCTCAGGAATTTGACCAGAAGAAGGGGGGCCCTGCGTTCAGATATATGTGCTCTGCCGTAAAAAATTACCTGTCGTCTGTGTGTATGGAAGCCACTTCGGGTCAACAGCACACTTCAGACCTGCCCGGTGATGAAGTTTGAGAGCAAAACAGCAACTAGAGATGATGCACAAAGCAGAGGCCAGCTGTAAAAATGTCTGTAAATACATAAATATACACAAACAGCTTTAGGGGAGACAAGACAGGTATGGTTTTATGCTGAAATGGCTCTTTTTGTCTCTCATGGGTGCTATTTGAAGACAGGCCAAATGCGCCGCTCAAAGGCTGTATATGCATGCGTGTGTACATGTGTGTGTGTGTGTGTGTGTGTGTTTGTGTGCAAGATCCACAGCTCCTCACCCAGTGGAGCCAACTGCGCAAGCTGCATGAAGCGCTCCAATATCCCACCTAGCAAAATAAACCGGACGATTAAAAAACAACATACAGGCCCGGTTTCACTCAGGACCTACACCTAAACTTTTCCAGTGCTGCCCCCACCACCACCAACCCCCTTTCTCCCTCCTTCTCTCCCCTCCGATCCACCTCCTTTCTTCTTTTTCACATGCTTTTACAGTGAGGTACGCTGAAAGCTCTCTTTGTTGCCACGGTCTGTGGCGTTTGAATGGTACCAAACAAGCGCCCAAGTGCACCGAGCCCCCAAGATGGCCACTGAATAGAATTCTTCCCCTGACTTCTCCCTGGCCGAGCGACAATGAGTGGGACCACTCCTTTCTAGTCAAGCCCGCACTAATGGCTAAGACAATATTTGCAGGAATGAGGGGGATTTAATTTGCATTCAGGCTGTCTCCATTTCTTTTCACAGGACTTGGGCCTGCTCAGTTCAACTGCGTCGCGGCCTCTGAAAGTACGCATTCTGCCGATTTCGCTTTGATTTTTTTCTTTACCCCCTCCACCACCACCAGCGAACCCCCAACCCTGTCTTTTTTTTCGGAGGGAGGGGGGGACTTTCAAACACCATTTGCTGCCCTGTACTTGGTTTCTCTAATTCAAAACGGAAAAAGAGGAGTGGGGTAGGGGGAGCTAGGAAAGGAACAGGTGTGGGTCAGAAAAATAAGAAGACGGTGCAGTTTCAGGGATATTTTATCAAAAAAAAAAAAATCTAACATTGTAGCAACTGTGGCTTGTTTTCTTAAACATTATACCCTTCCTTGTTTTGTGCACAAACTAATTTTCAGATTATCCTCACATGCAACGCAACTATATCAGAGTCCTCGTGATCTTGAAGGGTCCACATGAAAGTGCGGCTCGAAATGTGAAGATATAACAGCCTCCAGGATTAACTATAAAAGCTTTTTATCTTAAACTGATATTCCAAAAGCTATTGTTACAGGTTCAAAAGTAGCTCCGGGCTACAAAAATAATTCCTCGGCCGGCGCCCGATTAAATAAAGTAATTAGCAGAGTCGTTTTAAAAGGACGGTGCTTTAGATTACAAAAGAAAAATACAACAGGCAAAAACAGCCCCTAATGCTGACTGACAGCGGAGAGAGTGGTGAGATGTCGTAAAACACCAAACTGTGTTTTTTCCTTCAGGCTTTTTGAAGTCCTTTAAAGCAGGTTCCACACACACACACGCGCACACACACACATATTAAGCTACACACACAGTGCTAATTATCACGGCTACGTTTTTACCCATTTGATGCTGGAAATTAAAATGTTCCTGAGGATTGTTACCATAGAAATCGTTTCACTAAATGCTTGTCGCATCAATTGCAGCCGTAGAGCTGACTTTTTTGTTTTCTTGGCCGGCGTGAGGCTCGGCGCGGCGCGGTAACAAAAGGACGGCGGAGCGCGACGTCAGTTTGGGTTTTAAAATGAGAGAGGCTGGAATGCAGCCATGAGCCGTCCGTCTGGAGACAGACTGACAGATCGTTTGCATACTTAAAGATGACAGTGAAATCTATATTTGGGATAGTGGGCTATGAAGCAGTGATCTGCTGTGTTTACTTTACTCACTATGAGTGAGACCAACATATGACCTGGACATCTAAACCAATAATGGAGTCACTTTTAAATCTTAAAACTTTAACCTTTGTACTACATATCATGCACCTTAAATCTCTTCCTGTTTAATTTAACGTCAAAGAAAAAAATTGTACGATGGATTTTTTGGAAAATGCTATAATTCACAAGATCAGTATCATGACACCTGTCTGTTTAATATGGAGCAGGAGATGGTTAGCTTAGCTTAGCATGAAGACAGGTAACAGCTACCTTAAGTCTGTCCACGTGGAAGACAAGACTAAGAGAGGCTCTACTTAACTACAGTGGTCCCTTAAGCTAAATGCTAACTTCAGAATGGAGGCTGGTAGGTGCTGAGGCAGGACAGCAGGAGACATGCAGGTGGAATAGGTAAGGAAGAACACAGGAAACACTGGAAAAAGGAAAACACTGGAAATACCACTAGAAGACAAAGAAACACTGGAGAAACAGGGGCAAAGACAGGGAGCATGGAAAGGGACGATCTGACAGCTTGCAGGTGGAATCAGAAGTCTTTGAAAGCTGTCAGTGATGAGGGCAGATGAGATGCAGGTGTGAGACAGAAGAGCCCCGGCACCTGAGGACCACACCTCCAGCCACTGAAGCAGTGCCTGAACAAAAAACTAAACCCTAAACCAAAAACACTGGAGTATAAAACTCAAAATACACTGAAAATAAACTAGTAAAAAATACAAGAGTCCAAAACCATGACAAAAATAATTCGCACCTCTGATAATAATAATTATAATAAATTATAATAAATGTATTTCCCAAAATGCAGACGTCTTCTTTGACACTGCCTCTGACCACGTTGAGGAATTGTAGCTTCATTTAAACCATAGCCACCCTACTGTACAATGTGTGGAGGGGAAGCACATACACAATCTCTTACAAGGCAGCATTGCTTTGACTCTAATTTGTCCTCTGAGGTTGTAACACTGACATTGTTGCTGCCTTTAAAGCAGAAAGTGCAAAACGCTGTTGTTTTAAAGACATCTTTCAGCAGGAAAAATAGATGTAGCCTCTGTCGAGAGGTTTGTGCCTCTGGGAACATGAGATGGTAAACAGACGTTTGACAGGGCTTTTCACACACACACACACACACACACACACACACACACACACACACCGCAATAAAGCACTTTGTGTTCACGTATTCTCTTTGAGATGTCTGAGCCCGGCTCGACGTGGGGAGCTTCTGCATTTACACAGTTTTGCCTGAAATGTGTGTTTTAGTCATAAATATTCAGTTGACAAAATGAATAATAATAGAGGTGATACTGTACAAAAAAACAGGATGGGATTCTGTCTGACCCTGCGGATGACCTCTTCAAGATAATGACTGATGCTATTTAATTATTGAGTATCAGTCACAGGTATTGTCTTTTTTTATTCAGGTTTCGTTTCATTTAGCTTTTCATTATGGCACCTATGAGTCACCTGCTGGAATTTTCAAGCATTCAATTTTTTTTCTCGCTTCACCAAGCAAAGAAAAGGTGCGTGTGTCTGCATGATGTGTGGATGTTAAGCGGTGACATAAGGTGCTTCCTCTCTGACTCCAAAGTTTGCTCCTAATCGCTGTTCCCCTCCAAATTGCCATGATTGAGCTTTGATCAGCTCTCAGAGATAGAAAAAGAGAGGTAGAGAATGAGCGGAGGAGCAGAGAGGCACCAAACTCCAGTCAATAAAAAGGCTCTTTTAGCCCAGATCCACCCCCTTTTGCAACCCTATCCACATTCTGGTCTGCAGGGTCAGCAGAGAGGGGAAGAAGAGGGGCATCTGCTGTCAAATCAAATCTGGTTGTCAGACTGTTGTGCCACACACATACACACACACACACACATACACACACACACACCACCAGTCGCCATCACATGATAATAAAAAAATCATGTACAGCTTACACAAAAAAACAAGGAAAGTGAGAGCCAGAGAGTTGGAGTTGGTGAAGTGGGAGAGAAGAGCTGAAAAGACTTGATGGTGGGTGGGGGTGGGGGTGGGGGTGAGAGCAAGTTTTGAAATGTGCATCGGTTTCTGTGAGGACGGGGGTGAGATGGGGGAACTCACTCATATTGAATGGGCGCCTCGCTCTGTGTTTGTTGCCCGAGCCAGGTCTCAGATTGAGGGGGACCAGCTCCACCACCATTTTTTCGCCCGCGGTCATATTGACTCCAGCCAGGCTGTTGGGTCTGATATGACTGCAGGCTATGTGTGGGCCTGGCTGCCTGGCTGCTTGGCTGGTTTCTCTCCGTGGACGGGTGGGGGGGAGAAACCCTGCGAGTGTGTTTAGTTTTCCACAGGGCAAATACCCGCGCTCCCATCTACCAAATTAACGAGATGAAGTCCCGATGATAACGATTCTGACAGCTTGTCTGTCTGCTATCTGCCTTGCAGAAGTGAGAAGGAGCCGCTCGTGTCTATTCGGCAGGAATTCCAATGAGCCCGGTCCAACGACTGTTTGCATTGGTAATTGCATTCCCAGAAGCCATTTTAATGAATCTAAATTGCTAAAACCTCTATTCCTGTTCCACTAATCATGATGAGTTGATGCACTAGCTGGGCACTGCTTCATTATAGTCGTACATCAGTGAGAGTTAGAGCCCAAAAAATAACAAGTGCACCCAAAAACACAAGTAAGCAATAAAAAAATTCAACTATTTCACATTCCTATCCTCCCTTATATCATCTTTAGGGGGCTTGCCACAGGTGAAATACTCCTGTGTTAGAGCTATACTTAGAGAATGACAGGTGTCCACCCTCAGTGTTGTAAAATTCTGCAAGAACTCACTACAACAGCTCTTTTGATTCGTGGTTCTGCTCTGAGAATTTACTCGACACTTTACAGCTTCCTGTCAATTCAGATTCTGAGGCGAACTGTGATGACAGTTCTTTAAACAGCGTATATCTGCAAAGATCCTGTGTCTGTCTCTCTCCTCTCTCTTGTCTTTTCTCTACACGACAGGTCTGTTTAAAGGCCACGTGCTCCTGATTTTTAACCACAAGCTTTAGTTAAACTAATTTCACTGAAACCGCCCATACACGCACACACACATCCAGGTTGCAATGAGTAAATGTAAACCGAGATGTTTAGAATTGCAAATGGTGCGTTAGGTATTTCAAAGGAAGCCTGTGTTTACTTGCATCACGTTCCAAACCCAGCCAGTGGCCGATCAGATAGGGGAACACCCCCACTCATTCGCCTCTTGATCTCACACACACATATACACAGACGTCGGATTCCCCTAAAGAGGAAACATTAGCACGCTCACATGTGCTGCTGCTGTGTATTTCCCTGGGCACCTGACGCTGGTCTCGTACAGAAAACCTCTTTCATCTGCTGTTGTTCCTGCTTCATGTGGAGTGCTGGAGCAACCCTCTGTGTCCTCGTGATCTCGGTTGTTTCAGAGAGGATGACCAAAGTAGAGATATGTCAGAAAATGACATGGCTCCGTTAGCTCTGCTGGGGCGAAAGTGATTCGTGACAAAGACAGTAATAAATATTTTGGTCCACACAATTCTATAAGTAATATTAATTCAGTGTATACATGTATTAATTTATTGGATTGTTTGCCTTCTTATTTATTAGTGAAAGTAGAGAGATGACAGGAGAGGAGTGAGGGGAGAGGAAGGAGGCATGAGGTCTCCAGCTGGACTCGACTCAGGGACATCGCAATTATACGGTTGGTGTCTTAAACCTGGAGGCCAACAGGACATCCTTCCTTTGGGGTTTTTACTTGAAATAATATTTAATCAGTTCACTGAAAGTTCATAGGCTTTGGGAACTGTAAACATTGTCATCATAGTGTCGGTTTAGTAGCTGTTCTGGACCTTTCTATCATATCACATGATCATCCTCAGCAGAGTTTGCCCAGTTGTCATTGTATATAAGTGTTCAAATTTTACAACTGACAACTGTGCAAACTTGAAGCTGAGGAACGTTTTCTCAAAGTTTTGTGCAAGTATCTGAAGATATTCAACGAAGTGGGGTCCCTCCCCCTTCCAACTGGTACAAGCAGCTAAAACAATGTAATGATATACAGGGGTGGATACAACATCATGAACAGCTGTACAACACAATGCCGTCCAGTCCAACAGAAATAAATCATGTGAGAAGCTGAATGTGTTTGGGGCTTATTTAAACCGTGTCAGAGAGGAGTTGATTCAGCTGGGGTTTTGAGCTCATTTTACTTGAGTTGGAGAATTTGACATTTTTAAAGCAGCACAGAGCTCCAAGAATCCTGCATGAAAGAAATACAATGTGTAAAACCATAAAAGTCAGCTCTTAGAATGGTGTATTTTAGTCGTTTGTGATTATTCCTAACTGTGGCAGCTTGTTAACTTGCTTATGATATTTAGAACTTAGAATTTAAAGTTATTTAGAAGAGTGTGTTGCCGCAGCACCTAACTTAGCAAGTGAGTTTTCAAAGTGGTTCACACGCTCACACAGACGCATGCAGAGCACCTAAACAGCACTAATACAGGAGCACACATCATTATATTGCCATATCAAACTCGAAGAATGCTTGTTCAATGAGATGTTAAAAATAATTTGCATGTGAAGAGCGGTGGGAATAGGTACAATTTTCAAATAATACATTATGTGTTGATAATAACGTTAAATGAAGCACAGTTTGTGCAAAGTGCTCGTCACATCATGATTCACATCGCAGCATTTGACACACTGAAGAAACAGAAAAACTGAAGCTCCATTTACGTCCCTTGTTATTTTTAGGACATGTGTTTAGCACCTTCTGTGATGTGACTCTCTGTCTATAGGTCATGCTTCTAAAGTGTCGACCAAGAGGCCACCAGCGTCCATTGTGTGTGAGTGAGACAAGGTTTACTGGGGTGGTCTCAGCCCTGAGACAACAACTCTATACCCAGGACATTGTCCCGGTCTTTGTGGGAAGGCCTCGCTGAATTAGCCTCTGCCACCTCTCACAGCCCCCTCTGCTCCACCGCACTACCATGAATAGATCTCCATTGTTGCACCGCATAATGTAACAATTTCATTATTACGTGATTGCAGAAGTTCGGCGCACGACCCAGACCTCGGTGAGGCGGCAACGTTCATGCGGGGAAGAATAAGGCCTCCAGGGGCGTGAGGATGCAGCTGTGGCTGGAGTCGGTGCAGGTTACCTCTGAAGGCTGTTCTATCAGCCTCCAATTAGACCTAATTGGATTGCTAGTCACCCCTTAAATTAGCTCTGCTAACAAGGTTTCCTGCTGTCAGACAACTGTATGCAAAATAATGAATAAATACTGTATTTGAGGTGTGAGGCTCTGTTTTTTCACACTCGGAAAAGCTCAACAGAAATACCAATTAAGTGGATGCCTGGGCATCAGAGTCAATAGGGGAGAGAGAGAGAGAGAGAGGAAGAGAGCGAAAGACAGCAAGAAAGAGGGAAGCCCAGAAACAACAAGACACAACAAGGCAAAGACACAACTCAAGGTAAAGGAATGTAATGTTTGCCTTTCTGAGTCTGAATATTTAACGAAGCGCATGGTTAAAAGGTAACACAATGCTCGAGCATTGACGTTCCTGTTAATTTTTAACCAGCTGAGCGGGGCGTTCAGTGATGTGTTCTCAGGAACCGGTTTTGCATATGGAATTAGGATGCAGCATGAAAGCAGGGAATTTAAAAATTAATCACACGTCCAAATGGACATGTTTGCACGATTCAACAAATGTGTGCAACAGTTACATTAAAGCATTCATCAATAAGCGGATGTTATTTTGTTATGGGATGCCAGTGTGTGTGTGTGCATGTGTGTGCGTGTGACCACAGCGACCGAACGAACCAGAAGATATTCCAGTGACCTCGAGTGTGACACCACCACTCCCTGGTTATATGTTTTGTTTTTACACACGTTTGTGTTCTGACGCGGTGAAGGAAAATGCCTCAAGCACATGCAATGACATACCTCAGCATGCTGTCATAGGAAGCGGCAGCTGACAAGCAGACAACCCAGGCAGAGATGATTCAACCGGCTGGAGAGAAATAGAAAGCTCCACAATAAATGTTAGAGGGATTCCTTTTCAAAAATTCAATACACGTTTAATTTTATTGGACATTTTTCGGGACTCTTCTGCGGCAATTGTGTGAAACTTTCTCTCCACTTCCTCTCAAAAATTCTATGCAGCAGTAATTCAGAGAAAGAGAAAATAGTCATGCATTTAACAGCTATTGTATGCGGACATGGAGGCTTAATGCATGAGCTGCAGAAGCCCCGGAGCCCACCAGGACGCACCATGCAGCACAGCCTTTTCAATCACATCAAATCTCCACGCACCATGGCAGAGAAACTTTGGCCTTCACCACGGAGGGAGTGTGTCTTATCCCGATAATTACATTGGGATATAGAGATTGCATTGCCACAGGGCTAAAACACTCCCATCACTAAAACTTCTCAGCGCTGCAGCTCAATGAGCCCGGCAAGGCAGCTACACAGCCAGACTGTGTTTGATCCTGGTAAAATGGGAGAAAATCGAGCAAAGCCACAAAGTGCCGAAATCCTATTCAAGCTTTCATCGCTGGAGAACACGAGAACATGTGTACATACCAATGCATAAGAAGACACTGCTTTCATTTCACTGAAGGCTAATGTAAAACCACTTGAAACTACTGACAGTGAAAGAGATTTTTGGCTTCTGCAAACGTGAAGAAATTGCTGATCGACTTTTTTTCTGAACACTGAAAAAAACCATCATCTCTCACTTTTAATTGGGTAGCTAGAACAACTGAAATTATGTTTGTACTCAATCAACATCCTTCTTCTATTTTGCAACTCTGCATAGTCGACTAGTAATACACTCTGTGTGCTGTGTGTTAATTGAGTGTTAGACCGTTCTCTGTGGAGAGGTGAAATGTGTAATGTGTTCACACTGGGCAGCATTAACAAGACAATAGGTCACGTCTGCGGTGTCAAATGAAGCGCCTCCTTAACACTCCTGCTAATCATTTGTTTGCACTGGCAGTCAAACAATCACCAAGGAGTGATAAGGTAAATGTGTTTTTCTCAGCACTAAGACAATTACTGAAATCAACTTTTGCTGATCTTGTTATTCAAAAAGGGGAAGTCCCGGTCTTGCAGGTTTTAGGGGAGCACTACTGCAGATGTGAAGAATGTTTGTGGCTTTTGTTGCTCCAGCAAATCTGATAAACTGCATCAAGTGATGTCAGTGTCAGTTTGGGTTGAAGACTATAAGTTTGAGTTTCTTGTTTTTTTCCTTATTCAGGTCAAGGGTCTCAGGACAGAGGGTGTTGTAGCCTACACTGTACAGATTGTAAAGGCCCTCGAGGAAAACTTGTGATTTGTAGTCAGGCAACTTAAATAAAACTGGCTTGACTTGAGGACTCTTAAAAGCAAGCTTTGTGGCTTTGGCACAGCAGTGCTAGATCTAAATGCTAACATCAGCATGCTAACAAGCTCACACTGACATTGCTGGTAATATGTTAACCATGCTCACCGTCTTGCTAACATTTGTGAATCAGCACACAGGTATAGCTGAGGCTGACGGGAATGTCATTAGTTTTGCAGGTACTTGGTCAAAAACCAAATATTGGACAGAATAATAATTTGACCTGATGATGGCGCTAGATTAAAAAATAATTGATCACCAATTCATTTCTTCATATCTTCATTTCATAACAGTTCATCTGGTAGTAGCTTCCTAAAAGATCATTTTTAAGCAGCTGTAGTGGTGCAACAATTCTGACAAAGCCTGACATGCAAGATTATCAGCAAGCTGTCTTCCTGCATGAATGGAATATATAAACCTGCCAATTGCTTATGCTTATAAACCTGACTTTCCTATTTAGACCAATATGACCATACATATAGCCAGAGGCCACTGTGAAGGTGAAGACAGCTTGGATGTCAAAATGTGGCAAAGTCAATTTTAAATATGCTTGTCAACGTGCTCCAGACTTTCAATGAAAATAAAGTAGTGGATAAGCAGGAGCTCCTTTTGTCATATATTCACCAGTTTTCTGGTTTTGCCAGGTTAATATTATTCAATGTTAAACATAGATGGAATACTAAAGTGAGATCTCACAGTATCTGGTTTGGCTTGTCATTAGGCCACAGTTTGATCGCAGCATCTGTTTGCCACCCAGGCCAGTGTTCACCCTGCCTAATGAGGCGTGGAGGCCAGGTTGTAGGTTATGGGAACCTGGGCCACGGTCAGACCCTGGAACTGTGGACAAACAGGAGGACGCATACAACAGGTGAGATCTGATACCGGCCCCATTCACTCTGAAAGGCAGGGAGAGGAGACAAGACAGAGGCATGGAAACCTGACAGTCTTTGACCCTGATGTCATTTCCTCCTTATTTAAAAGTTCAAATTACCCTTACTTCCTATGTAAACCCTGAGTAGCTGGAATGATCTAACCCAAACCATTACTTCCTACTGTGTATCCTTTGGTTTCCTGAAGGAGGCTTGCTGTTTCCCTTCCTGTCATGCCTCTCTTTCCCATATAAACACTCAAGAGGGAGGGAAAAGAAAATATTACAGCTTAAAAGCAGTTAATATCTCCATTCACTTAAGCAAAAAACTACATCTTCTGACAGTTTATGCTCTCGGTTGCGGCTCTGCCTGCTCTGAATCCATGCCTCGGTGTCAGATTAGGAGCGAGTCGTTCATGAATATACAGCTGGTTACCCTCATTTCGTAACATTAGTCCCCCGTTTGGCTTAGAGCCAGTACAGTAGGGGTAAATCGAGTAAATACAGACAGGCCTTGCAGATGCTAATGTACTTAGCGTTAGTGGTAAACAAAATGAGATTACTGGGGAGGGAAGGCAAACTCTGAATTTGATTTACTGAGGCTTAGCGTAAACAGCTTGTCAAACTCCTGCTCTGCTGCTATGAAAAGGCTGCAGAATTGGTATTTGACTAACAAGCACAGTAAGTGTTTCTTGCTATTCATAAAATTACCCAGGCAATTGTCACTGTAATTGGAAGCGACTGTGAAAAGGGAATATGTAGGCGCATCTCCCCAAAATATTGTTTACTTTTTTTTCCTCCCCTTCAAGCCGTTGTTGTGTTTTGAGTGATAGAGGATTACGAGTTAGGGATCAATTATTATAATAATGGAATGTGAATCTGCATAATGCTAAATGAGAACAGATAAGTTTAGCACACAGGATCACCTAAATGTTAGTTGGTGTGTCCACGTGTGTCTGCAACATTAACATAATCCACAGTATAATCCAGAGGCGACGGCACGGGCCTCTCCATAACGAAGCTGATAACTAGCGCAAGACACCACTCCTTATGGGAATAAAACTCAGCTAAATGAGATGGAACCAGGCTTACTGCTCTTATTATGTGATAAATGGGATTTTCCAAGTTAGAATTTTCTGGCATGTTATATATTTTTTTCCACACTTTCCCAGTTTCTTTTTTTTTTTTTTTCATTCTGATGACTACAGCAGTCATATTATTTCCCCCCTCTCTCGCTGCAGGGAGAAAGTTTTCAGTGTCTCCCCACAAAAAAAAAGGCAGGCTAATTGCATGTCAATAATTCAATGCTTAATTTTAATGACCAGGAGAGTTCATTTATTCTCCGTCTAGGCTGCCTGACGATGTGATTAATAGGGATGAAAGATAAAGCTGGCAGAGGGGAGAGAGGGGGAGAGAGGAGAAGGGAAAAGGCAAGGGGATAGATAATGTTGGGATCTTCTATTCTCTTCCTTCCTCCACCCTTCCCAGATGGCAGAAAGGTCTCGCAGACTCCTGAGTCGACAGTTTGGAGGAGCGTGTGGGCTGCCGGGGCACATACCGAACAGGAGGAGGAGGAAGTGGAGGTGGAGGAGGGACGGCTGGGGAGAAAGTGTCTCAGGGTGCACTTGATGTCTCTGAGAGCATCCAGTTTGGATATTCTCATAAAAAAAGAGGGGTGGCACTTTATCTGGATCCTAACTAGCTACTTAGCTACATACTCATAAACAGCCTGAAAGGCACAACAAGGTGTGGGAAAAAATAATATAAAGTTTTGTGTAGATACAGTCAGGAAATCCACCGTTGATCTTGCATAATCCCAAGCAGGATGCAATCTTTGTGCTAAAAGGTATTCCAGGCACCTTATTGTGAATTGAGCAGTAAAGATTTAGATGTGGAAGAACCCCCCCAAGGTTTCTTCCCCACCCGGATTGGAGGAAGATGAAGGCATCGCAGACCACTCCTCACAATGGAAGCACTTCCTCCAGGCCTAATGGCCTCTGAGCCACAGCTTTTGTCCCCTGATTAGCCGGCCTATTCAGGGCTCAGCCCCCTAATTGCGTAGCCTGTTTAGTTACCCGGCATTACAGTAAGAATTAATGAGACACAATTACTGCATCCAGGAAATCTCCCGTCCCAGCGACCACTCCGATCTGCAGGACCTCGCCGAATAAAACCTCCTTGAGTCTAGAATTCAACCTACTGTCAAAAAAAAGTGGAGCACAAGGTTTTTTCCCCCCTCACAGGAGAAAAAATACATGTATTTATTCGAAGCTATCTCATAATTAGGCCCTAGAGTGAATGAGTGAGTGAGGGAGAGCAGGGGAGGAGATGGGAGAAGGAGAGGAGAAGGGGTGGGGGTGGGAGAGAAAGCGGCATTCAATAGCAAAAAGGCCCACAGATACAAAAGGCGGAAGAATGACAGGCACAAGAGTGAAACCTGCTCGGAGAAATGAGGAGGAGGGAGATGGAAAAGATGGATGGAGGGGGGAGGGGAGAGTGAGACGCAGATTCAAACCTACAGTTTAGCTACAGATAACATTTCATCACCGCGGCTTTGTGGGGAGGCTGAAATATGGAAGCAGCCCGGGGTGAGGCGCCCAGTCTATGCTAATGGTCCACGGTGACACTTTAAAGAACCTTTGAGATGGGACAGTGGGCTCTGGAGTCCCGTCCACATGGGAGCCCAGTGTTATTGCTCGGAGCCAACACAGGATCCTCGGGTACAAACGAGTTGGAGACCTTTCTTGAGTCCTCTCACAGTTTATATGCTGCTGACACACACACACATTGTAGCAATGGTGAAGCAGGTGCAATTTCTTTTTGCTATTTCAGTTTGGCTGTATTTGTTAGAGGGGAAATAATCTACATAGCATTTCCACTCAGTTTTCAGTTTTGCCAGTGATGCTGACAGAATTGGAAGATACTCATCTGTCCATTTGGGCTACAGTTTTCCATTCATACCTTGCAGTTTACTGCCCATTGAGGAAACATCTTGGACAGGCCAACCATCACATGTCTAACACAAACAGACAGATGCACATTTACACTCATGTTCATACCTCTGGGCAACTTTGAGAGTTTTTGATCTACCTGAGTGTGTGAGAAAATGCGAGAAATCAGCTCGATCTGCGTGAAGAAAAAAAAGGATGAGATGTGACTGAAAACAAGCAACATTCTGACATAAAAAAGTGAAGAAATGGAAGTTGTAGGAGGTGGATGGTTGCATTTGCATTCAGTGAACGAAACCCTCATGCAAAAGTATAGTTTGACATTTTTGGAAACATGCTAAATGAACTTTCTCGCCAGGAGTTGCCTGGATATTCACTATTAAAGCCAGCAACTGGTTAGCTTAGCTTAGCATAAAGACTGGAAACAAGGAGAAACAGCTAGCGTAGCTCGTACTTTAAAAGTAACTAAAAAGTAAGCATTTTTTAGGATTTAAACAAATGATGATGATGATGATGATTATAGCAACTAATTAATAGTTCTTCATGCTAAGCCAAGCTAACAGGCTCCTGGATGTAGCTTCATACTTGGATGAATAGATAAGAGGATATATACTGCTCTCTAACTCTTGGCAAGAAAGTGGATGTCAAATGGTTTTTTTTTTATCTTGACCTAATTCCTATCATGCCCTTTTCCAAAGTTGTTTTTTGCGACCTAAGATTTATCAAGTCCAGTCACGTGGCAACCAGGTGAAAATAGCATGCACTTGTTGTCCCAAATTGCAACTGATGGGAAGTGAACAAAATATAACCTATGTGTGTCCAGAGCAAGTGTGCTGATACTTAATTTCCACCCAGATAATGTTGAAGTTATCATGCTGCCTCTCTCTCAATCTTTCCTGCTGTTTTTTTGGTCAAATTTTGTCTTTTTTCATTTTGACATTTACACAGTCCCCGTGGTGAAATTTATACACTGCATTTGACCCATCCTAACTACTTAAGAGCGATGGACCAACTCCAATTCTGAGTCCTTGAATCACTAGCACTGGCGGGAGTGCTCAGAATACCTGATATTCATGTCTTTTGGAGGGAGAAGAAACCAGAAAATCCTGTAAAAAAGCACACAAATACAGGAAGAACATGCTAACTGAAGACCCAAAGGCCTCAGTTGGGTCTTGTAATGTTGGAAGCCAGGACCTTCTTGTTGTAAGACAGCAACACTAACCATGCAGCTCTGTCACTATGACTCTATCTGCTGTAGTTATTCAGCCCTTGAACAAGAGGGGACTAGTTAGGTGGATGACATAAGGTTGAAAGGTTGACATTTTCCTGCTGCAATTAGCACAGACGTCTCAGTCACTCATCAACATTCCGTCTGCGGCACTTTGCTGAGGAGGTACTAATCAAACACAAAGCATATTGATTCCTCGCAAAGAGTCGTGTGGTCCGCAAATGCAGTTTGGAGCGAGCGAGCGTGGGGAGAGCTTTTCAAGTCCTCTTATGTGGTTTGTAAGTTCTGAATTTGCTCAAGATTAGCCTCCATAAAGAGGATTACTACTTTTGTGTGGAATATTTTCAACACTGACGTAGTCATTTCAGGAATGTTCGCCGGAGCTTTCAGAGCATTGTGTTTACTCACCTGTCATTCTGTTTTCCCTTTTCTTTCACTGATTGAAACAACCCACACACCTCACCCACCCTGAGCACTCACTGCAGCTCAGTCTGGCTGTGCAAACGTGAGTACATTAGCCTCTGTGTTATCTGCACTGGGAGCCTGTCTGTCTCAGGCCAGCTCAGAGGTTTTTACCTGAATGGCCTTTGTTTGCCCGTGACCCCCCTTAGAGCAGGTCGCAGCCTGAAGCCGTTTCACCCTGGACGTGGCTCTCCTCAAGTTTCCCCCCTCTCCCAGAGAAATAGAGAAAAGAAGAGAAGGAGGGAGAGGAGCGACAGGGAGATGTAAAAGAGAGGTCAGAGGCTCAGGTGAGCTTAGCGTGTAGCCTGTCAATCAGACATCATACAGCATAGCTCAGGGGAGGCTCTCTCCTTCCACTTCAGTGCCCCCTCTTCTCAACCTCTGCTGCTCCGTTCACCTTTATATGTCTTTCACGGCGCATTAAAAAGTACTCAGATTCATCCAGGGTTCTACTTTCTCACATTTTCCTTTCGCAATTTTGACAGAAGGAGTCTATTACAGTTTTCATGCAGCTGTAATTGTGCATCCAGGTTGACTACGTGGCCTGAATCTACCCCTTAACACACACATCTGAAGTGTTATACCAGACTTTTCCCATATATTTCTATGACAATATCAGAGCATGCTGTGTTGTTTCTGGTTGTGTGTCAAATATAAGACAGCTAGAAAATGTTAACTAGCACACAAACCAAAGTGTAACTGTGAGGCAGTACCATAATAAGTGTTAAAACTCCACAAGAATGCAGTAACAACCCTAATGTTTATCCTCCCTGATTACACAATTAGTTTAGCAGCCAGCTAAGCACACTTGCATTGTCTGGAGATGCAAATCTTAATGGTGTCATTGGCTGATACAGACGTCCTCCGTCTATATGAGGGGAGATAACATCGGCAGCTGGAGAGTCGAAGCATTATTACGCCCTGCCTTACCTGCCTGATGCAATCAGTGAAAATAAAACAAAGTGCTCTCAAAGGAGCTCAGTCAAGCCCACTCACCTCATTTCAGCAACAAGATTATTTCAATTGATCCAATTACCGTTTGCCAGAGCAGAGGCCCCGTAATGTTAGAGGTGGAAGAGAGTGTCAGGAGTAAGCTTTTATCTCTCGGTGTTGTTGCACATTGCACAGTTAGATCAGGAGTAAATGGAAAGGTACAAATCAGATAGAAGCAACACAACGTTAAGTGTGTGGATGCAGGGCTTGTGGTCAGAGGTAATCAAAAGGCCTAATTAAAGGGAATAGAGGACAAAGGTTGATACTATATGATTCATACAGCTATGTTTACATCGCAAATATTACGCAAATTAATTTTTAATCTGTGGTGTCTTTGACTCATCTATCCTCCGTCCACATCTTTGTTATGTTCAGGTTTGGCGTTGCATCCATCGATGGCTGCTCTCTTCTGTTTGAGGAACAATTTCCCTGTCAGAGTTTAGTAGGTGAGATTAAGGACAGACCATCGTCTTCCCACATTCTGCTACTGAGCAACATTCATGGCAGTATAGCAGCAGAAAAATGGTGACAGCCGTGCACGAGATGGACGCAGTTGAAATGAAATTAATTTTATGTGCAAATTGTTAAATGAACTGCTTCTCGGAGCTTCTGTGTCAAACTGAAAATGACATTGCAAGGATGGATCCATCACTCCTGATTTTATTTGGCCGAAACAAAATATGCCTCATCCCAACAGAAATATCAGAAGAACAATTTCAGGATAAACAATTGAAGTGAAACAAAATTACATTTCAGTCTGAAAATTGGGGGACTCCTCCCCTTCAACTCCCTGAAAAATACAGAATAGGTAACTAAGATTTATGTGACCATCTTATATTTTGAGGATGAAGTGATTCACTGTAAATCTATATTCATACGAGAAAATACCTGTAATCAGCAAGCATAATATTTTTCTTGACATGTTAGCCACATTTCTTCACATGGCATACACAAGTAGAAGTGTAGAAGAGGCCTGGGGCATGGGGGGCATGTAACAGATAATGTCATCAGTGTCCCATATCTGGCCTTGAGGTGGAGTTTTCCCTCACACACACACATTTAAACAAACACCACCCACCCAAGAGTCTCTTTAGCTCATCACAGATGTTTGCCAAAGAGCTTCAAATATTATTCTGTCCTGGAACTGCTCTCCAAATCAAGACAGTAGTCTATGTAAACCCAGCGTGAAGGCTAGATTAATACTGTAAATAATGCCTGTGTTAATATAAATAAACATGTCTTAATCAGACTGCTAATGAGCATTATAGGATGCCCAGGGTGGCTCACGAGGGACGTCACTCAGCCTCTGATGTGCACAGTGAGCGCGATCTGGGGGTTTTGATCGTAGCCCGCCAAGAACGAGACGCAAACTCCACAAGGTCGTTTGTGTTTTACACATCTGCTACCTCTCTGCTTCTCTGTCTCTCGCCCTCTGGATATGGTTTCCCACTTCCCTACCTTGTCGTTTTCCGCCTCTCGCTCTCTGCCTCCTTCTGTCTGGCGGTCATCCTTGCCCTCGCCATCTGTTTCGCAGCACGCCACACACGGAGACGGAGGGAGGTGGGGTGGGAGACGGTGCTAAAGAGAGGATAAGTGGAGAAGGAAAGTCGGAATGATGTACAGTACATGCTTCCACTGACATTTCTGGGCTCTCTGGGGTCGTGTTCTAGGGCTGCTTTCATCACAGACTTGTGATAGACATCCAAGTTTATCTGTAGCACAAAGATGGCTAATTTTTTACAATCTATTTAGAACTCATTTGCCATTAATTCCGGACAAATGAAAGGAACAGTTTGACATTTTGGGAAATAGGCTTTTTCACCTTCTTGCTCAAAGTTAGATGACAATATCAATATTACTTCATATCTGTCTGTCACATATGAAGCTACAGACAGCAGCAGTACTACAGGCTTATTGCAAATCAAAAACTAACCATGACTGTTACAATACAAACACAACTCAGTCTCATTAAAATTAGGCTGGACTAAGACCAAAATTAAAGTCCTAAACATTTTCTACCCAAAGTACCCATAACTTTTAGTCCCAGGAACTACTTTTCAATTAACTAAAAGGTTCCTTCAGCCCGCTGTTGTCTGCGTTTAAACCGCAGTCTAAAGGCCTATGAAGATTGGACAAATTAATTTTTGCATGTGACTATGGACTTTGTGCCCGGTCCATCAGTCATATGCTTTCTTCTGTAACTCTGTGTCGAAGCTCAATGAACAAAAAAACAAACTGGTTCATGGCTTTTCAAAAAAGGTGCCTGAAATAAAATGTTGCAGCATGCAACCAATTACAAATGTTCTGCGCTGCAAGCCCCACCCCCAAAGTTCCTGTGCTTTTGGAAAGTACTACCACCCAAGATGGGTCTTTTGGGGGAGTAAAATTGTGTCTCCGGAACTTAATTTAGACCCTTAATTTGTTCCCTGCATTGGAAACACGGCTTAAGACTGTCTTAAAACTCACACATATCTTGTGAAACCAGCACCTGATGTCAACATGACAAGATTAGCTATTGTAGCTTACTACAAAGGGATGTACTTCCAGGATAACCTGCTGGCTGACCAGACAAGCTGCCTGTTCATCTGCACACGCCCGTTTGTTTATGTGTAGGCTAAGTGTAGCTGTTGATTTGGCATGTGGGCGTGTTTCAGGACTGGCAGGGGGAAAAAATGATTGGCCACAATTATGGGTAGCAGACCCACGTGGCTGGTACCGACTGTACTGGCATGTTGTGGTTTTATTTTGTGGCATCCATTTCATGTCAACTACAGTACGGATGAAATGCATAACAATCCCTATATTTGAATCATCGCCAGCTCCTTGTAAATCAAAGATAGAAACACACACATCAAACACAGAACTCACACCAGACTAGAAAATCTCCCAACAAAAAATGTCAGATGTCTGTGAAACCTGCAGATTAGGAGTTTGGGAAAGCTGAATGCCAATTCTTCCATCACAGTAGGAAACAGTTTTACTATGGGATAAATCTGAACAGACATCTCAGGAGTCCTCGCTGACAAGGCAAGATCCAAACAAGGCATTTTTAGCTTATAGCAGTTGACATGAAGAGGCATTAGGTTAAAGGGGCACAGGTAGAGGTGGGCTAGGTGGACTGCATGAATAGTAAGGAGATGAGTTAATTAGCAGGACTCTGCTTTCCTTCCCTCCCTGCAGAAATGAATGCAGACACCTTGTGACCCCTGCGATCCCTCAGCAGTCTGGTGAGATCCAGCACTGAAGCGACCGGGCCAACCCTTCCCGCAGTGTCCCACGGCTTTGTGTTGCGACAACGACGGGCACAAAATGAAGTTACCGCCTCCAGGATCCAAAGACAAGTGTTCCACCCCATGTGTTGGAACCAGATGGCTAGAAGTCTACCTGCTTAAGTGCCGTCCATGTGTCGTTTCAGGCATGCAGGCCTCATCTCCAGTTACACGCAGGGGTTAAAAAAATCAGCTCCTGCTATTATATGGGCCAGTGTGTGTGTGTGTGTGTGTGTGTGTGTTTCCTGAGTAGGAGAAGTCTCCGTGGGCTCGCTTACCTTTCTGGACGGAGAGAACAAGTTGCGTGCTGTTTTACAAGAGGGGAGATAAATCTGACGGGAGTGTCAAGTAGCAGGCGTCATAGCAGCCAAAAGCAGACCTCTGCTGGCTGGCCAGATTCTTGTGGCATCGGATGGCTGAAAAGTCCAAACAATCACACGATAACACGCACACACACTCGCTCAGATCAGGGACGGCAGCCAACAACAGTCAGTTCTTTGGCTGCGGGAGAATGGTCCAGATTCTCCTCATGGAGGCAATGTTGTTTTTTAATTAGCACTGCGAGTGAACAGTGGATCTGCTTTTCTCAAGATTTGAGGTGTAACCCACCCTACAGATGTTTGTGACATTATGTAACAGATTTACATTGCAGCTTAGCAACTTCTATTCAGTTTCACTATTTATGTGGAAAGAATGGCAGCCAGTTTAAAACGAAATATTCTCACAGGATTAAAGCTGCACTAAGTGCGGCTTTTACTAAAGGGTTGATTCACCATTTTAACATTCACCATTCAACATTTAGTGGTATCCAGCAATTCTAAAATCACAAATCTAAATCATTAAATTTGGAGATTCATTTTTTGCTTTGGACAGTAATAAAATGCTGTTAATCTTTAAATAAATGCTCATGCTGACTTTCTAATAAGCCATCTAGTCAATCCAGTCACTCACAGGAATTTTTCACTACCTGACAACCCAAAAGTTGTTATTAATTATCTATAGACCACCAGTAAATGGTTTAATAACCACAGCATGAAAACATTACATTTTTAAAAACTGTGATGTATTTATGTTGTGTGTAAATGCTGCCTGTGTCCCCTGTGTCCCTCTACCTATCTACCTATGTATCTGTCTATCTGTCTATCAAGCTCTAATCCAAGGTCTGTGGTCTGGGGGAAAAATAAATCTACAAAAAAGCATATTTTCTCATTAACTCTAGCAGTACATTGCCATGCAATTTGGTCAAACTGACCCTTTAAAGACAAAGGGCTACAACGCTTTAAATCTGGCCCACTAAAATGAGACTTTTAGAGAATGAGAGGATTATTTTTCTACTTGGTTAAATGAATTTTGGTTTCAGTTGTCAGGCACTCCCTCTTTTGTCCCTCTTATCCTTTTTGTCTCCTTTAGTATGAAGCATCACACACCAGTAAAGTCTGTAAACATGAGTGCAACATGTGCAAGTTGCTCATGTGAAGCCCTATGATCTCTGGGTAATGAAGTTCAGTTTCCTGAAGACAAGACTTGAATCTGTCAATTAGTTTATAGTTCTTACTCTATATGCAAACACACACACAAGTCCTTCCTGGTCTCACAGAGAGGGGCGACGGCTATAAGGATGGATTTACAGGGGCCGCCTGTCCTCCCAGCAGTAGGCTGATTGGAGGGGCTGGCTGTGTTTGTTAAGGTAATGGGCCCTAGGTGAGCTAATTCACAGGGTACACGCTCCATGCTCTGTCACCTCAGGAGTACCCTGGTGGAAAAGGAGCTTGCCGACGGGGGCTGGGGCCAGGGGGGGTGAAGGTTTCCAGCTCTCGAGCTCTCCCCCAAAATCCCCTCAGCCTTGCTCCGTCTCCTCCAGCTCCACCTGAAAGTGATTACCAGGCCAGCCGTGAGCAAACAAGCCCCATATGGAGTGTCTATAGTGGGGCTGAGGCTGGAGCCTGGGGAGCCCTCCTCCACCTCTTTGGAGAGAAGAGGCCTGAGCAAACACAGCTAATGAAGTCTTAACAAGCAGCCCCGGGTTAGCGCGAGCCCGCTAAATGCCACCGAGGCTCTTGGAATTGTGTCCAGCAGATTGGCTAAATCTCCTCGAAGCTTTCCTTTACAAGATAAAGTTGCATTAGCATATCTCCGTCTCGCCATCGCAGAGGTAAGTCCGGGATCTGGCGAGCAGTCACACTTGATGGGCCCTTCCTTTCTTCAGCTGGAGCACTTGATTCTGACAGACAGAATGGGGCTTTAAACTGAACACATTAACTTTGGATCTTGATGCGACACTGGATTTTATTCATTGGTCACAGAATGTTTCTTTAAAGCTTCGGTCTGGGGGAGATATTTTCTCACAGCGTGCAGCTCCGCGTGGCAAACGGGAGATGAGTGGATTTCCTCAGAGTAAATCATTATCTCTGCACAGAGCAAACTCGACGCCCTCTCTTGCCCTCATCTATCCTCCCTCTGCTCCCTCCATCACCCTCCCACACCGTGACCAGCACCTTACCCTCACTCCCTTTTTATTGTCTGTCCTTTCTTTCACACATCTCAAACACCAGGGTTTATTATTGAGAGCACATCACACCATCCATCGTGTGCACAAACATACACTCACATAACTCCGCAGCGCCGGCTTCAGCCGAACTCTTGTTTCCTAATCAAAAGCAAACAGCCATTAACAGAGCTCCTTCCTTGTTATCTCACACCAGCGAGTCACTTAATCAATCTGTGCTCTCCTGATGCTCGCCTCACTCCGGGTTATTTTATTTGTTCAGTGGGTCGAGGCTGTAAAATAGCTGTCTCACATGATAAAGACCTGGCTCCACTCCAAACACAATACCACTAAAGTTAAACTCCGGCACCACCGCACCACGGCCCCTGCGCACAATGTTGCATTATGCATGGATGGGAAGCTGGGAGGAAGATGGGTTTTTTTTTTAACACTCTGCTCGCACTGTAAGACCACACATTGGCCTCCTAGCACCCAAACTCTGCAGGAACTGTGTGTGTGTGTGCGTGTGTGTATGTGAGGGCACATGTGAGCATGTGGACAAAATGTCTATTCAAAAGAGCATCCCTGTTGTTGGCGAAATAAATATCAAGTTCCGAACAGATGTGCTGATCACATGGTTGACTTGTCTTGCCTCGTTTTAGCAGAAGCTGCATCCTTGTCTGTGATAATGATAATAATGATATTCACAACCATAAAAATGCAGTTACACATCCTTTATGAGATTGTTGAGTGTTTAGACAAAGAATATTATGAGCAGTAAGAAGTGTTAGTATGTAAGTAGTAGTATTAAGTTCACCCTGGGAGGTAAAATAACGAGCATTAATTATTATTTTATGTCCAATATTTCAAGACTGTTTTTCAGAAGATTTTTGCTTTTGCTACTTTAGCATTTGTTTGACATATTTCAGAGGGGCACTAAATGAATATTGAGTCTTGGAAGAAGTATTTCCATCATTTATTTTAGTCAAAGTGGCAATAGCACACTACAAAAATACTCCATTAGGAGTAAAAGTCCTACATGCAAAGTTTTACTTGAGTAAAAGGAACTTTGTTTCAGAAATATGTGCTAAAGTATCAACAGTAAAAGTGCCAATTATGCAGCAGAGTGGCCCCTGACTTATACTGTTATGTACGTTTTATTACATTTTCATTTCTGATGAATCCATATGCAAGAAGTATTTCTTACAGTAAGCAATGGGCATAGTATCATATTTTATGATATGTTTGTATGTGAAACTGAATCTGTAAAGTAACAACAGCTGTTATAAAAAATACAGTGGAGTAAAAAGTTCAGTATTTTCCTCTGAAATATAATGAAGTACCAGACATACAAACACCTCACAACTGCACCCACAGGACTTGAGAAAAAGCACTTAATTGCTTTACACATCCAGTAATGATTAAGTCCGTATAATTCCAAAAGTATTTGTCAGCACCTGAAGCAATGTTGCAGAAATACTATAGTTGTAGTACAAGAGAGATAATAAGGTTAATAAAGGAGCACTAACAGCAAAAGAAGTTATAGGAAAACATGAGGCATAACAACACCATTTGCTACAATGAGATCTCTGTCAAATAACTCCTGAGATCCGCAGACACACTCTGTGAGCATGTTAACACTGTGTCTGTGTGTGTGTGTGTGCGTCTCAGGTCTCTGCTCCGCGCAATTACGCCTCCCGCGGAGCTCTATGCAAGCGTTAAACGAAACATTTGCACCTCATTTAAAAAATAAAACAGCTTTTTTCACAGGCTCAGACAGCTCCCTGCGCAGTCTTATCATGCGCAAATGAGCCCATTTAACAAACTGGCCTCTCTCACACACACACACTCACTCACACACATATAGAAACAATCATGTGGAGCTTTACGCATCCTCAGTGCGCAAAGTTGTGCCACCATCAGACATGTGTGTGAAGGAAGTATTATTCCTCCTAACTGTGTGCCTACTTCATATAGCCTTTATAATTATGTTATCATGATTACACTATTATTTAAATGATGTGTTTTTTTCTGGATCACCCACATCTCCATCCTGGATCCGGGGGCCACACACTCCGGCCAAACTAGTGTGTTCATAAGCTATATAACAAAACAGCTTCCAGGAAAAAAAAATTGACGGACAGCTGGGAAGCAACGCCCCTGTAAGCCCTGTGATTGGAGGAGCGGCTCGGGAGGCGTGGCCTGTCAGGCTTGGGTATATATGTGCACCGCTTCGTTTCTAAGCCGTTGATTTGTATGGGAACCGGGGGTGAGGTGGGACGAGCCGACTGAATGTAGTCGCTGTGTTTTGGGGAGAGAAAGAAAGAAGAGGCCCACATTTTTCCTGTTAGTGGCGATCGGACTGCAGCGCTTGTTTTTTTTTTTTTTTACTAAGAGACAATCTGAGGATAAATAATCTCCAGGAGGAGGTGGATTCTCCTCTCAGCCATCTTGACTGCTGCTCGCCGCCCTCCCTCCTCCCTCCTCCTCCTCTTCAGCTGAAAGTAAACACGGCTTGTGCACATTGCTTGCAACTCCGTGCAAGACCCCGAGAGGAGCGAGATGGGCTCGCTGCGCTGCATCTAACCGGACCAGAGGCCACAGCAGACGGCGGAGGAGGATCCATCGCTGCCGGCACCAGAGAGAGAGAGAGACGGGGGGGAGGACGCGACGCGCAGGAGGGATGGACCTGTTCGGGATCTACCTGCTCCTCTCCCTGGCTCTCCTGCCCCGATCCAGCTGCACCACGGCTAAGGAGATCACCTGCCAGGAGATCGCCGTGCCCCTGTGCAAGGGCATCGGCTACAACTACACCTACATGCCCAACCAGTTCAACCACGACACGCAGGACGAGGCGGGACTGGAGGTGCACCAGTTCTGGCCTCTGGTGGAGATCCAGTGCTCGCCGGACCTGAAGTTCTTCCTGTGCAGCATGTACACGCCGATCTGCCTGGAGGACTACAAGAAGCCGCTGCCGCCGTGCCGGAGCGTGTGCGAGAGAGCCCGGGCAGGCTGCGCGCCCCTCATGCGGCAGTACGGCTTCCCTGGCCGGACAGGATGAAGTGCGACCTGCTGCCGGTGCAAGGCAACCCCGACACCCTGTGCATGGACTACAACAGGACCGACTCCACCACGGTGTCTCCGGTCCTCTCCAAGCCCACCAACCACCCGGGGAAGGGTTACAATCCGCCTAAGAACAAGCCGAGCAGACCGGGCGCTCCTGGGAAATACAAGCCGCCCGCAGCGCCCTGCGAGCCGGGCTGCAACTGCCTGGAGCCCATGGTGCCGGTGAACACGGAGCGACACCCGCTGTACAACCGGGTGAAGACGGGCCAGATCACCAACTGCGCCATGCCGTGCCACAACCCCTACTTTACGCACGACGAGCGCGCCTTCACCGCCTTCTGGATCGGGCTGTGGTCCGTGCTGTGCTTCGTGTCAACTTTCGCCACCGTGGCCACCTTCCTCATCGACATGGAGCGCTTCAAGTACCCGGAGCGGCCCATCATCTTCCTCTCCGCCTGCTACATGTTCGTGTCGGCGGGCTACATCGTCAGGCTGATCGCCGGACACGAGAAGGTGGCGTGCAGCCGGGACTTCGACGTGGAGCACATCCACTACGAGACCACGGGTCCGGCTCTGTGCACCGTGGTCTTCCTGCTCATCTACTTCTTCGGCATGGCCAGCTCCATCTGGTGGGTGATCCTGTCCCTCACCTGGTTCCTGGCCGCGGGGATGAAGTGGGGCAACGAGGCCATCGCCAGCTACTCGCAGTACTTCCACCTGGCCGCGTGGCTCATCCCCAGCATGAAGTCCATCGCCGTGCTGGCGCTCAGCTCCGTGGACGGGGACTCCGTGGCCGGGATCTGCTACGTGGGGAACCAGAACCTGGACAACTTGCGAGGCTTCGTCCTGGCCCCTTTGGTGATCTATCTATTCATAGGCACTATGTTCCTGCTGGCCGGATTTGTGTCGCTCTTCCGGATCAGGAGCGTCATCAAACAAGGGGGCACCAAGACGGACAAGCTGGAGAAGCTGATGATCCGCATCGGCATCTTCACGGTGCTGTACACGGTGCCGGCCACCATCATCGTGGCCTGTTACTTCTACGAGCAGCACAACAGGCAGAGCTGGGAGATTACGCACAACTGCTCGGACTGTCTGCTGGAGAGGGAGCGCAGGACTCCGGACTATGCTGTGTTTATGTTGAAGTACTTCATGTGCCTTCTGGTGGGCATCACCTCCGGAGTGTGGATCTGGTCCGGGAAGACTCTGGACTCGTGGAGGACTTTCTGCACCAGGTGCTGCTGGGGCAGTAAGGGCACCAGCGGCTCCATGTACAGCGACGTGAGCACCGGACTGACGTGGAGGTCGGGCACGGCCAGCTCCGTGTCCTGCCCCAAGCAGATGCCATTGTCCCAGGTTTGAATGAGCAGAAACAAAAGGAGCTTATGTGGACTGCTAATTGTTTGGGAGATAACCCATCACTCCCTGTCTTAAAGCAATTTGCATAGTAATGAACTGCTGCTGAGGTGCCCCCCCACACACATACACACATACACACACACACCCTGCATCCACTCTCAAATATCCACACACACACCTCTGTGGGGAGAGCTGGGTGGAACAATGTGCCTGGCATTCACACAGGTTAATTCCTCCCTGTTTATATGTATTAGAGGTACAGACTGAGGCTGTTAAAGCAAACTGGGCATTACTTGTTGTAGGCTGAGAGACAGTTTTGTTCCTGAGTAGCTTCATTACAAAGAGCATTTGGGGTTTTTATTGCCATTTTTATCTACATAGTGCCAGGTAGCATCACTCAATCACATCAAAGATGGTTTAAATTAAGCCTTAATAGTGCCCAAGTATTTTACGGGTCATTCATTTTTTTGTAATTTTCAAATGTATTTATATAAAAGTTATGTAAAAAAAAAAGTGTACATTTGTGTATAACAGAAAACTTTATAAGCTATTGTAAATTTGTACAAAGTGTAGATGTCTCCTTTTTTTGTCAGAAAGCAAATATGACCTTTATTTTGACAATAAAACCTTTGATAAATCTCATCGTCTGTGTAGCCCTGCAGTGTTTTCCCATGCAAGAAGCAGGCAGGTTTTTTTTTTCCTCCGCGGCTCCTTGTGGTCACCCTGTCGAGGACGGCGGCAGCAGTGGCAGCTCTCGAGAGCCCCGGCTAGAAAGGAAGCCCTTTTAACCATCAGAGACCGGTAATTAGAGGCAGGGGTTGAGTTGGAGCATCTCCATAATTGTTTAAGTCCTCTTCACATGCCTGCCGAAGCCCGCTTTCTTAATTTAGTAAAAGAGGGAGTGGGTGAATGGGGGTATAAATGCAGGGAACAGGCCCTTTTCATCTGCAGAAACTTTGATCTTTCTTTTTTAACAGGCTGGAATAAAGGTGGTGTGTATTAGGAGTGTCTGTCTGATGTGCCAAGGTTCCCCCTAAACGTCCCCATTTGGATGCATTGATGGACGTCCCACAATTGAAAAGAGAGTTTTTTTGGAACCCCCCCTCCCACCCTTTGCTTTTCTGGGTTTGTCAGAGCTGAAACCTGCCAGAGCCCCTGCGTCTTGTGTTTGGTTTTTTCGCCCGAGCCTGAATTGAAACATCTTCTCCCTTCGGCTCAAGCTGTGTCAGCGAGTGCAGGGGCCTTGACATGAATGATATTGAAATAGCAATGAAAGCTCCACAGGTGGTCTGTTCACATGATCTCACATCTTAGGGCCCCTAATCGAGGCGTTTTTTGCTACAAATGTATCTGGTTTGGTCCCAATTAACCCAATGCGCTGGCATAAGATGATACACTGTAACCCGGCGTAGAGATGCCTGCGATTTGCTGGTCAATGGTGACAGTGGGCTTTGTAGTGACTGCTTTGTTCCTGCTTTAGTCCTTCACACTCACACTGTAGATGCTTCTTTTCGGTGTAGGGCAGACACGCATCTGTTGGGAGTGTAAATCAGCCACATAAATCTTGCATCAGCACTGTCAGCAGAGACACCAGGCGATGAAGATGGAAGTCCTGATAATAAAAGTGTTTTTCTTAAAATAAAAAAAAAGCAGCTCTTGAAGCATTTTGCATCCATGTAACTCATCGGTTTTAGTGTTCGTGTTAAGTTATTAATGATTAATCGTGTCATTGTCTCGTTGAAAGTTTGACATTGCTTCCTAAACATTCAGCAAACAGAGAGCAGCGGAGTATGTGGCTGTTCACGCTCTGGATCAGGGTGTTTTCATCAAATAATCACAGTTACTTTCAGCTTGTTGTTTTGGTGTTTACATGAAAAACCTCAGACAGTCAGTCAGTCAGTCAATGTGCAGCTCCAGCTCTCACTGCCAGCCTCCTCTCAGGGACATTAATGTGCAGCCCCACCGAGTGGTGGAAGCAGCACTGCACACCTGCAACCATTCTTTCACTCCAGACTGTCAGTACTCCAAGAATCATGTCATTTTGTCCTTAAGTTTTCTTAATGCTTACAGATACACAGTCTGTCCCAGTGCTCATATACAACATGATGAAATCCTGGCATGATGGATTAGACATGAAAACATTTGCATGTTCATATAAAACACGTTGATATCAGTTATGAAATTTGAGATTTTTATATTGGGCTGAGCAGAGAAATGCAAGAAATCTGACGAGTTTGACACACAGTGACTAACAAAACTAGAAATAGGATATGTTTTGAAATTGATTCTAAGATATATGAACTTGCCTGTCAACTTTTTTTATGGTGTGAAAAATCAGAAATATAATGGGCCACTATTTTGAAAGAGTAACTTTCTTAGTATCAGCTTCTCAGATGTGAGAGCATTCAACACTTTTTTTTGTCATATTACAGTGAATGAAAATACTTAGGGGATTTTGGACTGACAGACAAAACCAGCAGGGGTTGTGATAGATGTGATTTATTAATTTTATTTTATTTTTTTTTTGCTATTTTAGACAAAAAGATTGATCTGAAATTCAGCAGAGTGGAAACAGAATCAATTAACCTTTTATTTGACTCACATAAAAATGAATTATATGCTCTCCATAGATAAGCCTCACTTCAAATGACAAATGTAATATATCTCTGAATAACATCCCAAATGACAAATATCAATACTGTCATCATCAAGGCCGGGGAAACATATGATCTAAGCTGCTGGCTGATTGAGGGAGGACATGACTGCTGCCTTTATTTTACAACACTTCTGAGTCACTGCAGTCGGAAAAGAAGAATTTTAGCTTCTTTATACAAAGTCCTAATTTGAGTATGTTATGACACAGAAGTAGTTTAGGACCATTTATAAGGCATTTTATGAATGGACATTCACTGCTAAACAAGCACAGAAAACACGTCGCCCTGACCCGTCTTCACCTCATCCCCATCGGCCTGGCTCCACAAACCAACTGTCCAGGCACTTACAGCAGCATGTCCCGGCTTGGCCACTATGCACACACTGTAATTAACAGGTAACAGCCTGTTTCTTCCACAGAGCTCTCAAACTACAGCTCAGTGCAGTTTCCAGGAGAAAGTATGAGAGTGTCATTAAGAGAAGCTTCACACAGACAGGGCAGGGCTCTCGGAACGGCTGGGTATTAACCTGTAATAGGTCAAGTCTAGAGTTTATGGTTGATTTTTATGAGGAACTACTTTAGGGACATGCCCACTCATCTGACCTTGTCGGGGCTTGTTCTCAGCTGTGACCGGCCCGTAATGAGCAGACAAACAGCTTTAGATGGTATCAACGAGCTGCATTGGTGCATTGGAGCAAACCTGATAACAAATAAATCCATCAACCCGTGCATGAATCTTCCACACGCCCGCTCTGATTGAATCGTCTTCTTCACCGATGTCTCTGTATACAGGTGTTAAAGCCTCATTTGTGGAGCCAGGAGGAACATTCTGACATGGTTGCCTATCAAATATTAATGGCGGCGTTTGATGAGAGGCAGACACAGAGGAGAGTGGAGGGGTGATAGGCAGGTCATGCCTTTTGATACTATTGATCCTCATAATACACCTGGGAGAAGGTTTTTTTTTTATCTTGTAAAGCATGAGAGGAGATGCTGCAGCTGTGGACAGCATCTTGTGATCTGTTATACTTGTTTTTCTATTGAAGGTTATGACAGACAACTGTATCAGACTGAGTTTACTACTTTTAATTTGGAGCGCAGGATAGAAATGTTTCAGGTGACAAAAACATGACTCAATATTCAAAAGTAATTATATGTTGGTTTTACAGGTTTTTCTGTAACTGTGGACTCGCAGTGATCACATTAGCCTTCATAAATGTGAAGACTGTCAGTCGCTGTCATTTCTCTTTCCCACATTCAGAGGAAGACGAACTATAGCACTTAAACTCAAGAGTTTCCATGGGTGTTTTCTTCCATACATAAAGCACGACAGTGACCTCGGCTTTCTGTGACCCATTTAGATGAATGATGAAGCTCCTGACCTCCAGCTCAGGCGCATTATTCCCAGCTGGCCATTAGAGACGGCAGATGTTGGAAAATAGAGGGAGGTTTCATGGTTAGGCCTCATGGTTATAGTTTCGGAGGGACTCGGACGTCATCGAAGCTGCTGCAGTTTGGTTTGCACATTTGAAAAGTGAGTTCAGGACGACGGCTGAGGTCGAATAAAAATAATGTTGAAAATGAATGTTGTGTCACTCATGTGGTTTTAAACCAATACATGCTTTAGCACTGAGCCTAACAAAGATATCAGCAGAAATGGCCGGCTCCCTGTTGGCACAGGAACAATGCCTCTGTGGTTTAGTAGTCCTTACAGTGCACCCCCGCTGCCTCTTCCAATCCAAGGACCCCCACCACCACCACCTCCTCCTCCACACACACACACAGCGGCAGAACACTGTGTTCCTTCAGTCCTTCACTGACTGACTGACATGTACACAAAAGGAAAACTTCTTTCATCTGAAGCGCCGAGTGTTTTCCCAGATTCACTCCGAGTACGCTCACACCGGGCGAGCCAACAAATGTGCCCGCACTCAGCTTTGAAAATGGATGTGATGTCTAAGTTCTGATGATACACAAGCATAGAGCATAACAATCAGATGATAAGCAATCAATGAGAGTGATAGTGCTGTTTATAATGTCGGGGTGTAACACTACAAAGGTTCATGCTACTTAGAGGACATCGTAATTCAAACTGTAACAGTGTGCTATATGTTACTTTATACCAAGTGAAATGAAATTCACACATAATTCAACTATTTGCATATCTAAGGTTACTTATTTCAAACAATTTTAGCTCAATCAAATCAGTGATCAATAGTTAGTTCCTTGCAGTCTCAGTCACCTTCAATAACATCAGACTGAACAACAGCAAGACTGTACAAGATTGCATGAGCTTTTAAAAAATACTTTAATTTTACATTTTTCACAAAGATAAAAAAAAAAAAAAAAGGCTGAACGTATGCTGAAAGTCATATGTGATGTGGTCAAAATCACCCGCACAAGATATCAGATTCAGATTGAGCCACATGAAACAAGAAATAAAACTTTACTAAATGCAATGCTCAATTCTGTCCACTTGAGGGAGCCATTACCTAGATGTTGTCTTTTCTTTCTTCAAGGTGCAATATACATATAAATTAATCATATACATAATGGACTATGCAGTGTATTTAATAAAATAGAAAAGCTTCTTTCACTCTGCTTGTATCATTGGGAGTTACTGGCCACTTGTGTCCCTTTGGATCAATCTTTGTTCCTTCTGTGTAAGTGAAGATTGTCTACTGTGTGTCCCTGAGCTGGGCCTTCATGCGGTAAGGTTTAGGAGACAGAGTGATCCCGTACACAGGGCTGTAGTCCGGCTGTCCTGCGTCCTCGGGCCAGATGAACTTAAACTTTCTCAGCAGAGTCACCGTGATGAGGAAGAGCTCCATACGAGCCAGACCCTCTCCGAGACACATACGAGGACCTGAGACATTTTCAATCAGAAAGTCACGTATGTTTCTTGAATTAGAAGGTAAAACACTGGGGTCTGGGCTCTCATACCTGCAGAGAAAGGCATGAAGGCCTCTGGTTTGACAAACTCTCCCCGGTCGTTTAGGAAGTTTTCAGGGTTGAATTCATGAGGGAATTTCCACTGTCCCTCCTCATTCAGCACAGAGATCAGGTTTTGGATGATCAATGTACCCTGAGGAGAAAAATATTTTAAATAATGGTTTTATGGCCTTGTGTTTTTTTTAATATACCTCCTTGGTCAAATAATAAATAATAAAATAATCTGTAAGTATCAGTACATTTCTGTCATGAAAGTGATCAGTGATTAAATAACCAGCTGGCTTCTTTAATTCATCACTTTCTAATTTTTTTTCTTCTGTTTTTAAAGTAATTTTTTTTTATTCTCTAATTCTTCTTATTCTTTATATCCCTTGTTCTTTTTCCAGCAAAAACACAGTTGTTTCCTTGATTAATGCTCTAAAAACGACCAAAACAGTGTAAAAATGTCCATCATAATTTCTCAGAGCCTAAAGTGACGTCTTTAAATGTCTTGTTGTGTTCGACAAGCAGTCCAAAACCCCAACATCACATGAAACAGAGAAAAGCAGCAAATTTTCACATTGGACAAATAATTTAATACAATACATTGACTAATCATTTCAGCTCTAATGCAGTAGAGCTGCATTACCAAACTATATTACCATTGAATTTCTGATGACAAAAGATGGTTTAATATAGTAAGAAAAAAACCCGTTAAGGGCACAGGAAGAGATGCATGTGCGCACACCTTCAGAAACCCATATAATTGATCTGATCTTGTAGGCATGTGTCAAATGCAAATGTCCCAAAGAAATCACCATTGGTCTCACCTTGGGTAAGGAATATCCCATGAGCTTCGTGTCATTCGTTGTACAGTGGTAGACACTAAGAGGGACAGTGTTGGCTGTTCTTTGGACTTCATGGATCACGGCCTGGAGGAAAAGAAATGAGACAACATGTTCTTATCCTTTATCAAACTGGGAAGGAGGCTTTACAGGACAGACCAGTAAGAAATTGTCGTAAGATAACCTGCCATGAAGATGCAAACAATTTCCATTTCTTGAAAACAACAAATTGGACCACAAAGTTAGGTAAAAAAAAAAATAATTTAAAAAAAGTTCCCACAGTGAATGAACCACTATGAGTAGCTGAGTTTATATTGTTGTGTTGTGTTACACCCGTGTCTCCACATGAAATATCAAAACCACTCAGAGAAATCTGTCTGATAATGTACCTGCATGTAAGGCATGTTGTGTCTGTCTTTATAACAGGCATGGTCCTTCTTTTCCAACACCTGGTCTATCTCCTGCTGACATCGCTCTGATAGAGAGAGTTAAAGAGACAAGAGGGAGCGATAGGAGAAGAATAACAGGGTAAAACCATTGAACAATACACTGACATGTGGAAGAACTAGCAGAACAATGCAGCACAAATAACATTTAAAAAAAATTGAAAGAATAGATACCAGGACTATAGATTGAAAGAACAGCAGTCAAATAAAGTACCTTGTATATATGGGTAGGTCATAAGGTAGAGGAAGCCAGTGAGCAGGGTGTTGGACGTAGTGTCAGTCCCAGCAAAGTGTAGATCCAGAATAAACATGATGAGTTGATCCTCGCTGAAAGAGGAGCCATTGTTGCCTCTCTGGTAAAAGAAGAGGGTTTGTTTTTGATCCCGTCTTTCTTTATCTCTCATTTAAATACACTTTATGTTCACGACACACACCTTATCTATTTCCTCCAGATAGCAGTCAAGGAAGTCTCGTGGTTGCCCAGGGACTCTGGTCTCTTTGTGCTCGGTGATCAGACGAGTTAAAAGTTTCTTACAAGTCTGACAAATGAGAAATGTACATTATTTCCTCTTTTTATTGACCGTAAAGGAGGGGAAGGTTCCAGAGGGAGACAGCGACAATGTTCTTGCTTAAAGCTCCATGTTCTGGATTTGAACATTTCAGACTTTGGTGACTCCAAGTGGAATCAAAAAAAGACAGCGTAGCACTTTGATAATGCTATAAGGTAAAAATGACTATGAAGATACCCACCTGGACGTTCTGAAACGCCTTCATGAAGGGCAGCGGCAGGTTTCGAATCATGGGAATGGAGTCATACAGCTGGAAGGAAAGATGAGTTTTGTTGAAGTTGCATTTAGTTTAAAGTGGAAAGGAAAAAGGTGAGACTTTTAGTGTGATTAAACGCTGTATGAGTTCCAGTGACAGCATTCAATGCAGAACTATCAACATAGGACAGAGTTGGTGCATTGTACAGAAGCTCAGTAGTCTTTTAGGTTCTGTGTTTTTGCATAGTTCTGTCACTAACATCTGTTTCCTTTTGTTGTTGTCCACCACCAGAAGAGCAACATATCAGAGCTTTAAATAATAACTGTATCACCTCACCATAGCCCAGGGTCCATTAGCGATCTTGGAGTTTTCTTTAAAGCATTGGACAACCACTTTGATGAAGTCGTCGTCATAGTCGTAGCGTGCACCAAACAGAACCTGGCAGATGATGTTGGAGGCCGCATTGTGAAACAGAACTTGGGGACTCAAGGTTGAACCTGTGACACATGTAACAATGACAACACCGCTTGGTCAGAAAATATAATGAACAACGTGCTGACACCTCCAACTGTATGAGAGGTCACAGTGAGTCCACCTACAGATGACATACCAGTGCTCTTTTCCAGTGTTTCCGTTGTGTGCTGTATCTCTCCCAGAATCCTCTGCTCCATGGACTGCTTCCCCAGACCAAAATTCCTCAAGGTCATCAGAGCAAAGCGGCGATGCTCCTTCCACCTGGGGCCGTAGTCTGCCAGAACCAGTCCTATAACACGTGTGGATATATATATGATGCTTTGGCAGAGTATCTTAAAGTCACTTATACTAACAGCAATTCCAAGATGCTAAATGCTAATATATACATTGTGTGTATAGAGTTTACAGTACAGTAACACTTTTTAATTTCTCATGAATTCAACCTCTCATTTGTAGGAGGAAGAATGTGCTATTTCTTCTTTCACAAATGATGTCAGTCCTACGACATTCGTCCTGTGACACCACATCTCTGTCTTACCTTTCTGGGTGAGGTGGCTGACAAAAATGTCCTGGGGTCGTCCAGCAAAATCTGCAGCGTTGGTCATCATGGCCTCCCTCATAGCCTGCACCCCGTTGATGACTACGGCCGGTTTTGGTCCGATGAAGAGGCTGTAGACGTTTCCATAGCGCTTCCTCAGCTAAGGAAGAGCACGGTCAGAATCTCCTAATGTTATTATGAATGATCGGCAAATGCAATTGATCTGCTTTTAATTCACACACTAGAAGAGGACTTATTTTTCAGCAAGCAGCTGCTAAGTGTATTGACAAGCCTGACCTATTTCAATATTCTAGAGTTGTCAAATTTAGTTTACTGTCAATCAGCTGAACAAACTGCAGTAAATCTGTTGTGGAGTCACGTGATATATATATAAATATTAGTGCTGTTGAGCAAACTTTGCTCTTAGACCACATGTTTGGCCTTCACACATATTTTTGCCTCCTGTGCATTCAATAGAACAGAACCTGCAAACATTTTTAGTTGAATTAATAAATAGCATTTATAGTCACTTGTAGCCTTGAGGGGATGGACTGGCTCAGCCATTCATAATGTGCACAATTTAATTCAGTAACACAACATACTATTGGCCACTCTGCCATGGAGCTGATTACACACATTTAACCCTCAGTGTGTGCGGCACCCTCCTGGTATGAATGTATGGGGCTGATGATCAGTTGCATGACAATGAAAGGAAATGCGTGAGTCCCATTTCAGTGCTGTTCTTACCCTCTCAAAGTCTCTCAAGGGGTTGTCAAGGCTGAGGTTCAACAGGTTCCCCAGTATTGGTAATGGAAGAGGTCCTGGAGGAAAGTTCTTGGGTCTCTGACATTTGAGAAAGAGGATGAAGAAGAAAACACAGATCCATAGTAGGATGACAGAAACAAACATAATGGAATGAATTTAAAGAGGCTTGTTGTGTGACTGCTGTCTCCCAGCCCTGCCTCTTCTGGCTGTTTAAATGTAAATGAGAGAGCAGCTGATTTCCCACAGATAAGACACATGGAAAAACACAACAGAGCAAGTTCTGACAGACTTTGGTTTGTCTTGATTATACAACTGCTCTATATGAGCATTGTGGCGGCTCCTGTGTTTCACTTTTCCCCCTTCCTGTCAGGCAGCACAATCAGCAGCATGAGACACACCTGAGAGAGCATGCATGTTCAATTTCTCTGCATTCCAGCAACCTGCACAGGCCATGAAAACAATTATCATATGTATTTTAACTGTTTTTCACTGTAACTGCTCAGGGTTGACTTTGCAAAATCTGCATACCAACACTAATCCAATAATACAACACTGTCATCATTATACTACTAATCTGCAACAGTCAATATGTTTTAAAAGAAAAATAATGCTTTAAGTTGTGGCTGATTTGGCGACACCTGTGGTCACTGCTGGTAACAGCAAGTGTGGTTTAATACTACAGGTTTGTCAGAAATAACTACAGCAACTGGAGCCAAACAAACTATTGTCATTGTAATAAAGAGCTCAGGTAATAATTGGCCTTTCCCCATCATTCTGTGAGCCACCATGATTTTTAGTCAGGTCAAACAGCAGGGCTCAGTGGAAGGAGTTACCTCACTGAAGAGTTGGAGGCGTGCAGCCTGTCGCCGGCATCTCTTCATCTGACAGCTCACTGTGTCTGCTCCTTCTTGTTCCATTACCCCCTGCAATATTTCAAACATATTTGAAACAGTGATTCTACACGCAAGACAGGACATCGGGGGGTTTGATTGGGGCCCACAGCTCATTTTGCCCCAGGGCCTCATTCCAAGTTAATCCAGCCCTGCCTGCCAGTCTGACCCGTATGTCTGCACCCCCAAACCTCTCAGTAATGTCCTGCGAGCTGTGGCTTTCTATCTGTCACTGAACTTCATCTTAGTGCCTTAGCTTTCAAGAAGTTTCAAATGTATTGCCATGGCCAACAGATTACTATTTATCTTGATGACCTGAAATGAACAAAAGCAAAGAATCACTGCTTAACAGAACAAATTAAGTAGCATTTCACATGTTGTAGAAAATAGGGGCTACTTTAATAATGTTTAGAAAATCTACAGCACAGAAAATTCAGGAAAAATGCTTTCAGGTGTTTCGCTTTTTTCTATCAGATTTATTGAAAGAATGTGTCACAACCATTTTTATAAAGATACAAATATCCACATATCATCACAGTACCAGAGGGCATTTGACTTCAAGTGTTGGATTTAATACATGGCAGCATTTCACATTTTGCGTCACTGGAGGGCAGCATGATTTCAAACTACAGTATTGGTGACTACAGCACAATCGTCAGGATCAAACAAGAGCAGTTACAATAAAGTGCTTTGAAAAATTACATGATCATCATTGTCACAGTAGTTTCAATAACACTGATGAACAGCCGTAACTGTGACACATAGAAAGATCAGCTCACATTTGAGAGTCAATGAGTGAAATGAAGAAACAAGTAGAGATCAAACAATCAAATAATTTTCTCTTTATAAAGAAACTAGCTTAACATATAATTATGTATGGAACTGTACATAAATTGAGATTGTTTTGGGAGATTTTAAAAAAATGTTATTGGAACATGACTTGTTATAAGAATAAGCCACTGATTGTTTTTAATCAAGAAAATAAATGACAACATAAAGAATTCAATGCATACAATATTGATTTTTCAATACTTGTATGTATTATAACAAAGAAACACTTAATTATCAGAACGTTTAACAATCTACCCAAACATTATAGTAAAGAATAAACTTAAAGTGTAACTCAGTCCAGCTTTGGCTTTCACACTAAACACTGTGTGTACAAAGGAGGTGCGACACCATTAGACCTGCTGTGGTCTGACGCAAACCCCCTGTGGTCACGCTTATGACAGTCAGGGTGCATCACTCGGTAGATAGGTGAGATCTGACGCTTTTGTTGTCACCTTCAAAGAGACCGCAAGAGGAGGAAGATCAAGAGCTATCCATTTACACAGAGACCAGCCCCTCAGCTATAGAGCCGCAGATGCAAGTGTGATGCCTCTGATTTACGGTGGGAGTCTCTTTCAAGACAGTAGCCTGGAAAACCTGGAAACATGTCAGGAACAAGTTCACTAAACATTACAGCAGACCGACTATATAAACTGTCCATGATTGACATGTGTCACAGTGGGAGCCGGAGTCTGACCCACATTAATCTGAGCTTTGATCAAGCAGAAACCAAAGCCCCAGCAAGCAGAGAGCAGATCTCCTGAAGGGCAACAGGCAGCACGGCTCCTTTGCAGAGCTCCGCTGTGCTCTATTTCGAGTGACAGTGAATGTTAAGGTTTGTATTCGTCCTAAGCTCCGCGAGGCCCTGAAATAGAGTGACAAGCTGTCCCCATAAATACAGAGCCCCTATGGGGGAACATAATTGCTTTGTGAGCCTATGTCGGCTTTAGGGGCCTTCATAGTGTCCTTCACTTCTGACGGAGGAATCCTATTCCATTCTGTGAGCTTGATAACACCACCTTAGCCAGATTATTGCCTTTCATTTCAGCCTGACCCTCTTATTCCACAAGGTTATCCAAGCAAAGGGCCTAGAGGCTACCCGTGTCCTTTGACCCCAGTGACCCAAACACAAAAGAGAAGGCCTCTATGGTGGTATCATATGGTGACTGTGGTGAGAGGTGGGGGGCTGTATATGTGGGACAGGTCAAGGCTTGTCTTTGTTTATGGACAGTGCGTCTGGAAAGGTGGGGGTAAAGTCAACAAGGGGAGAAACAGGTGGGCTGCACTCTTTTAGATTTTCTCAAGGTTGAGGTTCCACAAGGACGCCAAAGGCAAGAGAGTCCTGTCAGTCTTAACTTGTTTTTTTAAGAGAGTTCAGATTCGTGACTCGAATTCTTGTTGCTTTGCATCACTCAGCTAGCGCCCCTCAAAGGCAATAGGATCTGATAGCATGATAAAATCACAGCAAATCTGATTATGCCTCATGGGTCTGAGGTGTCTGGTGAAGACATTGCCATTTTGGATTCTCCTCAAGTGAGAGTGCAGTCTGCATTGTAAAATGAGGAAGAGAGCGTGGCAGGATGTCAGCTCTGACAGTTGTTCCCACTGTGTGAGCCTTGGAGTAACTCTGCGTCTGTTACCTATTTTGCTCCCACACCTATTTGTCCCATTCTTCTGTTCCAAAATAACATGGAAATAAAGCAATCCAACCCTTTAAATCACACCCATTCTGATCTTTTCTCTTGCCCGTCGTCATTCTCTGCATTGGTAGCCAGTTCAACCAGCGTGTACTGACCCACCCTTCTGGTACAGATTGCTGTTGCTGTGGAAACTTCCCCGATGGGCCCTGCTGACCCCCCGGGGGATGACCCAAGATCCCTTCTGGGCGGAGGTGGCGGTTTGAGTCGACTGCGTTTGCTAACACGAATGGATCTGGGTGTCCCCATTGGTTCAGGGGGGCAGAGAGCCACCTCACTGCCGTTCCTCTCTGGAGCCTCCTCTTGGGAAACAGAGTAGCCGTTGTTCCCGTTGGTGTTGCACCCTGGACCACTTGGGGAGCATGGAAGAGAGGAGCGCTCCAGGCTGGGTGGATCTTGACCTAAAGCAAGCACCCCCACTCCACAAGAGCCCTTGCTGCCTCGCCTCTTCCGAAAACTCCCTGTCTGGCCAGCCTCTACCTCTAGATCCTGCTGAGTGAGGGAAGTGCTTGGGTCTATTGATCTGGAGGCTCCTCCAGCTGAAAGGAAACACTGCTCTTCTTCATAAATCTTCTCCACCATCATCTTCCTCTTGCTCTTGTGCACCACAGAGCGCTTGATGGCGCAGATGAAATCCAACACATTTAGGAAAAGGGACAGAGCAGCCACTCCGAGCATGAAGTTGAGCATCACGGTCTTCTCAGTGGGCCTGGAGATGTAGCAGTCCACCTGGGTGGTGCATGGTGGATGCTGGCACAGGAACCTCCTGGGGATGTAGAAACCAAAGAGATAGTAATGAGCTGCCCCAAACCCTGCCTCCAGCAAGGTTCTGAACATCAGATGGAGGATGTAGGCTCCTGTGAAGCACCGGGCCCATCCTCTCTCAGCCCCCACCTTGTTCACAGAAGTCTTGCCAAATGGCTCCTGATGGGTCTTGAACAGTGTCGAGGCTCTGACATGACCTGAGTTCAGGTCCACAGTGAGGTCGTTCGAGACCTTATGGACCACGTAGATAATGAAGATGATGTAGGGGAGACACAAGGTGGTGAGCTGCACCAGCCAGAAACGAAAGAGAGAGATGGGAGAAAATAGATCGTAGCACACGTTGGCGCAGCCGGGCTGAATGGTGTTACACACAAATCGCTCCTGCTCATCCTGGTAGAGAGGATAACCAGCAAAGAGGAGGATCAGGATTCGGAGGAAGATCATCACAATGAGCCACACCTTCCCTGAAAAATAAGCACATCAGTATTAAAAATGTGCTGATTTGACAATGACTCGTGAATTAAGGTGCGTGGTGAAGCAAATTTTGCAAAAGACTCAAGACTGCAGAAATCAGCAAAACGTTCCTGTTTCACCTTGAGGTTTATGGATCTGTTGAATATTTCAGTGCACACAAACTTGGTACAGAACTTTATCGACATTGATCGGAAATCTGTTAATGTGTCAGTGAAGTCAACTCACCCATCAAAGTGATGCTGTGACTGACAGAGATAAAGATGACCTCAGAGGCACTTGATCCCGCCATGTTTGCTGTGCTCAAGGCCCTCCAAAATCTTCTCGTCTTTGAGTCCCAGGCTGCAAAGTAAACCCTTAAGCCAGCACCTCACTCCCTATCCAGTCGCTGGTCCTCTACCCATTCTACTAAGGGCCAAAGTAGTTTCCAGTAGCATAATAACCTTCAGGTTGAGGGTCAGAGTTCCTTCAGCTGTCTGACTCTCTTCTGGACTGTGTGCCAAGTTCCAGTATTCAAAATCCAATGTGATCCATTCGAGTCAGCCAGTCTTTAAAAGACTGAAGTAAACCATGCAAATTACCTCTTCCTCTGTCCTCGGCAGACAACTATCTGTCCTCAGACAACAGAAGACAGAAGCGAGCCCCATTGTGGGTCTATTCTTAACACACTTCCAAAGGCACGTCCCCATCCTGGCATTGCAGAGATATTTTGGTGCTGCTGGTCGTCCTTACAGGAGAGCAACAAGCCTCCTGGCTTACTCACACTAAATTGCTGTATTAAGTTCTCAAGCACAATGGCAAGCATGTTCAAACTGGCTGCTTCATAAAAATACAAGTACTTACCGTTGCATCTTCCAGTGATGAATCAAGGTAACATATCTACATGTAAGTAGGCTATAAATTGTATTTTCCCACAGCAGATGTCTGTCTGTAAGAGCCTCCCGTATAGTCATTCAATATGGGTATGAAATATAATTAGATTTAAATGTTGATGTGAAGTACAACAGAAGTTCATATTATGGAACCAGATTTATCCTGTTTATTTTTTAAAAAAAAGCACGATATTAATCATAAACTCAAAATTAGTTTCACTCCTGTATTTCAACAAATGCACAACAGTAGTGCAGATTTCTCTCCTAAAATGATTTTACAGAGGGCCAATCACTTCCTTTCTCACAGGCTGCAGCCACCCTCGCTCATGGACCAGGTCTCTGGTGGGACACATGGCTAAAGCTCATAATCACTACAGATCAGTGGTTATTAGCACTTCCATACTGGCTCACAGAAAGAATCGCACATGGCTCATTTTGAATGGATGGCAAGGCTGAAGCTGGCAATATGTATTGGATGCTATTAAAATGTGAAGTTTAACTTTTGGCAAAAAATTATTTACACCTGCAATTCATTTAACTGGGCAGTGTAGTGCTGGCTTCCCATATAAAAGGTGGTGAATGTTGTTTGGAAATGGGAAAGTTTCAGACATGAGAAATATTCCAACTGTTTACAACCTGATTTTTATTTCTCCATCTGTGAGTGTTGGAGAGTCACCATTCAACAGTTCAGTAAAAGGGATTAAACTGGACTCTTGTCATGATCCACCCTTTCCTTCACCTCCATTGTCCATAAAGACAACAGCTACGTGTTTAGTTTCGTTAAATGGCTCCTTATGGTGTTTCAGTTATGTCTTTGAAATTTACATTGACACAAATCACATCACATCACTGACGTTAAACCCAATAACTCTCCAAACAAGATCCACTTTAGCTCATGAACAGGCAACAAACACACTTGGTAATAAAACAAAGCTGAATATAATTGCTGTTCACTGTGTAAAAGGAAATAAATGGAGAGAAGGAAGAAATAACTGAATCCATCAGCTGTCTTTTAAAGACTCTTTAGAGAGACCTCCAGGATGAAAACAGTTAAGTCAGTTGTCAACAGATGAGAATGAATTTCTGCTATAAAGTCCTGCCATTCACTGTCTGAAACATTCTCTTCCCACATATTATGTTTCCATCTGTCAGCTTCATTTAACAGACAATCATCACCAATCTTGATCAGACTTTGATTCAAATACTTCTTAATGCACACTATACTGTTGAATGCTCATCATGTGGAGCCTCACAAACTGTTTTCCCTGTAAAATGTGATTTAAGATGGATAATGAGGATGGAAATGCACAAACAGGCCTCTCATGAACCACAGTGATTCCATCTATCACTGCCCCAATATTCAATCCATTCTACTTCACAGAGAAAGCAATCCCCAATCACTTTAAAAACAAACCAAAGCCGTGGAGCTTAAATTTCACAATGTCTGAATGAATCTGTGTTGATTTATTAGGAGTTTTTTTTTTTTTTTTTTTTTTTTTTAACCTGTTCTGTACAGCAACTTGGGCAAATAGTGTGATGTTCCAGATGCCCAGTCGTGCCACACAGATTTTCTCTGCTAGAGAGAGGTCTGAGATACTTCTCCCATAGTGTGATTTTTATTTTATTTTATTTTTTTTTTGTTTGCGTGACGACCGGACCAGAACAGGAGGGAAAAGGATAGAGATAGAGAGAGGGGGATGTGGGGACAAAAGACAAGAGACAAGAGACAAGAGAGAAGATAACAACAACAACAATCGCAACTACAACAACAACAACAATGACAACCAGAGTATGGCAAACTTCAACATTCCTAATACCTACCGAAGTAAAAGGTCGTGGAACAAACCGATATGAAATATAATATATAATATATAATATATATTTATTAGGAGTTTCTATTTGGACCGTGTCTTCAGA